>BSBM01000622.1:5127500-6327500 GCA_027924585.1 Larix kaempferi | reverse complement strand
TCTAACGCATTGATCATTAACAAAGTTGTAAAGGGTTTGGTAAGTTATTAAATATTATTCTACTATGTATGACCAATTATAGGAAAAGTATGCAACTTATAAAATGTAAATGTAAAGATAAAGTAAAATAACATATAATAAAAATTGAGTCTGAATACATTGGGACAGTCTATCAAAATTTGATAGTTAGAGGGTTTTGTGATTAACATCGGTGACATGAATTTTAGGTTGTAAGGGAAATATGTGAGATGATTACATATATAAAATAAAGTGTGTACTATATGTTTGGAGTGAAGGTAATGATATCCTTATGAATATATTTTAATTAGTTGAAGTGTAGAACATAAAAAGAGATGGATCACATTTTAATGGTGTCTATTTTGAAAACCAAGAAAATGATGGGATAATAATACCTTAGTTTGCATTTGAAATTCTATCTCAAAGTTATGAATTTGGCTATCTCAAAGTTATAGAGAAATTCTAATATGAAATCATATTAAAATAAATTCATTAAGGATATGGATTTAAGTGATTGGTTTATAACGAGTAATGGGTTTAAATTAAAATTCTATTAGGTAATAATGAATCTAATAATGCTTTATTATAAAAGTAAAAGTACGGTATTTGCTTAAGATATTTTAAATAGGAATACTTATTACTATATTTATAGTAATAAGGACTGGTATTATAACATTTTAACATTTGTTAATTATATATATATGTATGGGGACTCGCGATGGAGCTCTGCACTCCGGGTCCTCTCCTAGGCCCTTCCTCGGGAGGTTTTTTTTTCTGGTAAACATGGATTCAACACTGCCCTTTTCCTTTTATTTTTTCGCATCATCCTGACCTGGTCCGACCCTTCTCCGAACCTCCACAACATCTATATGGATCCTTGATCCTTAATCGTTAATCCTCCTCACCCCAAAGGCAATCCACCATGTATGACGATCTTGTGGATTTTGAGGATTCGGACACAGAACCTATTTTCTGCACGGAAGAAGAGTTCTGAATTTACTCAGGGAACAATAACTCCCTCCACCTTTGAACCATAACTTGATCAGAATCAACGAAACAATGGCGTTAGTTGCCTCAACCTCTCATGTCTCGACCCTACCCAATTCAAACAATGATAAGCCTCAAAAAAATGTTGATCATTGCCCACGTCCTGATAATAAAAGCATCAGACCAAAGAAAACTTGCCCCGATCTTGTGGTTGGCAAGGATATACAAATTGAAGAAATTCCAGATTACTTGAAGCACACGTTGGTTGGTCGTTTCTGCGGGAAATTTACAGGGAAAGAATCTCTTTTATCTTGGATGGAGAGACATTGGCTCCCTGCAATCGGCTACATTCCGGACTTCCACATTCTTCCCCGATGATGGTTCCTCTTCAAAACTAGAGCGGAAGAGGATTCCGCCACCTTACTAAATCATCGTTGGAACTGGGGTCCCTCCGGATTAACTATGAAAGAATGGATAGCAAATTTCAATGCTAAAAGGGAACCCCACAACCTCTAGCAAATTTGGGTCATCCTCCCAGGTCTCCCCATGGTCTTTTGGCAGAAATCCTTCCTGGAAGCTATTGGCAATAAAATCGGCAAATTCATTGCACTAGAGGAGGGCTGGAATACAAAAAAGGACAGGAGATGCACCCGCATTCTGGTAGAGATGGACTTAAGAAATGGGTTGTTTGAGGAAATTGGAATGGAGATGTGGGGAAACATATGGAACCAGTGCTTGGATTACTGGAAGCTGTCGTTCAGATGTTTTAACTGTAGACAAGTTGGCCACCTTCAGAAGGAGTGCCCACGTCAGCTTGAACAAAGACAGGGAGGCTCCTCAAAATCTCCTTTCAAAAAGGTGTGGGTCAAAAAGAACAAATCGATGAGTGACAATACTTCAACTTCAACAAAGGACACTTTTAAAAATGCCAATGTTGCATGCAAGGTGACAGATGTGGTATTGTATCCATCTCCAGATACTCAGGATGTAGCATGTGAAAAGGAGGATACCGAAGCGGTTCCATTGGAAGAGGGAACTTTGGCTGACAGCGTCAACAAGGAAAGGAGCTCAAATTATGGACTCGACAGGACTTCAGAAGTTAATTTTGTTATTAACCCTACCGACCCTACTTTTTCTGCTTTAAAGTCCAACTACTCCTTTCCATTAATTTTGTCTCTCGTTTCCGAAGCTCCTACCTCTCCCCACCCTTCCGTAAAAAACGCAGTCAGCAACATCCTGAGCTCCACCCAACCTCCCAGGAAGGAATATGGGTTGCATTCCAAAACGTTTAGCGAACCAACCATTGCATCCATAGGAGGGATTTCTTGTGACCCTCCATATAATTCCAAAGAAAGACGTAAAACTCTCCTCTCCAAAGCTCAACTACAAGTTGCAAAAGACATTAAGGACAGAAAACAATGAACCATTGGCAGGGTGCTTAGAGTAGACAAAGCCCTCTCTAAGGGTGCTTAATGCTCGCACTCTCATTCAACATAAGGGCTCTAGGAGGGGGGCCCAAACAACTCGCCCTCAAGAGATTAGTTGTGACACTGAAACCTAAGATACTGTTATTAAAAGAAACAATGATGGAGGGCCACAAGGTGGTAGAAGTGATAAGTGGCCTCTTTAAATATTGGAAAGAAGAAGCATTAGATGCAGAGGGTCACTCCGGGGGTTTAATCTCTGCATGGAGCCCATAATTGAATCTCACCTCCTCTGCTTCATACAATTCAGCTCTCAAAACAGAATTGGAGATTCCAGAATTAAACTTAAAGCTTTCATTCCTCAATGTCTACGCTTCGTTCTACAGGAGAATTTGTTTTTGGGAATCCTTGCGCATTTCCAGCGCTATGGATTCTCCCAACATTATTCTAGTTTGTGACCTCAGTCTAACTCTAGGAACCAGAGAATTTTGGGGAAATAATGCTCGTTACGACTCACTAACCCCTTTTTTCAATAATCTGTTTGAAGGAAAGAATTTGGTAGACATACAACCTTTAAAAATTGAACCAACCTGGAGTAATAATAGAGGAGACCAGGAAATTTCCAAAAGATTGGACAGGTTCCTAATTACATATGATCTATTCCAGATTCGGTTAATCTTCTGCTCTTCAGTGGAAACTGGGGGGGTCTCTGATCATAGACCAATCTCTCTGTTCATTTCCATCCCGAAGAAGAAACCCCCGTCTCCTTTCAAATTCAATCCTTCCTGGATAGATAATATGGATTATTGCAATCTGGTTAAAGAGAAATGGAGGCCGCTACTCCACTCTACGTCTACATCATACATGCAACAATTTGCAAATAATCTATCACAGATCAAAATTCTCTCCAAAGATTGGGGAAGAAAACAAGAAGCTAATGCACAGAAAGAGCTCAGGGAGACTGAATCCAATTTACAGAATCTTTACAACACTAGCTCAAATGGGACCTTAAAAAATGAGCAGTTACTCTCTTTGAAGAACTTGGAAGGAAAAAGAGCCACTCTTATGGCAAAGCAAGAACAATTATGGCGGTTAAAAATTCGAGCATTGTGGATAAAGGAAGGTGATAAGAACACCAAATTCTTTGACCGGTATGCAACTCACAGAAGGAATATCAACACAATCACAGAAATTAAAGATGATCAAGGAAACATTGCATTTTCCTTTAGGAAAAGGTTAAGTCAATAGAGGATCATTTCAAGTCTAGATTCACAGCTCTCACAAAGTGCCCGATTGCAGAAATACTAGAGGTAATAAATCTATTTCCCAGACTCATAACTGATGAAATGGTCGAAGATCTTTCTAAGGAAGTAACAGAGGAAGAGATAAGTGCAGTCCTTCATTCTTTTCAAAAAGGTAAGAGCCCCGGTCCTAATGGGTTCACTGTGGAATTATTCTTAGGATTCTATGATCTATTAATGGAGGATCTTCTTAAAGTAGTAAAAGAATCACAAAGTTCTAGGAAAGTTTTGGGAACTCTTAACTCAACTTTCATCACTCTGATCCCCAAGAAGAATAAAGGTTAATCGTTCAAATATTACAGACCAATAGCCTACTACAATATGATCTACAAAATAATTTCAAAAGTAATTGCTCAAAGGTTGAAACCAATCCTCAGTGAGGTAGTCATAGAAGAGAAATTTGGGTTCCTGTTTAACATGAAAATCCATGAAAAAATAGAAGCTTGAATGACACACTAGGCCAATTGTTTTTTATCAAGAGGAGGTAGATTGGTCTTGCTTAAAGCAGTACTCCAAATCATTCCAGTTTATTGGGCATCAATTACCTACATTCCTAAAGGAATACTAGTTAAAATAAGGAATGTTTCTCATTTCTCTGGACAACAAGCAAGCAAAGAGAAGGAATTCCACTGGTCAAATGGTCGACACTCTCTATGCCAAAAGAAATGGGTGGATGGGGGATAAAAAATCCATAACTTTTTTGTAAATCTTTAGCGGCAAAAATACTTTGGAGATTAGTAGAATCCCCCAGTTCTTTATGGGGCAGATCAATGACCTCAAAATACTGTCATCCCCACTCAATAGTAGACTGGTTCAGGAAACCCAAAAAAGCTTCAAAAATTGCTCTATTGGATGGAAAGCTCTAGTCCTTGCATTTCTATTGATATGAAATTGGGTGGCATGGAGGATAGGATATGGTCGTAGTGTGTGGGTCGGAGAAGACCCTTGGTCGAGTGCAGGCGAAGACTATAGTCTCCCACTAGAGCATAGAACCGAATTCCAAAAACATTCACTCTCTAGACGATTCCAAAGCTGAGCAGGAAGAAACAATGAACAGAGGAAGATGGAAATCATCCTTGCAACTGGGATTAACAGGAGAAAAAGAAGAATCTTGGGACCGTTACATAGTAACCCTAAGCAGATCCTTCATCTTTCTCAGGGAAGGAGAACCAAATAAACTAACATGGACTAAGAATATCAAAGATGGGAGTTTCTTTGCAAATATTGGTTATGAAACAACCATTAGCTCTCACCCGACAGGTGAACCTTGAATATGGTGGGACAAAATCTGGAAAATCTCGGTTCCACCAAAAACCATCATTACTCTCTAGTTGGATCTGAATAACAAACTCCTCACTTGGGACAACCTTCAAAAAAGAGGTTTTCAAGGCCCTAGTATTTGTGTACTTTGTAATTGTGCTGAGGAAACGATCCCTCATCTCTTTTGCACTTGTCCCTTTGCAGGACATGTTTGGAAAAGAGCATCCAAGAAGATGAACATTTCAATGCCTTTGCAAATAGAATCGCTGGAACAAAATGTGACTGTATGGTGGAAATATCCCAGGGTATGTTTATTTAAAGCATTTCCTGCACTTTTTGTTTACACAATATGGGAGGTTCGTAACAAGGCGATATTCCAAAATAAATATTTTACTCCAGACGTTACAACCTTGATTCTTCTACAGAAAACAATTGAACACAAATCCAAGCCAATAGAAAAAGCTCAAAGGATTATATCGAGTCCAACGATCAATAAAGAACTTCCTTGGGCTTTTTTCAACGGGGCAAGTCAGGGAGACCCCCCCCTTGGAGGTGTCAGAGGAATTATTTATCTCTCGGACAACAGAAAATGGAAACTCAAATACGCCCCTGGACGCGCCTCCAACAGTAAAGTTGAGCTTGAAGCTGTGTGGGCAGTCTTAAAGACTGCTTCAGAAAAGCATTTGAAGAACCTGCAACTCTTCGGAGACTCCAAAATGGCTATCAATTGGGAAAATAGAAAGATCTGAATCAACGCCCTGCATATGCAACATCTTTTACTTTCCATACAAGAACTGCTTTCAACCTTCGAATAAGTCAATTTCACACATATATACAGAGAACTTAACTCATAAGAAAATAAGCTGTCAAAGCTCGCTCTTTCACTTCCTTCTGGTCTCTTAGACGTGGAAGGTCAAACTCATGATCAAGTAGATGACCATTATGTACAAATGATATAGTGTAAGAACAGAATAGGTGATGATCTTTTTGTAGCCAGAATGGCAACCAGAATTATGCATGAATGTAACACAGTTATGTAACTCCCTTGATATATAATGAAGTCCCCTAAGGACAGTTTACGATCACTCTTTATTTAGAGTGATAGATATTTTTCAATTGGAATATATATATATATATATATATATATATATATATATATATAGTGAGTTTTTATGATCTAGGCTTATACTTAGATTTTAGTGTTTTCACTCGATGTTAGCTAAGATAATATTTAATATTTAATTGTGTATATACATGCGTGATATAATATGATAGTTATATATATATATATAAAATAGGGTTATAGATTTTATTTTCTTATCATAATCTCTTTCCACCATGAATTAATCACATTTGTGGAGATAAAGTAATGATGCACTTAAAATTCTAGCAAGAAAATTATAAATAAACAAATAATAAAAGAAGAAGGGATACATCAATCTATTTTCAAAACAATAATTAGACAACATATACTTTATGCAAGGAAAGTATGATATAATATCATGTGTAAAAGCTATGTCTTTGGTGAAGTGTTGGGAAGTGTATAGATCAATGCATGTTGGGAAGTTATGTATTTTTGAGATCATAAGAGACAATATATCTAGGGTGTTCTCTCTAACAAATCATAATCCAAAAAGTGAAGGTCATGATAATCTATGAGAATTATGTTGAGATTATGCATCACCATAAATGATACCCTAGACATGGTGGTGATATTAATATGATTGTGATGCTATTATAGAGCCACATGTTACTAGACTTGACAATGTATATCCTTAGCTGATAAAATCCCAATAAATGCACCATTACTCAATAGTCTGCTAGTGATACCATATCTATGATCCTGCATGCTATGACTAGGAAAGAATTCCTTGATGGAGTGTAATAGCAAAAAGGGCATGATTTATTCTATGTCAGACAAGAGTTAAAAGTGGGGAGTTTAACTTTTGGGATAAGTGATGGAGATATTGAACATAAAAGTGGTTGTTTCATGTCGGTTGATCTTTATAGTGTTGTGGTACACAATGATAGGATGCATGATGTGTTGATGTATATGTAACTTCGGAATGTATTTCACATATATGTATATTGTATTCCTATAGAGATGGTATTATTCCTCTATAAGGAAGTGTCGTCATTTATATTGTATGTGTCGTAACTTATACTTGATGGGTTATTAGACCACCTTGTTTTGGGGTCGGCCCTGTATAAGTCATGTGGGTCAAAGGGTTATTAGACCACCCTATTGGGGGTCGGCCCACTCAACATTATGTTATGTGGTTAAGTTCGAGCCTACATGAGTTAGGTAAAAAGGCAAGTCAAGTCAAGTATAAATAGAGTGCGGGAGGCACTCTATTTGCTCACTCACTTCTCACACATGCACTCAAGGAGGAGTGGCGCACTTATGGAGGAGGAGGATCTGCTACTAGGTTATGTCTATCTCTCTTGGTTGGTTGTATCATTGCTCTATCTATCTCTGAGGAAGTTATTGGGGTTTTTCACCTTTATGGTTTTCCCCAAGTAAATCTTTGTGTCTCTTGTGTGCTTGCATTATTGTCTCCATGATTGATATACTGTAGATATGCTGTACATGTTGTTCTCTCAGTTAAGATCCTAGATCATATTGAAGTAAATTCTGAAAATTTAACATGGTATCAGAGCTAGCCTGAAAGAAGGCATGATATGGCATGTATGACACTTGTTGTACTTACGATGCTAGGGCTTGATATAGAAAAAACCAGTCATCGTAGAACTTTCGCTATAAATCCGTTTTGGCAAATTTTTCGGATCTGAAATTGTTACAGGATGAAGCTAAGATCTCCAGGTACCTTGTGTCCAAAGGAAAACCTCTAATTCGTTGTACTTTGTGATTTATGATCTGTGCAATATAGGGTTTCTGCCTCTTCCAGATCTGAGTTAAAATCAGGTGACCTTGGGAAAAAGGTCATAACTTGGGCTACGAAGCTCCAAATGAAATTTCGTGAAAAGTGACATGTAGTAAACAGACTGTACTATCTCAGAAAACTTTTTTAGAGGCCGAAGCTGAACCAGTGACACTTGGCACTCCGTACAAGTGCACTCTGCTGTATTATCCCATAAACAGGTCATGTTGCGACATTTGGCATAACTCTCTCTAAGAGAGTCCAATTGAGGTCAAACCTATCAGGATGGAAAGGTAACAGGCCGAGATATCTTAGGAAACTTTTTCAGAGGCTGAAGTTAAAACAGTGACACGTGGCACGCCGTACAAGTTCGCTCTCCTGTTTTATCCCAAAACAGGTCACGTTGCAACATTTGGCATAACTCTCTCTCAGAGAATCCAATTGAGGTCAGATCTGTCAGGATGGAAAGATAACAGGTCAGGCTATCTCAGGAAACGTTTTCAGACCCTGTGGATGAAAAATTTCGGAGTTACACCAGAAACAATCAAGTACATATTTCTGTCAAAACAGAATTATTTTTTGGTACCTTCATTCATGGCTTCCGGAATTTAGGGCTTTGGAGAAAGTTGGAATTTTTGTAATCGGAGACCACGGCTGGATGCTACTCATCAAAATAGAAATTTAGAGACCAAGATCAGAATTTTTGGTTGGGCAGAAGGCCGGGCTTGATTAGACCCTAGTTCGGGACTTTGATCAGAAAAGTGGAAAATTAGGGCTTCTGTAAAAATGGGAATTTTTGAAATCCGTGACCACGGCTGGAAGCTCCTCAGAAAAATAGAAGCTTAGAGCTTTGGATCAAACATTTTGATTGGGAAGAAGAGTGAGCTTCATCAAACCCCAGTTCAAGGTCACGTCCAGTGAATCCAGAAGTTTCAAAAGCAAAATTGAGGAGTGAAACTTTGCAGTTTTCAAATTCTGAATATACCAACTTGATCAGCTCATCAAGGCACATATTTCTATCCTGTCAAAAGTTTGAAATTCAAAGTTTGAATTTTTGGGGTTTCTCTGACAAACCCATATCCAGCTCAAGGTCCAGTTCTTGCAAATCAAGTGGATTGGGTTAATCCTAGAAGAAGATGGATTGATCACCTGCATAAGTGAAGAAGTTCCTGTCTCAGAGGGAGATGAGGATAAGGCCTTACATAAGAAGATTACAAGCGATCTCGACAGGTATGACTCATCAAGGTATGTTTCGATATTGTCCATGATTAAGTTTATGGTATGTTTGTCTTCATGTTATTACGGTTAGTACAATTTTGATTTTAGATTTGTCGTATAACCTTAACAAAATTATGAATGCATGATAGAAGATATTCACTGGTTAGGGTGTTGACACTTATAATTGTACTAATGCATTATGGTGTTGTATGAGGTTTATGTTGTCTACTAACATGAAAGGTACACCAATAGAGACAAATCATGTTCTGGTCCAAGAACATATGATCATGATAACATAAGGACAAAGATTCATCCATTGTCATGGATCTCATAAAAGATCCATTTACGAGGTATGTATAACTTGGTTTTGTAATAGTTAACCTATGAGATATATAGGTTACTAGCACAAGTCATTGAAGAAGAACAAGAAGACATCATGTGAGTATGTTAGACATAAATAGCTAGCATGCTAATCCAGGTATGTTTTTCCTATATCAAGTTAGAATCCTACCTTGTGTTAGGATCTTATACTGTTGTTGATAATGATTATTCATGAAGTCATAGGTTTGAATAATCATGGTTGTATGCATATTATATCTCTTATCTTGATTGATGATTCAACTAACCTGAAGAGTCATAGGTTTGAGTAATTACAAGTTTAGACATGTTATGTTTCTTATGATTTGACTAACCTTAATAATTCTACATAAACCTTGAATGCTAATGCTTATTATTTTCTGTTTGAAATGATCATGACTATACATGCTTGAGATTATTGTGTTTTAATAGTATACTAATGAATGTATGATTTTATATGAGATCACAAGGATAACACAATCATGATACTAATAAGCATGCATAGGAACCAAGGATGAATGTAAGTTCAAGGACAGGTAATCCAGGAAGCAAAGATCAAGAGGGAGTACACTCCAGTGGTTTATGCAAGGATGCAGATATTCAGAGGGAGTTGACCATCTCTCTACATCCCACAACAGAAAGGTGTAGAAGAAGCTACTTCAGATTAGGACTCCAGCAGCTCCTGCAAGGAAGCGAAGACTCAAAGGGAGTCCACCCAACGAACAAACAAAGATAAGTATTTGAATTGTCATTTCTTAAATAATACTGTTCAATAATGTATATACTGATGTTCCTAGAATTAGGTTGTGTATTATGCATATTAGAATAATTGCATTGATGAACAGTATACTCCTAATATGCATGGGTAAGTGGCCTATGGCACTGTACAACATTCCATTGCTACTTATCTAGAATGAAACCTCTTTGCTGACATGTTGGGAGTTGTGCACACTCTTAACAATGTTCTGGTAGAGATTGGAAGGCATCTAGAAAGTTACGGAATATGGATAAATGTTGTATTGAAGCATTGGCTAAGATAATTGCATGACTGTATGGCATATTTCTTTATGTGTAAGAATTTGTTCTGAAAACTATGAGATGTTTTCTAATCATGCAATTAAACTTGTTGTGTAGGAAAGATCGTATGCCATCTCCTACAAAAGAAGAACTACAACATTTGTTCAGCAACAAATTTTAGATATTGAAGTTCCCAGGATCTGGGATGAAGAAATGGAATGCCATGATCCGTCGATCATGAAGAATGATGTTTGGGATGTAGTCCCAAGATGTGAAGGGAAGTTTGTTATGACTTCCAAATGGAACTATCAGATCAAGCATGTTGCAGATGGTAGCATTGAGAAATATAAAAGTGATGAAATAGAAGATGCACCAGATGGATCTCAAGACAGCATGGTGTAGTCATATATGTGTGCAGAACTTGGTATGGTAGGATAGACAGCTTTCTATCCAGTTTGGGCGTTACCAAGAGTAAAGCAGATTCCAACCTTTTCTACAAGGTTGAAGAAGGCAATCCAGTGATACTACTTTTGTATGCAGATAACCTGTTTGTTACAGGTAAAGATAGATTGATTGCCGACACGCAGCGGAAGCTTTCTTCCAAGTTCGAGATGAAGAACTTGGGGATGATGCACTATTTGTTTTTGGCATGGAGGTGTGGCAGAGTGCATATGGAATCTTCCTTGGACAAGGGAAGTATGTAGTAGAGATCCTGAAGAGGTTCGGGATGATGGACTGCAAGGATATGGACACACCTATGGCATCGAATTTGAAGCTTCTATGTGATGCTTCATCTGAGCCGGTTGATGTCTCTTTGTATCATCAGATGATTGGGTCCTTGATGTACTTGACGAACACGAGACCAAACATTTGCTTTGCTGTGAACACATTGAGCCAGTTCCTGACGGATCCGAGGAGTGTTCACCTGGTTGCTGTAAAGCATGTTCTGGGGTACCTGAAGGGTACAATGGATTATGGGCTCAGGTATGAGGAGAATCAAAAGTTTAACCTGCAGGGTTATGTTGATTCAGATTGGGCTGGCAGTGCTGCAGACAGGAAGAGCACATCTGGGTGTTGCTTCAGTATGGGATCAGGTGTGATCTCTTGGTTTAGCAGGAAGTAGTCCTGTGTAGCACTGAGTACAACTGAGGCAGAGTATGTTGCAGCCTGTTCATCTAGTTGTGAGACAGTATGGCTACGGAAGCTACTGTCTGGGTTATTTGATCTCCCATTGGAGGCTACTGGTATCTTCTGTGATAACCAGAGTTGTGTGAAGCTGTCCGAGAACCCAGTGTTTCATGACAGGTCGAAACACAGAGATCAAATATCACTATATCAGGGATATGGTGCAGAGAGGAGCTGTGAAGCTCCTATATGTTGCGACAGACGAGCAGATTACAGATGTGCTGACGAAGCCGCTAGCCAGAGTGAAGTTCGAGTACTTCAGAGAGAGGCTTGGCGTTCTTCAGATCGAGGACACTTCGAACAAGAAGTGATGGACACATTTGCTGAAGCCATTCCAAGCATGTTGGAAGGAGGATCCTTCACATGGCTGTGGATGTAAGCGTTGGATAATGGGCATCAGGATGATGTTCTGGTTTCTGCTTGGATATGATCAGTTGGATCATTTATGTATGTACGCATCATGTTGGATGTTGGATATTATCAGTTGGATCATTTATGTATGTACGCATCATGTTGGATGCTGGATATGATCAGTTGGATCATTTATGTATGTATGCATCATGTTGGATGCTGGATATGATCAGTTGGATCATTTATGTATGTATGCATCATGCTGGATGCTGGATATGATCGGTTGGATCATGTATCTTTGTATGATCAGGTAGATCATGGATGCTGATGGATACATTGTGTGGATCATGTATCTTTGTATGATCAGGTAGATCATGTATGTTGATGGGTACATTGTGTGGATCATGTATCCTTGTATGATCAGGTAGATCATGTATGTTGATGGGTACATTGTGTGGATCATGTATCTTTGTATGATCAGGTAGATCATGTATGATTGATGGATACATTGTGTGGATCATGTATCTATGTGTGCATCAGATGGATGCATTATATGATCAGGATGATCGTGGATGACGAGCTTCTCCAGATGACATGCAGCAGGATGTTGCAGTGATGATGATGAGTATCAGATGATACTTTGTGGCCGTGGATCAGGTTGTGCAGGAAAGCATGTAATTTGTGCCCTGGGAGATTTTTAGATGGTCTTTCGAGGTTTTTCCTATGGCATGTAATTCGGTGCCCTGGGACATCTGGAAAATGCTCTTGCGAGGTTTTGCTTGGGAGGACATGTAATTTGTGCCCTGGGAGATCTGCAGATAGTCTTTCGAGGTTTTGCCTATGGCATGTAATTCGATGCCCTGGGATATCTGGCAGATGCTCTTGCGAGGTTTTGTCCTATGGCATGTAATTTGCTCCTGGGAGATCTGGACAGGATGAAAAAGGCCTCAGATGCTTCAGCCAGGTTTTGCCATGACCAAATGTAATTTGCTCCTGGGAGATCTGGACAGGATGAAAAAGGCCTCAGATGCTTCAGCCAGGTTTTGTGGTGGACCACATGTAATGTGCTCCTGGGAGATCCGACAGGTAGAGCTGTGTGCTCGTAACAGCCTGGGATGCTTCAGCCAGGTTTTGTGGTGAGATCACATGTAATGTGCTCCTGGTAGATACGACAGGTAGAGCCGCGTGCTCGTAACATCCTGGGATGCTTCAGCCAGGTTTTGTGATGGGTCACATGTAATGTGCTCCTGGGAGATCCTACAGGTAGGGCTGTGTGCTCGTAATAGCCTAGGATGTTGCAGCCAGGTTTTGTGACGCACATAATAAGTCCTGAGGAGTCCACAGTATGGCCAGTGATGATGAAGACCTACAGGTGGTGGGCCTACATCCAGTATGAAAAAGGACTGGCTCTGTAGAACTTCCTATGACGAGTAGATTCAGAGAATGATTGAGATAGCAGCAGTAGTGACGATGATGATGACTCGATGACGATTATCTAGTGATGATGATCCAGAAAAGATGACTTGTGCTAGAAGAACTGTGCTGACAAATACCTTCCTAGTTAAGAGGGAGTGTTGATGTATATGTAACTTCGGAATGTATTTCACATATATGTATATTGTATTCCTATAGAGATGGTATTATTCCTCTATAAGGAAGTGTCGTCATTTATATTGTAAGTGTCGTAACTTATACTTGATGGGTTATTAGACCACCTTGTTTGGGGTCGGCCCTGTATAAGTCATGTGGGTCAAAGGGTTATTAGACCACCCTATTGGGGGTCGGCCCACTCAACATTATGTTATGTGGTTAAGTTCGAGCCTACATGAGTTAGGTAAAAAGGCAAGTCAAGTCAAGTATAAATAGAGTGCAGGAGGCACTCTATTTGCTCACTCACTTCTCACACATGCACTCAAGGAGGAGTGGCGCACTTATGGAGGAGGAGGATCTGCTGCTAGGTTATGTTTATCTCTCTTGGTTGGTTGTATCATTGCTCTATCTATCTCTGAGGAAGTTATTGGGGTTTTTCACCTTTATGGTTTTCCCCAAGTAAATCTTTGTGTCTCTTGTGTGCTTGCATTATTGTCTCCATGATTGATATACTGTAGATATGCTGTACATGTTGTTCTCTCAGTTAAGATCCTAGATCAGATTGAAGTAAATTCTGAAAATTTAACATGATGTGATGGTTGATCATATGAACTTGTAACGTGGTATTATAGAATTTAAATGCAATTGGAATTTATAAAGGGGTTTACTGTTTGTACTAATTATCTAATCCTAATGTGGATGTTTGTCAATTACTTGTATATAATTATTGGTTCTTTTTATTTATGGTTTTATGCATTTCATTGAGGTAATATTGTGATGATAGATACATTCACATCAAGACATTAATAAAATTATTATATTGTTATTAATTGTTGAGTCCACATGAACAACATGTTTGTTGTGGTTATTCTAATCATTAAGGCATGCATTATTTACTTAATACATGGTGTGTGATATGAACTAGATACATATAGTGAATGGAGTAATTCTTATTGTGGTAAGTTATGATAAGAAAATTGTGTGAAGTGTATACTTGTCATGATTTTAAGATTTATAACTTACAAAACTTATAAAGGGCGATTATATTGAACTAATATCTTTTAATTTCAAAGTTGGAGACATTCAACTTGTTAAGATTAGAGACATATAGTGACTAATATGACTCAACATTTATTTTTGGAATATACTTTTTAACATTATGTTATTATTCAATTTTGTTAGATCATATACTAATTTATTGATGTTTGTTGATCTATAGACTTTCATGATGATGTTTTAACATTTGAGAAAAATATAAGAGGTTTGAATATTTTACAAGATATTTAATTTTTAAAAAGATATCTCATACTAAATTTTGACGCATATGGGGTCAAGGTTGATGAGGACATCATCAATTCAAGGAAGGGTGAATGCCGCGTACCAATATCCATGTGTAATAAATAATATACAAATTCTTGAAAATAAGAATAAAATGTAAAATGTTAAAAGTAATTAGTCCTTTTGTGAATGTCTAATAACGAAGAGTTATGATATAAAAACATAAAGGGTCATTAATTTTTCACTATGGAACCCTTCAACTATTATTTATTTGAGATGTGGCTATTATCTTAGGGGAGGAAAAGGAATATCGAGAGATAAGCTAGTGATAAAAGGGAAAGTCCTGGCCAGGGATATGTTTGGGTGGTGACCTCAGAGATGCTAATCCATTATGTTTGTATTCTTATCTGATAAGACATTGCACTAGAAGACCTCCCATATTGATATTTCTGAGACCCAAGGCGATCCTTGTATAAGATAAGTTCTTGGTACCTATACTTTGTTTGAAAGAATAACGAAAGGAAATTGTCTTCAAGTTAATGTTGACTTGTAGAATATGTTCCAAATGGTGTAATGATAATAAAATAATAAGAAAATAACTTATTGGTGCTACTTAAAGTGAATGCACATGTATAAATTGATTATTATTATTATTTTTCTTTTACTGCAATAAATTAACTTCGTGCAAATTAAGAAGTAACCAAGAAAACTTAATATAAAGGGAACATGGTCCCTCACTAGAAAAGTTTCTTCTACTCCCAACCCTTCACAATATTCTTTCTCAGTAGTTTTCTTTTCAATGTCAAGGAAAAACCCCTTTTCCCTATCGGAAGTATATAATAAATCATTGTTTGTTTTAAAAACATGCTATGTCACTTAAGAGATGTCCAAGCGACATCATATTTCAAGGTATTAAAAAATTGCAGCGTGTTAATGTAATATTTCTTAAGAGACGTTAGGGACATCGTTTGAGCAACATTAGTAGCCTAGTGTTTCTTAAGTGATGTTTGTTGGGGCCACAAATTGGAAAATGTACTAGAATACCTTTTTTCTAACTAGTTTTTAATGTTAAATTGTTTTTTGTATGAGACATTGGTTCAAATGTTGAATTTGGATGCCAAATGTACTAGTGTAACACAAATTTTACGAGGAAGTTTTTAAAAATAAAATTCATTGAGATTTGAAATGTGGAAGGTGCATTGGTAAGGCCAAATGGAATCACCAAAAACTCATAATGACCTTCCTATGTTATAAACATTGTTTTCAAGATGTCTTCTTGCCTCATTCTTATTTGGAAATACCCATAATAGAGATCCAACATGGTAAATAAAATTTCTCCCTACAATTCATATGATAATTCATGAATGATAGGAATATGAAACTCATCTTTAATGGTCATCTCATTGAGTTCTCTATAATCTGGACACATGCAACAAGAACCTTCATTTTTTGTAAACCATCACTAGTGATGAAGAGAAATCACTTTGGCTTAATTGAATGATTCTAGCCTTAAAATTTCTTGAACTATACACTCAATATCACTCTTTTGTTCATATGTGTACATGTAAGATATGATGATAGGTGGGACACTTCTCGGTTGTCAGCGAATAGCATGGTCACAATTGTTGGAATATTCACCAATATTGAGAGGGGGATTCAATCAGTATTGAGCACTTTTTAGCATTTTTAACCTTAAGCACATCATGTAACATTAACAATTAACAATGCCATTCATCATCACATAAAATCATACACAGTGCACAAGATATTTTACATGGAAACACAAATGGGAGAAAACCACATAATGTTTTTCTTATATAATAACGATATTAGATTCATAGGAAGCACCAACCTGAAAGATTCTCCAACACCAACTAGAAGGAGGAACTAACCCCCTGATTTAGAGGATCCAACCTGAAGGAATATCTTACTCCCTAATTTATCAGCACCGACTGGAAGGAGGCTCCAACCCCTTGATTTACAGGCTCCAACCTAAAGGAAGCTCCAACTCCCTGATTTTACAGCACCGACTGGAAGGAGGCTCCAACCACCTGATATCACATGCACCAACCTGCCCTAACACCCTAATATGAGTAAGAGTATCAACCTATCAATGTCTCCTCACTGTTAATGTCACTATCTTTGTCACTGTCACTTTCACTCTCATTGCAATTGTCACTATCACTGTCACTATCACTACCACTACCACTATCATTGTTATTGTCACTTGTCTACACATTATCACTGTCACGTTCTTCACACTGTAACTGTCACTATCATTGTCATTGTCATTGTCACTGTCACTGTCACTACTATCACTTGTCTTCATACTATATAGAAACCCTTACTTCCAAAGGGAATGCCTTTGAAACTATAGAAAACCAATATATGAAACTTGTACCCTAGGTACTTCAAGATCTCTAGTTCATATCATCCAAGGTTCATTATATGAAACATATTATAAAAAAATCTATAGAGAAAATACCAAAATGACCTATTTAAATCTAATTTTAAAATCATTCAAAAACCCTAACTTCCCAAGGTCATATCTATGAGAATATAGCATACCAACATCTGTTTAAAGATGATTTCAGGACTATTCATAATCCCCAACTTCCTAAGGTCATATCTCCGAAAATGTATCATACCAGCATCCGTTTAAAGCTGATTTCAGGATCATTCAGATTCCCTAACTTCCTAAGGTCATATCTCCGAAAATATAGTAGACCAACATCTGTTTGAGGTTGATTTCAGGACCAGTCAGAAACCCTAACTTTCTGAGATCATATATCCAAAAATATAGTGAACTAACATTTGAAGAAGAGGATGATGAAAAAGGGGATATTTTCAAATGCTAGTTCACCATATTTTTGGATATATGATCTCAGAAAGTTAGGGTTTCTGACTAGTGCTGAAATAAGCCTAAAAATGATGCTGAGCTCTACTATATTTTCAGAGATATGACCTCAGGAAGTTAGGGCTTCTAAATGATCATGAAATCAACTTTAAACAGATGTCAGTATGCTATATTTTTGGATATATAAACTCAGGAAGTCAAGGCTTATGAATACTACTGAAATCATCTTTAAACATATGCTACAATGTTGTATTTTCGGAGATATGACCTCAAGAAGTTAGGGTTTTTGAATGATTCTGAAAATCAGCTTTAAACAGGTCAGTTTGGTATATATTTACTCAGGAATCATCATTACATTTCTTTGAAGTGGTGGCACACCAATATATTTACTTGTGAATCAGCATTACCCATGGGGGCACATCAATATCTTTATTGGGTCTTCTTGTTAACGCCATCTTTTATTTTTAAGGCTTCTTCAAGGTATTTCATGTGAACACATCATCATCACTTTAGGGGCTTCATCATTATGGCTTGGAAACATCATCATCACTTTAGGGGATTCTTCACACTTCTCATCATGGTCTTTAGGGGATTCTTCACACTTCTCATCATGGTCTTTAGGGGATTCTTTAATGAATCCAACTCATCATCACTTTAGGGGATTTTTTACACTTCACTTCATGTGGACACATCATCAACACTTTAGGGGATTATTCAACACTTTTTCAAGACACTTTATATGGACATATCATCATTGCTTTAGGGGGTTCTTCAATGGCTTTAGGGGATTGCTCCATTTTTGTACAACATAAAGTGGGAATGTGGAAACAACCACATTTTATCTCATCCAATGAGGGCCATGCTTAATAGCTACGCCATAAGGGGACCACTTTGGAGTTATGTACATTTATTTAAAGGATCCTTCAAAGCTCTTCAAGGCTTTAGACAATATCCCTTTATCATTTCCATATCATCATCATCGTCATTTCCACATCATCATTACCATTTCCAAATCATCATTATCATTTTCACATAATCATCATCATTTCCACATTGACATCAATGACAACATCACACAATAATATTATAAGCTCATGACATAGGTCTCTTGACCTTGTTGACATCAATGAAACCTTTACCCAACAATCTCCTCCTTTGTCATTGAAGGAAACAACTTGCAATATTTATCCCACTTTGACATTAGTGAAAAAGGGTTGAAGTAACTTTGTTCACTTGATCCCCCTGGGATTATGTTGGCGCACCCTATCAATATGATTCTTTTCCATGACTTTTTTGTTGTGAAACATTCTCTCCCCATGCAAAGGATAACTTTACTTAACTATGAATTCCTTCTGAGAATAAATTTCCTTGTTGACAATTCCCCCCCTTTGATTGTGTGGACTCCCTCTTAGACTAGACCATTTATTGAATATTTTTGTAGTATCTCCCCCCATGTTCCTATATGATTTACCAATCCAATGTATTTTTTTCTATACAATTCTTAAGCTTCTGCCCTTTCTTTGGTCTTCTTTTCCTGCTACTTAAAATCCCCCTCAACATTATCCATGACACTGGTAGTGTCTACGCCACATTGTTTAGAACAAGGTGTAAAGATGCTATGTTGTAGTATCATCATTTGTAATCCTGACACCTTTCTTTTTGCTTGTTCATTTTTCATTATTACTTGACTCTACAACTATTGTAGGTATGTCCTCTGAGAATTATCCATTGACATGTTCTTCCTGATTTTCCCTCACATCTTCAGAATGTAATACTAATTCCTTTTTGTCTTCAATCTTTGTATTGTTTCTACTTTCATTCAATATGTTTCCCAACTTCAAGATAAGAAAAATGCTTTGGTTTCCTGTCTTGACCTTTGAACCTTCATCATCTTCATAGAGAACCAATCCAAAATCTTCTTCCTTCTATCCTTCTGACTTATTCTTCTAGACTTTGAAATGAGTATTTTCTTTTATAGAAGACTCTATCATCTTCTCCAATCATGGCTATGTCTCCATAGTTGTGGCATTTGTAGCATTCAACATTGTAGTTCATCATGCTTCTACAATATCTTTCCATGTGTCCATAATTGTGGCATTTGTAACATTCAATATTGTATTTAATGTGGACGCCTCCATTTCTTGCTTGAGCAATTCCTCCATAAGCTTTGCAATCTTTAGCACTATGTCCAAACTTATTAAATGAAAAAAATAACCAGAAAATAAACTTTGGTACTTGGGAGAAAATGGTCTTCTTTGTAGTGCAATCCTTCTGAATTCATGATTATGGTCTTCCTTCTTGTAGTTTCCTTTGCTTTGATGGGAGATTCTAAGGTTACCTGCAAGACTATTAGGATTCTATTCATTTTTATTTTCTAGGAGCTTGGAATTTTCTTGTTGTTCAATGTTATTTTCTTCTTCTATTTGAATTCTAATACCAACAATGGTATTTTCAGCTTCCTCATGGTTCTTGCATATTTCTTCTAGTTTCCTTGTCAATCTTTCTTCAACTTTTCTTGCCTCTTCCTTTTGAGTCATAGCATTTTGTACATTTGTGCATAGTTGGATGTTTTTCTCTTCTAGTTGATTCTTCAATCTTTCTTCAGTCTTCTTAGCCTCTTATATTTGTGCTTTTAAAACAATGATCGCTTTTCAGTCCCACTTAGATTCTCTTCTAGTGATGTATTATTTTCTTGATACCTCTATAGTTGTTCCATTAGCATATCATTTGTGTTCCTTACTTTCCTTAATTCATATAGAGCACTAATCAGTTCTGCTCCATAGTATATTTTAGATTCTACCTCATCGTTTTCTTCTTCTTCTGATACATTTATTTTGTTCTCGAGGACTTCATAATGTTCCTCATTTTATGTATCTGACCTTTCCTTTTGATTTCCTTCATGTTCTTGATTGTATTCAATTTTTGGTTCCATGAGAAGAGATTCCTTTGTTTAGAGATCTTGTAACTTGTCCCAAATTGCTTTAGCTAATGTGTATTCTCCTATTTTGACTTTCATAGGATCGGATAGTCGATCGAAGATGGTATCCATTTTCATTGCATTGTTCTTTCTTAACTCCTTCTTGGATGCAGTTTTTTGTGGTATTTTTGGGGTGATGTAACCATTTAATTCTCAGATGCCATGAAACTTGTGCCTATACATATAATCTCATCATTATGCTCCAACACTTATCACTTGAACCATCAAACAGTGGAGCTCCATTGAGAGAGGTGATTTTCATATTCATCCATGTGTGCTCTAGAGATCTTCCTTCTAGTTGTTTGACTGTTCTAAAGGAACCCGCTTTGATACCAATTGTTGGAATATTCACCAATACTGAGAAGGGGGGGTGAATCAGTATTGAGTAATTTTTACCACTTTTAACCTTAATCACATCATGTAACATTAACAATTAACAATGCCATTCCTCATTACAGAAAACTATCACATAAAATCATACATGTTGCACAAGAGATTTTACGTGGAAACCCAAACGAGAGAAAAACACAAAATGATTTTCTTATATAATAACAAGATTACATTCATAGGAAGCACCAACTTCCAAGATTCTACAACACCAACTAGAGGGAGGCACCAACCCCCTGATTTACAAGCTCCAACCCGAAGGAAGCTTTGACTCCCTAATTTACCAACATCGACTGGAAGGAGGGTCCAACCCCCTGATTTACAAGCTCCAACCCCCTTATATCACAGGAACCAACTTACCCTAACACCACCCTTCCACCCTAATATGAGTAAGAGTATCAACATGTCACTGTTTTTACATTGTCGTCACTGTCTTCGTCATTGTCATTGTCACTGTCACCGTCACTGTCACTGTCACCACCACTGGAACTATCATTATCATTTCCACTTGTCTACACACTATCACTGTCACTGTCTTCACACTATCACTATGATTGTCTTCACTCTATCATCGTCATTGTCACAGTCATTGTCTTCATATTGTCACTGTCATTGTCTTCATACTGTCACTGTCACTTGTCTTCATACTATACAAAAACCATTATTTCCGAATGGAATATCTTTGAAACTATAGCAAACCAATATATGAAACTTGCACCCTAGGTGCTTCAATATCTCTAGTTCATCTCATCCAAGTTTCATTATCTAAAACATCTTATAACAAAATCTATAGAGAAAATACCAAACTGACTTGTTTAAATCCGATTTAATAATCATTCGAAAACCCTAACTTCCTAAGGTAATACCTCCAAAAATATAGCATACCAACATCTATTTAAATATGATTTCAAGATCATTCAGAATCCCTAACTTCCTGAGGTCATATCTCTGAAAATATAGCATACCAACATCTGTTTAAAGTTGATTTAGGATCATTTAGAAGCCCTAACTTCCTAAGGTCATATCTCCTAAAATATAGTAGAGAAACATTTGTTTGAGGCTAATTTTAGGACCATTTAGAAACCCTAAATTTCTGATATCATATCTCCAAAATATAGTGAACCAACATATTTTTAGCACTTGAAAATATCCCCTTTTTCCTCATCCTCTTCTTCAAATGCTACAACCATTTCCACAAATTTTCCTCTCCTATCAGATATCCATGTCTTGGATGAGTGAATGAATGAATGAGTAAGTGCTCCACTTATTTATACCTTTATAGGGGTATTTTATGGGCTCCCTCTTCTTCTAGGGCCAACATGTTCAAGATCTTGGCAGGGCTGACCTACAATACTAGTTGGGTTGTCTACAAATCCTTTCATATCTCCTCATTCCTACGGAGTTAGAGGGAGTTCCATATACCATTGGAAAGGTATCAAAATAATATTTCCAAACTTGCAGCCTATACTCTCTTTTGAGATAGGTATATAGAGTAAAAATTCCTTCAAATATAGGGTATTCAAACTGGGCATCAATGACAACATTTCCAACCATCTTCATATTCCTTTGGTTTTCTTGTCTCCACAAGTAAGAAAGTGAGGTGCACATCAATATATTTACTTGGGAATCATAATTACGTGTCTTTGAAATGGGGCCACACCATTATATTCACTTGGGAATAATCATTACCATGGGGCCACATAAATATCTTTATTGGGTATTCCTATTAAGGTCATCTTTTATTTTTAAGGCTTCTTCAAGGTATTTCATGTGGACACATCATCATCACTTTAGGGGCTTAATCCTTATGGATTGGACACATCATCATCACTTTAGGGAATTAATGGATTGGGCACATAATCATCACTTTAGGGAATTCTTCACACTTTTGATCATGGTATTTATGGGATTCTTTAATGATTGCAGATCATCATCACTGTATGGGCTTCTTTACACTTCACTTCATGTGGATACATCTTCAACACTTTAGGGTATTCTTTATGGGATTCTTCAACACTTTTTCAAGAAACTTTATATGGACATATCATTATTTCTTTAGGGGCTTATTCAATGGATTTAGGGGTTTGCTCCATTTGTGTACAACATAAAGTGGACTTGTGGAAACAACCACATGTTATCTCATCCTGTGAGGGCCATGCTTAATAGCTATGCCATAAGGGGACCACTTTGGAGTTATATACACTTATGTCAAGGATCCTTCAAAGCTCTTCAAGGATTAAAACAATTTCCCTTTATCACTGCCATATCATCCTCATCATTGCCACATCATCATTACCATTTCCACATCATCGTCATCATTGCCACATTGACATCAATGGAAACATCACTCAACAATATTATAATCTCATGGCACATATCTCTTGACCTTGTTGACGTCAATGATAAATTTACCCAACAATAATCTCGATCAAGTGGAATGCCTTTAAGAATCTCCCTAAATACCTTGGAATGAATGTAAATAACTCTCTAGAAATCCATGGGAATAGAGGGTTTATATGTTTGAACATCTAATCAACTCAATTATGCAAATATTCCATCATATCCTTTTTTAGAAATTTTTCCATGATGTTAGAGGTTATCACTTTAGAGGTATTCACTTGCATACCTATAATTTCTTATCCCTTTCCTTTTGACGATAATCTCATGAAAAATTCTTGAAAATTAAGATTTATTGTTCTTAGTTATTGTAACCATTGGACCCACAATCCAACACCAGCATCACCCATTTGGATTTCAATAATTGAAACTATCCAAAAAATACTCCCACATAGTGAACTTAACACTATGACACTTCCCTCAATAATTTATGGTACCTTTATATGCAATAATTACTTGAAAATTTGGCATTGGATATATAAAGAAACTAAGAAGTTTGGCTAATTTATAATTAATGCAATTATGGGTACTACTAGAATCAATAAACATAGTTATCTTTTCTCTTTTGGATATATCCTTCTATATTAAGAGTTTGAGGAGTGCTCATGTTAGCCAATGCATGACAAGATATGGTTGGAGTAGTCTCTTCTAGTTCTAGATCTTGAGACTCTTCTAGTTCTTGATATTCTTCCTCTTAACAATATATGTATATTAATTTCTTCTCATTGCATGTATTCCCATTACTAGACTTGTTTCCACAATTGAAACATAGTCCCTTTTCTCTTCTTTCATCCAATTTCTATGGTCTCAAACTTGTAGGTAGACTGAGGTTAGGAGTGGGAAAATTTCCCTCTCTATACTGTGTTAGAGGTGGCCCTTCTAGTAGCCATATTTTAACCTTCAACTTTGCTTTCCAAGATAAAAGCATTCTCTAACTATTTAGGTTCAAAGAGACGTGGCTCATCTTGGATGCTCTCCTTTAAAGTGCCCATGAAGAGATCCAACCAATTATCCTTAGGAATTTTATTCATTCTAATACTCAAACTTTGAAAGTGCTTAATTTGCTTTGTAACTTGACCTATTTGCTTGAGATTTATCAATTTTATAAAGAAGTTCATTCTCTTAATGTCCCCATAATGTTCAATCAATTCATCCATACATATAGACCAATATACAATAGGTTATTTTTTAATATCGCAAAGACATTGGTATCACACAAATGGATCAGGTTTTAAATATAAGGATGTAATAGTTACTATGTGTAAAGTCAACATTTGGTGTAGATAAAAAGATATCTCCATCTGGAATATCCATGTTATGGGATAATCACCATAAAAATTCTTCATATCAATATTGGGAATGAGATGGTTCCTTGGTCCAAATTTGAACCTACGATTGTGTGGATGTTGGAGTAATGAATGATCATGTGTCTCAGACTCAAGGCTCATTTTCATCGAGTGTGATAAATTTTTATCGCAAGGTGATTGTGGCTCCACCATATTGTTCTCATTATCATCTTCTCAATGAGGTGACTTTTGGGTAATTAGGCCACTTATATCCTTAAAAATTTCTACATTCCCATTTTCAAGGTTCTTTTTGAGTTCATGTTTGATATCCCATTTGAACGTTTGGAATTATTACTTGGTTACCATATTTAGGATGTCCACATTTCTTAGCATTATAGATTCAAGTTTCTATTATATCTCTAAAATTGGACATTTCCACCAGGAGAGATAGAGAATGGAATTCCAGCTTAATCTCCCATAAGAAGAAGACATGCCCTTTAATGTGAAAGTTTTTTTGTATGTAAAGAAGACACTCCTGGGCTATGCCGCAGGTTTTCATTCCAGCATTGAACATGCTTTTTTGAAGCTTTCTGATCCAAGTAGGACAGATTTTTTTGTAAGATGATGTAATCGTTGAATATGAAAGAATAGCTCGTTATGGTAGTTTATGATTGCTCTTTATTTAGAGTGATAGATATTTTCCTTTCAGAAGATCTCTAAAATTGGACATCCAAAATTCCATCTCTTCATCCTCCTCTTATGCCATGGATGAGGCTTCATGATCCTTTATAGGAGTTTCATTTGGCTTATTACATCTAGGCATCATGGTCTTAGGGTTTTGTAGAAAATCCTATTAGTTATTATTCAACTTGTTTCCACTCTAAACTTTGTGTACCTTTGAGTCTAAGATTTTAGCCTGTAGTGTCTTGATATGTCTTCTTTGCAATGCAACATGTTTTACTAAATTATGATGTTGCAAGAAAAAATTATGGTAACTTTCCCAAAACTTGTTGAGTTTGGGCCTTTCAAGGAATTGAACTTGTAATGATGCCATGTGTCCAATTTTTCATTCAGATTTAGAAACTTGGATCTAAAATACTATGGTTTGTCTTGTTTCCAATTCAACTAGTAGTACTCAATATAAATCTTTATAGCTTCATATATGATTTATTTCTTGATAACATTTGTTTGAGACTAGTTTCAAGACTAGTAAGAAAACCTAACTTCAATAGCCTAAAACTTTGAAATTATAGTGAACTAGAATCTTCATTTGTGATGAATTGTACTTTGATATGTTGTCTCAACACCAAAAAAAATTCACTATCTAAAAAATCCATTAAAAATGTTAGCATGGATCATTTGAAGGAGCCCAACCAAGGATTGTATGCTTTAATACCAAATGTTAGGGACCAAATTCCCCAAAATAGCATAAAAATAGAAAGAATAAGTAACTTGACACCTTGAGAATTAAATAAATAAAATGAATAAGAATCATATTTGAGTGGGAAATCTCCTTTTACGATATATTAAATGCACAAGATGTTATAATCTGTAAAACTAGATATCCTTGGTATATATATGAGACAAATGGTACAATTACCATATAAAGGGTCTAGCCAACTAATAAGGACAACACTAATATAACAATAAAAATGTAATTGCTCAATATATAAGGATTAACATAAATGTTTATGTATCTTAAGTTTCAAGAACTTGATCGGAAAGTGGAGAGTCTCATTGGAGCTCAGAACATGTGCAACACTAACTAGAAGGATCACCAACTAGATCACTAGTTGCTTCCCTTAATGTGCAGACCCATCAAGGAAGTTGAGCAGTTGATACAAATTTAGGGTCAAGAGACTCATCTAGAAGATTAGGTTAAGTAGGTGGAGCATTGTTCTCATACTCACTATTTAAAGAAGAAGAGTGATACAAAAGAGAAGAAAAAGGATTGGAAGAATAAGCATTGAGGATGGCACGACCATTTAATTAGGCATGTAGAAGGAGAGAACTTCATAAAACTTAAAATATCTTCTAATAATTACTTTTATAGAATTAGATACAAGAAGTATATAACCTTTACATTATCTGAATAATTGATAAAAATGCACTTCTCACTTTTAGGCTATAAAGATTTCATTTTCTCATTAGGGATGTGTAATGATGCTTCGCTTCCAAACACACAAAAGTGGCTTACATATAGTTTTATGCCACTTCATGCTTCTTTGGGTGTTATATATTTTAAATCCTTTGTGGGAGTGCAATTGACTATGCAATTTGCATAATTGATGGATTCCACCAAAAAATGAGGATTGAATCCCTTAGATTGGATCATACAATTTTCTATTTTGTTTAATGTGTGATTGTTTCTCTCAACAAAAACGTTTTGGTGTGGTATGTATGGAACATTATGTTGCATCTGAATGCCCTATATAGTGAAATAAGTTGTAAATTTGTTGTTAACATATTCACCACCATTATCTTTTGTTAACCTTTGAAAGTTGTTGTCCAAATTATTTTTCTACAAGGGACTTGTAGGCCAAAAACATGTCAAAAAATCCACTCTTAAGTTTTAATAAATAAAATCAAGTGCATCTAAAGAAGTCATCAATCACGGTTAACAAGTACTTGCACCCAGATAAAGAAGTATAAGGAAGTGGACCTCACAAATCCTTGTGCACAAGCTGTAAGGAAATTAAGTCATGCCAAGAGGCATGTTTGTCAAAATTGTCCCAATAATGTTTGTCGAGAACACAACTCAAGAAAACATTTTTCCTGGAAGAAAAGAGAGGAAGACCAATGACAATAATATTTTTACATAGTTTTTTTTATGAACAGTAGCTGAGGTGGCCAAATAGGCAATGTAAAAGTCTTCTCTTGTCATCTTTATGAGCAATAAACACTAAATAATGATAAGATGACAAGAAGTTGTCAAATTTGTACAACATGTTAATATCATCAACTATTCTTAATGCTACAGTATGTTGAGGATCCTTTGAGTTATTTATTACAAATTGGTGAGGTGAAAACTCCACAATTTTTCCTTCATCAGAATGAGTGATTTGATAGACAAAAAGAAGGTTTCAAGGGAAACTAGGAACACATAATACATCATTAAAGTGACCATCATCTACATGAACCATTCATGATCCTTCAACGCCTAGAGATCTATAACTACCAATAAATACTTGTTTGGTGTTACATTGATTAAGAGTAGGAAAAAAAACGGCTTGACCCTTAGCCATATGATAAGAGGCTCATGAATCAAGAACCCACTCATTGGTAAAGCTAGAATTTGATGCATTGTAATAAAAGTTGGAAGACAAAAAGAGCATGTCCTTTTGAGGATTGAGAGGAAGAGTTATCCAGTTGGAGGTCATTCTTCTTCATATTTTATTCAAGTGCTTCCATCTTCTTGAAGCAGTGTGACTCTAGATGACCTTTTCACGCACAAAAATTGCAATGCTTGTCTAACTTCTTTCATTTTGTCTTAATTGTTTTATCAATATTAGGAGTAAAAGAAGGATGAGGGGGTTTGGAACCCTTTTTTTTGTTTGTTGTTGCAAGGATGTTGTTTGTTTAGATGCTTAGGGCCTTGATTCTATTGTGCTAATAAAACTTTGTTAGATGTACCTACAATGTTGATAAATCTAAGATGCAAGAAATTATCTTTCTCTCTAAAAAAAAAATCACAAAAAGCTTCTAGGGAGGGATTCTCGTAACTAGCTCCTTGAATAATGAGGGATTTTTGATGGAGTGGAAAGTAGACATAGAAACTTGTTAGAGCCTAATTCTTGGTGTTAGGAAGATCTTTGATTATTGTCATTGAGGGTAGACCAAGAGTCACCCAGGAGTCCAAGAGACCACTTGAAATTTGAAATCCAAAGGTCACTTCTCATTGTATATATATACCTTAATTAATGAGAAGTTGATGTGCTCTGACACCTATTTCCTATGTCTTCATGAATTATTGCTTGTGTGCCCGTTTGGACACCTTATAGTGGTATCAGATCCTATTATTAACATGTGGTCTGTTCGTTGCGCAGCTATCTCCTGCCAGATCCAGGTCTTCCAAACTTCATAATCTATGCAAACCTAATTTGTACTCTCTACTGATCTCCGTAAATCTTCCATTTTTCCTGCCATTATGCCGATTCGCCAGTCTTCCTCCATCTCTACATAGACTATCCCTTGCCTATATATCATAACGTAACGTCTCTCTCCCACCGAGCCAGAAATCTCTTTATGATTCTGTCAACCTCCTGCACATTCTGCTAGCTAAAGTGGAACGTTCTGTCTCTTACTCCATAAACCTTATTACCATTAGAGTCCTATCTTTGTGCGTACAGAAGTATATTCCACCAACTAACGCTAACTTCTCTTCAAGATGTTGGCATTCTCCAAGAAACTGGAACCTGGAAAATCCATTGGAGTTATCGCTGTTAGGGATATCGTTCTAATTGTGTCAAGTTAGAAATGAATGGTATTGCTTTGTTAACTACATTCTGACTGATCTTAGCACCGAGGGATGTCGTCGACCCTTCCAATGTTGCGTGACCAACAACCACTCCATGGAGATGCGTGGAGATACTTGGAGGATGATAGCCATACTTTTGTTGCAATGAAGCTGTTGAAGTATTGCAGGGTTGGAGTTGATCACTCTTCAATGTTTATTGCTCTGTGTTGAATACTATATTCGCTACGTTGGGAAATCATATTGTTGCTCGGAACGTTGAGCTATCATATTTTTGAATGCATTGATCTCCTCCTTTTGGTGTTGCGTTGAAATATTCTTCTACTATCTCTTCTATAGCTCCATGAAAACCCTAATTTGTTGTCTATTGCTGCGTTGGAGTGTTGGGGGTGTATGGATTCTCAATGCGATGGAGTGACTATATGCATTGTGGAAAGAAATCATTCTCAATGCGATGGAGTGGCTATATATATGCACTGTGGAAAGAAAGCGTGCTCTTGTATTGCGGATTCCTTTTGAATACAAAGAATTGTGATAAGATATAAATGTTTGTGCGCCTCTCCTTTTTATGCGTATCTATCGTGCTGTGATTAGTTGCGTTGATTATTGAGACTGTGTGCCATAAACTGTGTCCTAGATTTGGAGCTATCTGGCTATGAAAAGATGCTATCTCTGCCTATAAGTGTTGGTGGTAAAGATTATATTTTTGAGAGCATGTGGTAAAGAATTTTTTAGGTTTCTCCTCCTTCCTGCGACCTGCCAGTCTACGTGGTGCCTGTGAGTGTGCTGAAGCTTGTATGGGCTCTCTCATTCTGGAGCTACGACCACACCAATTGAAGAGCTAGCTATCATCACAATTGTAATTTCTTGTCATTGCTTACTGAAAAATCATTACCTTCACGTGGAAACTCAAGAGGACATGAAGATCTAAATACTATAAGGCATAGATATATGGGAGCTGTGTATTGAAGCCGCGGTGAATTATTGATGAATGAATCTGTATAGAACGGCATTGATCCATTCAACTGTCTAATACTGTATAATTGCGACCTGAGAAGTTTTATGTGGCAGAACGTTTCTTTTCTGGAGAGTGAGCAAGTTGGAGAGAATCTGATTGGTGCATGGTGCATGACAGAAATCCTAATTTTTTAAGATGCCTCTGGTTATTTTCTTGCATCCATCACACTGCTTGCGAGAAAAGAATCAAAGGAGGAATTACGGTGCAGACTGAGGCACAACAGTCCATAATACATTATCCTGGAGATATGCGAGAAGATTGAAGGAACTCTCCTCTATTCCATGAGCATATTAATTATTCCTTGGCTGCCTGTGAACTCAATATCGACCATATAGATCGTGGAGATGCTTGCGGAGGAATCCTGCTACTGCAACCTCAAATCTGAAGAGTTGTGTTGGTAATAATCGCTGCATGTCTCTCCAAATGGGAGCTAGCTTGCAAGAATGAGACAATTTGTGCGTTATTGTTGTATAAACTTCTCCAATTTTTCATGAAGACTTCGTGGAAGACGTGAACACTCTCATATTTTTGGTGCGTCCATGATGTGAAGAAACCACCCTAAAAATACCAACGTAAAGAACAATGGTGAATCTTGAGCTGGAACTACATTGTATCTCTGCATAGAGTTGCTCAGAATTGTGATCTCTCACCTCGTTGGAAAAGAAGCTGTGATCTCCTCCAATTGGAAACTGCATTGAAGTGTTGCTGCATGGGCTGCATTAACTTCCACTCTATTCGAATTGTTGCATGTCTCTCAAACTTCTGCGTCAGTGGAAATTGAGAAAGAAAAATATTTTACCGGTTTGACAAAAGGAATTGAAGGAATTTTAAGAAGTCGCTTATGTTAAAGATTATTTCTGGAAATGAGGTATCAATTGCCCTTCTAGAAGTGAAGGGCCTTCTTGGAATCACTATTGATGAAAATAAAGTTTGTTCCATCCACAGGAGCGGTATCATTGACAGTGAAGCTTGTAGTTATTGGTGTGGTCCATTGCATAGTTATTGAATCTCTATCTCTAAAATCCAGATTAGAGAATAGAGTGGACTACTGTTGGAGAAAATAATGTCAAATCTGATTCCATGCTCCAGGAATTCCATGGGTCCAGCTGCTGAGACGGTCAATCCATATTTGTGTTGGAGCTTCAAGTGAATACTGCTGCAGAATTGAACTTGTATAATAATGTTGTTGAGTTTTTAAGAATCCTTTTGTATATTTTCCAAATTTTGTTCTAAGTTGCATGTTCAAAGATTCAAGTTGCAGAAGATGTTTTCCTCAGTGGCAAGGACACTTTTCTAGAGTATGTGAAGCTACTAGTTTGCTGCAGAATTGAATGTGTATGTTGTTACAGAATCGATTTGTTTGTTGTTGCAGAATTATTTTAATTGAAATGCACTGTGTATATGTCAGATTGACTGCTCTTTATCTAGCCATCAGTTATCCTACATATACTTGATAGAAGTGAGCTTGTAGAGAAGATTCAAGATCGGTTCGGTGTGTCCAATTGAAGAATCCAAGCAAGTTTGTAGTTGTTGCTACAGCTGCTACAAAAGAAGAATTTCTACATCATTCAGGTATAGAAGATTCTTGGGTTCAACATTCAAGAATGTAACTTGCAGACTGTGTTTTGTTTGTAAGTTTTAATATTTGTTTTGGTACTTGCATTTGTGTTTTGTGTATAGTACCAAACTGAAGTCAAGTTGAACTACACATTGTATGTGGGTGCATTTTCAATTGAGACCAACACCCCTTCTTTTTCAAGTTTGAATATGCTGAAACTTTTCTTGTAAATGGAGGATTTGCAAGAATCCCTCAATCTAATTGAGTCGTTGTACTTGGTCCTACTTGCACAAGGAATCCTCAAATTGTTGTCACTATGTATAATATAGAAGAAACATTAGATTTGTTGAATACTCTAGTACATTCAGCTACAAATGACTCAATCACAATCAGCAAAGACACAATCCAAAATGTCATAAATCAGTTGCAGAATTTAAAATCCATTGAGGAAGATGCACAACATAGGAATCAACATTCTGAACTACTGCTTGTTCATAATAACCCCTTGTTTGAAGATGATTCCTATCAACTGCTAGAAAACAATGAAATCATGTCAGATGTACAACCTATTCAGAATTTCAGATGCCAATAGTGTGATAGAGTTGGCCATATGAAAGATCAATGTTTGATCTTCATCCTTGTCGATATTGTGGGAAGCGAAACCATTCTTCAGATCGGTGTGTGAAACTGAATAAACTTGCAACAGATTATTGTACTACTTCTTACTTTGTACCTGACAGGGGGGAACATGATGTCAGGCTTCAAGTTTCTAAGCCTTGTCTCTTTGACAACAAACAATTACAGTCTTCCTCAAGTAAGTCATATCAAGCGAGCCTAATCCACAGTGAGTTTGGACAGCCACCAAATTCATAAATGTCTAATTCTGATATGCATGTATTATGAATACAGGAGATATACATGACATAGAGTACTAATGTGTTTTGTGTCTAGTTGTGACACCATGAGACTCTCCTCTCCTCACATTGTTCCTGACATGGGGGAATGAAGCTTGTCAGTAACAAGTGAGCGAGTACAATTGACCCGGAACAAGAGAGCTTATGAAGAGCTATGTTCGACTGAGCTCTAGAGTTGGTGTTCATCCTTAAACCGCAGGTATCAATAGCACCTTATATTAGCATAAGCATGTGCAAGCTTCTAGCTAACTTGGAAAAAAGTTGTCAAGATGGAAAGGTTCAGCTAGTTGCAGTTGTTCACTTCTTGTTTTCAACTCTCCATTTGGTTTGTGGTCAACCCAAAACCACCATTCTATACAGAACCTCTGAGCCTTTGATCCAAGCTCTAGAGAACCTATGAGTGAGTGTTTTCGCCAAGTTTGAGAGTTTGTGGTCAGCATTAAACCACACACATAGTAGAATATTTCAGCTTTTGCTAGCCCATTTCGATTGATGGTCAGCCAAAACCATCCCTTCAGAGAGCTCTTGTATTTAGTAGAAGCATGTGCAAGCTTCTAGCTAACCTTCTTAGTAAAGTATGTTTGAGATGGAAATGTTCAGCTGGTGGTAGTTGTCCACTTCCACTTATTCAGCTTTCTTCTTTTTCTTGGACTCATATACACCCTTCGGATTAAGGGGGGATTTGTTAGAGCCTAATCCTTGCTGATAGGAAAATCTTTGATTATTTTCATTGAAGGTAGACCAAGAGTCACCCGGGAGTCCAAGAGACCACTTGGAAGTCAAAATCCAAGGGTCGCTTCTCATTGTATATATGTATCGTAATTAATGATAAGTTGGTGTGCTTTGACGCCTATTTCCTATGTCTTAGAATTATTGCTTATGTGCCCATTTGGGCACCTTACAAAACTAAATAGGTAAGTCCAAGCTTAGAAAGAATAGCATATTTGAGTTGATCATTTTCCTTTTCTATCTTACATTATTTAAGTAAAAGGCGAAGTGCCTTAAACTTGGATAAAAGGTCCTCAATGCAAGATAAATAACTAGGATTTAAATAGATCAATTGATTGTCGAGTTGGCACACTCAAATCCCATTGTGTTTACCAAACATAGTTTTGAGTTTTTCCAAAGCTACATTAGGAGTTTCAATACATTATAGGTGAAATTGTAGCTCACTAAAGATTGACATCTATATCAATCCATGTGTTGAATCACTTTTATTGTTCCATGTGGCTTCCATATATTCATTAGTGGGGGCATTTCTATTTACATGGTAATATGGTAAAGTCCCTTACTTCTAATTACATCCTCCATATGGGATTTACATGATAAGTAGTTAGAATTGGTAAATATGATCTCATTTGGATTGGCCATATTATAATTTGTAAAAAATATGGCTTTAAAAATAGAAATCGACTGCTCAAATAGAAAGGGATTAAAAATTTAAGTACTTAAAAAATGGCACCCAAAATAGTTCCAAGATGTAGAGGTTATGCCCCTTGTAAGTTCACAAAATGAGGATTACAAGTATTTTTTTATAAAATTTACATTACATAGAGTTGAAAAGCGTAAAAATTGCATAAATTGACCACATTGTGTGTAGAGCATGAAAAAATAGCTTAAAACAAAAAAATTGCACCTCAAATTGACTTATATGACAAAGTCATGTCTGTTCAAAAATCACATGCAATTTATAAATTTCCAATAGAGGGGATTCCTCCAAAAGTGACACGCAGAAACCTATAAGAGTGTTGTGTGGTAGTTGACTAGACTACTAATGTCGTAAGATGTTGGCTTGGAAAAGTGATGCGAGTGTTAAGATGGCACCTCAATTTACATGCAAGGTGAGGTTGCTACCTTTATTAGTTTTCAAGATGAGATGGCTTGCTTGATTTGCATGATGATGAGATGGATGCCTGATTTGTGTGACGTTGATGTGGAACTACATTGATCCATGTGTAAGTACGGTGGTAGTCTTGGTATATGTGTTTCTTAGGTTTCACTATGAGGTGGAAAAACGTGAGTATAAAGTTCAAATTCAAAAAATAATGGCAAAAGTGAGGTTCCAAGGAGTAGTGGGTTAAGTATTTACATAACCCATAGCCTAAATTTAGTCTCCATGTAACATTCACATAAAAATTAGTGTATGCATGGTGGATACCCAAGGTCAAACATACATAGTAAAGCTCTAATGAATGTGTGGTCCCAAGCCATAGGTTCCAAGGTAACCCCAAGGAATACCCTCCAAGGTTGGCAGTGCGTTCAAAGTGGAGCCCACATTGTAGATACTTTCCAAAAGGTTTTAAAAATTTAGTATTTGAAACAATTCCCACTCTTTTGCATGAAGGATTGAAACAAAATGGATGAGAAATGGGAACGATGAAAGGAAGGCATGCAAATAAGCACAAATTTGGAAACTATCACGTGGATCATTGCAGAGAGGATTTTGGCCTCTATAACCAAAGTTGGATTTCCTCATGCATCAACTAAGAACCCTTCAAATCAAATCACTAGATAGAAATGATGATATCTAGGAAAAACCAAATTCATTTTGCATGAAACAAAAGGTGTTCCTCGCTAAAAACATTGCTCTAGATAATGGAATAATTATTTCAATCCAAAAATTATTTCAATCAACATAGCGATATGAGGAAATATATTAGTGCAAGAAATAATAAAATACATTAACATCGCTCATAATCAATCATTGATAAATGACCCTCCATGCTCTTTAAATAGAGATAATGGATCAATCAGATGATAAGCAATGAATAAACTATCATTAATATCGAAGAGGTGATTAATATAGAGGAGGTGTTTCAACTGTCGTATCACTCATATGCAGGACATGATTGTGACCATTGAATTAGTAAATTATAAAAGCATGCTAAGGAAACACATTAAAAGAACATTTTTTAATCTAATATTATATTAGACCAAGTTTATCTTAACTAACGCCTAGTGTCAAAATACCCTAACTATATTTTGGTCAAATAACTCAATTTGCAGTGTTCTGTCGAAAATGGCATAGTTGTTGCATAAACAAGTTTTCAACCATTATTGAAGCCTCTCTAGGGTTAAATCACATTTCATCATCAATAGGAAAAATACCTACTCCACCCTCACTTCATGGTGTTTTCCATTCCTAGAACACAATATGTCTTTGCAAGCAGTGGAATTGTGAAGGAGAATAACATCACATTCAAGCACTTCTAGCTAAGCAACCACTTTGATAGGAGACAATTTTTTATTAGTTGTTTTTTGTTTCAAGAAGAGAATTCAATTATTTATAAATTATTTATATGTCTGAAGTTAGTTATTTTTCTTAAAATTTGGGAAATTACCCAAGAACCAATAACAAATTCTATAATGTACAAGTTCTTGAACCATGGAGAGTTCAATAAATGAGATGATTGAGCAATCTTTGTGATTCCATTACTGAGTGATTCTTGTTGCTTAGTTTTCACAACGTGATAGTTTAATCTAAGGGGAATCATCCAATGAGATTTAGAGCAAGGGGCTACTCTTCTAGCATAGAACTAGATGACTCCTCGTTATTTTCAATGTGGTGTACATGTTTATAGTTTATATTTTATTGTTGAATGTTTTCTCAGAACAATTATGTATCTTAGTATTTTCATTCTACAAATTATTTATTATTGTTAGATTGGTTAGATTTCTGGTTATGCAATTTATTTCCTATTGGTTGATTGTTCATATTTATTTGTTTCTTCAATATTGATGCATTCTTGCAAGACATGAAAATTTGTCAAGGAACACTATGGATTTTCCCTAGACTTAATGTTGGAGTGTAATGCCCATTTCATATTATAGTTAGCTAGGATCAATAATCCCTATCATGAACAACCTGAATACTAAATTAATATTTTGAAATGGAATTTTTTCATGCCTTATAGTCATTATGTTTATGTATATATTATTTGTTGTGATGATTGACCATGATAAGGGTATATCATGATGATTATGTGACTATGTTTCTTATGATCATGTCATCTAGTTCCATGCAGGGAAATTTTTAGGGGTGAAATTTAGCCAATTGGCTATTTTTTGGATTTTTTTTCAAAAAATAAATTCGCTATTTGGTCATTTTTAGACTCTATTATCGCCTATATTTACATAAAATATGTTTTTTTAGCATAATATTCGCCAAAATTTACAAGTTTCAGTGGTAAATCGTATGTTTCATATTTAATATTTGCCTACCAATCTATATATATGTTTTTTTCAATCCAAAATAATCGCCTAGAATACTATACTTAGGTATACTTTTATAATCCTTAAAAAATACCCTGGTTCCATGTTCTCATGATGATAGTTAGCATATGGTTCTTGATCTCCATTATGATATGATGATGTTATTGTCTCATGATGACATGCAATAGTTAGCATGTAGTTCTTTGATATTGATGTTGTGAAGATGTTATGTTCTCATGATGGCATATGATAACAAGTGGTTCTTTTTATTCATGATGATATGATGATGTAATGGATATAACTAATACATTTTTTCATGATGTGAGGTGGATCTGGACAAGAAATCCATTCCATGGGCTTGGAATTTCAATTCATTATAGATCTCATGGGATCCCATAATCACGAAGGAAAAATATCTCCACATGCAAAACCTTATGAGAAAGGGTTATACTCAATCAACAATGTTGTACCAATGTTTCATCTATCACCTCTTACACCAAGAATTCTTAGAAAATATTGGATTTATACTCAATTGTGGAGTTGTGATGATGGAGTTTCTATGCCTAGGGTTGAATGCTTGGTTGGAGTTGCATGAGGAAGTATAGTCTATCCTTTCAAGTTGCTTGGGGTAGTAGGTTAGTGTCTTATACAAAATGCCTAGTACCATAGATGAGGCCTCTAGGACATCATAAAAAAATGGTATGATTGAGTGAGGATACATGAGAGAGGAATTAAATCCCTATGATTGACTTGATTTCATGCATGATTATTTGTTCTTGATTCCTATTAAGCATTAAAGAAGTTAATCAAGAGCACGTAGTGATAGTAGGGAACTATAGAGCTTCCTTGAATCTGATTACGATTTGAAAGGATTGTCAAAATCTTATGAATAGGTTTCCTTATTAAAATACAAATCTATGTAATCTTGGAGGAAAAAGAGCTCAGTTAATGGTTGTAACCTTCATGGTTGGATTGCTTAGCCATCATCTCTAAAGGAATAATATTGACTTACATAACCCATGAAAGTAATGAGGACTTGGAATCTAAGACTAATATTGTGAATAGATAAGAAACAAACTAGGAAAATAGATCTATATCAGACTTAAATTGTAGTAAAAGAGTCTAGATTTGAAAATAGGGGATAGGTAAAGGTTGTTTCTACAATAGAATAATGTTAGAATAAGTAAATAAGCATGGGTGTTTAGATTTTTTTTAACCATTTGACGAATTGAAGTATTTAGATGAAAGAGAGAGTTTAATTGATGAAATGATAATTGGCACTTATGAAATTTTCCTCTTATTCTGAGCACGGAGTCCATTTCAAAGCATTTTCGGTACATATTAATCATTTCAAGTAAATTTATGTAAGAATTGTGACCGCAATGAAATTATCTAAACATTTTCTTCTCTTCCTAGATGATAATACTTCTACATCAAACATTTGGAGTCCAAATTAAGTAAAACTAATTCAATATTATGAATAACACAGACTATGGTTGCATAAGTCTTATGTAGTCAATAGTAGGTATGATCTAGTCACTTCATGGTGATTAACATTTATCTGTATTTTGTTTATTGATCCATATACCTGGAAGAGGCTTTGATTTCCAATTCTATTCAATATACTACCTAAATACCCATAAAACCTTACTTTGAATTATGTACTTATGCTTACATGATAAAAATTTCTTTGCAATAACAACATTGCAATCTATATTCAAGTGCCATTAGCATTGCCTAGATAAGAAAAAAAACACAAATGTAAACATATGGCTTCAGATTTTGTATCTATACGTCCTATATTGTTTCTATATTTCTCAAGTGTTACTTCATTTGATCCACTCACTGCTCCTTAGGGTCATCAAAAGTCCCTAGAGTGTATATGTTCTAAGAACTCCCATTGGTCACATTTAGACTTTAACATATATTTTTTCTTTCATTGACATGCACATTAGTTTACTCCCTTCCCATCACATTCTTGCACCTAATGCATCCCTTTCCTCTTGTACTTTCCTATCTACCACAAAAAATCTTAGTAAAAAAATACAATAAAATCAAGGACCAAAGCTCTAACTAGCTTACAATTGCCAAAAATAAATAAAAAACAACAACCTAAGATGAGAAAACTTAAAATGAGGCTATGCAAAATAAGATAAATCTACAAAACATTAAGCAAGTAAATATTACATCCTTATAAAATAAATTGATTCTCACTTAGAAGCAAATCTACATTATCTAATTTATGAATTCAATTGGTCACTTCAAAAAGTTTAGAAGAAAGAAAAAAAAAACATCATGTTTTTGAAGGTTATACATAATGCTCTATCATCCATTTCCACTTCAAAAAATTCAGAAGCAAAAAAAAAAACATCATGTTTTGAAGGTTATACATAATGCTCTATCATCCATTTTGATTCTTCACAAATTCATTTAGTGTTTCTGATATGACCGGAGGGGGGTTATATATGGGGTTAAATGCATATTATATGATCCCAAATGGGGCATATATGGGCATATATGGGGATAAATGTATATGTATTGATGTAAATGAATACATGTACTCTTGTCTCTTATGATAATTTTAAAGGTTTGGTTCATAACAATTTCTTTGTTATTAATAATGCCTTCATTGTATAGGGTAAACCAAAATTGCATTGTTTCCTATAATATTCTAGAATAAATTAGTTGTCAATAACTTTAACAAATAAACGTTATATTTGATAATTACATTTTTTTTGGTTAATCCACTTTCAATTGAGTAGAGAGAGTGAAACTCCATGCACAATTTACCTAATACATAAGACTACATAAGACCCATAATTGAGGGGTATCATATCCATCAAAATCACTTAGGGATTAAACCTAGCCTCAACCACTTTGCTTGGAAGATCATGGTGTTAGCATAGGGAGTAAGCCTACTTAGTTTTGAAAATGTGTCATCATTACTACAAGTGATCCCACATGTTTCCAGCCCATAGTCCAAGATATGTTTGATAGTTAAATTGTTAACTTATGGTTTACAACATATTTGTGTCCCTAGAGGCCTCTCCCTAACATCGTAGCTGTTATATTTAGCTCAATTCAATTAATTGATCCTGCATCATGTCACATCCCCATCCATCATTCTAACCATAGGAGGAGGTAATTACGAATTTATACATAAGAAATGTATGTGCAATTTTAGAATGAAAAAAACATCGGATTTAAAACTCTATCTACACATACATCATGCATAAACAAGCATATTCATCACAGGCATAATATAAAATCATTTTGCACTCATATACAAGAGAATAATTATCTTTTAACAAAGGATATCTAAGCAACTTGTTCTGCAAGGGTGATTTTTCACCCAACCATAGGTATTAGCTACATATACCACCCCCAAGTCAAGCTATGAGGCCACTGGGACAAAGGAAACACCTACATGATTCTCTCTCTCATCCCACAACCCAATTTCTCTCCATGCTTAGCCAAAATTCTCATCCAGAGCTTCTACAAGAATCTCACTCAGCCATCATAGCCATGGCACTCCTTCCAATTGCGCCACACAACAAAAGGAAGGAATTTCCCTTCATTGATCCATAGATCCCTCAAAAAATACAACCCTTACAATGCTTACCAATGTGTGCAGTAAGATTCCAAGTTGTAGTGGTCCTTCCAAGCATTCCTGGTAGAATCAACCATGGCTTCTCAATAATCTCATGAATAGAAAAACTTAATGGGTAAAGGTTCCTATCTTTCCTAGGCTCTATGCTCACCTCAACCATTCTCTTTTCTCTAAAATCTATAATTCTCCTTCACAATTCGAATTTTTGGTTATTTTTCAATCAAGTAATGGTAATGGCGATGGAGAGAATGGCATGAGAAAAAAAATCTATGTAGTGTAAAATATCCATGAGAATGAGTGGTAGACTCCAAAGGATATGAGAGGATGGTGAAAAGACAACTGACATAATTCTTGACCATAGAATAAACGACCCTTACAACTGTCATAGAAGTATATCCATCCCAAATTTATTAACTACATGAGAATACGTTCCCAACCAACCTCACACATGCATTCGATGATTGGATTTAATAATCAAAAGGAATAATTGGATCATTTAAGTAAAATGGAAACAATTAGATGAGTTCTAAGGTTGAGACTTGGCAATAAATTATTTAATCTCCCATAGGACCCCTTTCCTCTTCCCTTGTAGTGGAATCATAGCCCCTACGGTGTTGTTTACACAATCATCTTGGACCATTTTATTATTTTCCAACACAATATTTACATAGATTTCGACTTAGCATGATAATCCAACCACATGGTCCATATGGAAATATTTACATTATACATGCCTAGCCATTCACTAGTTCGGTCTTAGCCTTGAGCTTCACAATAGGAATCCATACTAGCATATTTAGATCATTTACATAATTTTGATTTAATACATTCCAAGTCAAAAATAGGGGTATCAGAATCCCCTCCCCATTCGAATAACATCGTCCTCAGTGTTTGCTCAAAATAAAAACAAAAATGGATATGCCTCTCTCGTGGCATCCTCCAACTCCCACGTAGATTCATCGATATTAAAGTGCTTACATTGCACCTTTACCTATATGATGGCTCAATTTCGAAGCAATGTTACTTTCTTGTCGTGAATGCATAGTGGTTTGGTTTGGAATTCTCCCTCTGGTTCCACCTGGATCACATCCAAATCAATCAATTGTAAATATTTCTTAAGCAAAAAAAAATGAAAAACATTATGAGCTCTAGTGTTAGCAGGAAATCCAATTCTATATGCAACTGGCCCTATCCTCTCAATCACTTCGAATGGCCCACAATATCTCGGTAATAGCTTGGCACAAATTCCAAGCTTCAAGGAAATATTCCTTGGCCTCACTTGGAGGTAAACATGTTCCCTGACATTGAATTCCCTATGCACTCGATTCTCATATGCATAGCTTTTCTATCTATCTTGGCCTTCCTTTAGATTTTGCCTAATTTTCACAACCTCTTGTTCCATTTCCTTAGGCATTTATGGCCCAAGCATAATTATGTTCATTAGATTATCCCAACTCACTAGTGTCATGCACCTTCCGCCATACAAAGCTTCGAACTGACTCATTCCCAACAATGCTTGTTGTCCATTGTTACAAGCAAACTCTACCAAGTGTAGATAATATTCCCACTTGGATGGTTTGTCCACCACATACATGTGGAGCATGTCTTCAATCATCTGATTTACTCTTTATGTTTGTCCACCTGTTTGTAGTTTGTAGGCAATACTAAAGTTCAGTTGTGTACCCAAACATGCAAAAAGACTTTTCTAAAAGTTAGAGGTAAATTTTGTATCACGGTTGAATACAAATGCTTTGGTTAACCCATGCAATTTGAATATTTTTCTCATAAATAGTATTGTTATCTCATCAACCTTATAAGCATATTAAACTCGAATAAAATGTACTTAAACAATTTATCCACCACAACCATGATGGAATCATGCTTTCTTGAAGTAATTGGCAATTTGGTAATAAAATCCATAGTTACCACTTCCCATTTCCATTCTAGAATTGGAAAAGGTTGCAATAAACCTTTTGGGTTTTGATGTCTAACCTTCACTTGTTAGCATTGCATGCATCTAGAAATATACCCAGCAATGTCCTTCTTCATTCTCGGCCAAAAATATTGCTTCCTTGCTGTAGAAATTGGTTTATGATATCCTAGGTGATCGAAATATATGACATTTTATGGATTTCATCCATAATAATTCTCCTCAAATCTACCACATTAGGAATATACCTTCTATTTTATAAATAAGAAGTCCATCATCCTCCAAATTATAACTTTCATACCTCTTTTCCAAATTTTGTTGCTATAATTTGTCTTTTATTTGTACATAATGCTCATCTTTGGCAAGAGAGTCAACAGTGTTTTGCCTCAAATCTGTTTGGAAAATGATAATGGCTACCACATGAATTGCATGCATTTTTCTCTTGAATGCATCAACCACTTTATTTTATTTCCAAGTTATGTGTTTGATCTCAAAATCAAATTCACATAAAAATTATAGCCATCTATCTTGCCTTGAATTTAATGTTGGTTGTTTAAACAAATATTTTAGACCACAGTGGTCTATCATCAACTCAAAATTCATTTCCATCAAATAGTGCCTCCACATTTTCAAAGCGTGCGTTACAGTGGAAAGCTCTAAATCATGGGTACATAATTATTTTCATGTTTCTTTTAACTTTGTTTACTCATAACATACCTCATGATTGTCTTGCATAAGAACTCCTCCAATTCCCTGATTACATGCATCAGTACACATCACGAAGTCCTTTTCGAGGTTTGCAATTTTTAAATTTAGAACACTTACAAGAAGCTTTCTTCACATTTTTGTGTCCACTCAAATTATATTCCCTTCTTTTACAAATAAGTGATGGGGTGTGCAACCTTGGAGAATCTTTCAATGAACCTTCTATAATAACCAACAAGACCCATAAAGGATATCACATATGTCACATTCTTTGGAGTTGGCCAATCTGTAATTGCCTCAATCTTTTATAGATCCACTGATATTCCTTCCTCTGAAATAATGTGGCCCAAATAATGAATTTGTTTTTATAGAAGCCTCATTTTCTTAGCTTTTCATACAACTTATGCTCTCTTAGCACTTGCAAAGTCATTCTCAAATGTTTTTCATGCTCCTCTTCATTCATGGAATAAATAAGAATATCATCTATAAAAACAAAAACAAACTTGTCAAAATACTTGCTTAAAACATTGTTCATGAGACACATAAATGTAGTTGGTGCATTAGTGAGACCAAATGGATTCACCACAAACTCTTAATGTCCATACCTTGTTCTAAAGGTTGTCTTGTGGATGTATTCTTCCCTTATTTTGACTTGATAGTAACCAGACCTCAAATCAATCTTTGAGAATAACTTTGCCACTCTCATTTGATCAAAGAGATCATCGATTCGAGGTAAAGGGTATTTATTGGTTATTGTATATTTATTCATCTACCCATAGTCAATACATAACCTGAGTGTTCCATCTTTGTTCTTCAAAAATAGCACAGGTGCTCCCCATGGAGACACACTTGGTCAAACTTACTTATTTTCCAACAACTCTTGCAATTGCATTTTTTAGCTCTAGCAATTCTTGTGTACTCATTCGGTAAGGTGTCTTAGACACTAGTGTAGCTCCTAAAACAAGATCGGTGGTGAAATCAATATCCCTATTCGGAGGAAGTCTTGGCACTTCATTGGGAAACACATCCTTGAATTATTGCAACACATGATAGTCCTCCAACTTGGGAATTCAATTTTATGTTATATTCAATACATGGAATGCATACAATTGACAACCCTCTATAAAGAACTTCTTCAGTTGCAAGGATGAAATTTGTCAAATAGAAACCACCTTTGGAATGCCCTTTACTATCATCGGGTTTCCTTCTTCATTAATGCATTCAAAGGTATTGTTGTAACAACCAAGTTTAATTTTAAGTGCTTCTAACCAATCCATTCCAATTATAACATTATAAAAACAATGTGGCAAAATATTCAAATTTTGATGTCTCCTACATAAGTGTCTTTAGAAATAAGGTGTTGTGCCCACTTGCAAGAGGGAGGAAAACAAATCTAGAATGTCAAAAAATCGAAGCAAAAAAAAAAAAATCACAAGATATCCAAACTTCGCTTGATATTTCTTATCAAAAAATTCAAAATTTACGAAGTATTTGTATAAAAAAACTTCTCCTCATAAGTAATATTTTTTATTAAATCAAATTGTACAACAATATACTTACTAGATATATCAAAATAAAGTTTGAGAAGAATAAATAAATGGATGTTTTGAGTAAAAAATATTTATTTCAAACTTTTAAATTTACAAGTTATAGTCAATCTCATTTTATTTGAATTGTCATGTCTTGTAATTCAACCATAACCCTAATCCTCTTTTAATACAAATCTAAACCATTACTGTATAACAATAAAAAATAAAATAAAAATCTCTAAAGGAAATATGCTACATCAAGATTATTCTATATTTAGAAGACAACAAGTATATGTGTCATCTTTTTTTGATAAGATGGATGGTATGGGACTCCTTTGTTAAACAAAATCTTGTGCATGCAACTTTATTAAACAAGAAGTCTATAATAAAGGTAACAATGAGATCAAAGGATAAAGGATAAAGGTGCCAGATTTTGTAATTTAAAATATTAGACCTTTTCAATGTAACTTTACCATGTTGTAAAGGATAAAGTTCTCTTTCCTCGTTATCACAGTTGAAAATTAGCATTCCTTGTGAATAATTCAATTATTGTGCTTTTTCATGTAATACAAAGTTAGCCATCACGTAGCGATCATATATATATATAAATAATCAATCATATATATTTATATTTATATAATCAATATTTGTTATATATTATTATATATATAAATAATCAATCATATATATTTATAATCAATATTTGTTATATATTATCTATATAAATAATCAACCCTATATATTTATATATATATATAATCAATATTTGTTATATATTATTTTTTATGAAGAAAAAAAAGCCCATACTCTTGTTATTCAAAAGGAAAATCAAAGAGTATAAAATCTATCTAAGAGGATAACACATTTGTCTTATGTCAATCCTCTACACCGTCAAACACCAAAGACATAATGAAACATACAGGTGGTCGAAAGAAGCCCTCTTTTTTAAGAAAATAACAGCATCAAGACTAAGACAAAAAACCATTGTCCAAAAATTCCAAACATAACAGAAATATTAATCAAAAAGCATGTAGAACCTCTATCTTCAAACTTGTTCTCAAAATATTCTTCACATGCAAGATAACTTTCCATGTTCTGCAAAGCTTCCTTTGATAAGCGATCTGCATCTTCATTGTGTTCTCTAAAGATATGTGAGATAACCAAATGGTCGAAAGATTCCAGGTAGACTTTAGTTCTCCATATTTAATGGTGTAGTTCCAAAACCTGTAGGTTGAACTTCTGATTTGCCCAGTTCACAATAACAGAGGAGTCTCCGAAGACTGTTAAAGAAGGAATACCAACAACTAACCCAAATTTGAGGAGACACCATAACATGAGTAATTTTTCTTTGGTATTTGGACCATGTTAAATAAAAAAAATAGTTTATTTTTTAAATGTTATTAATTTTTTAATTTGTTTAATTGTCTATTTCAACTAAATAAATATGAATATGTATAAAATTAACTCATATATATACATTGAATCATTCTTTGTTTTTATGAATCTTTTATATTTATATTATGTAAATGAATATGAATATGTATGAAATTAACTCATATATATGCATTGAATCATTCTTTGTTTTTATGAATCTTTTATATTTATATTATGTAAATGAATATGTATGAAATTAATTTATACATATCAATTGAATCATTTTTTGTTGCTATGGATATTTTATTATTTTTGTATTTTTGTATTTTAGAATTTATATTATATTACAAAAATAATTACATAGAGATATAGTCTATTTGGTCCTCTCATCAAGAGAAAACAACCCAGGTAAAAAGTCTTTTGAGCAGAGGACAAAATGACAAAAAATTCCCTAAAACTTCTACTAGAATCCATACATAAGACTGGACTCCATAAGTAAGACTAGTGAGTAAGACCAATGGCTACTTTCCACGTTGAGAATTGAGTTGAACCAAACAACTGAAACAAAATTGATTTTCCAGTAGTACCAAAACATAATTAAACAAAGTGAGAGGTAAGAAACTACTGAGAGGGACTTATATCCATTCGCGGTTTGGTTTGAGGTGGTTCCAGGGTGTCCACATCAGGGCTTGAAACTTCGCGTTTGGTGTTGCTTGTACCAGTCACTGCTCGACCATCCTTCTTCACAGAGACCTATGCTTCCCCATCAATCTTCACTGCAACCTCCACATCCGTAGCCTGTTCCTCTTCCTTCACCAAGGGGGGGTTGTTCTCTTCCGGCTGAATCACGTTCATCATTTCCTCCTCTGGCGCCCAGAGTTCCATACCATCCTCTCCAATGATCGCGAAGAGGGGTGAAGGAAGGCCAAATAATTCGGCGATATCCCCGCACTAGTCGAGGACATTTTTGACATGGTATGCAAAATCCTGAATCCTAGCCTTCGTGTCTTTCTCGAATTCCCTAGCTTCATTCCGAATTTCCAACAAGGTATCTATCATCGCGTCCAGGTGACATGCAATTCCCCCACTTCAAGCATTTAGGTCACCCTCTTCCATGTTTTTTGGGGGGCCTGTGGTGCTCACGGACCATGTTACACCTTCTCCCACCGATTATCAGCACGCAACTCAGACATAGACTACCCTTCCCGGTTTTCACTGGCGAGGAGAGGTTGCAAGAGCATGAGACCGCTGGGACAAGACGAGCAAGAATGAGCTTGAGGACCTCGGCAAGGGAGACATTAAACCATGTTCCAGGATTTCCCTTCACATTAAACGCGTCATGATGATCCATTTACAAACAAGTCATCTCAGAGCACAAAGGGAGAGGAGAATGAATGTTGCACCCTTCGCAAAGATGCCAATGCCATTGAGTTAACCGCTGCTTCAACCTATGCTCAACTCCCTGAGTTGGCTCCAGTAATGCACCTCACGTACACATTTATCACCCCATCCGAGATGATATTTTATTATCTTTAAACCAACATAGATCCATCTTAATTCTTTCTATATCAAGCGTCGAAAGGGATCAAATCCCTTTAGGTGCAAACCAATTTTAGGGCTCTAAATTTGAGGAAATGTTTGCTTCCATTATAATTGTCGAGGCACCAACTATTTCAATTTGGAATGATGTAAATGTTGTAATTGCTAACACATAAATCCTACAAATATGCAAAAAATTGCATTAATTAACTAATTATGAAGTAAAATTGTTATTTACCCAACTATAATTGTTAAGTGCGGCCAACTATTTCATGTTGTAAAATTACTCAAAAGTTGCATCCATTAATTAATTATGAAGTAAAATACTTGCAATTTAGCCAATTATTATTAATTTGCAATTATCATAAAACTAATATCTAACGTATTGTGCTAGTATTACCTTAATAATAGATAATCAATATATTCTTCATCAAAATCATCCACGTGCCAACTATAAATCTTACAAATAGGCAAAATTTGCATTCATTCATTGATTAGTAAAATAGTTATTCGTAATCCATATGTAGTGATTCTTTGTGAATATATGTCTCTTTTGTAGATCAAATCAAGGCAAGACTAACTAATACACAAATATTTAGTTGTCTTGTAGTTATTTATGAAAATATTTATTTAAAAATGTGAGGATGCTTAAATGGAAAATAAAATTGAAATTAGATGTATATTTTTCACCTAAAAAACCATGTATCTTGATATTCAAGAATTTGATGTATATTTATATAAATGTATTTTACAATCTAGTCAATTTAAATTTGAGTCAACCTGTGCTTAGTTTTATATTTTTTTAAGTGACATTACATGACACATCTTATCTACTTTGGATTGTAGAAAGCACCTTTCAACACAAAAATTATTGTATTTTAAATTGTTTTGATTTAATTTTTATTGTAGATATTTTGTTATATTTATTATTTAATATTATATTTTAAATTAGATATTTTAAAAAAACTTTTAATTTTTTCCTTTATATTTTATTAAAAATTTTAAATTTTAAATTATTTATTTAAAATTATGACATTTTTCATTAATTATGTATATAAAATATGTGAAATTTTAAAATATAATAATAATACTATACCATCTACCATGCATTCCTCATATAGTATTAGAGTGGAGAAATCAAAGTCATCCCTTTGTTCGTGTGGAGTGATCCAACTCTTTAAGAAGAGTTAAAAAAATTGTATTGGTATTGATTAGTATTAGAGTAGTGAATTACAAAGTTTGGTATTTGTATTGATTAATAGTAGAGTGGTGAAATCAAAGTTAACCCTTTTGGAGTGATCCAACTCTTAATGAAGAGTTAAAAAAATTGGTATTTGTATTAATTTTTCATTTGAAATGAAAAGACAATGTGTTCTCACCTAATTTTAAAAGGTTACCTTAACTTATGAAGAGTCCTTTTTTGTATATCAACATCAAAAGGAAAAGAAACAAAACTTGTAGTTGGTGCTTTTAAATGAAATCTCCATCAATGTAATGGATTTCAGTGCAAATGAAGTGGTTGATTCAGTGTAGGCACGGTAAACTTTTATATGAAGTAATTATTCAAGTCAATGAAATCTCCATCAATTAATGGATTTCAGTGCCAATGAAGTGGTTGATTCAGTGTAGGCATGGTAAACTTTTATACGAAGTAATTATTCAAGTTGATGTATGGGATCGAGATAATGCCATGGCATATATGAACAAGAACTTTGTTTAGATTGAGAAAAATTAATGATTATATTTTTGTTTATTTTTAAAATTGTTTTTAGTAAATGTTTATTTTTAAAATTGTTTGTAGTAAATGTTTAATTTGAATTTTTTTAATAAGGATTTAGTAAAGGTTGCTTAGAGTATGTTGAAATAAATATCCAAACCATTTTATCTTTTGATATATGTTTATTAATATAAACCATTTTTTATTGCATGGAATATATAATTTCAATTTTGAAGTTTAAAAAAAAATTAAAGAGAATTTGTAATCAAATATTTAAATATATATTTTTAATGTTAGTGTATTAAAATTGTTTTTAGTAAATGTTTATTTTGAATTTTTTTAATAAGGATTTAGTAAATGTTGCTCAGAGTATGTTGAATGAAATATCCAAACCATTTTATCTTTTGATACATGTTTATTAATATAAATTTCTTTTTATTGCATGGAATATATAATTTCAATTTTGAGGTTTAAAAAAAAAATTAAAGAGAATTTGTAATCAAATATTTAAATATATATTTGTAATGTTAGTGTATTTTTATTTTTCCATAGTGAACTATTCTCGTAAATGTATTTTATTTTTTCATAAAAAAAAAATAATAAATGCTTTAGAGATATCATAACCTAAAGAGCAAAACATTAATATAATGGCTATGAGTAAGTTATCCCCTAATACTTACTAATATAATGGTTATGACTAAGTTATCCCCTAGTACTTGAACCATATTCTATTTGACCCTTTTGTCTCTATTTCCAAAGGTGTCGTCACAAGCATGTGCAAGAAGAAACAATTGAGGTCTAAAATTTTTAGAGTTATATCTTGTTTAAAATGTAATTTGAAATGCATATTCTTTATTGGTCATTGATTTCACTTTGAAATACAAAATTCAGTATTGGAACATACAAAATAAGGAATTATGATATAAGACTTATCTTAAAAAATTATGAAGTCCAAAATAGAATGAAAAAATTCAAATTAGTTAGTAACTTATTTTTTTGGTGCTTAGTTAGTAGTCATTTTAGTATAAAATGTGTAACATTAATATCAACTTGTGAAATAGTGATGAGTATAGACAATGTTTTTGTTAATGGTTAGATTTTTAATACTTTTTCATTAAATGGTTTTCCATGAGAGAAAGATCACATGACAACCACATTTACATATTGATTAAAAGTTTTTATTTGCAACAATTTATTAAATAAAATTTAAAAGTGTGCATTTTTTAAGCATTATTACATTTGTTGTATAAGAGAAGACTTACATGTATACTTAAAATTGAAAATGATTTTTTTTTTCAGCGAAAAAAAGTCATACTATTGGTATTCATTTGGTGAATCAAATAGTACAAAAATAAATAAGTCGAGGATAGCCTTATTTGGCATCATATGACTGGTAGTCACAAATATATAAGTTCAGATCATGTATCCACATTACTTACTTCTATCATAGTATATCTGTCACCTGTATTACAGCCGCAGTTGATCATATATCAAAAATACTGACAGAGCCAGAATTAGCAATTTGTGAGTCCAAAATTTCCTGCCAGTAGATGACGCCTTCTCCCCCCATATACAGCTTTTGAAAGTGAGTCAGCCAAGGCATTATGTACTCTATAAATATGTTCAAAAGAAATCTTACTGAAGAGTTGTATCTTCTCTTTAGTTTTGCAACACCATTGGTAGAGAGCTATGATATTAAAATTATACTCTCCTTGCGCCCATTTAATAGTTACTCTAGAGTCCCCAAAAACTGATAGCTCCCGAAGACCAAAAGTAATTGAAACAACAAGAACATACCAAAGTGCCTGAAGCTCAGATTTAGTATTTGTGCCCCTTCCACCGTTCATCTTTAGTGTAAAATAATGATCCTTGTTCATAAATATGACACCACCCGTAGCGCACAGACCATCCTTGGTTGCCCCATCAAAATAAGCCACTGATCTATGATAATCAATGTCCATACAACTGTCAACTATTTTCTGCCTTTTAGCAGTAATTTTACACTAATCCTTAATCATAGATACAATCTTGTTGAAAGAACACATTAAGCCGAGAGTCCCTTCTTTAAAAATCACTTTAAAAATTGAAAATGATTATCAAAACATAAAAACAATTGTAACTAAATAAACATTTTTTTCAAACACAAAAATGTGCACTTCCACACCTCCCAAGAGCATATTGTCCTAAAAATACACATATTGTATATGTATAAAAATAAATAAACTATAATAATCTTTTCCAACTAACATGGTAATTTGCTAACCGATTAGTTAACTTTAGATTTATTGGATAGGTTCATTTTGTTTTCAAATATATTAAATATTGAAAAAAAAATCACAAACATGAATGTTGAATAAATCTTATTAGAATCTTTTCAAATTCATAAAATGGAAAGAACAAAAATATGAACCATGAAGGAAAATTGGCACATGTTTGAGTAATTTATTGAGAAAATTATCATATGAATTATGAAGGAAAATTATCATATGGATTTGATTGAGGAAAATTATTATATGTCATGGAGGAAAATGAACAAAATTGTGTGTAGCTTAGTCTTTAAGTTGGCACATGGTTGAATAATTTATTCCAAATAATATAGTCATTGCCTTAGATTGTCATCATTTAATGTTCTACTTTAAGAAATCCCTATGTCAAAACCTATCATGGCCTTGGCCATTGAGTCCAATTCAAGTCCATACATCTATCAATGTTCATCGTACCTCATTTTGGTTTATATGGAATCATTATTACCTTTTCTCCAACAACTCCTTTGTTATCGACACCAATGCATTTACTTTGGGAATTTGATTTCAAGGCTTAATACCCTTGCTACCATTTTCATCATAGAAAATGTTCCTCATATGCGACAAGGGTTTTCATTATTTATTCTTGATAGCACTGTGCCTTCCAACAATCAACTTCAACACATTTATTCACATCATGTTGGTTTATACATAGTGTGTTGGTTCCAATTATCATTATTAATGACCTACTTCACATTTGGTCAAGGTTTTTCTTATGAACTCTTGACCATATGGTTTTTCCCATGCTCGACCATAGCTCATCGTCACATTGTGGATAATTCATATTTCATGATTATCATATTCAAAATTTAATTGAAGACCAACTAACATTTACAACACTTTTCCATCCTTTCTATGAGATATTGGTTTTGGCTTACAAGAGATGTGTTATCAACACATTCCAAGCCCTCTTCTAGTTGGATTCATTTACCATAATGATGTACCCTCACCATACTTTAGAAAAAAAAAGAAACATTCATTTCTAGATGTATTATGACCCAACATCAAATGTATCATGTTACAAATATTGTGGTTTCAGATTGTACCTGAATTGAACATTTACATGAGCATCGGTATTCTTGCCTCATTGAAAATATTTTAGATTAATCTAACCTCATGTTGTGGTCATGCAAGTAGATCTCCTTTATCTCTCTAAGGTTGGTTTCTCCTCAACAACACACTCTCTCACTTCCAGAGAAGAAACTATGATGTGTTTTCATTATATAGATTTTGTCCTAACCTAGTAGATCAAGTGGTATTTATCATCACATTTTACACTAAAAACATCACCAATGAGGATAAATCAACACGGTTAAGCACATGAATAATAAAATCATGAGAAATCCTTATTTATGGAGAATTAAATTCAAGCTATAGAGTTGTCCAAAAGGATGATTTTTTGGCACATCCATTCATTGACTTTGTTGATTACACGAGTATCCTTCAATAACTACATAGGTTCATTTACATCATCAATGCATTCTAGCTTGGGAATTCTTAATGCACAAGGTTTCTAACATTTATGTTAAGATAATGGAGTCATCTAAATAAATTGTATGGAAAAACTTGGCAAACATCTGGACTTTCCTTCCATGACATCCTCCAATAAATCTTTAAAATACATGCACCTTCCATTTGTTAAGAGAGTTCAATAAATGCAAGATTATGATGGACAAGTCTATCTAAAGATTGTGAGTCCTTTGTTGCGATCACTTAATTGTACTTCAAAGGAGTTAGTTCTACACATTTGTATTCTTCACTACTCATTGCATGAAAAAGAGATATTCTTCCAATGATTATAAGAATAAACAAAGAGTATCAAAGAGGAAAGATTTCGTCCACCCCTTGCTTTCACCTAAGAATAAACAAAGAGTATCAAAGAGGAAATATTTTGTCCACCCCTTTCTTTCCCCAACTAAAGAGATTGGAGATCACCTACATAGCTTTATCAGGGTGATATTTTTAATTATTGTAATCTTCTTTTCGTTTTTATTAATACAAAGAATTTTATTTCTTTCACCCCACCCCACCCCACCCGCCCAACCCAATTAAATGCATGTTTAAATGCTTTGAATGTTTTTCCCGTTGGATTTAAATACTAATAATTTAAACTACTTATATTGAGAGAAATTTGTAGTGTTGGTTATTTTTAGTCTTTTTGTGTAGGTTCATAATGGAGGATTATTTATTCAAATTTGCCTTATTTTGCTCCACATCAAAACCTAGTTTTTCAAATGCCTATTTGAAGAAATTTTGCTTCTCCATTCTCTTTAGATTTTGATTGGTTGCATGTTAGGGAATGCAGTGGATTTAACTTTGCTTGCTCACACAATTTGTACTTTTTATTTTCTATCTACACTATCAATTCCAACTTGTTATTAATTAAGTGTATTCGATACACCCTTGCACCATATCATACACCATGGGGTGTATTTGGTACACCCTTGCACCATATCATACACCATGGGGAGGATGAGGGGGAAATAAGAATAAGAATAGGGAGGACAAGAAGAAGAGGAGAAGAAGAAGATAAATAAGAAGGAAGAAGGAGGAGGAGGAGGAGATAAATATTGAGGATTAAAACAAGGGAGAAATAAGAAGAAAAAGAAGAGGAGAAGAAAGAATGAAGAAGAGGATTAAAAAAGGAAGAGTAGAGAGAGGAAAAAGGAAGAGTGGAGAGGGGGAGAGGGGCGGAAGATGAAGATGGAGGAGGGAAAGAAGAAGAAGAAGATGATGATGATGAGTAATAAAGAGAGGAGGAGGAAGAGAAAGAGGTAAGCCCCTACTCATGACAAATCTACCCATAAAATATCAAATCATGCCTCCAAAAAGCATAAATATGCAATTAATATCTTAAAATATTGAACTCTAACCACAAAAAACACTCCCCCAATTAAATGCAATAAACTTGAAGAAAACATTTAGGAAAAAATTTTAAAAATATGAGATTCTTACCTTTGATCTAAATGGGGCCCAAACAGACCTCCATTAGACTTAAATACTTCCCACAATATGTAGATAGAGGGTCCCCATAATATCCAGGCAGAGCTCCAACCAAAAAGACCCACATACAATTTTCAAAATGAAGCCAAGAAAGTAGCTCTAAAATCATTTAAGTCATAAATGTAGGAGTAATGTTTATTGGTGTAGCTCAAGTGGTTGTGAGAAAAAGTTGTTACCCTCCCTACCCATGATTAAATCTCACTTTGTGACATGTTTGTTCAAGTAGAGAGCCAATTGTTGATGAGATATATATGATATATTCATAAGTTGTTAACCTGACTATGTGCCCTGAAAAATCTAGGGTTTACCCTAGGCACCACCTCGAAATGAAGGGAAGTGCTTGAGAAGTTTTCCTTGGAATATGTTACTTAGAAAAGAATACATGATTAGAAGAGGATGCAAAATGAAAATGTCATTAGGACACTAAGAATAACATAAAAACACAAAAAATATTGTAGGAAGAAACAAAAATAGATACCCCAAAGAAACACAAAAAAGACCCATGGATCATTTTCCTCAATTTCAATATAAAAAGACTTCTAATTAGGACACAAAATACCAATATTATAATAGTGGTTCTTTATAAAGAAACGATCATCATCAACCCTTTAGTCACAACCCTAACTAATAAGTTCTTTCCACTTGCCATAATCATTTTTTAAACCAAAAACTATAAATCAATCGGGTTAGTGAAAGCCATATGTTATCTTAGCTGTGCGTTCTCATAAAAATGATTGAAATGCTAAACGCCACACAAAAAAACATCATAAATGCAAAAAAATATAATATAATATATTACAAGAAAACACTTTTTAATTGCGTAGTTGAATTAAGATTTTAAATAATAAAGTTTAAATGAGTTTAAGTTGGGTGTGGTGGGATATTTGAGGATGCTAAATCTATATATATATTCAGCAATATAATTTAAACAATATTAAATTTGAATCTAGAATTTAAAAAAAAAACACTAATTTCTAATAAAAAATTGTAAGATAAAAAAAATAAACATTTAAACTTCTCCATAAATCTATCATAATGGTTGAGTAAACCAAATACCCTTAAACCAACCTCCAAACTTAAACCGAAAACAACATCCAAAGGATGCCCTTGAACTCTAAATCTCGAATCACTTGCACTAGAAGCATCTTCGCTCCTAACCAAAAAGCCTTACCAAAACCCTAAGCAGAGTGATGTAGATGGAGGCCTACCATACCAAATCAAGCGAGACCTACCACACCAAAACAAGAGCCACCCAATGATGGATGCCCCCCACTCCTCCATGAGTTGACTCCCTTAACTATGAATCTTGTTGTTCGCGCCTATCGCTCTCTGGAAGGGCAGACTTTATCTATATATACCACGTTCAGTGTTATTCCGAGGCAATATCCATGGTCGGTCGACCTAATTTGTACCAGCTACGTAGCGACCTGTTTCCGTGGTGGCTAGTTAGCAGCGTTTTTCGGTATAAAATATGTCAGATTATAAATCAACCAGCAGGATAGTGCGGCGTACGGGCAGTCTCTTCGTTTGTTGGTTGTGGGATTATCAATGGCTGAAAATTATTCAGCGTATTGCAGGTCATTTAATAAGTTGAATAATATTCACTATTATCAATGCTTTGCCATTAAATGGTTTTATATTTAAGAGATTATAACAACATCTGCATAATGACAAAGCAGTTTTTATTTTCAAGTGCCAACAATAAGTACTGGGCAACAGTGTATTTAGGGCAAAAGTTAAGCATTGAGCCGCAGAGCCTTAAATGCAGTGGCTCAGTGTCTAGGGTCCAGCCGCTGCATTTAATGCTCTGCAGCTCAATGCTTAGCTTTTGACATGTATTTATTGTTGTTGTGATATCCTCCATTAGCTTGACTCTGCAGTAACATTAACTTTATTGCTACTTGGTGTTGGCCATTTAATGCTGGGCAGCAAATCTGCTATTCTGTAACTCTGTTGGTGGCCAGTAGTGCTGCTGCCCACTAGTAGTGCTGCTGCAGTGGAATAAATAAGTTGAATAATATTCACCATTATCAATGCTTTGCCATTAATTGTTTGTTTTACATTTAAGAGATTATAAGAACAGCTGCATAATGACAAAAGAGTTTTTATTTTCAAGTGCCAGCAATAAGTACTGGGCAGCAGTGTATTTATTGTTGTTGTTGTGATATCTTTCATTAATTTGACTCTGCAATAATGTTAATTGTATTTCATTTCCAACATTATATTACATAAAGTTAGACATTTTAAGTAATAAGCAAAATTAAAAGTGTAGAAAAAATTATTAACAAGACTAGAATTGCAATTAGATATATACAATTATTTCTAACAAAAAAATCATGTAGTTTCTAAGTTGGGTTGATATTTTGATTAAAAAAAATACATGTCAAAAATTGAAATAATTAGATGAAAAAAATAAAATAAAAAAATTAATGAAAATAAACTTTATTTATATCATAATTATCATATAATAGATGCAAGAATATGGACTATTTACTCCAAAGCGGTACTAACTGTATTGTTACAAGATGTTTGTAAATTAAATATAATTATAGTGGTTGCCAAATAGAGTGTTATATTATTTATATATGAAATATATAAAAAAAAATACTACAAAATTTTGCTTTAAAATTTTATTGAAAATATATCTTTTATAATCATAATTGTCATATAATTGTTGTTAAGAAACCATTGGCTCCACAGCAGCAGTAACTGTATTACAGGGTGATAATTGCTGGCATTTTCAACCGTATATTAGGAATTTGTTGTACAGAAACAGAAATATGTGAATACCTTAGAATATAGAAAAATATTGTCAAAACTTGAAAGGATTTCCAAATTGTGTTGATATTTTGATAAAGATAATGAAATGTTGTCCTACCCTCATGAAACATGAAAAATCGCTTTTACCATTTTGCTTTAAAAAATTATTGAAGATAAACCTCATTAATATCATAATTATCATATACTTTTACAATTTTGCTTTAAAAAATTATTGAAGATAAACCTTATGTATAACATATTTATCATCAGAAGTATAAGAATGTTGTTGGATTGTCCTCACCTACAGTGCACAAGAACTATGTAATTGGATTTTCCTCAGCTACAATGCACAAACAAATAGAAGCATCTCACTTCTATCCCTGAAAAAAAAACAATTATACTCAAACCAAAAGTTCCATTTCTGCATTCTGTGTACACAAACTATTCATAATTGAAATATCTAAATGCAACGTAACAGACGACTTCCTACAAGGTCATGCTGCAAGCAATGCCTCCCCACCAAATAGATCCCCTGGTACCTCTATAAACAACACAGAATTCAAGCAATGCCATAGTAAAAAGCTGAGAAAACCTAAACCATCCCCAAAATATTTCATATGTCACAACTGTCGTTCAGATTCTTGAAGTCCATCTGCAGTCTCTTCACACGCCGAATGGCTTCATCCAACACATCAACTGTATCCATCCAGTCTCCACCCACTAAATTTCTTAACATCATAAACCTTTCTTCAATCCTCTGGCTTCTATGGTCTGGAACCTCCATTGAATCTGCAGTGTCAACTAACTTATAATCCTCTAAATTTAATAAAGCATCAACTTCATCTCCACTTTCTCCACTATAACAATTGCTCTCTTCATCGTCTGCCATTTCTAAGTGCTGCTGCTGCTGCTGCTCGTCAGCCATAGAAGGCGCTGCAACTTCACTGGACGAAGAACCCCAAGAAAACTCTTCTTCTTCTCCCAACAATGGAATAGACATAACCCTAGACAACTTTGCATTTTCCAAGGCACCAATACCCAACGCCATGGTTTCCTTAAACCCATTTCCTTCATGCCAAAACCCATCAATCTCAAACGCAGAAACACTGAAATCCCTAACATGAAACAGAATTATTCTTTCAGAGCAACCGCTCCTATCAAAAACCATGTACCCTCTTGACATATTCTTCAATAAAGATCATTCCTCATTCCTCCATAAATCCAATATTGTTTTCTTCCCCCAGAAATCCCTGTTATATAATTTGCATTCCGTCAAAGTCCCAGCAAACATGCAGACAAAAGTATCGCAATTTGCCACCTGCCTCACTCTGTTCCGTCTGGTTTGAACGGACAAGTTCAGGAATTCCCGGATCCATCCGGGAAAGTATACTTCTTCCCATCCCCACGCCAACAGAATTCTTAATTAATTAAGTACCATCACGCGCTGGATCTGTGTATCACGTAAATGGTTCAAATAAAATATTAAACGATTCAAATATCGAGAGGAACCAATTCCAAGTCCGTGCATGGCGTGGGAAGGATCTATCCCTGCTTCACGTGTGTGAAGTGATGTCAGCGCGCATGGCCATTCCCCATCATCCACGCCGATGCCCTGCCCAATTCCCTCGTCTGTCTACCTGTCACCAGAGACTTTCTTTGTATAAAGAATTTTAATTGACTGCAGGATAAGCCTCAGAATCTTGACATGATTTGTTTCAAAGCTAAGAGCTCGCGTGCCCCGACCAAGCCTAACATTTTCTTCATACATTGCGATAAGATAGATTTAAAGGCTTAATCAAAGGGAAAAAAATGCATGGACTATCATATAAAATTGTTTTCATTTGTAAATTATTATCTGGATTATTTGGATTATTAGTCTTAATATGTAAAATTAAGAATTTGAAATTTTTTATTTTAGTATATATTAGATTTTTTTTTGTTTTTTTTGTCTAGGTCATATCAAAATTATGATCCAAGGGAATCTAAGTAGTCAAAATGGGCCATACCAACCCTCAATTCGTTGGATTTTGGGTGTCTCCTTCTAACTAGCTTAGCCCTAAGGGGAATTGAACCCGAATCGCATGCTCATGAGACCCACACCTTAAATGAATGAGCTAACGAGAATTGACATAGTTTTTTTTTGGGTTTTCAAGTAAGATCTAAAACTGCTTTTGATGGCTAAGAGCTCATTTTTTCTTCTGAGATAAGGATCTATAGGCATCTAGAATATTCTTCAATAAAAATGTGATTTGCTGCTATTGGGGTTTGGCTAGAAATTCTTGTGAGGGGGAACTCATTGAGAAGTTTCTTGAATGGTGTGTGTGAGCTCTATGACCCGAAGCTCGGGGGTGGCCATGCGATTGAAAGCATGAGCCTATGGTTGGGTGACGAAGCTAACGGTTGCTTCGCCAATGGTTAATCGAGCTTTGTTGGAGGGATCCTACGGAAGACGCGGACGACAATGCACAAGCTGGATCGGATTAACGACAACTTCTCCTTCGACAACGGTCACGACCTATGGTCGACAGGTTATGGTTTTGTCTATATTTGCTAAGTTATTCAGTTAATTTATTTTATTTCTCTAGTGATTATGCTATCTAATATGTTTTGTATTAGTATGTTAAGTTTCAGGTTAAGCACGGAAAGACCCTATAGGAGGGGCCCTACATTTAGTTTCTTCAATAAAAATGATGAGTCAACTCGCATTGATCTAGACGCATCTGGATTATTTAAGTGTCTTGAATAGCAATGATGAGTCAAGTGACATTGTCTTCACTACAAATTTTTTACAACTAAATTATAATAAGTTTTGTCATCTTCTAAAAAAAATTATCTTTAGATATCTTCCAATAAAACAAACTTTTTAACATTAAATATGTTTTATTAAAAAGGAATTAATTATAAATATTATCTATATGATTTTTATTTTTTAGGCAAACTTTACATATGTGGCCTTGCTTGAAATTTGAGGTCTTAGCACTTCAAAAAAAAATTATATGACTTTTTAATTTTAACATTGTCTTTCATTTGACTTTTAAATCTTAATTTTACCTATCATATTACATTTTAATTTTAACATTACTTTTTAATCTTAATTTTACTCGTCATAAGAATAGTTGATTTTTATTTTCAAATAACATTTATAATAATTACATGAAACATAACAAGCATAATTCCTTTATAAAAAAACAACATGTTGCTCAAATTAGATTTAAAATATTTAGAGCAGCATATATATATAAAACTACACAAATTAGATAAATTAAAAACCATATAGTAATATACATAAACACTTCCTCAACATTTCCACTTTAAAAAGGGGTTTACACCTGTGAAAGATTTGATCCTTCTCCGCGCTTGGTAGATCCCCTTTTAAGATGGATCTATGCTGATGATTAAACCAAGCACACACATAATGACAAAGGTGACCAAGTCAAGTTAACACGGGGAGACAACAATCAAAATTTCCATATTAAAGATAAAAATATAAAGAGAGTATATATATATGGGCTTGGGATATAGATATTAATGACTTGTAAAAACAAAAATGCACTCAAAAATGACGGGTGGAATTAAAATTCATACTTCATTAATGATGTTTATCTTTATGAAGTGACAATATTTTGATGTGTAAAATGTCTTTTATAAAAAATAATAAAATATTATGAAAAATAGCATGTTATCATATATATAAAACTACACAAATTAGATAAATTAAAACCATAAACATTGCATAGATCCATCAAAACCATAAACCCCTTTTAGAGTGCAAATGACCGAAAGGTTTGCACCTGGATAGATTTTATACCTCTCTATGCTTAGTAGATCCCCTTTTAAGATGGATCTATGTTAGTAATATATAAATAAAACTATGGGTGAAGGGAATCTTACTAATATTCAAATTAATACTTACTTTTTTTTCTCAATTTTAAATATGAAGAGTAATTATTTTCTCAATTTTCAATTTTAAATATGAAGAGTATTTATTTTCTCATTTTTAAATATGAAGAGCATTTATATATATAAATTGATTGTCAAAATGTTTATTGTAAATCATTTTAATTAATCAAATATAATGCAATTCGTTATAAAACATAATTGTACATATGTTTAATTGTAGAAATAATTTTTATATTCCAATTATGAAAGGGATCCATTTTTGTTTTAAAAAATTGAATTTATAATTAATCTTAATTTTCTATATTGTGTTCCCTAGATGGGGTGACCGAGCCCGAGAGGTGGCTAACAAACCGTCACAAGCATGCGTCCCTCAAGGAGGGTTGTTAGGTTGACATTTCCCCCACTCATGGGGATTAATGGGGGTGGGTGGGAGGGACAGAGAGATTGTCCCTTCCTGCGGAATCGACAACTGTGAATGGATTTTTCATACCAGGGGATGGATATGAGGTTGAGGGGCATAATTGAACCAATTCGCATAATGAGAAGGAAACATCATGGGGAGAGGGCTTGTACTGGTTTTGGATACTTCTGTTGCATGGCCTTCAAGCTCAAAAGCTCCAGCTCTTGCATCGCTTTCCTCCAGAGCTTAGTCTTGAGTTTGGCATTGTGTTTTTTGGAAGCTCTCGATGGTTTGTTGTAGTGGGCGATCTAGGGTCCCAACTTTCTCAAGTTGGAGGGTGGTCTGGCCCAATGATTGCGATGGGGCGCAGAGGTCAATAAAAAATGGTTCACGGAGGCAATAGTAGCAGGGGGTCATTAAGAGCTCAAATGGAGGCAAATGGTGCAGAAAACTTGTTTTACCAAGAAATTTAACTCGAAATAAAGGCTTAGCTCGCTCAGGAGGAGAAATGGGTAAAAGAGGATGAGATTTTCACCCAGCGTGAGGAGATTGAGAACGATATGCGGCCATGGGTGGAAGATACAAGTAATACTCGCTCCAAAGAGACTAAATATTACAAGACTCTTGCTTTGCATTGGACTACTAAGGCTTTACTTGGCAAGGTGTTGTTGGATACTAAGGAGGAGAGAGTTAAATTGCTTCTCCAAATGGATGAAATTAATGACAAGCTCAACTTTCTGATCAAGGCTATCACTGATAAAAAAATATGAAGCTGAGAACCAGGTTCCTACCATAGAGGTGCCTCCTAGCAATACCATCGAGGATGATATACCTTCTTAAGTTTATTTCATGTTATAGTTTCTTATGTTGTTATCATAGTTATGTGAAGAGGCATGTGTTAGTATTTATGCTAGTATGGACAATACTATTAGAACATGGGTCCGACCTATTTTTTTATCTATATAATCTCGAGTTGATACAATACAAAAAAAATCTATATAAAAATTTGAATTTAGCTTAATTTATAATAACAGTAACAATTATTAATTTCATTTTATAAAAACTATAAATTTTAAATTGATTAGTTTGATTTATCAAATTATTTATTTAATCTAATAGCTTGAAAATGAAATTCCAAAAACTAGATATCATGTTTAAATAATTGTGATGGTAAAAAAAATTATTTGTTCATTTTCTTATTATCCAACCTCCAATCTCAATCTCAATATAAATATGAATCTTATTCATATGTTTAGATTATTTTTAAAAAAAAAATGTTTTTCATATTTAATTTCATTATAAAAAATAATCTTTATTTTTTATATTTTCTTAAATAGTATTAACTAAATTTAATGACTCTCGTATTAAATAAAATATATAATTAAAAAACCCATCTTTAAGTCTCATCAAATCCCATTAAACAAATTTCAACATTATATTAAAGCAAATCAGATATACAAATTCAAGGACATTTTTGTGTCATCTTCAATATCTCATACTTCAATAAAGTAAGCTAAATGTCTATTACTTGATCCCATACTTCGATAAAGCTATTTTTAATGAATCTATTGCACTTTAGATCATGGTGAAGTCTAATCTAATAGCCTTTTCCGAGAAATGCCCAACAATAAAGTTATAACTAATTAATTTAGAGTAGAGATGGCTTTCACATTAAATTTTGTTTTAAATAATAAAAAATTGTTGAAAATTATGAACGAAGAATAACCACTTTATAAAATCTTGGACAAGTTTCCCTCTCATATGTATTCTTAAGTTAGTAGAGATCCACTAAAGCTTTGGAAGTGTTTAACAACGACTTAGTATATTTGTGTCTAACCCCTAAGGTTCCTTTTTTGAGAAGTAAAGATACCATTACTTATTGGCATTTTTATAATAAAAAATGAGTTTTAAAGAAAGTAATAAGTTATGAAGAAAAAAATGTTATTATTAAATAAGTAAATTTAAATTATATATAAAGCTTAAATTATAAATTGGGTATAATTTAAGTGGTTAAGAATAGAATTTGAATTTGTAAGATTGAATGTCGATGTGAAACATAAAATTGTCAATATTAGCTTAGTCTGAAAACCCTAGTCTTCGTTGTGTTCATTGTTGTTAAGCTTTCCCTTGTGGGTTTTGGTCTTGAGCCTTTGACATTAGTTCAATACGACCTCATCAAATAATTTACTAGACTATGGTTATGTCCAAGAGCCATCGATTTGTGGATACAAAATAATGGATGGCAATGATTCAAGGTACCCTTACCTATTATTTATGTGGTCGTGTGTATTACAATTTTTTGTTTGAAAAGGAAGACAGAGACCTCATATTCCTAAATGGACTATATTTCAGGGAATCGAGAGGGGAATATCTCAACCATTGGATGCCAGATTTTGATCCTAAAGTTGGCATGCCCATTGCAGTGTATGTCTGATTTCACTTGCCCCACCTTCCTCTTCATTATTGGAGTAATGACACCCTGACAGCCATCGGTAACACAATATAAAAATTCATCGATAAATATGTACCTAAGGCTCAGATATTTGCATGTGCTAGAATCTATGAAGAAGTAGATTTGGAAAAAGGTTTGGCATATGCAATTAATTTGTCTCGGAATAACTAGAATCACCTACAAAAGTAAAACCATGAAAAATTGTCATTCAAATGCAAAGTTTGTCATCATTATGGACATTTTTGTGAAGGATTGCAAACTCGCAAGTTCAATCCAGGATCGCTTGAAGAAATAGGATCAATGGCAACAAGCTAAGAAAAACTCAAGTGGCAAGCAAGGCATCCCTCATTTCTCTTTTTCCCCTCTTCCTCCCTTGGCAATAAAGGAGAGGTAGTCCCTTCAGTGAATTAATTTGCAATTTTGTCCCATAATTATCAAGAACCAAATACTTTCATTCAGGCATCTTCTCAACCCACAATGGGTCCTCCCTCTTCTCAATTGATGTTTTCCCCTCTTCTCACTCATGTGCAATCTTTTCAACCCATCTTCCTTGAAACTCAAATAGACTCTCCAAAAGTGTTGGAAATTAAAGAGCATAAGAAGAACAGTAGGATACTCAAGATCCAGTTTCGAAGAAACCATCCACTCATCCTAGTAAATTTTTCACTTGAAAAAAGGCCCTTCAACAACAAAAAGAGATGATGAAGACCCTAAAGAAGAAATACTTCTAAAAAGACCAAGAATAATAACCCTTAAAGAAAAACAAGAAGCAGTAGCAACAAAAGAAAAATCATTATGGATCCAAACCTCCATTAAAAGTTGTTTTGGAACTAGAGTGAAAATTATTCCCATCAAAAGCCTTAGAATGGAAATGTCATATGAAGGACCCATTGGCAATAGCTCAAAACCTTTAGATATGAAATAATGAAAATAATATCTCGGAACAATAGGGAAATGGGTGTCATGTTCAAAGAAGAAGCAATGAGATAAGAGGATCCTTAGGAGGTATATGCAAAATTTAGCATAATTCAATGACCATGTTAGTTCATTCTCATATTATTCAGGATTGTTCAGTTTTAGTAAGTCTCACCCATTGCACCACGGGAAAAAGAATCCATGTATACAATTTGCATGTTCATTATATAGAAAAAGAAGAATGATGGTGGCCTTTATATGTAATGAAGGACTCTGAGTATGCATAGGGTAGCATAGTAGCAGGATATTTCAACACAAATTTATTAAACAAGGAAAAGAGGGGGAATCATAGTAACATATACATTCAGGGAACACATGGATGATCTAATGCTTGATTGGGATCTTGTAGATATAGAGACAAAAAAAATCACCTAGAAAAATAGGAGGTTTGGGATAGGACATATAGAAACCAAGCTAAATCATTTCCCAATTCATATGACTTATTACTTGACAAACAAATTATCACTTCTAATATTACTCTATCTGGAATCTTTGGCCATAAGCTCATTTCTCTTTATTCTCAACAACCTTGAGATCTTGGACCCATCCCTTTGATATTCAAACTGCTCTAGTTACATGATCCAAAACAATTGGAAATAATCTCAAATGCACGGAGTAGCATGGTTTTGGGATCTCCTTCTTATGTCCGGGGGACAAAGTTAAGGGTAGTCAAACACAGTTTAAAAGAATGGTCTAAAAGTTTGTTTCTTCCTCCAACTTAAGAAATACCTAGCATTCAAAAGCAACTTTGTTATCTTCAAGCATGATTGGAGAATGAGGAGGTGACAAACAAAGTTTAATGGAAGAAAAAGGCTTATGAGCTAGATTACATAAGGCAAACAGGAAATATGAGGAGAAATGGAAATTGAAGTTCATAAGTCTATGGTTGAAAACTAGAGACAAGAATACCACATTCTTTAACAAACATGCAAAATCAAGGTTGCAAAAATATAGTCAAATAGATAAACCTAGAGAATGGAGAATGACTATCTGAATTCAAAGCTATTAAGGAACCAATTCATAGTCATTTCAAGTGTCTTTACACTTATGAGGATGAGGCCTATTCAAATATTGTCGCAACAATGCTTCAATGAATTTTGTCTCTCATGTTGCAAAGACAAATATAGTTATATCCATAGATGTAGAGGAAGCGGAAATAATAAGGGTAATTTGGGTCTTAAGACAAATAAAGCTCTAGGCCCATACAGGTTCTCAATCAATTTGGAATATCATTAAGAAATACTTGAGGCATATACTTAATTGATCCAGGATCAAGAGTAAACTTGTAGGTTGTACTAATTCATTTATCCTTGACTTAATCCAAAAATAAAAAATTTCCATCCTATTTTTCAAGATTTTTTCATATTTCTTTAGTTCAATTCTTTTACAAAATCCTCAAAAAATCCTAGCAAATCAACAAACAAAAATCCTCCCAAATAACTAATGCAAATTTGTACAAAAGAGACAAATTATTTATAATATTTTATTTGTGCAGGAGACAATCCATTCAAGCAAAAAAAATAGAGAGAGGGGGATGATTATAAACATGGGCATGGTAAATTCTTTTGGTTGGGTACATCATTCTTTTTCGTTTTGAAGTCTTACACAAATTTGGTTTTGCATAATCATTTATCTAGTGAGTGAAGCCCTGCAGAGGATCCCCTTGGATCACTCCACTAGTGAATGGAAAACATACCCACTACTTTATGAGCAAAAAAGGATTGAGACAAGGGTGTCTTTTTACTCCTCTTTGATATCATCATAGAAAACGCATTGAGTCAAATATTGGAGCAAGAGAGGATAGTTGGAAATCTTTAAGCAATAGGAATTTCCAAGGGAGCCAAAGAAATTAACCACTCAATTTTTTTATGACACTCACCTCATGGGGAGGACATCAACTACTATACAAGAGGTTCAAAGTTGTGCTAGACCAGTTTTTAAATGCTTTAGGCAATCATATTAACAAGGGGAAAAACCATATTTATGGATGGAGCAACCGACACTCAACAAATACAAAACATATATAGGATTTTAGAATTTTCATGTATCTAACACTAGACAATATTTAAGTACTTAGGAATGCCAATTTTGATAAGCAATCCATCTTCAACAATTTGGCATAATGTCGTCAGCAAAAAAAAGATCATGCAACAATGGGGATACCAATGGTTAAATTATATAGGTGGAGTAGTGTTAATAAAATCAATTTTATCAATTTAACCTTTATATCAAAGCTCAACATTGTTGATACTAGTTGGAATAATGCAACAAATTGGGAAAGAGATCTAGAATTTCTTGTGGAAAGAAAAAAAGACCAACACCAAAAAATTCCACCTGGTAAATTGGAATATATTTAGATATTTAAAGGAAAATGACAAATTGGAGATTAAGAATGTTAGGATATCTCATCATTCAGTTTTGTACTTTAAATGCATTTTTGCATGCATGCATCCCAGTCACCAGTTTGATGCCTCCAGCACCTTATCCCCAGTTTGCTAGCACCCGGGAGCTTCTTACCTTGCAGTTTTATCCCTCCTAGTCAGTAAGGTGCCCACTTCTCACCTACCACTTGAGAAGGGCACACTTCTTCACCTACCACTCAGTTCACTTCAGTTAGTTAGTTGTCTTTCCTTGATTTAAGGCTAGATTGACTCCTAACTGATTGTATCACTCTGTTGGACCTCCAATGAGACTAGACTGCCTATTCTAACTTTAGTTAGCTCCTCATGCGCCCTCGACTGAGCCTCTTTCATTCATTTAGGGCCTACATGTTCCAGTTACACCTACCGCGCTCAGTTAGACTCAGTTTGACACCTGGTTGACCGTTACTTGTGCATTGATGACTCCATTGATCTAATGATGAGGACTCCTAGTTGGAGCCAAGATATTCCATGCAGTATATTTGAATGACCTCCTTGGTTAATTCGAATTGCTCAGTCATTTTTACTATATTGTATTGTATTCTATCATTCTGAGTTCAATAGAGCACTGCTGCAAGTCTTTTGCATAGTTTACACATATTTTCTAATTTTCATCTATTGTAATTGATTTACTTGTTCAATTAGATCTGTTGTGCTTAATTTCACATTGTATCAAAGCCATGGCAAGGACAAGATTTCTTTTATGCAGGTGTTCTACATGAATATTAAGTGTTTTTTTCTCAAAAATCCAGCAGTTGTGGCATGCATTCTCTCTTGTGCATTCACCATTGCTAAAAATTTCTCTCCAATCCACTCTAGAAGCCGTGAGTTTTCCACAGAATTCCTGGATTTGAATCATTGGATTTTCAAGCTTGCTTGATCTCCTATGCCGGGTGTGATGCAACTCTAAAACAGGTGGATTGTTCGACCTTATTGTTCTTTTTTTATTGTGATTTGCAGGTTTTATCACTCCTCCATTAGCATTCGCTATCATTGAGATGGATTCTTCTTCTTCAAAGCTTCTCACTCCCGTCAATTATTTTGAATGGAAGAATGAAATGGAGATTGTGTTGCGCTCAAAAGGGTACTACAGAGTCACCATGGGCCTCGAAGTTGAGCCAAATACACTCATTGAGAAATCCAAGCACTTCAACAAATTGGATGAAGCATATGGCCTTCTTTGCCTCAATGTTTCCAAGGATCTTCATTTCCACCTCAGTGGATTGTCTACTTCAAAAGCAGTATGGGAGCAACTTGAAAAGCTCTTTGGCAAGCAAGATGAGATGCGGTCTTTTCAATTGGAAAATGAATTGATTGCTTTGAATCCTGAGAATTTCGAAACCATAAATGATTTTTTTACAAAATTCAAGCACTTGGTATTGCAATTGAAGCAAAGTGGAGTTGTAAAGGAAGATAAATAGTTGATTATTTCTATTCTCACAAAACTTAGAAAATATTATTCATTATTTGTCTCTACATTCAATTTCGGGAAGCTCACAATCCCGAATTGGAAAATGCCTACCTTAAGTGCCTTCATTGAATCCGTGACGAAGGAGCATGATAAACTCATTCAAATGGGGACCATATGCTCCAAAGACCAAGCATTATTTTTTGGAGTATCCAAAGCTATGAATGGAAAAGGGAAGCAAAAGAAAGAGAAGCCAAAGTTTGATCCATCCAAGCAAAGAGAGAAAAACAAGCAAGCGGATGAGCCATCCGGTTCAAGAAACAAGCAAAAAGGGAAAGAGGACAAAGAGAGATCTAAATGTTCTTATCGTAGCAAGGGCTATCATCCTGAAATCTCATGCATGAAGAAAACCATAGATCATATGGCCCTTATTTTAGAGAAAAACAACATAACCCTTCCTGACGATGCAAGGAAGAAGGAGAAAAATGATCATCCCAAGAGAGGTCATGCACTCATGGCAATAGTTTCGACCCCTCCAACTCTACTCATTGATTCTGGAGCTTCGAACCACATGGCTGCAAATAAAGATTCTATATCATCATTTGATCCCAACAGCACCATCTCCATCCACATGGGAGATGACTCTTAGATCTCTTCAAAGGGCAAAGGTACTATTCATTTAGAGCATGGAAGTTTTCACAATGTGCTCTATGCTCCGTCCTTAGCTTCGAATCTTCTTTCCGTTTATCAGATGACTCACACTGGTTCACCAAAGAAAGTTGTATTCTGCCCTAACAAAGTTGAAATTTCTGATATTCAAAGTGGAAAAATTATTGTGGTCGGAAAAGCAAATCATGCTTCAAAAGCATATGAATTTTCACACTTTCTTCCGCATGACAAGCCCCCCGCTCTTCTGACTCATGGCAATGAGGTTTGTAGGCTATGGCATGAGAGGTTTGGACACCTAAATTATAAATATTTGCAGCTGCTACAGAAAAATTCCATGGTTGATGACCTTCCGACGATCAAATCCTCGAAGGGAATATGCAAAGGTTGCATCACTGGGAAGCACCCCGACCACAAATTTGACCGAGGCAAAGCTAGCAGAGCTTCTTGCATTTTAGGGATGATACATTCTGATATCAGTGGTCAGCTGCCACATACCTCCATGAATGGATCAAGGTATGTTTTTACATTCATCGACGACTTCTCCATATTTACATGGGTTTTCTTCTCAAAAACAAGTCAGAAGTACTAGAAAAATTCAAGTTTTTTAAGGCTTATGTTGAGACTGCCACCAAGAGGAAGATAAATCCCCTTAGATATGATAATGGAGGTGAATATATCAAATCAAAGCTGCTGCAAATTTGTTCTGAAAGCGGCATTCAGATCCAGCACACAGTTCCCTACACACCACAGATGAACGGTGTAGCGGAAAGGAAGAACAGATCACTGAAAGAGATGGCAACCTATATGATTGAATCAAAAGGTTCGGCTGAAAACCTTTGGGCTGAGGCCATGAATTTTGCTACATACATTCAAAACAGGGTTCCACATTCATCTTTGACTGATATTACACCTTTCGAAGCTTACACAGGTCACAAACCTAATGTGTCAACTTTCCGTGTTTTTGGCTCAACCGCTTGGGCTAGAATTCTGACTGAAAAGAGAAAATATTTGGATCCAAAAAGTGTTGAATGCATCCTATTGGGATATGATAAAGAATCAAAAGGCTACAAACTAATGTATATCAGATCCAAAAAGATATTCATTGAGCGAAGTGTCATATTTGAAGAACCGCTTCAAAATCTAGAACTAGTCGAGGAAGAAACTGTTGATTTACCGCCTCCACCGGATGAAGAATTTGGAGAAGATGATGAAAGTATTGGTTCTGATATTTGTAATATTTTATCAGAATTTGATGAACATGATATATCATGTTTATAGGCTGATCTAGTTGTGCCCCAACACTTGCCAAAATGGGCCCAAAATACACTCAATTCTGCTGGTCAAAACATTGGAAATCCTGTCGATCCAAGGAGGACTCGAGCAGACTTTCAAAGAGAAGGTATGGCTCTTTATTTCTCTGATCCTTTGCTATATAAGAAATTATTTTTGATGATAGGTTCAGATCCTAAATCATATTATCATGCCCACTGATATCCGAGATGGCAAACCGCCATGGATGAAGAGTACAGGTTCTCTTCAAAAGAATGCTACATGGGAGCTAGTTTGTCTTCCACCTGGGAGGAAATTAGTCCAATGTAAATGGGTCTACTGCAAAAAGGTTGCTGCTGATGGCTCAACCTGCAAATACAAATCTCGATTGGTTTCCAAAGGTTTCTCCCAAGTCCAAGGAGTGGACTACAATGAGACCTTTACACCAATTGCAAAGATGGATTCGATCCATCTTGTTTTAGCTACTGCTGCATCCAAGCACTGGGAAGTGCACCATATGGATGTGAAGAGTGCATTTATCCATGGATATCTGAAAGAAGAAATATATATGAAGCATCCAGAAGGATATATATCAGATCCAAAGTTAATATGCAGATTGAAGAAGTCATTGTATGTCTTAAAACAGGCCCCAAGAGCTTGGTATGCTAAGATGGACTCCTTCCTTCTCTTCCAAAACTTAGGAAGGTGGAGATACAATCAAAATGTGTACCTACAACAAACTGAAGGTAATTTTCTGATTATAGTTCTTTATGTTGATGATATTTTGATAACTAGTAGCACTCTCAGTTCAATTGACAGGTTAAAAACTGCTTTAAATCTAGCTTTTGACATGAGCAATTTGGGCTTGCTAAGACAATATTTGGGGCTTGGGATTGCACAAAATTTTGATGGGATCACCATATCTCAGCAAAAATACATTTCAGACCTGTTAAACAAGTTCAACATGTCAGAATGTAAGGCAGCCCCTTTCCCATTCCTCTCAGGAATCAGTCTTGAGGAGGGAGATTCTACACCGCTTAAAGATTCTACATTGTATCGACAGTTGATCGGTTCTCTACTATACTTGACACACTCAAGGCCTGATATATCTTATGTCGTGGGTGTTGTATCAAGATATATGCATCATCTCCACGAGATCCATTGGCAGGAAACCAAGAGGATCTTACACTATGTGCAGGGTACTCGACACTTTGGCATACACTATGCTGCAGATTGTGAGATAGATTTGATTAGGTATACAGATTCATATTGGGAGGGTGATAGTATTGATCGGAAGTCCACTTCCGGTTATGTTTTCATGATTGGAAATGGGCCTATTTTTTGGTCAAGCAAAAAGTAGGCAGCCATTGCATTTTCTTCAGCAGAGGCAGAGTATCGAGGAGCAGTCAATGCTTGCATTCAGACAATTTGGTTGCAGGGTATTTTGTCAGAGTTTGATATTGGTAGTACTATTTCGACTGTCATTTTTTGTGACAATCAAAGTGATATCAAGATCTCAATGGATCCATTTCAGAGACAAAGGACCAAGCACATCTAGATCCACATGCACTACATCTGAGAGTTTGTGCATGACAGAACCATTGTTTTGTAATATTGCCCTACCGACAAGCAAATTGCAAACATCTTCACCAAGAGCTTCACTGAGAAGAAGTTCTCTTACCTCCGTTCACTTTTGGGGGTGAGTTCCATCATGGTGGAGACAGATTAGATCCTTCTATGTTCAGCTTGAGGGGTGGCTTTCTTCCCATTGGGTTTTCCCTCTTTCCTCACTTAGATTTATTTCTAGCATTTTTGGATTATTGTATCGGGGTGACCTTTGGTCTCAGTAACCAGGGCCCTATTCAGTTATTATTTTTCACATCATAGTATAGCTTGAGGGAGGGTGTTAGGATGTCTCATCATTCAGTTTTGTACTTTGCATGCATGCATGCATCCCAGTCACCAGTTTGATGCCTCCAACACCTTATCCCCAGTTTTCCAACACTTGGGAGATTCTTACCTTGCAGTTTTATCCCTCCTAGTCAGTAAGGCGCCCACTTCTCACCTACCACTTGAGAAAGGCGCACTTATTCACCCACCACTCAATTCACTTCAGTTAGTTATTTGTCTTTCCTTGATTTAAGGCTAGATTGACTCCTAATTGATTGTATCACTCCGTTGGACCTCCAATGAGACTAGACTACCTATTCTGACTATAGTTAGCTCCTCATGCACCCTCCACTATTCCTCCTTCATTTAGTTAGTTCCTACATGTGCCAGTTACACCTACCACACTCAATTAGACTCAGTTTGACACCTGGTTGACCGTTACTTGTGCATTGATGACTCCACTGATCTGATGATGAGGACTCCTAGTTGGATCCAAGCTATTCCATGCAGTATATTTGAATGACCTCATTCATTGCTACTGTATTGTATTGTATTCTATCATTATGAGTTCAATAGAGCACCGTTGCAAGTCTTTTGCACATTTTACACATATTGTCTGAGTTTCATCTAGTATAATTGATTTACTTGTTCAATTAGATCTGTTGTGCTTAATTTCACAAAGGACCCAATGGTAATGAACTTAGCAATTGGGGGGGATGGATTGTGGAGGTTGATTTTGAGAAAATCTAAGTGGTGGAAGTTAGTCATGGTTAAAAAATAATTCAATGCCAATAGGAAACAATACTTAGATCAATGCCTTATGGAAGAAAGAGGTTCCCCCTGCTAGAAATTATGTAGAGAGGAAACACCCATCATTCAATCTCATCTAACATGGGTTCCTAAGAATGGATAATTGATTAAGATATGTGAAGATAGAATAATGGAAAAAATCATATCATTCACCAATAGGATTTAGCTTAATTGATAGAATGGTTGGTGTCTCAAGAAATCCATTCATTGTTTGAGCTCTCTAGCTAGGATGAGTCCAAATCCAATCAATGGAAAGGGTGGAATGACATATCTCCTCCAATACATTCAACCGATTTGATTCCTTCCTTTCTTTCCTCCCTTTATGGAGCATCCTCAATGGGTAAATCCATTCATGATTGTCAAGGTTAGGGCCCTCTTGGAAATGAATGTTATGTGAAACTTGAGTACATATTGAATCTAAAGGAGCTTCCTCAACCTCCTCATTTAATGGTCTGGAATTATATTTGGGGAGGAGATGGATTGCCAAAGGTGAACATATTTTGTTGGATCATGTTGCATGGGAACTTGTTGGCAATGGACTATCTAAAGAGAAGAGGAATCTAACCTTTGAGATGTAATTTGTGCTGCAAGGTGGAGGAAACTCAAAAGCACACCTTTTTCAAATGTAATTATACAATGTAAGTATGGAAATGTACTTTTGTTGAGCTTGATCATAGGGCATAACTTCCCCTAAATTGGAAAGAAATGTTTACCATCTATCACAAAAGGCATTGTGGTTCATAAGTTTTTTAACAAGCCCATTTTTAAAAGGGAACGGGTGACAATTCCCAGGTTTCTTTCTTGGAAATTATGGTTGTCAAGAAACAAATCCATTATTCGCCAAGAGGTCTCTCCTCCAATATTAGAAACAACCAATGCACACAGCCTCCTTCTTGAGGCAATTCAAGTGAGAGGAGTAAAAGGGAATAGCATTGCAATGGTGGAACAAGAGGAAAAGAATTGTCTCAAGTTTCTCTTGATGGGAGAAAAATTGTAGCCAAGAAGCATCATTTGCAGACCCAAAACCCTATCACCCTGGAAAATTATAATGGAAGGGAAGAAATTTCATCCCTAAAATTTAGAACATAAGAAGTATATTATCTTCTTTGATGGGGCCTAAAAAGGAAACCTAGGGGTGGCAAGTGTGGGGGGGTTCATCTTCAATCCCAAAGGAAAACATGAAACAAATATTGAGTAGGGACTAGGAGAAGCTACCTAGTAATCAATATTAGGAATTTCCTCTCTCTCCATTCCTTCATATTGTAGACTCGTGAAGGATCACAAACCTATTAGTTATAGGAGCCTCAACAATCATCATCAGGCATATGTGACACTTTTCAACCGCAAAGGATTACACTTTAGAAAATCCCATCCTCATAATGCAAAAGGAAACAAGGAGGTCTAATTTAATATACTTCTTCCATGTACTAACTTAGTCACAAAATAGCCAACTTCATACCAATTGGGTAGTTAAGAAACTCATCTAGGTATGGGAATATTAAGGAGAAAGGAAGGATCATGTCTTCGTCCCATATCCCATATAATATTTGATAGTAGTCACAGTTCAAGACCAAACTCCAAATTGCAATGGACACAAGTCAAAACAAGTGATGGAGCACATTCAATATAAAGAGATAAATATTAACTACCCTCATTACTCAAGTACTCTCACGCATACCACTCACGATGGTGAAATAAGGTCATATATGGTATGAAATGTTTTTGGAAATTGTAGATAGGATTATTTTGGATCTTTGTCTAGTCAATTTCATTATGGAATGTGTTGGGTTCAAGGGTGATTGTGGACTCTGTAAACCAAATCCATCCCTTTGGTTTCTCCTTTGTTGAGCCACTAGGGTTTCTTTTGTGTTGTCATTTCTAGGGATACACTACCAATTCTAGGTTCCACATGTTAGGTTAACCTTGACTCAATGAATGAGTCAATGAGCTAACCTTGGTTTAGGTCAAATCCCATGGTATTTGGTGTCCCATGGTATTGTCCTAAGGTATTGCGTGTAATGAATCCTATAAAGGGCTTGGCATACACCATTGTAATGTGGCCTAGAGGTGAGAGGGTGAGATTACTTGGCCCAATTGGCCAATTTTCGTCAAGGTAATGAAGATCTTCATTGGTTGGTTTTCTGCCCATGGGGTTTACCGGGGTAAATTGTGTTTTGTTCAATATTGCTATGTTGCTAAGGTTATTCTCTCTCTTATTGTTATTGTATGCTCGTCTAAATCCCAATAACTAGTATTAGAGCATGTGGTTGGATATCCTTGAGGCTATATTTTTGTGTCTAAGTTAAAATTGTATGGGTTGCGTGATCGGTTGTACCCGACACCCCAATTTTTTGGTTCATGGTTGGAATTTTATTTCCATGGGTGCTTAGAAGCACTAAAAATCATTATATCCCTTTTATGCGCAAAGAAGGGATTGACATCAAGTTGTGGAATGAACCACCATGATAGGTACAAGGGTGGTAGGTGTACTCATAGCTTAGTTTGATGTGGAATTGGAGAAGGAGAATATTTGATTGTAGGGGATAATGTGAGATGATTTGATCTCAGTGTTGGGACTCATATTGATGAACCATGTAGGTGAAGAGAATTCCTATAGAATTAGCGGTTACAGCAGTTGATGACCCATGTAATATGGTAGATGGGTTCTTTCTATATTGAAATTAATGACAAGTTTTTATGTAGGTACTAAAGGAGGCACGATAGATGACAAGAAAGAAGATGAGCATGGAAAAGCGAGAGGATGTAGCAATATTGGATGGTGATGGTGGACTCACCATGAGACACATGAAAAAAATAATTAATGGAGTTGAAATTTTGTAACTATATGTAAATGGGCATACATATGTAAGACCTGGTTAGGCATGTGTAACCTTAGTAACTCATTGGTAAAGTCCAGATGTAAACCTAGGTGATAGGGAAGGAATTCAATATCCCCAGTTAAAAATTTGAGGGGGTTGGTGATTACTCCGAATCAATTTTAAAGGGGGGGTTGTTAGGTTAACCTTGACTCAGTGAATGAATCAATGAGCTAATATTGGTTTAGGTCAAATCCCATGGTATTGAAACAAGGTATTGGATGTAATGAAGCCTATAAAGGGCTTGGAATACTCCATTGTAATGTGTCCTAGAGGTGAGTGGGTGAGCTCACTTGGCCCGGTTGACCGGTTTTGGTCAAGGTAATGAAGATCGTCATTGGTTGGTTTTTTCTCTCGTGGGGTTTTCTAGGGTAAATTGTGTTGTGTTCAATATTGCTATGTTTGTAGTTAGTGTTTTCACACTAGATGGTGCTAAAAAGAATCAACTAAGACTTATGGAAGTCTTAGTAACAGTTTGAATGGTAGTGTAAATAATGAAAAATAAACTAGATCTACACTAAACATGCATTAAGCTAACATCAATTTAAAATGGTTTTAAAACAACACAATCTAGGACCATAAGAAATACTTGGAAATGGGGGCCCTTGCATCCTTCCAAAGTAATGTGTCCTTGGTCTCCTAGTAGCTCCACAGTCTCCAACTACACGTCACAAGAGGTGCCAACGCTCAACATATGGGTAACAAGGACTCAATGGAATTTCGACAGAGTAACGACATGCGTGAGGTGGAGAATATGTGTTATTTTAAATGGGGGGTCTTCACATGTATATATAGTTATTGTGACCCATGGGATTGGAAAATTGTATTTGGATAAATATTATGAGTGGATAAGATCCAACTTATTTTTCCCTTTTTATGGATTTTTTCTCATTTGTGGGAATTTCCTATTTTTGGGGAATTTTCTCTCTTTTCCCATTTTTTAGGAATGTGCCAATTTCCCTCTTTTGTGGAAAGAGTAAATAGTAATTATGGGCCATTTATGATATTTTTGGCATGTGAAGGTCAAAGTGGTGGAAATGGAAAGTGGACATGTTGTATGATATGGTGTACCTAGTGGATAAGCAAAGTGGACAAACTTTTGGTGTTAACAATGTTGATATGGTTATTCTCTCTCTTATTGTTATATGTATGCTCATATAAATCCTAATACCACCACTCTGGAGTAGAATCCCAACTCAAGTCCATATTGGTGTATCTTCAAGTTCATCTTTAAGAAAAGTATAGAGGAATTGCAGTATGGTTGAGCATAGTCACTCCAATTTATGCTTTCTATGTGACACATTGGACCTACATCATGCTTTGAGGAAACATGAATGAATCCTAGCTAACAATCAAGTAGTTATCTCCCATCTTAATAATAGAATTTATAGTCAAGATGAAGCTCATAAATCTAGACATGATGAGTCACCAAATATTGTGACCCATCATAGGGAAATTGAGAAGATTGAAGTTGAATGTGGCATGATTTACCAATTGATCCTTGGCCTCACTAGGAGTTATTAATTTGTGATTTCTCACCCAAAGATATCAATTGGGTATACTCCAATTCTGCAAAAGATGAATAAATAATTCAGCAAGCTCCAGGAGATTTAGAAATGGAAAATGTAGACCGCGAGCTTCAATCACTAGTGGACATAAAGTAAGAAGCTTATATGACCCAAGGGTGGTCATATATGGGGTTAAATGTATATTATATGACCCCAAGGAGGGTCATATATGGGGCTAATTGTATATGTAATGAGGTCCGCCTAATAAAGGGGCATCTTGTGCAATGAGTGGATATGTGTATATATAAAGGTGATGTAGGCATTGTTGAGAGACATTTGAAATGATCAATATGAATGTCTTGGGGTATTTGGAGAAGGATCTCCTATTCTTTAAGGAGTTATTGTGTAACTCGTCTCTCTTATATATATTGGAGTTGTGTCTCCAATATAAATAAGAGAGACACAACTCCTTAAATAATAGGATATCCTTCTCCAAATACCCCAAGACATTCATATAATCATTTCACATGTCTCTCAACAATGCTTACATCACCGTTATATATATACATGTCCACTCATTACACATGAGGCCACTTTATTAGGATGACCCCATTACATATACATGTATACCCATATTTCCCCCCCTTGGGATCATATTATATACATTTAACTCCATATATGACCCCCCTTGGGTCATATCAAAATCCCATAATGCGCATGTATTTTTCTAATTCCAAGTTTAGCTATGTTTTATAAGGTATTTTTGGTACTAGAATAGTTTATAATATCTATACTAGCATGGTTTTATGCTATATATTTATGGAAATTAGAAGATCTTACTGTATATGAAACAATCATGAATTTTGGACATTTCTTGAAACAAAACTTATGGAAAGCCCATTTTTGTTTGTATTATTATGTTGTTTTGTGCAGCCGCAACAAAATTTTAATACAAGTTATAACCATTTCAATTTTTTTGTAAATCTAAGTTCAACTATAATGAATATGGCATTCATTTCATTTAAGAAGAGGTCAAAAGTCGAGGAAATTGCATTCATAATGAACTCCAAACAAAATGCATGCAAACTTTTGTGAAGTACAAAGTAGAACATCATTCAGGCTTGCTCATAATGAAAATGGCATTCCTTTTGTTTAAGAAGATATTTGATTCAAAAGGAAAATAGTTTTTTAAAAACAAACTACATACATACATACATATATAAAGAGAGAGAAAGAGTAAAGTATCTCAACCCATATAAACACAACCTTGATATGTTTCTATGGGCATTGGATGACATTTATATTAGTGAGATTTTGTAAAGATTTGAAGAAGAGACAAGAAAATAGAAATTTGTGAAGATGCATATGCTTCTGTCCATATATGTCTACATTAAAGTTAATCCATCCACCCTTCAAACAAACCTTCTGCAAATTTTTTTCTACTCATACTAGGAATCTAATGTTGAAAATATATATACTCATATATATGATCAAAACATTGATGTAAAACAAAATACTCTAACAACTTAACTATTTCTAGTGAATTTATAACTTTAAGCCAATATATCTCATACTTCTCATTTATTGTTTTGTATATTACACAACAATTTTCATGTAATGCATATTATTGGTTGTTTCCACTTGTAGTCTTCCACACTAAACACCAACATACTTAAGTTAGAAGTCAATCCATCCACACATCCAACCAACCTTCCACAATTGCTCATAGTACACATCTAATGTCGAATATATATACATATATATGATCAAAGATAAATCCACATTGACATATTGTTATATCAATATATTCGTGAATTGTTGTGATGGGGAGTTGATTTCAAAATGATAGCTCTTAAAGAGGGTTTAGTGGATTACTCACAAATCACCTTAAGGACCGCTCAATTTTTTGTTAGTGGGAAGCCTCCCTTAGATTAACTAGTTGGTATTGGATCAAAGATATATAGGAATGGAGGTATCAAGGGGGAATGGCCTTGCTCAGTATAAACCTTGTCCACTTCAACAGAGATAGGCTCAAAAAAATTTATGTCAAGGCACTAATGGGAGAAATTCTTCTAAAAACATATCTTGACAATTAGTACAACTTTTAACATGGATGGTAATGACAACAGATTTGTACAAAGAAAAAAAGGACAATATCATGGTGCATTGCTCGAATATCATAGTTGTTTCTAGTTCAAAAAACGAGAAATAATATCTAATGTTTCTAGAAGTTAGACTCTCTAAGGATTTAAATTCCTTGAAGTGGTTTGGGTGGGAAAAAAGGGCTTCGACCCCTAGTTCTAAACAATGTTTTGTGGGGTTGCAATTTAGAGTCAAGAAAACATGGGGAATTTTATAACTCTACCCAAACTTTGAGGCCCTCCAAGGTTGTTGCATTGAGAAAAATGAAGAAAGTGGTTAAATTAAGAGGAAAAAATAGTTAATCTTGTTTTAGGTGAGGATGTCATCTTGGAGAAGGTCCTAGAAATTGAGGACAAAACACATACAATAAGGTTTTTTGGATAGAATATTTTAGAGCAATTGATTAGACTTTGGATGGCTAGGGTTTGGAGGCCAATTTTGGTTTATACTTTGCAATTTCACTTCATAGTAAAGGGATAGTTAGGTTATTCAAAACAAGTGAATATGCAATGATGATATTAGGATAGAGATAACAATGTGATCATTTGGCCCTTTCATTAAGGAAGCAGTCTCCATGTTTTGATCCACATGGAAAATTGAACACAAGCCAGTCCATTTAGGTCAAGATGCATGGACTAAATCTTGAAATAAATTTGTAATAGTCTAAGATCTTATGTCAATGTGGATGATCTTTTTTTAAGGACTTTAACCCATGCAGTATCAAGAATTCTAGTGGATATTGATTTGAGAGATGGTCCCATAGGGGACATTAATATCTAGATTGGTAGGTGGATATATAAATGAACACTTGACAATGTGAAGATCATGTTTTGATACTCTCAATGCCACTATTATGGGCATACTACAAAAGATTGTATTATGAAATTCACTAAAAAATAATGGAGGAAACAAGTAGCTCTAGAACAAAGGGTGACATAATAAAATGTTGATTAGGGTCAAAATCTCATAGTAGGTTTGGTTTCTCTAGATATTACAAATGAAATCCTTCAACAAAACATCCTAACAATCTAGAAACAAAGGGAATTGAGGAAGGCATGGCTACTAAGAAGCCATAGGACGTCAGAGTGGTTGTGGAAGAAATATTAAATGTATGTTTTCCAAAGGTCTCAAAATATCCATGGGATTTAAAGATGGATCCAATGTCAAATGTTTTCAAGGAAGTTTGAGATATAGTTCAAGCTTATAAACCAAGTAAATCAATTTCCACTATCAGCTAATGCATGAAATTAAAGAGACTATTTGTCCTTTAAGTTTATCAAAGGACAAATGGTTAGTGTTAAGGGGAATTTCTATAAATACCCTTGGGAAATATAAGAAAAGGGTTTCCAAAAACAATAAGATAGGCGAGGCCCATAGTTCATCAAAGGAGTACATTAATGGAAATGTGTCTTTTTCCAGAAACAAAAATATATTAAAAAAATCCAAGCTACCCTAAAGTCATCCTCAACCTTCCAAGTCCTCATTGAAGGAAGAATTGTCGAGTTTGGGAAAAATTAATACCTTCTTCATCCTGTGAAGTCAAATAATGCATACAAATTCTTAAGAAAAACATATATCAAACAATGGAACACACAATTCACAGAGATTTACCCGGGAAACCCTCAACGAAAAAAGCAGCAAAACTTAGAGCCACACCTCTATCTTTATCATTGTGTTTCTTAACTTTTCACAATACAATATTTAGGTATTCGACAACATCCAAAACCCTAATCCATTAACCTGAATTATAGTTAGAACCCAATCTCTTATCTAGGATTAATTACATATTTTCTAGAAAAGGAGCAAAAAATTGGGGTTATCTCCCCTCACTGAAGTCCACTTCGCATAGCAGGAGGAGGCATTGGCATGCCCTCCCATGAACCCCTCTAACTCAACACCATGTGCAGTGTCTCGTACATACGACAGAGTCTTAACTTTTCACAATACAATATTTAGGTATTCGACAACATCCAAAACCCTAATCCATTAACCTGAATTATAGTTAGAACCCAATCTCTTAACTAGGATTAATTACATATTTTCTAGAAAAGGAGCAAAAAATTGGGGTTATCTCCCCTCACTGAAGTCCACTTCGCATAGCAGGAGGAGGCGTTGGCATGCCCTCCCATGAACCCCTCTAACTCAACACCATGTGCAGTGTCTCGTACATACGACAGAGCACTAGATGGATAAGGATCATAAGGTGATGCAACCAACATGCAAATAATATAACACATACCCAACATTCTCCCACTCATTTTTTTCTTTGTAGAACACTACGCCATGTATTGATAGGGTCATAATTCTAGGGAAGTAATTCCCATAGATTCTCTACACAAATATAACTTCTCAATACAAACAGACTCCATCAATGAGTTTGCAACACTCTTCAAGGTGTCAACCTTTTCTAACAACACCTACTTTCCTTTAACCATATCTCTCACAAAGTGGTACTGCACATCAGTGTGCTTTGTTTTAGCACGATGGGCAGGGATTTTTGCCAAAAATTTTACACTCTCACTATCACAATATAACCTTACAACTTTCTGTACAAACCCAATACCTAAACACAATCTCTACAACCATACAACTTCTTTACTTGCATGGGTGGCTACCATGTATTATGTTTTTGTAGTTGAGAGTGAAACCATATCCTATCTCTTGCTCATCCAACTGATAGATCCTCCAAATAGGTTAATCACATAACCACTTGTATATATTCTATGATCAAGATCTCCAACCCAACCGGCTACATAAAAAAATCCTTGTATAACTATTACTCTATCTAGTCCAAGTTTTCCTTGGTAGAAAATTGCATAATCATTGGTTCCACACAAATACCTAGAGATAATATTTATAGTTGTTCAATGCTCCTTTTCTGGTTTTGACATATATCTGCTCAAAACTCCCACTACATGGGTAATATTCGATATGGAACATACCATTGTATAATCAAAATACCGAAAAAACTATATTAGGGAACTCGTGACATGTCTTCTTCCTCTTCCTATGTCTTGGGACACTAATCTACATATAAAATTACACCTACAAGAATAGGGACCTTGACTGGTTTATTTTCCTGTTATTTTCCTACATGTTAAATCTTTGATATCATCTCAACATATTTTCTCTTATTCAACCAGAGTTTCATGTTTGCACGGTCTCTTTTAATCTACATTCCTAGTATGAAGTTAGCAGCACTGCGATCCTTCATGTCAAATTTGAAGGATAGCTATGATTTCACCTCCTTTATGGCATTCACGTTATTTCCAATCAATGACATATCATCAACATATAGTACTATATTAATGAAGTGATCACCAACATTCTTGGAATATACCGTGATCAACCTTGCTTCTCACAAACCCCAATCAAAGGATATATGTCTCAAACTTTTGGTACCACATCCATGGAGATTACTTTAGACCATAAAGGGAATTATTTAGTTTGCATACCATCTCTTTCCTTCCCTTTACTATAAAACCTTATGGTTGTTTCATGTAGATTTCTTCTTCAAGATCCCCATGTAGGAATGTTGTCTTCACATCCATCTGCTCTACTTCAAGATAAAAAGCAATAGCAGTAGAAAGAAGGAATCTAATATAAGTTAATTTAGCCACTAGAGAAAAAATTTCACCAAAATCAATTCCCTCTACCTCAGAATATCCCTTTTCTATTAAGTGGGATTTGTATTTATCCACTTTACCTTCTACACTCAACTTCTTCTTAAAAAACCATTTTATACTACCTTTTTTTCTTCCAGTTGGTCACTCAACTAGATCCCAAGCTTCATTTTTATCCAAGGAAACCATTTCTTCAACCATGTCCTTCTTCTAGATATTGCTCTCCTCTGAATCAATTGCTTACTTCGCATTCCTAGGATCCTCATAAGTAATAGATAAAACAAAACAAGACCAAAAATCAAAAGGGGAATACCTTTCTAGTTTCCTTCCTTCTCGAGATGATCTCCTCAAAACTAAGGTATGAGGTTTTTCTTCTTCCGATTAAGATTCTTATGTTGATCAGATTCTTCATCCTCCAACTCAAACTCCATTTTCTCTGGTTCCTTTTCCATTGGAGTGACTTCCTATTTGGGAACATATTTAACTTTTCTAAAAACAACATCTTGATTGTAAACAATCTTCTTAGTTACTAGGTTCCAAAGTTTAAAACCTTTCACGCCATATTTATAACCAATAAATATACATTTCCCATCTTTATTACCAAACTTACTCCTTTTTCCTTTGGAACATGTACATAAGCATCACACCCAAAAACTAATCAGATTTTTAATAGAGGGTTCCTTACCAATCCATATCTCATGCGAAGTTTTTCCAACCAATGCTAAGCAGGGAAAAATTTAGGGGGAAAATTTATCCCATGGGCTAATTTTTTGAGGTTTTTTTCCAAAAAATATTCGTCATTTTCCATTTTTTTCTAACACAATTTGCCCAAATTCAATAGAGTTAAAAAAAAATCTCTAAAAATCGCCAAAATTGTCCAAAAACTATATAAATCCTTAGAAATTTGAATATTTCTTAAAAAATATCGCCAAATATTTTATGGTTGGAAATTTGATAATTAGTAATATTTGCTAAGGTTTCTACACTTTAATAAAAATATGGATCCTTAAAATTTTCCCTGATGCTAAGGTGGGTGATTGATTTATTGAGCAATATGCAGCATCCACTGCCTTTGCCCAGAATTATTGTCATATTCGAGCACCATTGAGCATGATCCTTGCCTTTTCCATCAACGTCCAATTCATTCTTTCTGCAACTCCATTCTGTTGAGGTGTGTATGGAGTAGTCTTCTTCCTTGCTATTTTTCACTTCTTACATAATTCCTCAATTCATTCTCATAGAACTCCCCACGTTATCTGTCCTCAACACCTTTATTTTCTTCTATCTAATTATCTACAAGAGCATTAAACTCCTTAAATTTATCAAATACTTCAGATTTCTTTCAAAGTAAATAAATCCATGTGTTCCTTGAGAAATCATCTATAAATGAAACATAATACACATATCTACCTAATGATAGAATAGGCACAGGTACAAACACATCATTGTTTATTAACTCTAAAATTCCCTTTGCGTGTATCACTAGCTACAAATATTACCCAATTATGTTTCCATATATATAATGTTCACAGAAATTAACATCTAGTGCCAACAATCACACATACCTTTACCATGTAATGCTCAAAGACCCTTCTCTCCAATATGTCCCAAAATTTGATGTCATAGTATTGTCTTTCCTCCAAAGATACTAGGGGTTCTATCTTCTTTATCTCCACCCTAAATAACAACAGAACTGTTATATACATCGGTGATTGTGCTTCCCAATAGTTTTTAGAAAGTTCCATTTCAAACTCCGCTCATCAAGACCATTGATCCTCAAACCATTTTGCATGTTTCTTTTGCAAACACAGTCTGTATGCCTACAACACCCATCTTGTTGATGGATATCAAGTTTATAGCTAGTTTTGGAATGTGCAAAACCCTAGGGATACTTCTAATCCTTCCATCCTTGAGTAGAAACTACTTCCTATGATTCTAGTTGTTGACTCATCTCCCAATAAAACAACACCGCCATTATACTTCTCATATTCACATAACCACTCCATGTGAGGAATCAAATGAAATGATGCACTTGATTCAATCAACCATACATTACGATATGGATGGGTACCTGTAGAGGCTAGGTACACATCCCATCCTTTTGAGGATTTCTTCACCTCTATGGAAGGGGTATCATCAAATCCCTTCACTTTATCAACATTTTCAGATCTACAATCCTCCTTATAGTGCCCAATTTTACCACATTTCCAACATTTCCTCAAATATTTTCCTAGAGATTTAGATCTACCGTTTGGTTTAGATCTACCCCCAAAAGCCTTGTTTTATTTCTATCTTGGGGATGACCTCTCACAAACAAGGCATCCATGTTATGACTATCCATGGTTTTCTGCCTCATTTCCCCTGATAGAAAGGATGCCACTATTTCCTCAAACTTTAAAGTGGATTGACTAACACTACTTATTGCTACAATCAAATTATCCAAGGAATATGGAGAAGAACATAATTATGTAATGCATTTATATTCTTCCTCCATCTTAATACCAACAAAGATCATTTGACTTGCTATATTATTATAGACATTTAGATTATCTTTCATTAAATCGTTATCATCCATCATGAGGTGAAATTGCTTCTTTCGAAGAAATAGCTGGTGTACTAGGGACTTCGATTGATACAAACTCCCTAGCTTATTCCATAGCTTCAATGCACTGGCTTCTCCACATATATTCAACAACACTAAATATGACAGAAAAAATTGAATTGTGACTCCTTGCCCTTCTTTCCATGTTGTCCCAATCTTCTTTTGTTGATCCAGTACGTTATGTATTTGAATCCATAGCAATCCACTGTTCTCAATCTACAAGAAAATATTCCATCTTGAGCTTCCATAGCTCAAATTTCTGACTGCTAAATTTCTCAATCTCATCTAGAATTGCTCACTATTCTCTTTCAACGGACGAATCACCACTACAAAGATCCCACTAGACCCAGGTTTATCACATACCCAAGATCAACTTACTCTATCAAATAATCCAAACCCTGAGCAAAAAGGCATCCCCTTAAAGCCAATAATCGAGCTCTGACACCACATGTAAGATTTAAACCTGTGAAATGAAATAATGCATACAGATTCTTAATAGAAATAGATATTAACAATGGCACACACATATTAAATAGAGATTTACCCTGAAAACCTACAAAACTTAGAGCCACACCTCTATATTTCTCATTGCGTTTCTTAACCATTCACAATACAGTATTTAGGTATTACACAGCATCCAAAACCATAATTAGTTAACCCAAATTAGATTTAGACCTCAATCCCTTAACCATGATTAGTTACATAATTTTTAATAAAATAGAAAAAAAAATTGGAGCTATCACCCCTCACCGAAGTCCACTTCACAAATCAAAGGGTAGGCATCGGTTCCACCTCCCCCCCCTCCACTACGACCCCCCTAATCCAACGCCACGTGCAATGCTCGGCGCATACGGAAAAACACAATAAATACATGGATCGTAAGGTGACACAACCCACGTGCAAAGAATGTAACACATATGTGACACTTTGGTTCAATCAAGCATATTCTATAGTTACAATAGCTTAGTTATTCTGGAGTGAGTAGTGAAGCAAATGTAGTAAGAGAGCATTAGCTTAGGGATACAAAGAAAATCCTATCTTTGTCATGCACAACACAAAGCAATGAAAGAGACCCTATTACGAAAACAAAAAATAATTATGGTAGAACTTAGATCAAAACAAACCCCTAGAAAGAGTAATCCATGATTGTATTATCTCTCAATGCAAGAGGGTTGGGAAATGACTTATAGTAAAATGATATATTTAGGTTAGTTCATGTATATAAACCAAATAGCTTCATGATCTAGGAGACTATGGGGGATGGGAAGAATATTGTTGGTGATATTCTCAACATCTTGAAATTTTGGGATTTTATTTGTGTAGATGTAATTGGATGATGAAGGGGTTGGATCCTAGGATGGAAGAAGAGGTCTTTCAAACTTATAAGTTACATATTTTAGATAAGGTTAATATTAGAATTATACTCTAAGGTGTTAGGGTATCCATATGTTGTGGTAAACATTTATGGACCATATGTGGAGAAGGTTCAATATTGGTATTCTTAGCTTTCAAATGACTTCCTGAAACATGAGACAATGATCCTAAGGGGAAACTTTAACTTCATTGTAAATAGATCAAATATCTAAGTCCTAGTTGCTAGGGAAGACCCTCTAGCAAATTACTTAAATAAGATAGGATTAATTGGATTAGTTGATGTGGAGCCTATCAAACTAGCCCTAAATAGGATGAACAATAGGTTTGGGGATTATTTAGTCCCTAAAACACTATATAAGTTCTTGGTTTTAGAAGCCATAATGGTTGATGAAGAAATAATTAGGTATTGGGTGAAAACATGAGGAGAATCATATCACTTTCCTATAATGCTTCATCTTGATAAAGAGGACGATAAACCTCCCAACTCTTTCAAATTTAATTCATCTTCACTAGAAGATGAAGGATTTCTAGAGATTTTAAAAGCTAAGTGGAAAGGATATGATGGGACAAAAATGAATCTACATGCTTTAAATTTCAGGAAGATTGAGAAGAGTGAAATCAACAATGTCCACTTGGGCCCATAGATATGAAAACAAAGATCATAAATCTATATGACAAAGAGTTGCTAAGTGTTTGGACAATAGAGTCCAAACAGAAGATAAAGAGTTTGAAGAAAAGGAAAAGAAGTTATTAGCCTAAAGGGAAGCATGGTGGAGATTGAAAAGCAATCCAATATCATTGGAAAAGAAAGATGATAACGGAAAATTATTTCATTATTTTGCAAATTAAAGAACAAATATCAACACATTTTAGTAATCATTAATGGATGATGGAAGTCAAAACGTTTAGTGATTTAGAATAGATGGTTGTCATGCATTTCCAAAATATTTTCAAAGAACCATATCGAGCAAGTCCAGGATAAATCTTGAAACTCATTATTTTTCCCTATTTTGTGGATAAAAATGTAAATGAGAAGTAACTAAGAAGGAACTCAAAGAAATATAGGATTCGTTTCAAAAGAACATTAGTTTAGGCCCAAATGGATGGACAGTGGTGTTCCTCTGTGGCTTTTATGATTTAATGGAGGAGATATTTTTAGGGTGGTGGAGGAAACAAAATTTTCAAGGAGCATTCTAGTGGCTATCAACTAGTGGAGGAAACAATGGTTTTGTGGAAGAGGTAATTAAGAAGGAACTCAAAGCAATACTAGATTCTTTTCAAAAGAACAATAGTTTAGGCCCAAATGGATGGACAATGGTGTTCTCCCTTGGTTTTTATGATTTATGGAGGAGATATTTTGAGGGTGGTGGAGGAAACAAAAATTTCAAGGAGTATTCTTGTGGCTATCAACTCGACCTTCATAGCTCTGATCCCAAAAAAGGACAATCCAATGTCCTTCAATGACTTCAAGGCAATTTCTCTATGCAATTGTGTATATATAATTATGACAAAAGTTGTAGCTTCTAATTGAAGAATTTTTTTTCAAAGTATATATCCTTTGAACAATTTAGCTTCTTCAATGGAAGACGGCTACATGATGCCATTGGAGTATCCCAAGAGGGTCTTCTCACTATAAAACTAAGAAATTTTTAGGTATAGTGATGAAATAAATTTGTCTAAGGACTGTGACAAAACCAATTGGATGTATTTAAGGTTAATTCTTATTCATATAGGATGCAATCTAGAAGTTGTTGACTAGATTATGGGTTATGTAAACTCGATCTTATTTGCAATTCTAGTTAATGTTTTTTCCTTAAAGTTGTTCACACCTGTCAAAGGCCTAAGAAAAGCCAATGTTTTATTCTTAATGACAACGGGACTGATTAGGGCCATCATTGTAGAAAAGAAAATAGGATTGTTGAAAGTGATCAAGGTAAGGATATCTTTATCTTTGACACATCTATGGTTTGTTGATGTTGTCATTTTTTTGTGAAGGTTGACTCAAGGATGTCCCAAAGATAAAAGAGATCTTAGAAACATTAGCAATGCAACATGGATAGAGATAAATATGATGAATACTTTTCTTTCACAAAGATTGAATTTTAGAATGAGGTAATATACTTGGGATTCCTTTTCAAACAAAATGATTATGGGAAGAAGCATTGGAGTTGGATCATAGACAAGATTGATAAGAGAATTAATATGTGGTGTAACAAATGGTTATCTCTTGGAGGCACCGTGGCTCTAAAAAAAATATTTTAAAATCAATACCACTCTACTAGCATTCCTTCCCCTCCATCCCTAAAAAGGTAATAGAAAAAATCAAAAGAAAATGCTTTAAAGTTCTATGGTCAAGGGGCAAGGAGTCTCATTGGTAAAATGGAAATGCATTGCAAAACCCAAAGAGGGAGGGGATTGGGGTCTCATGGATATCCACTACTTTGGTAAAGCACTTGCTATAAAAAAATTGTGGAGACTACTCACATAAGAAATTTTGTGGAAAGGTGCAATGGTACAAAAGTACATAGAGACCTTATCTCTAATTTAATGGGTAAAGAAACAAAATAAAACTTTTCACATTGGATCAATGGTATGGAAAGCTCAAGGATTGGCATCCCCTTTGGTTGCTAACTAACTTGTGTGGAAGACAAGAAATGGTGAAAATGGCAGGTTGGGTGTTGATCTATGGGTAGGCAATAGAAATTTCTTTAGACTCTAAAGATGTATTTCCCATTTGCAGGGTGAATATTTACTTTACTCTATTACAAGTTGCAAACCCTACAAATACAAATTTACGGCATCAAGGTTGGATGAGCCCTAATATGTTGGTTTTGGAAAGGATCTATATAAAGTAGTGGAATGATTACATAGGTAATCTCATGATTCACATAAGATTGAGAGAAGAATAGGATGAAATAATATGGTGAAAATCATATTCTTGAGTTCTATTCATCAAAGTTAGGGTATAAAGCAATTTTCTCAAATGAAATGCAAGGTGATCCAATATGATAATGGAAACCTATATGGAATACCAAGGCCCCAATGAAGACTCGAAATTTTTTATTATTGGCAATGAGGAACAATATTTTGACATGGGAGAACTTTCAAAGAAGAAGCTTCCAAGGGACTAGAAGATGTTCCCTGTGCAAATAGGATATGGGTATCACTTCTCATATGTTGGTTAAACACCCATACACAAGGACAGTTTTGATTGATCTAGAAGTCTTTATTGGTTGTAACATTATTTGGCAAGAGTACACATTAGAAAATTGCCTAAAAACATGGTTTGGTTAAAACCTTTTGGGGCTTTACCATGTATCACTACTTTAGGCATCTCATTTCCAAGAAATTCAACAATTTTCTCTAATAACATATCCCAAGTACGTTATGTTTTCAAGGGTTTTAATAAGAATATAAAAGATAAGATGACAAGATGAATATAAAATATAAGCCTCCAAGACAAATACTGGAGGCACCTATAAACTTATCAATATCCTAGGGGTATTTTGGTGGAGCTAGTCAAGTTATCCTACCCTTTGCGAGGTAGGGGGGATTCTTCATTTATTTGATTCTCATGTCATTAAGTTTAAAGTGGGACTAGCAAAAGGGACTAGTAATTACATTGAATTGATGGCTCTTCTTTTACTCTTAAAATATGATGTTGAGGGCAATGTCACAAATCTGCAATTTCTGGGAGATTATATGATGGTAATCAATTGTATGAAGGGTTTATATAGGATGAAAAACTTTGTTTTAAGTCCAATTTATGAGTGAAAAAATAGATTGAAAGAGTTTTAACCTCAATCGCATATATGCATGTGTACAATGAACTAAATACAACTGCTAATTTACTGTCCAAAGAAGGTCTGCGGGTGGAAAAAGGCACATAGATAAAGATAGAAACTAAAGATGGAGCAAACAGGCCAGATGTATCTCAACAAATTTTTGAAGTAGGGATATTTTGATGTTATTCAAGAGAAACAATTTTATGATGTTATTTTTGGTGAGATACCAGAACAAACTGATGATGAAGACATGTAATGTTTTATAAACATAGTTGAAGGTCATTTCACTGAAGTGGCGGTCTATTATTTATGATAAATGGTGGCCTTATGATGTAAAAGACAATTATTGATCTTGTGAAAATGCTCAAGGATTTTTCCATATTTGTTTGAAGGCCATGTTACCCCTCTTTCAACAAGGGGTAAATGATGATCAGTTGTCCTTAGATGAGATTCATGGTTGCTCTATAGATCAATGGTTCGAGATTCATACAACAACATTAAATGGTACTAGGTCCATGATATGCCTATCCAAAGATAGAGCATCACCCCCTAGAGTTGAGGTATCTCTAACTCTCATCTTTACTTAGCATGTTTTCTAGCACGATGGTATGTTATTAGCATGAGATATTACACTTGCACTTTAATTTGGTGTTTCTCCTTTAACTTAATAAGTGTTTTATTCGATGTTAATGTGTACCCTGGTGAACTAAGTCAATTTTATTCATCCATCCTAGACAATATCACCTTGCCATTTTCATCCAATTAAGCCAATTCATCCACCCCCTTCACTTTCCCCTTTGTGAATGACCTATTATTAGTAACAACATATAGTCTCACTACTATTCCAATTTATGAATGTCTTTATCAAAGTCAAAAGAGTCTTGTACTCTCAAAAAGGATGATGTTGAATAAATAAATGCAAATGGAACAAATCATGGGAGATACTCGCATCACAAAAGCTAGGTTCCCTTGTCCCAGGTTGCCTAAGACACATCTAAAGAAAAAGGGACTAAGCCAATGAAAGGGATAAGAAAAATTTACTAAATAAAAAATCACCGAGAAACTAAAAGGAAAAAATAAAAAGGGATCGTAATATCAAGGTGTGAGGGTGGATGACCCATTACAACTCTTCCTAGGCACACATGTGGAAGAAAAATCTAAAAAATCCTAACTCTTGAAAGTTAAGGATAGACCAAACACTCCTTTGTTGCTATGATAGTTATTTCACAAAGACCCCATTTATTTCATATGTACGTACTGCAATCCATATACTCTCACTTGACTTAGGTAAAGTAAGATCTACATGTTAATTTAGGGTCTCACATGTAAAAGGGTTCTAAGGGTTACACCAATGTTAGACTTGATAGGTAAGCATTATTAATTAGAGTTACTTGGGGAAAGTGTGTTTGTAATGTACACCTTGTGTATTATTATCGTGTTCGACTAACATTGCCTAAGTTTTGATGTTGGTTATTTATTATATCACTAGAGGGGATTTATTACACATGTGCTTTGATGTTTGGACTTTATTAATGGCTATTAGGAATTATTTGATGAGGCTCTACACTTGGAGGACACTTCATGTTATGTTTCCTAGCTAAGAAAAGGGGAAAACCCCCTTCCTCATGATGGAGACCCTCACAACTTGGCACGTGTATATGTTCTAGATCCTTTTTCCTAGATGTTGAGCCTTGGACTTCACCATTGGACATTCTCTTCACATTTCATGCCACTTGGATCCAATCCATTGGTGTTGTATGGACCCTCCATGCACACGTGTGAGTTCGTGGGGATTTTTCGGTGCTTTTTTTCCACACGTGTGAGGTCATCAGAGCATCTTATGCTTGTATGGACCTTATTCCATCTTTTAGAGCCTATTTATTGGCATATTGGACTTGTCCATGAGCTTCTGTGTCCACATGTGTGGAATTCCTCCTTGTTTTTTCCACTTGTTGAGGGCTTGGGCCATGATTTGTTTGATCACCCCACTTCTTGGACCATTATTTGGTATTATTTGCTCATACTTGGACCGATTTCTAGAGCACCCTCCCTCATTGAGGATTTCGTTAGGGTTTTAGCATTATTTTATTATTTTGGAGCATTGCTAGATTAGATTTAGGGTTGTGGACACAATATTACTATTTTATTGTATTGGAGTTGAGCTTTTCTCCTATATAAGAACTCATTTCTCATTTTCATTTGTTGTTGATATTGGAGAACAATACTACCATACTTTTATATATCTGGATCTTGTCTCTTGGTTTCTTCATGGTGAGCTCAACTTGGTGATTCTAACTGAGATAACTTGTCTAATTTTATCAGTGATTTCTATTTGCTAGTCCATTGAAGAGTAGTGTTGCTACATGGTAAATCATGTGTTAGTTTGTGTTGTGTGTTAAGATATATGACATCTTAGGAGGGGTATCCAGCAAGTGACATAGGTTGGTGTGTGATCCAGACAAGTAGATTGGAGGTTCATGCAAAGCTACTCTTCCTTGGTAGATTAGGCAAGCCAAATCAATTATTTGTAGGAGGATTTGTCATGATATTTGCAAAGGTCCTGATATTTCTAGGGGTTCTTCAGCAAGCACATTCAAACAAGGGTAAAGTTGGAAGATTTAGGATGCCATTAGGACAAGGATCTACAAAGCACTAGTCTTTTCTTACATCCTTCAACCATACTCTCTGAAAATATTTTTAAATTTAGGGTAAAATGTAGGTAAAAGTTTAGTTGAAAAATCCAAAAGAAAAAGAAATAAGTAAGAAAAAATACAAAATTAGTTTGTTGATTTTTTTAGGAATGTTTTAGAAATTTTTCTAGATTTTATCTTTAAGTTTTAAGGTATTTTTACGAATTTCCTACATGGTTTATTTTTTATTTCTGCAGTTTTACAGTAAATTCCAGCAACATAAGAACCCTAAAAATTTCACATTTGATAATTTTTTACTTGCCTAAACTTTATTAATAATTTTATGGGCACATCTAACATGTTTTTGTGAGGTTTTGGTTGGTTTTGAGGTCACTAAGATCATTAAATTAAATTTTGGAAATTATTTTTTCCATATTTTAAATTCTAGAAATTAATACATAAAAATTCAGATCTAATGCGTCATTTTTATTTCTCAAATCTTTTTAAGTTTAAATTTAATTTTTTCAAGTTATTTTCCAATTGATTTATGCCTTCAAATGACTATGACAACAATGATTTAACAATGATTTAAATTCTAGAAATTTATGAGTATCAAATACATGAATGTTTAAGTAATATAATTTGCTAAAGTTCACACTAATTTAATTTTGGAAATTTTGGATCTACTTCCATAAGTAAATAACAAGAAGTTAATGTGAATGGGATTCCTTATAAATGTTATATCTGCTATCAAATTTTTTGAAAATTGCTTCAACGCAACTGTTTAATTTTCGAGGTTGTTTTTTATTGAAATTTGAATATTGCTTCAACGCAACTGTTTAATTTTCGAGATTCGAGATTGTTTTTTACTTTCAAAGTGCAAATCTAATCTCATTTAGTATTATGGAAATTGCCTCAATATTTACTATTGCTTATGGACATTGAATGTGATTGTGATAAGATTAATTAATAACTCTTAAATTTGTGGAATTTGTAACAAAGCCACTTTTGTAACACGTCAACATTAGACATTAGTAAAAGTATAATCATAGCAAAGAAAATGGTCAAGTAATATGTAAAATTAAAAAATAAAATGTGCATTTGTAACTATTTTAAGTGCATGGTGACAAGTGTTTCATCCATGCAAAATTAAGAAATTGAGTAAAATATGAAAATTTACAATAAAAAGGGAGCAAGACCAAGAGGTCGAGGCTCCAGTCTTGTTGCATGATTTTGGGGGTTTGTTGCTTATCGTGATGGTTTTCTATTGTTTGTGTACCTGTTGAAAGGGAGAATAAGAAGGAAGAAAGGGTGGAACACATATTCATAAAGAAATAGAGAAAAGAGTTAAGGTCTCACTTAGTTTGGCATAGTGTTAATTGTTGAAGGGTCGGGGGCCTCAGCTTCTGTTGGGGGTTGGTTGGGTGGAGAGTTGTCCCCAAAACCGTTGTTGCAAATATAGGAGTTGGAGACTACTTAAGGACAAGGTCAACATGCAAATTGATTAAGCTAGTCATCAATCAGGTAAGCAGAGATTCTTCTCTCTAGCTGGTAATTTTTAATTTATGCTCATTATCAAAGAAGTATTTGATGGATGAATATAGACTTGATAAACTTGTTCTTTTTTTATTCTTAACAAATATGCCAACTAGGGTTCAAATATGATATCCATTTGGGTTGTTACATTTGGTATTGAAGCTAGGTTACAAATATTGAGGGGCCCTAAGGACTATAACCACCTACATATCTAAAGCATTAATCAATGAAATATTTCGATGGGTGTTGGGGTTTGAAACTATATCCCTTATTGTAGAGCAAGTGTCTTTCTTAGACCACACCCATATTCCTATAGAATGACTTGGTATAGATATTAACTGGTTTTGTTTACAAAATGATCTAGTAAATATTTTGATTGAAAACCATTATCAGTATTATAACAATCAGATGAAGATACTAGACTATCTAGTATTTCTCTAGGCAATGAACCTTGGTTTACTAAATTGGTTGGGTGTCCCTGAATCATCGTTAGATGGTGCAATCTCACATATCTAAATAACAGCTATAGTTCATTGCTGATAGTTTTCTCACGCAAGATCATGCTTTGATGCATGAGTCAGATCTTTGAGTGGATTTATATTCTTCAGTTATTGCATACCAACAATGGGTTATTGTTAGAGTCAGGAGTCAAGTAAAATGCTATCTCAATATCACTATTGAAAAATAATATCGACTTGTGTAGTTTCTAGAGGCCTACCTAAATGAATGAGATAATAATGTTTGGACAAATTCATATCATATTTCCCAAGTTGTATGGTCTGGGACAAAACCAATTATATATGTGACACATAAAGAAAGTAGTTTTGTTTGTTACCCATGCACACAGGCACACGACTAATATCTAATTCACCCATAAAAAGTGACAAATAAATCAAAATATTTTTGGGCACATTCAATGGACAGTAACCCCCTATGCATACAGGATCTCAATTGTAATTTATAGGCTATTCCAAGTGGATATTGGTCAAATTAATGCTTGGCACATTAAAAATTATGGTAGATCTAAAGCATCTAAAGATTTCAACAATCAAAATACACTTATTAGGTAAGCCATAATCTCGTGGAGAAAAGGCCCACATGGGGAAAAGAAATTGGTAATGAGTAAATGAGATGAGAAGTTGTAAATGGAAGGTCACAAGTTGAAATCCTCGTTTGTACTAGCTTACAAAAAAAAATCATGGAGAAAAGATAGCATGCATGAAGTCCTAGCTTTCTTCACTTGCTTCCTTTACTTTTAGTTTCTTGTTTGGTTGAGTACACTGATACATATATGTGTAGTATATTAGATAAGTTACAGATTTTCATCAAGCTATAGAAGATTATTAAATTTTCCTTGTACAATGATGTTTCTCCCAAATGTGGTGTAGTGGTGTTGAGGTGGGTTGTTCCTCTTTTGCATTATGCTACGAAAAAAACCAAGTAATCCCTCAATAAGAATAGTAGTGTGTAACAGACATATTTGAGAAGGAAGCACTTGGGAACTTGTACAAGCCAAGTTTTCCAATCGTTGGTCATTCATATTGTATTTACTCTATTTTCTAGTCCCAATTTGAAATAAGCAAAGTTGTAAGAGACACATTAATAACCTCTTTCAAAACTCCTAGCATTGTGTTTTAAAATCTTGTTTGTGACCATTTGTGACCATCCTGAGATTTTTCTCGCAATTCATGATGATTAAACTTCTTCCAGGAATTGTCAAAGTGGGTTTTATATTGGTGTAATGTCTTTTGCTTATCACATATAAGATGTCATTCAAAGTATGTTGCATATAGTTTGTAGAACTTGTGCTTCTACTTAATATGATTTTTTTCATGTTTACGGTGCTTCCAATTGAAATCTTGTGTTATTATAATTTTAGAATATTTTGACATGTATATGATGCATTCCTCAAATTTATACTATACACAAACTTTTACCTTGACACAGGAAATTGGACTTTTGCTAATCCAAGCAAAGAAAATCATTCACATTAGTACTTGCATTTTATCCCTATATTAAGAACTTTAAATGCTACATCATATCACAAGGATAATGCATTAGGGTTCTTATAAATTAGAATAACTATTACAATGCTTCTCAAACCTGAATATACGAATTTTGAATCCTATGAACTATGAAAGGTATGAAAACCATAAGTTGCATTTGTATTGTCTACAAATAATCCCAGTGCATAGTTGTAGAATCCTAACCCCATAATTGTTGGGCTTTTATCTATTATATAGTTAAATAAGGAAAACCCAATAAATGAGCAATTCAAAAACTTCATCATTTCAATTAAGATTTTAGTCACTCATTCGTCGATTTTCAATTTTCAATGGGTTGGTTTGTATTGAATACTTTCAACATATCAAAATATATCTTTCATTATATTATTATAGAAGGTAATAAACTATATATGTTACTATATCTACGATAATAATGTTTTAAGGAATTTAAAGTATTGTGTTTTTCCAAAGGATATAGTTAGGAATGGTTTATTATGTGTAGAGTAAATTTATTTTGATTTACAAAAGAAGGTTTAATAAAAGTAATGTCAAGAATACTAATTATAATATTCTCTTAACACTTGACTACTTTAATATATGGCATACTTTAGGTGTCAATTATAAGATGCCAGCTTTTTATTTTCATATTTAGAATGTGAATTTTTTTTTTATAACTAAATACATTTGATTGCAAAATAAATCTTTGAATAAGCACAAAAAAATTAATCAAAGTTAAGAATATTTTTGAATAACTTAGCTCATGTTTATGAAGTACGTATAGAAGAATGCTATGTAACCACATAAATTTCTTGATATAGACCCAACATTGAAATATGCCTAGAACTTAAAAGCCATTATCTAAAGGTTATGGGAATATAAGTAAACTTATCAGTTAAAAGTGTAATATTATGTTAATTAATCTACAATTTAATGTAGATGGATCTTAAGTGAGTTCGTGTGTATGGGCATGAATCTAATTTATTCACGATCTAGCATAGGATACATAGATGGGTGTGCATTGTTTTAACTTACGCTTGTGAACCTTAAAAGATGAGGTATTAAGGATGTTACAAATGTCAATGTTCACTTGAGAAGCAAGTAAAATAAAAATTTAGTAAATGGATTGGAAGCATAAAATTGAAATGGTATGTTAGTTACTTTTTTATACTAAGATCTTTTTTGAAGATGTTAATTAAAATTAGATGGAAAAAAAATTATTCAAGTTTAACCATTATAAATATTTGGTTGAAAAGATGACAATCCTTTAGGAAAATTAATGTAACATAAGATGTTTTGAATAATATAAATTTAAAATTAATTAATAATTAATATGAAATGAATAGTAAAATATTAGATCTTGTAAATATTTGGTTGAAAAGGTGGCAATCCTTTACGGAAATTAATATAATGTACGAGATATTTTGAATAATATAAATATTAAGCTAATTAATAATCAATATGAAGTGAATAGTAAAATACTAGATCTTGTAATTACATTGTAACTTAACTCATATTTCAATAGGGTGTTGAGATGTTCCCTTCAATAATATAAGATGTGATATATGTGTTGTGTAGAGGTTTCATCCTCAAATCAAATCAAAGAAAATAATAAAGAATTATTATACAATTGTGCAGATCAAAAGAGAGGAGCAGCAGCATTCAAAGAAGACATCTTATTTGGGTTTACCACATTTAGTTTATCTTATCTCTCATACTTGAATTTGATTCTTTGCTGGATTTCTTCTTAGAGAGAGTTTTCCCGAAAAAAAATTGGTGTTTTTATTCTTTGCGCAATTGGTTATTCTTTGGGTGATCCTATTTTGTTTTAGCTGTAAATAGTTACAAGTATACTATTTTGTTTTAAGATCAAATAGTTAAAATTAAAGTTATACTGCTATATTATTGTATCAAAAATCTACAAATAATTAAAGTTATACTGCTATATTATCGTATGGAAAATCTAACATGGTATCAGACCCATAAGCCATCCATATAGCTGGATAAAAACCCTTCAAGGAGAGGTTGACACTGTCAAGCCTTTCTTTTGACTGGAAACATCACCAAACAGCTATAAGCTCAACACCGCTAACTTACATAGGCAAGTTGAACGAGCATCAGGAGACCTCACCGTCTCCTTACGATGATGATCCTACAGTAAAGATCGAAACGTCCAGAACTAATATTACAGAACGCAGGTCCTCTCTTCTCTTTAAATCCATCCCTGCGTATGCCGCTATATAAACAGAGCATTGTTTCTGTTATTATGTTTCCTTTTAAATCCTGCAGTGGTCAGAAGTGTTCGAAGTTGTTAATTTGAAGGTATGACCGCCCTGCACACTCCATATTTTCCATTGACCACTCCATCTTCAGTTGAGACCTCCATGAGTGCCTCTGGACGAAACGCCGAGAAGCTCCCATCGTTGCAGTCTCGAATGAAATGTGATCCTGAAGGATATGAGAGCGAGCTTTTATTACTGATTCGCCACTTCGATTCATGCTTGGCGGTCTTTTTAACAGCACGCTGCTCTCAAATCGGCTTCCATGGGCAGTGACCCCGCTGCGTCTAAGGAGCTCGAAGAGGTGAAAGATGAACCATACCTTCTTTCTCACCTTTCACAGGAACAGCTCATAAATCTACTATTTCCTCTTGGTTGTATATCAAAAGAAGATGTGCGCAATCTTGCTACTGAAATGGGTCTTCTTAATAAAAATCGGAAGGATTCACGAGGACTATGTTTTCTGGTCAAGGTCTGAACGGATTTCATTTGAGATGGTTAAAATCGGACTCAGCAGGAGTGGTTGATATTCGAAAGGAAGGACTATACAAATTTGACAACATAAGGACTTTAGGGATCAAGAGGGAGATGAACAGTGAGGAGTAAGAGGCTCCTAGTTCAATTTTCAGAAGCCAACAATAAAAGATAAGTATTTGGATTTGGATTATCATTTGTCATTTAAAATTGCTTTTGTAGATTAAATCTAAACGTTTTTTAACATAGCAGATATGTATTCTTATTGTGTTATGCATGTCATAGTGTAGCATGTTATGCATTTATATGACTAGGATTAATGAACAGTGTACATGAGATTGACGAGCAGTATGTTCACGATGTGCGTGTAATGTCATTAGTACTCCACAAACCCCTATTGGCATTAATCTGGAATGAAACCTCTTTGCCAACATGATGGGATCTCTCTAGCTCCCTAATGTTGGATGGACTTCATAATGGAAGTTTGCATTTGAGTGGTTCATAGGAGTTTGGTTGATAACTGCTCCAGGGATTGGGATATCCCATCGGAGATTCAAGGCTTGTATGTTCTTATGACCATCACGAAACAAGTTCTTTTCAAATTTTATTTGAGTTTTGTATAATTTTTTTAAGGAAAATGTATGGTAGTGAATGATATGATGATGCAATTTACATTTTAGTTATGTTAAACTATATATTTGTTTAAAGTTCTAGCCAGTGTCCTGGGGAGGGCCTCACATTTTGGTATCACAGTTGGTTTCCACACTCGGACGTGTGCTCGCTATGCTTATATATGTTGTGTATTTGCATGAGAATGGAATGAAACCTCTTTGCCAACATGATGACATGTTCAGGCGAAGATGGAAGGCATTCATGTAGTTAACCAATGGATGAGTGTTGTGTTGAAGAATTATGATGTTAGGACACATGAGTGAGCACATGTAATTGTTTTTTTTATGGTCATTACATTGAAATGCTTAAGATTAAAGTATTGTTTCATGAATATCAAATGTTAATACTAATTGATTGCTTCTGTGCAGGATACTTAGATGCAGAGGGAGCAGGGTGTCCAGACGCAAAGAGAGCGGGATGGACTCTGTGATAGAGGGAGCAGGAGGCTTCTAGGAGCATGGCTCTCAGCTCAAGTTCCATATCAAACAGTAGGATGGTTTCCGTGACAAAGGAAGCAACTACATTAGATGCGATGATTGTTCAATAGTGACAGCAGATATGCATGGATCTAGTACATTCAGTCATATGTGGGCCCATAACCCACGGGTCCCAAGATTCAACATGTGCAGATGCTGAGAAATCCGAGTTTCCAGATGGAGATAACCTCTGAAATCGAGATGTGGGGACTACAAGAATAACAAAGGCTTCTATGAGCAAGATGCTCAAATGTAGAGGGAGTAGGGCGCTCTACCACAAAGGGAGATGTGATGAGCTTGAAGACAGATGTGTGCAGCATCGAGTAGACATTACCCCAGTATTAGCCATGTGACTTGGCTAGGGGTGAATGGTCCAGTGGCGGGACAGTATATTCTCCTGGACACCCTGTGACGAGGTGGGGAGATTGGCCTTTGCATGATCAGTAGTGTTGATGCATCGAGCATTCCCTTAGTATTAGCCATGTGACTTGGCTAGAGGTGAATAGCTCAGAGTAGGGTAGTTCCTTCTTCCGTACGTCCTGTGACAGGGTGGGAAGATTAGTCCTCAGTTGCACACACTATCCTCCTAGAGGTTGAGCATCGAGCATTTCTCCAGTATTGGCCATGAGACTTGGCTAAGGGTGGGTCAAGCGGGACAGTGCCTTCTCTTGGACACCAAGTAGGGTGGAGAGATTAGTCCCTAAGACGACTCAGAACGGGGCAATGCTTTCTCTCGAACACCAAGTGGAGTGGAGAGATTAGTCCCTAAAATTATCGGAGTGGGACAGTGCCTTCTCTCGGACATCCTATGACGAAGTGGGGAGATTAGTCCTTAGATGCTCACTCATGTACCCATGCAAGTGCATGTATTTATCCATGAGACTTGGCTAAGAGACCTTGAAACAATCAACCTGATGCAATTTTATGAACAAAATCTCCAGTGCAAAAAGAATACGTTGATACTTTAGGATGTATTCATGAGAATGCCTCCCTCGTTGAGAGGGATTCTTGATGATTGCAACATCGATGAGACATTGGTGTGACTCTCTCTTGAGAGGAAGAGAGGGAGACTGACACTTCCTGACGGACTAAGTTGTGTTGAAGACCTTCCTTATGATGATGAGATGTTCAAGACAAGTCGTGATGCTCAGATGATACCCAGATGTGTTCTTGCCTGATAATACCTCCCTAGCTAAGAGGGAGTGTTGGTGTTTGTAGCGTCGAGAGGTCTCATCCTCAAACCGGCCCAAAGAAGAAATAATAAAGAATTATTATTATATATTAAATGTGAAAGTCGGCTCCTTAAAATGTGCAAGTCAGCCCCCAACAAATGTGGAAAGGAAAATCCTCATACAAGTACAAATAAGGAGGAATCCACTCTCATGTTCACCAAGTAAAAATTCGCATTCAACTCCACAAGTGCGCAGATCAAAAGAGAGGAGCAACAGCACTCAAGGAAGACACCTTATCTGGGTTTGCCACATTTAGTTTATCTTATCTCTCATACTTGTAGATTGTATCTTGAATTTGATTCTCCAAGTAAGGAAGGTTGTTGGGTTTTTACCTAGAGAGGGTTTTCCTAGGATAAATATCTGTCTTTATTCTTTGTGCATTGGTTATTCTTTCAGTGATCCTATTTTGTTTTCACTGCAAATAGATTAGTACATGGTTCCATCCCAAATATGATGATATAATATTGTCTAGTGGTATGTGGTGATTGCATATGGTCTTATGGCATAATCATTTCATGGTATGATTTGATGGCGGGTGATACTTAGTTATGATGCTTATTTATTTCATGAAGATGACATGTAAAACTCAGTTTGACACTTACTATTTCGTGATGATACTCAATGTGGTACTTCATTGCTCATCATGGTCTCTGGTGATCAATGGCATTTAGCTTGTCATATACTATTGTTCATATTGCTATTCAAAATGGTGCTTTATTACATAATATGTTGTTAATTCATTATGGGTTTATTTATGACATATTAGTTCAATAAGACGGTCAACAATTTCATTATGGTGATTTTATGTTTTATTATTCATAGTGGATTTCATGGTATCTTATTACCTTGAGGAAATGACTATTAATCATTGTTCACTTGTGTTGAGTGGAAGTTGTTCAGGTGATCCACTCAAAGAGCCTAAAGACACTAATCATTCTAGGATTTTGTGGGGGGGCATAACCACAAATGAGAATGGCTACTACAAACACCTTATGAGCTAGGGACAAACTCAACAATTAACTCTATGCCAATGATTCTTAACTCTTCTACTAGAAGTTCACGACTGGAGGTATCGTCGCCGAGGGGGGAGGCATATGGAGGGCTTCCGATGCCAAATGTTGGTGCCTTAAAGGTGCATACGAAGGGAGTATAGGCCAACCTTTCGAGATTCATAGAGTATAATGATCTTGATATCGAGATCGAGGTACCAATAACCAGATGTAGGTTAATATCAATGAGGCATGGATTTCGATTAATTCCAATGAAGGTGCACATTTACCAGAAGTTGGGGAGGGTGGCTATGCCGCAGTAAATTCCCAGGATTTTTTGATCCCTATTGTATCATTCCACAGAGATGTTACAGTTGAGGGCTCGTGCCATGGCGAATGGGACAATCCAGAGTATTGGCGAGGAGGATTATATAGGTGGCGGAAGGTGTGATTCTCCAAGAGAGAGTAAGGAAGGATGAAGTTTCACAAATGTGTACTTTTTTCCTTTATTGATGGGATTGATACTTGAGTCTGTAATGAAATTAATGCACAATTGTATGATTGATTACATATTAGACACCTAAGAAATTAATCAAGAGCATGTTGTAACTTAGGGTGCCATGATTGTATTAGTGCAGGTGAGAAAGGTATGCATGATGGCCACACGTATAAATCTCTCATCTTCACAACAATACTAGCTATCTATTACCTATTTTCAAAATAACGAATTAAGTCTTGGTATTTGTTTTGCTATGGAGTTTTAACTTTGAGGAGTGAAGGAAAGGGGTATGTAACACCCCCAACAATAGACATTAGTAAAAGTATTATAATTGTAAAAACAATGGTAAGTAGTATGTAAAATAAAAAGGAAATGTGCACTTGTAACTTATTTAAGTGCATGGGTGACAAGTGTTTCACCCATACAAAATTAAGATATTGAGTAAAATAAGAAATTTTACAATAAAAAGGGGGGCAGGACCAAGAGGTCGGAGCTCCAATCTTGTTGGTTGATTTTGGTGGTTTGTTGTCTATTGTGATTATTTTTTATTGTTTGTGTACCTGTCAAGAGGGAGGATAAGGAGGAGAGGGTGGAACACATATTCATAAAAATAGAGAAAAGAGTTAAGGTCTCACCTAGTCTAACATAGTGTTAATTGTTCATGAGCATCTACTAGGGGTTGGTCGGGTGAAGAGTTGTCCCCCAAACTGTTGTTGCAGATCGAGGAGCTGGAGACTTTCAGGATCGGGTCTACATGCAAATTGGTTAAGTTGATCATAAATCAGGTAAGTAATGATTCTTCTATGGCTAGTAATTCTAAATTTCTACTTGTGATCCGAAAAGTATTTGATGGATGAATATACACTTGATAGACTTGTTCTTTTCTGAATTTTTTCTTAACAAATTTGCCAATTAACTAGGGTTAAAATCTATTATCCATTTGGGTTGTTACAACTTTGGTTGAAATGACACATTACAACCCAAGTGGACAACTTAATAAGTTTGAGTGACACCCTTTTGCAATGATTTTTATCTCAGTAAGAGGGTCTCATTCAAGAGAGCAATTTTATAACCTAATCAAGTTCAATTGTCACTATTAATAACAAGACTTATGGATGAATTGGGGCAATGAAACATTCACTTTAACGCATTTTTATCATTTAATAACAAGACTTATGGATGAATTGGGGCAATGAAACATTCACTTTAAGACACTTTTATCATTTAATAACAAGACTTATGGATGAATTGGGGCAATGAAACATTCACTTTGAGGCATTTTTATCATTGACTTATGGGACATTGATGAATTTCATTTCGGTAAATTATCTCTTCTTATGCCCATGAATATTTCATTTTGAGCAATGGTTATGGTATCACTTTATCTTTGATTATTTTGCATTCAATTTCTAAGTAATTTGTCGGATGCTTACTTGACTACATACTTCTAGATCTTTAACAAAGCTAAACATCTTAAGATCCTCCTAGACTTGATAAGGGAAGCCTCCCTTAACTTTGAAATGGCCTAAAATGTGGGAAGACTCAAAACTAAGGTGACAATGGCAATGGTCTTCTATAGTTCCATTTTGAACCAGCATTATCTCAAACCTGGATCCAATTTCTTGAGGTGTAATTTTTTTTATCTTAAATTTTTTACACATTAATAAAAAAATTACACCTCAAGATATTTGATTTGTGCTTGATATATCTAAGTTTAAGATGATATCAATATAATTTAGTATTTTTTGTTTAAGACGACATCATTTGCATTTCATTTCTTTTTTTATGTGAATGACATGTTACATAACGTTACATGTTACAACATCTCAGCCATACTAAGTTGTAGAGCACCTCGCGTGCAAACACTAGTGGATTAAAGATTTGCCACTAAAGTGCTAAATTGAGATTTAGCAAGTCCAAAGCATTGAAAGATGTGATCTTGTAATAGATATTACAAACTTTTTCCAACACTAAAGACGATCAAAAACGTAGTTGTAAAACAAAATACTATGAGAGCTCAGCTTTTTCCAATGAATTTATAAATGTAAGCCCTTATATCTCAGACTTCTCTATTTGCTTGTGTATCACACTGATTTTCATGTATTGCATACGACTGGCTGCTTCCGCTTGTAATCTTCTACATCAAACAGCAATATAATTATGCCAGTCGTCACATGATGTTTAGTGGTTGATTACAGAGTTTTTGTCTATCACAAAATGAAATTTTTAAATAAAACTTCGTATCGCCAATATTAACATTGAAGCTCCCTTAAATATAACGTTAGAATAGATGGGACTTGAAACCTGGGTTCAACATATAGAGAACCATAATTCTTGAGCTTTAAAAAAGCATAAAACTAACCAGACTTATGGATGAATTGGGGCAATGAAACATTCACTTTAAGACACTTTTATCATTTAATAACAAGACTTATGGATGAATTGGGGCAATGAAACATTCACTTTAAGGCATTTTTATCATTGACTTATGGGACATTGATGAATTTCATTTCGGTAAATTATCTCTTCTTATGCCCATGAATATTTCATTTTGAACAATGGTTATGGTATCACTTTATCTTTGATTATTTTACATTCAATTTCTAAGTAATTTGTCGGATGCTTACTTGACTACATACTTCTAGATCTTTAACAAAGCTAAACATCTTAAGATCCTCCTAGACTTGATAAGGGAAGCCTCCCTTAACCTTGAAATGGCCTAAAATGTGGGAAGACTCAAAACTAAGGTGACAATGGCAATGGTCTTCTATAGTTCCATTTTGAACCAGCATTATCTTAAACCTGGATCCAATTTCTTGAGATGTAATTTTTTTTATCTTAAATTTTTTACACATTAATAAAAAAATTACACCTCAAGATATTTGATTTGTGCTTGATATATCTAAGTTTAAGATGAAATCAATATAATTTAGTATTTTTTGTTTAAGACGACATCATTTGCATTTTATTTCTTTTTTTATGTGAATGACATGTTACATAGCGTTACATGTTACAACATCTCAGCCATACTAAGTTGTAGAGCACCTCGCGTGCAAACACTAGTGGATTAAAGATTTGCCACTAAAGTGCTAAATTGAGATTTAGCAAGTCCAAAGCATTGAAAGATGTGATCTTGTAATAGATATTACAAACTTTTTCCAACACTAAAGACGATCAAAAACGTAGTTGTAAAACAAAATACTATGAGAGCTCAGCTTTTTCCAATGAATTTATAAATGTAAGCCCTTATATCTCAGACTTCTCTATTTGCTTGTGTATCACACTGATTTTCATGTATTGCATACGACTGGCTGCTTCCGCTTGTAATCTTCTACATCAAACAGCAATATAATTATGTCAGTCGTCACATGATGTTTAGTGGTTGATTACAGAGTTTTTGTCTATCACAAAATGAAATTTTTAAATAAAACTTCGTATCGCCAATATTAACATTGAAGCTCCCTTAAATATAACGTTAGAATAGATGGGACTTGAAACCTGGGTTCAACATATAGAGAACCATAATTCTTGAGCTTTAAAAAAGCATAATTCTTGAGCTTTAAAAAAGCATAAAACTAACCAAACGTATAAGAACCAAAAAAAATTAAATATAGTGCATTAACTTTTGAGACTCAATTCTAACCTTTATTTTTTGTATGGAAAAAAGTACAAACACTCTTGTACATCCTTTTTTCCTAAGTTGGCACATGATAGTGGCATTTGTGCCATCAAAATTCATTCACAACTTTAACGGGGTCCATCCACTTGCCTTGGGCCTATATTAATAAGGGAACCTAACACAGATTGAAATTAGGTCATCATTGGACCACAAGCACTCTATCTCACTAGACCATGGGCATGGCAAGCTTATCTATTTCAAATCTCTAACAAAACCACAATGCGCCTATCTGTATTCATTCTTTTTAATTTTGGCTAATTAATTGCATTAGTCAAGATAAGTACAGAGTAGCTCATCTGAATCTTTCCCTATAGTGACTCCAAGCATTCAAAAATGTAATGATTTACATCTAGCTCTCACTTCATTGGAGATTCTGGCAACGCCATATCTTTTGAAATGATAGGGGGGATACCTAAATATACTTTCGTTTTATCGCACTATCAAAATCCAGTTCCAAATTGGTCATGGATTGATGTCAAGCCAGTTTAAATGGTAAGGATAATAGCAATGGGTGGATTCTTGAATGTTATACCACAAAATTGCAAACCCTTGATCAAGCTCTTGCATGCAACTTATTGATTTATGAAACCAAACTTGAATATATCATTTTTATGTGCTAACTTTTTATTACTTCAAAATATTGGAAGAGAACAAATTCTACCAATAAATATTACTGAAATATTTAACTTCCATGATTTCAATTGTAGCTATACACTAAGCATTCTATGACTGACGATGCAGTGAAAACTATTTCTTCCTCCTTTTCACCTCATATACCTTCAATAGACAGATGGACTTGGCATCAAAGCAAAACAGATCTACTTGTGGGGAATAACAAACACTGGACAGCATCACATAAGACTCTATTGAGGCCACATGAAAAGATGGACACTCATAATATTACAATCGCCCTGTAAAAAGTGCCTGAGCTTTTCTAAAGCATGATAAAATTGTTATTGACTTATACTTCTCAATCTTCTCTGTAATCATGGCAAACATGTTTCGTTTAGATGAATTTCACAACTAATTAACATCTGCAATAAGTTGTCTTGCAAATCCAAAGAAAGCATGTTGCAATCACCAATAGAATTCTTCTATGAAGGAGAAACATGTCCCCAAACAATAAGGCACTCATGTTCATTGTTCAATAAACTCAGCTCCAAGTTTGATAATACCACCATGATAGAGAACATCCCAGTAAAAATCCTTCCCTACAATGTTTGAAGTCAATCATCTAGACCGTCAAATTGACCACAAGGCATCAACAAATGCTAATTATATAGTTCTGTAAGTGCAGAAGTCTAGCTAATTTCCAGTATGCAATAAATCAGAAACTACAGATTTTGAATGAAGGAACAAAACTGATGTCGTTAGGAAGACAAACTAACTTTATATAATCACCCAACAGGCAGATGATGTTGTGTTTTCAACTCACTGTCTCACTGTCCATATGAAATCTGTACAAGTACATACATGAATGAGAAAGAAACCCAACAGCCATATAAAGTAGCTCAAAGCGTTTGGTAGTTATAAAACTTGTGATTGGCAACACTACAGCTATTGTGATTAGCAACTCTACAGCTAAGAGAGAAAAACTGGAAAATCATGGATAGAAAGTCTAATACATAGAAAATGCAAAATGGGAAAAAGAAAGTGCACATTGTTTTTGTCATCCTATTTAGCAGCAAACTAGGCTGTATCATTGGTCCAGTTTAAAAACTTGGATTTTTCTGTGAAAAGCACATCCCTCTGTAGAACCTAAATTTGCCTAAACCCTTAACCTCACGAGATCAAGAGGATTTTGAACTTCATAGTCAATTGCATGTCTGCCTTCCAATCGATATCAAAGTTGCATCAGGATGTATAACATTGATAGAACTCTTGGTGTGCCAACCAACATCCACTACATGTCACAGGTTATAATTAAGTATATCAACTATGCAAAAGGCTATCGAATGGACCCTTGCACTATGAAAAAACAGATAAGAGTGATATCAAATATGTAATAATCTACATAAATATTCAATAATGCAATTATCTTAGGTATTTTTTGGAAAGGACCTTGAAAGCACAGTATTCCTGTCAGTCACACAAAAAAACGTGCTACATATCATTCTCCAATCTCCATACTTAAAAGGCTAGTCAAACCTCATAACATTACAAAAGAAATTATATCTTCAAGATGTTGACATTTAATATGTGCTGCCTCTGAAGATTAGAAAGTAACAAATCTCAGGTGACATGCAATGAAAATCCTAGTTATCAAGTAATGCATATATTTCACCAGACATCCTAAAAAGCCTGAGGCTACAGGTATAACCAAACAATTGGCTTTGAAGATACCTTTCTATTACACAAAAGGCACTCACTTGCTAATTATCATGTGAGAAAGAGCATTTGCAAGTACTCACTCAGATTCTTGAACAAATTTCTGAGACATAACATAGAAACTTATCTAAATACAATCAAATCAAGATTAGCCTTTCATTGATCTTGACCTTTCAAATGAAGAGATTAGTGTTTACCACATTTTCAGAATGTAATTCAATCTATTGTTTCATCTTCTCTTCAAACTGTGTGACCTCTTATAGATATATAAAAACACAACCCATCTTAGCAAATATCTGAAATAGCAGGAAGATTTCCACTAGTAAATCTAAGAATATGCACTTCCATGCACACAATCAAATTATTCAAAGCTAATGAAACACAATATTCATGTTACCTAGGAAAATACTATTGGCTACTCCACTGTTACAGATATACTGATCCTATCAGTCACGTTAGTCAAAGAAGTCATAATCTTAAGTACATCTTGTTCTGGTACATTAAACAAATCAATAGAGCAGATAACCTGTGGAAGCTTTTAGAAATCAGACAAGAAGAATTCTCAAAATCTTCTAGAATTTTTAAACTACTCTAATGTAATGTGGGTAAATTCATACTCTTACAAGATGTTATCTTCACCTACAGCATCTTATATTTACATAATCACTATCAAATAGTGACAAAAAGAAATCACCACTTCGTGTGTTTTATGAAACCAGGTCAATAAGAATCCTTCATAAAGTGTCAACTCCTGCAAATCCTTAAGTGTCAACCTTGTGAAAATTTCCAGTCTCCATTAGTTCTTGCCTCGTACTTTCCAACCACCTAGATGACTGACTTCCTGCGTAAAAAAAAAAATGCAACCAGCTTTAGACACTCTGAAGCAATAAATCTATTAATTCTCACAAATCTGAAGTTCTAATCTGTCAAAAGGACCTGTCTCCCCATTTAAAGGAGCTCTCTCCACAGTACTCAAACACCTAAAAATCATACCCATACTATACAGGTATACCCATTCTAGATCAAACCCTTCCATCTCTATTAGCAGAAAAATAATTCACAATTGAACCTGGCACCACTCCATAAAACTATAGATAGTGGGAGTCCAATCAATAAACGGAAGACGATCAATAAAATGCTGCCTTTCTTGATAAACTTAATGATAAATACGGGTGTTATTAATTTCGTATAGAATATTCTGAACTCCTTTCAGGTATCAACAAAAATCCAGAAGTGGACACTATCTGCCATAAATAAACAGAATAGTTTGGAATACTAAACCAGAACAGATCCAGATTTATCCAAATTACCGATTTATACAAAATCCAAGAGAAAATAGTTTTACCTTTTAACCGAGTCCTAAACCCTTGATACTAGTTACAATTAATGCTTATGAATGAAAACCTGCATTAAGAAGGTTAAGTGAAAAGTAACAATGCCTAAACTGGGACAACCAAGCCAACCCATAATAAGAATATTTGTTGAAGACATTAATGTTTGGCTATGTTGCATGGGGACCCGTCTCCCCCCCCCCCCAAAAAAAAGCCCTGTTCCCACCGTCCCCGCATTTGGGGGGCTTGGGGACTGTTGTCCGCCGAGATGCACACCAGCAGCAGAAATCTTTTGAAAGTTGTCTCCTCACTACAAGTGGGAGAGGTGTGGCCTTGGGGGCAAGCAATGAGCCAGGTATTGTCACCTGAATCCCAGCGCCTCCGTTTAGGTAAACTCCTAACAAAGCGAAGGGGGGTAATCCCTACAACAAGTTGTCTATGGCTCTTGTGTTTTAAGTGTTTTAAATGATTGCGGATGCGGATGCGGATGGGTGTTGTTTAGGATTTTTTTAATGAGATCACAGTTTTTGCAATGAATGAGATAAACACAAGATAAGAGCAATCCACGTTGCAGTTACAAGATTGTAGATAAACAATATAATGAAGACTTGTACAATAAAATGGCATCCATAGATAGATAATAACTTAAACAGATTCCCAATGGACAAATGGCCCAGATTAATTAATATATGAAAGTTCAAAGTGACCAGTGCCAAATGGAGTCAAATACGTAGTTAAAGATACAAGTCTCAAAATGATTATTTCTGAGAACATTTTGCAAATTATCTTGGTTGATTTTATGAGTTTTAGTGATCTTGATTATTAAGGCTAAGAAAGCAAGGTATGAGTCCAACCGGAAAAATATACCTTCAGTGGCTCCCCTTGGTGACCTGACAGACCGTCCAGTATTCTAGGCTAGGTGTCCAGTGGATTTAACCATCAAGCTAGAACTCTATGACAACGGTGATTTCCGGTGCCACCAGTAGGAATTTCCCCACTACCTGAGTATTTCTCGAAACAACGTCGGTTCTTTGGTTTATGGGGGTGAAGATTTTATTATGGTTATCACTTGTAAGATTAACAAATCCAATCACCGTTCTGAGTACGAATCCAACTTTTTAGGGTCGGCAGAGTATACTTAGTGATGGAAAGCAACGAAATAAATTTTGGGCAAGAGAACTCTGCCAAAATATTGTAAAGTTACTATTTGTTTAAATTTTGGAATAAAAGCAACTTTGGAGGTCTATGCATGAGTTCTTAGCATTGTGAATTCATCTTGTGGGAGGTGATATTTCTCTAACCCTCACTCTTTCTTTATGCAAGTGTATTTTGTCATTGCTAGCTTAGGAAGGCTATCAATCTAGCACACAAGGTTAGCCATTTATCGTCTTTAATTTGGTTATCTATGCAAGATCTTTTGAATATCTAGAGCGGGTAGGACGTAGTCAGTTATACCAATGTCTTTTAGATGTTTGATTGATTTAGCATTCTAGTATTTGATATCACTTGTATCTTGAAATTTGTGGCTTTTCAGGGATCACCAAAGGTGGAGAAAGGTGTGAGCTCAGTTGCATCTATCCTCTCTTCACAAAACAAGAGTTATTTTCATCTAATGCTTTCATTGTGCAGGATTTACAAGGCCTTTCCACTTCCAAAAGAAGAAACATAGCCACAAGGGGCTCTTTCTCATCCATCAACCTTTTAAATTAAAATTTATCTTGGTTACATGGTTATCTAGTGCTTCCTTCCTCTAGCACTCTTGTTTGCTCTTTGATCTCTTTGGTTTTGCTTTCCCTCTCTTAGATCTCCTCCTCTTTGCTCTCGTCTCTCCTTTACTTTTTCTCCCTTCATCACCTTTCGTCTCCCTTCTTTAGGCTTTCTCTCCTAGCTTCGTTCTCCCTTAAAATATTTCCCTTCTCCTTGTTTCCGTCCTACCCCAAAGCTTCTCCTTCTCCCTCCCATCTCAAACTCTCCTTCAACATTCGTTTTTCCCCTCACTCCCTTTCGTTTTAGCCTTACCTTCTACCTTTGCCTCTTCTCGTTTTCCTTCTCTTGCTTGCCTAAAACCTCCTAAAAAACTCTAAAAAGAATTTGTAATATTTGCATAGTTTAGATCTTAGTCTCATGCTAGTTTGCATTTAAATTTTCTAGCTTGCATATAGTTTAGATCTAAGTTGTTTCTTGCATCTAGTTTATTCTTTTGGTAGTTGCATTTAGATCTCATTTAAAAGTCAAAACTTGCATTCAAAAAACGATTGAGCATATAGATTAACTTGGTAAGTGCACCTAGTTTCAATTTTATAGATTTTAGATTTATATTTCTACTTGCTAATATCTAATGGGTGCCTTGAGTTGAATTGTTTTGTGTAGGTACTTGAAGGAGAAAAGAACTCAAGAAAGCTTGAAACAAGGAGAAGAGAAAGATAGAACCAAAGAGAGCATTGAAAAACCAAGGGGATGATCCAAACCAAGAAAACATGAACCAAAATCACTCTCCTTTGTAAAGGCTACTAAGAGCTTGTTTAAGTTCCTTCTAAGTTCTTTTTTCTCAAAGTCCCTCCAAGGGTTTTAAATCCCAAAAGGCATTTGTACTTGATTAATAAAATAAGGCTAAGTGGGATAAGGCCTCCCATTTTTGTGTTTCTTCCCCATTTGGGGAAGGGTGTGGTTTTTGTTAGCTTAGATCTACGTTTTTTTTTATAAGTAGATTAGATAGGCTTTCATCTCTTAAGTTAGTTTCATTTCACTTAGAACACTAATTGCTAGATCATTGTTTCATTATTTATTGAGCTATCATTGTGTTCCTTGCTTCAGTCTGTTTGTCTTTTAAAAGGAACTAAAGACTCTTGAATTTGCCATAACACAAGTCAAGAGCACTCTCTGTCGGAGAGCATAAGCATTGCATTTTTACTGCATTTAGCATATAGATTAGTCAAAGTCTCTTGAACCTCTGTCATAAGACAAGTCAAGAGCACTCTCTATCGGAGAGGTTCATCTGTGTGCTCTTAATAAAAACTTCAACTTCACATTTCTCCTCTTAAAATTTATTTCGTTGCTTTCCATCACTAAGTATGCTCTGTCGACCCTAAAAAGTTGGATTCATACTCAGAACGGTGATTGGATTTGTTAATCTTACAAGTGATAACCATAATAAAATCTTCACCCCCATAAACCAACGAACCGGCGTTGTTTCGAGAAATACTCAGGTAGTGGGGAAATTCCTACTAGTGGCGCCAGAAATCACCGTTGTCATAGAGTTCTAGCTTGCTGGTTAAATCCACTGGACACCTAGCCTAGAATACTGGACGGTCCGTCAGGTCACCAAGGGGAGCCACTGAAGATATATTTTTCCGGTTGGACTCATACCTTGCTTTCTTAGCCTTAATAATCAAGATCACTAAAACTCATAAAATCAACCAAGATAATTTGCAAAACGTAAATCCACTGGACACCTAGCCTAGAATACTGGACGGTCCGTCAGGTCACCAAGGGGAGCCACTGAAGGTATATTTTTTCGATTGGACTCATACTTTGCTTTCTTAGCCTTAATAATCAAGATCACTAAAACTCATAAAATCAACCAAGATAATTTGCAAAACATTCTCACAAACAATCATTTTGAGACTTGTATCTTCAGCATCCCCAAGCACTACATATTTGACTCCATTTGGCATTGGTCACTTTGAACTTTCATATATTAATTAAACTGGGCCATTTGTCCATTGGGAATCTGTTTAAGTTATTATCTATATGTGGATGCCATTTTATTGTACAAGTCTTCATTATATTGTTTATCTACAATCTTGTAACTGCAACGTGGATTGCTCTTATCTTGTGCTTATCTCATTCATTGCAAAAACTGTGATCTCATTAAAAAACTCCCAAACAACACCCATCCACATCTGCAATCATTTAAAACACTTAAAACACAAGAGCCATAGACAACTCTTTGTAGGGACTACCCCCCTTGGCTTCGTTAGGAGTTTGCCTAAACAGAGGAGCTGGGATTCAGGTGACAATACCTGGCTCATTGCTTGTCCCCAAGGCCACACCTCTCCCACTTGTAGTGAGGAGACAACTTTTGAAAGATTTATGTTGCTGGTGTGCATCTCGGCAGACAACAGGGACACCTAGGAAACATCCCCAATCTGCCAGGGACTTGTTGGCCATACCCAAAACGTCCCCAACAGATTTTAAGGACTTCCGGGCAGATTTTGAAGACATTCCAAGTAGATTTCAGAGATGTCCCTGGCAAATTTTGGCGATGTTTTGGGCATGTATCTCCAATTTTGACAATGGACATTGATGGTTGGACAATATGATCATTTATCCCATCCATATTTTTCGTACTATTCTGAATCTATACAAGTTGCAGCTCAAAACATGAGCTCTGTATGATGAATTTTGATTTGGGTTTCTGGTGATTTAACTATAGTATTTTCAGCAACATCATTACAAGCAGCAAAGCCTCCATGTCAACAAACCAAGAAATGCAACAACTCAATGGTCTGATGATTGATCCTTCTGGGTATTGCTCCTGTTTTTCTCATTTTTAGGTTTGTCTTAGCTTTTACATATTGTACATAGATATCCAAGAGTTATTCAAGTCCAACTCTTCCCCCATCCCAACCTCAAGCACTGTGAAAACAATTGGATAGTAAAGACTTAGATTGGGTACTAAACATTTGAATAAATTCATATTCAATATCCTTCTTAATCTAAAATATGAATTAATCTCTTTACATTATGCAAGCATGTATGTCCCAAAGTGTTTTGTACTGGTTTTCAACACAGCTGTAAAACTCTGCAGAACCTGTTGAGAAGGGAATGCCCTTTAACCTAATCATCATAAACAAGACATATAAGGAAGAAAAGTTGTTATATACAGAAAAGCATTCTTCTCATAGCCGCTTCATTGACCTTATTGCAGATTGAAAATAGTTACACTTAAGTTTCCTAAAGCTAAACTGTTTTCTGCTCATGTTCAAGTGCCAATAATGGAATGTCACTCCACCATTTTCTTATTTGCTTGAGCTTTTTCAGAACTAGCAAGTGTAAGGGATGTGCATAATACTATATAATATAGACTATTGTGCTTACAAGCAACTACGAATGTTTATGGTGAATTCTAACTTTTTAAAGTTTTTTGATACATATATATATATATATATATATATATATATATATAATTGCCGTCCCCTGAAAAATTGCGGGTGCGCTCTAGCCATCCTGGGGACTTGTTCGCCCTGTCCCCGCCATTCACTGTCCCCAAAACCAATGCAACATAGATGTTTGGATACATTTGCCCACACTGCACATGACCTCCCAAAAATTGTAAACTATTCCTCTACACTGAGAAATCCTAATTCCTGGAGAAATCCCAGAATTACTTGGATTTCCAGACCAGGACTTTGAACAGCCATAGTGTTCATATTTGGAATTGAAAACATATCACAAAAAGAACTACACACTAGGAAACAAGATTTCATTCTAGAATCATTGCAGAAAGATACAAAATTTCAGTATCCTTATTCCTTTGTCAAAGATACTACTAAATTATTCCACGTTTCTTTAATTATTATTGTAATTTACGAGTAGGCCTCCTTTTGATACAAATACTTTTAACTCTTTAATTGCATCTTATGCATTCATCATCATAAGCCTTAGACCTTGGTCTCAAAATGGTGATCAAATGCTGTGTTGGTGCATACTTTATTCGGGTTTTATTCCCAAAGGTTTTGTTTCCTACTTTTGTAATTAGGGATTTGATACCTTTTTCTAGTATTATTCAAGGGATAAGGCTAGATATTGTTATTAAGGAATTCCCTTCTTAGATACTCTTGCATTATTTAATTTGTTGAGGCATTCCGGAACCTTGTTATTTATTCAAGATATTAGTTTTGTGGATCCTCTTCTACTAATTGTTAAGTGAGTATAAAATTATAAATATAGTAAATTGGTGGAGCCACAAATTAGCCAGCACAAGTCATAGAATGGAAACAGTGATGAGAATAAAGTGGAGAAAAATTTAGACCATCCCTCTATGTGGAGAGATCCCAATTCCTGCAGAGATCGCAGAATGACTAGGATTTCCAGCCCATAACTTTGAACAGACAAAGCATTCATATTTGGAATTGAAATATATCATATGACTCATGATTTTTGGATACCACAAATAGACCTGCATATTAAGATATACAAAATTTGATTCTAGGATCTTTGTGGGAAGATACAAAATTTCAGCATCTTTATTCCTTTGTCAAAGTTTCTACTTAAGTATTGCATTTTTCTATAATTATTTTTGTAATTTAAGAGTAGGCATCAATTTTATACAATTACTTTATTTCATTAATTGCATCTTATGCATGCATCATCATAAGCCTTAGTCGTTGACCTCATACTGGTGATCAAATGCTATGTTAGTACATCCTTTGTGGGGGTTTTATACACAAGGGTTTCATTTACTTCTTTTGTATTTCAGGATTTGATGCACTTTTTCTTGTATTGTGCAAGGCTACGTTGCAGGGGTACGCATACCCAGACCCAGTGTACACGAACTGGATCCTAGTATGCATACCCCATTCCCATTACCCAGACAAGTATGTACCCTGCCGTACCCTCACATACCCCCTGTGGCAGGGTACAGATAGGTACCTTTGCCTTGAAATTCAGGTAGTTAGTACCCCAATGATGGGTACTCCAGCCACTGATTCCCAAAAAAAATACACTGTTGATTGGAAAAAAAAACACAATTTTTTTAAAAGGGTGGGGCCCAGCTGTAAAACTCTAAACATTATTTGCTAGGCCCCTTTATGAACGACAAAACCCTAACTAATATCTCATTTTTACATTTTCATTCTCAACTTGAAGAGACCAGCAACCCAACAGAGAAGAAGATTCAGATTTTCTGTGCCATAATTCTTGCAGGGAATTCATTTTTGGAAATGCCGTTGGACAATTTTTTAATGTACTTGATTTAAGACTCGAGATCTGTCAATGAAAATTATCAAGTTTTTCTAATCATTGTTTAATGTTGAATCTGAAAAGATGAATGCTTGAATGATTTGAATCTGAAAATGAGTCCTGATAATTGCTGATTTACATAATTTCAATTATGTTTTGAAGTATTTTCAAATATATAAAATTTTATATGTAACCCTGTCCCATGTTTCAAGAAGTGTCATACCCATACCCATGCACCCTAGCAACATAGATGTGTTAAAGAAATGTAACTGCGGAAGATATTCTAGATGTACTTGTCTATTATATTATTGTATTCCTCCTTCGGGAGATGTCATTGATGTAATTGATAATGTAAGAGTCATTAAAAGAATCAATGTAAACCCTAACTGATTAGGTCGGCCTGGAAATAACTATAAAAGAATATTTTATTGTAAAGTGTACAGGTCGGCCCAATTAGGTGAGTCAAAGCCGACCTAGTTAGTAAAAAGGTCAAGTCACTTGTCAAGTATAAATAGGAGGTTGAGTTGCTCATTTGTATCACTCACCTCACTCACTCAAGGTCGCATAGGAGAGAGAGAAGTTCGCACAACTGAAGGAGAGAAGCTATTTTGTCTTGGGGTTTTATCTTGTACTTGGTGAATTCTATATTGAGGAAGTTTTGCCGAGGTTTTATCCCTTGTGGTTTCCCCGAGATAAATTTTGTGTTCTTTGTGTTTGATGTGCTTGTCTTTCTTCCAGTGATTAGATTGTTTAATGTTATTATGATAAACAAGTAAAAACTTAACATGGTATCAGAGCTGGCCTGAAAGAGAACATTGTGCAGCTGTTACCTAAGGTTTCCATTTCCGGAAACTAGTCATCTTGGCATTTTCGCTATAAATCACTTTTGGCGAAGGTTCAGGATCTGAAACTTGGACAGGCCGAATATGAAATTTGCATGTACCTTGTGTGCGAATTTTAGCCTCATATTCGTTGTACTTTAGGAGATATGATCCATGCAAATTAGGGTTCCAGCCTCCTCCAGAATTCAGTTTTAAAAAGGTGACCTAGGGAGAAATGCTATATCTCGAGATAGGAAGATCCAAATCGAATTTTGTAAGATGTTCCAGAAAGTGCACGGACTGTAGTTTCTCTGGTGCAAGTTTTAGAACCCGAAGATGAAACAATGATACGTGGAAGTCTATACAATTTCACTATAGGAAAACAGACCATAAACAGATCATCTTGGGAAACGTAGCATAAGTTCCACTTGGTGAATCCAATCCTGCTATAACATATGGGTTGGATAGAGGACAGATCAAACTATCACGAGACGAAGCTTCCGACCTTGAGGAGCATAAATTTCGGAGATACATCAGAATTAAGACCAAATAAATCTGCAGTAGAAATTGAAGAAACTAGGGCATCAAATATTTTGCAATCCTGTCCACAGATTTGGGAAAATGAGTACTTTGCCTAAATCACCTTGGGGAGGCACATATTTTCCTCCAATCAGTTTCTCAAGATATCAAAGTTGAAAAATTAAGGTTTCTCTATCAAACCCTAGGTCAAGCTAGAAGCAGTTCTTGGAGAAGCAGTTTCACAAGTACTATCTCCATTCTATTTCCATTTGAGGTTCTCATATTATCAAAATGACAAACACTACCAAGCTTGATGAGAAGCTTGAGGGAGTTGAGAACTTCAGGGCATGGAAATATAGGGTCATGCTCATTCTTGAAGAACATGACCTAGAAGGCTTCATAAAAGAATAAGTTAAAGAACAAAAGAACCAGAGGGAGATGATGCCAAAGCAAAACACACGAAGAATATAATCAAGGCTAAGATGATCATAGATAACTCTATCAAAGATCACTTGATCCCTCAAGTGTGATCAAAGAAGACCCCAAAAGAAACGTGTGATGCCTTGACCAGTCTGTTTGAAGGAAAGAATATTAACAGAAAGATGACCTTGAGAAATCAACTCAAGGGTGTGAAGGTTCAGAAGTCTGAGACTATGTATTCATATTTCACCAAAGTATCTCAGATCAAAGAACAATTAGAAGCTATCGGAGACATGGTAGAAGAAGCTGAAGCTGTGATGACTACCCTGAATGGTCTCCCAAGAGATTGGGAACCTTTCGTTCGTGGCATATGCTCTAGGAAGAAATTGATCAAGTTCAGAAAACTATGGAAAGAGTGTGTCCAAGAAGAAGAAAGGATAGCAGTAAGAGAAGAGAAGTTAAATGATGATGAAGATCAAGCTTTGGAAACCCATGCCAAAGGAAGGAACAAAAGGAAGAATCATGAACATTCTCATGACCACTCTCCTAGAAGATCTCAAAGATAACAAACGAACAAAAGGATCAAGAAAGACTTCTCCTCCTTTGAATGTTTTACTTGTCACAAGATGGGACACATTGCAAGAAATTGTCCTCTCAGAGCTGAACAATTCAAGAAGCAGAATAAAAGATTTCATGCCCATGTAGCTGAAGAAAATGAACATGATGATGAAAGGAAGGCCAAAGAAGATTCCTCCAATGATGAGGAATATGTACTTTAATCCAAATCAGGAAGATAGAAGAACCACTTATCTATCTCAGCATTGGATAAGAAGGGATGCAGTTGTGATTGAAATTGAAGAAGGAGGACTCTACAAATTTAAGGGACATGCAAACTCACCCCTAATAGCTAGGACCATAAGTCCTTGTGATTTGTAGTATAGAAGACTTGTTCAACATTATCAGTCATAAGAAAGAAAGGAACAGGTCCTCAGAATCAGATGATGGAGTGGAGCACACTGTTAGAGACTCTTGCAAGGAGACTAGGATCAAGAGAGATCCTACCAAACAAACAAAGATAAGTATTTGAATTGTCATTTCCTGTACTATCCAGTTGTGTACATATTTATGTTCCCATATTTAGGATGTGTATTATGCATGTTAGAATGTTTGCATTGATATGCATGTGATGGGTAAGTGTCCTATGGTGTTGTACAACATTCCATTGCTACTTATCTAGAATGAAACCTCTTTGCTGACATATTGGGAGTAGTGCACGCTCTTAATAATGTTCCGGTAGAGATGGAAGGCATCTAAAAAGTTACCGTATGAATACAGGATATGGATAAATGTTGTGTTGAAGCATTGGCTAAGATAGTTGCATGACTGTGTGACCTGTGTTTGTATGCATAAGAATTTGACATTATTAATATGTTTTGGAAACCATGAAATGTTTCTAACCATGCAACTGAATTTGGACTTGTAGGAAATATCGTGTACGATCACCTACAAATGAAGAATGATGAGATTCATTTCATAGAACAAGTAATGATGGACTTATGAAATCAAGTATACTACAAAAGTACAAAGCAAGGGTTCTCTCAGAAAGAGGGAGTCGACTATGACGAGATGTTGCTCTAGTGGCTAGACACACTTCCTTAGTGGTGGATATTACACTAGATAGATGGTGTAATCGAAGTAGAAGATGATATCGAGCAACCTCCAGGACTCAAGACTCTCTACAGAGAACCACATGTGTGCAGATTGAAGACTTTGTACGGGCTTAGAAGGCACCCATGGGATAGGATGATCACCTAGAGTGATGAAATATCAACCTTTGCTACAAGGATGAAGATGAGGAGCTCATGGATGGGTGCAAGAGAGAACTTACAATCAAAGTTGTATCAAGATGACAAAGAATCTAGTGTTCCATGATAGATCAAAGCATATCGAGATCAAGTTTCACTATATCCGGGATATGGTGCAAAAGGGAGCTTTAAAGCTCAAGTATTTTCCTACAAAAGAACAAGTTGTCGATGTGTTGACTAAGCCTTTGCTTGCATAAAGTTTGAATACTTTCAAGACAAGCTTGGTGTGGTCCGAAAGGACATCCCTCGAAAGAGGGAGTGATGGTGATGTTATTCCAGTCCTTGCCGACTGATAGAGATGCCAGTCCTTGCCGACTGAAGATCAATACTTGCCGACTGACAGTGTTATCCCAGTACTTGTTGATTGGTGATGTTATCCCAGTACTTGCTGACTAGTGATGTTATCTCAGTACTTGCTGATTGATGATATTGTTGTTCCAGTACTTGTTTACTGATGGTTGTTGTTCCAGTACTTGTTTACTGATGATTGTTGTTGTTGTTCCAATATTTATTTACTGATGATTGTTGTTCCAGTACTTGTTTATTGATGATTGATGTTGTTGTTGTTCTAGTATTTACTTACTAATGATTGTTGTTCCAGTACTTGCCGATTGATGATTGATGTTATTCCAGTGTTCATACACTGATGATGATGTTGATCGTGATATTTCAGCAAAGTATTGATGATGTTGTTGATGGTGATATTCTAGCAGATGATGATGCTGATGGTGATATTCCAGCCAATGATGATGATGTTGTTGATGGTGATATTCCAGCAAGATGATGATGATGTTGATGGTGATATTCCAGCAGACGATGATGATGATGTTGATGGTGATATTGCAGCAGATGATGATGTTGTTGATGGTGATATTCCAGCAAACGATGATGATGATGTTGATGGTGATATTCCAGCAGATGATGATGATGTTGTTGATGGTGATATCCCAACAAGATGATGATGTTGTTGATAGTGATATTCCAACAGACAATGATAATGATGTTGATGGAGATATTCCAACAGATGATGATGATGATGCTAACAATGATATTCCAGCAAATGATGATGATGATGTTGATGCTGATGCTGATATTCCAACAGATGACATTGATGTTCTAGCAAATTCTTGTTGACGATGATGATGATGTTCCAGCAGATGATGTTGATGATACCCTAGACATATGATGATGTTCCAAAAACTTCCTACGACATATAGAGATTCACAAGTCAATTGGACAGTTGTTGATGTTGTTGGTGTTGCCTGCATAATACCTTCTTAGTTAAGAGGCAGTGTTAAAGAAATGTAATTGCGAAAGATATTCTAGATGTACTTGTCTATTGTATTATTGTATTCCTCCTTCGGGAGATGTCATTGATGTAATTGATAATGTAAGAGTCATTAAAAGAGTCAATGTAAACCCTAACTAATTAAGTCGGCCTGGAAATAACTAGAAAATAATATTTTATTGTAAAGTGTACAGGTCGGCCTAGTTAGGTGAGTCAAAGCCGACCTAATTAGTAAAAAGGTCAAGTCACTTGTCAAGTATAAATAGGAGGTTGAGTTGCTCATTTGTATCACTCACCTCACTCACTCAAGGTCGCATAGGAGAGAAAGAAGTTCGCAAAATTGAAGGAGAGAAGTTGTTTTGTCTTGGGGTTTATCTTGTACTTGTTGAATTCTATATTGAGGAAGTTTTGTCGGGGTTTTCTCCCTTGTGGTTTCCCCGAGATAAATTTGGTGTTCTTTGTGTTTGATGTGCTTGTCTTTCTTTCAGTGATTAGATTGTTTAATGTTATTATGCTTAACAAGTAAAAACTTAATAAGATGAAAGGTACCATGCAAGATGTAGTTATTAATGTATCCCCTTCATAGATCCTCTTGTATTATTAATTTGTTGTGGTATTCCAGAACCCTTTTATTTATTTGATTAAGGTATTCCTTTTGTGTATCATCCTCCACTAACTATTGAGTATAAATACAGTCAGATGGTGTATTCAAAAATTAGCCAGCACAAGTCCTATTGATGAAACCATGATGAATATCAAGTAGCATTGACCATGTGATTTTAGTCATCTCAATCTATCAAGGGGTCTAGTTGGAAGGTTGATATCCACGTGGCACTAGCCATATCATGATTGAGTAGGTGTATTGGCATGCTTGAGAATGTATGTCTCATGGACACAATATTGAGACATAATAGCAATATCAGATCTTTGGAAAACTTTTCCCTACCATAATAAGTGCAATATATCCATGCCTCCAAATCACTGCCTTCAGAGTCTAAACACTGCCTCAAATGCTACCTCAAGTCGTTTCCTCAAAGAGTCAAATCGTTGCCTCCAAATCGCTCAGGTCGCTTTGTGTGAGGAGAGACTAAGTGACATTCTCTTTATAAATTTCATGAAGTTAGGTTAGAAGCCTCTAGAAAGAGTAAATTAGGTTTTAATTATTAAATTTTACCTAAATTAAAAAATATGCTGCCAATTTTTTAATGCCACAAGCATTTTTTTAAATGGAAACGCGTTGTACGAGATGGAAATGCAAGTGAAACGCACTTCCGTACGTACCAACGCATTTCTTGTACGAGAAATGCATTTCGTACATACAGAAACGCGTTTCACTTGCTTTCTGTACGCATTTCCGTGTTTCTTTGCATTTCACTAAGGGAAACTCCCCCCTTCCCTGTGTTTCTTGCAACATAGGAGATAAAAGATTATAATCAGAGATAACTGCTCAGAGTGTTTCCCGTGATGTGTAAAGATTATAATCAGAGATAACTGCTCAGAGTGTTTCCCGTGATGTGTATTCCATCAAAAAAATTAAAGATCAATTATCTATTCATCTTGATATTTCACTCTATCCTCTAGCTTATTTATTTGTTATGTCTTAAGCTAAGTTGCCAGGAAACTTGGGTACCAGGACAAGTGCAGGGATGGGGATGCCACTTTTTGAAACAGGGTACTTAGTACGTCGGGGGGTACTATATATATATATATATATATGAAATTTAAATCATTTTCACTATACATATATATTCATGTGCATCCATATGAATGCAAACCACTATACAAAAATATGCAAAGTTTCCCATCTGACCCAAAATACATAAACAAAGAAGCTAAATGGCCTATAGAGTCCAAAAAACTCCATGCTACAACGAATAATTACATATAAAAATCCTTGTGTATATTGTGATCCTATTCATCAACAGCAGGTTGTGCCCCCTTCTCTAGGCTCTAGCCCTTGCCTCTACCTTGGATCTCGAAGTTGGTCCTCCAAGGACAATAGTCAACACCCTACAATTTTGATGAAACTTCCTAATCCAAGTGTTAAAATAAGGTAGAAAAAGCTTCCCATGCTTAATAAGTGATTTTGCTCGAGTGAAGGGTACATTTTTGTTAAGGTCATGACAAATGAGTTCAACAATAGGCACCACCAACATCAAGATACATAGAGAGGTTGATGTGCTTGATTAAATTCCAATCACATATCCTCGTACATGATAGAATCTAGGGGAAACGTTGCAATCCTGAAATCCTGAAAACTGTTAAGTCTGTTGAATTCTGAATGGGATTTAAAATTATATTTTTTGCATATGAAGTCCAATGATGTTTGAACCACACTCAAACATCCTGCAACAGTTAATGGTAATGTTAAAAATTTAAGTAAAAGTGACATTAAAGTCACTTTTACTTTAAGAATTTAATATTACCATTTAATATTATTGACTTTAATGTCACTTGTACAAAACTGGTTGGGCTCATACCCAACTGGTCCCTAGACATCCTCGGGTGTCCCCAAAACAGGGGTACCCCATAAAAAACGGGTCCCTAGGCATCCCCAGGCGTCCCCAAAATAGGGGTACCCCATCCCCTATGCAATCAATGCCCCTTGAATCCATGAACAAAAGCATAGAGTACTTCATCCAAGTTTCGAGTACGGCACGGTACAACAAGGTACATGGGTACAGTGTATCTAATACGTGGGTATGGGTATCCGATATAGGTACACGTACCCCACCCTCGAGTACGGGTACCCATGCTACTTAGGTCTTAAGACTCTAAGATGCTTTTGTAGAACTCTTTATCTCATGCTCCAACTTGGCTCAATTTTTCCAAGAATGAATCATTATGTTTTTCCAACTTATCAACCTACTTCAAAGAATAATTAAAATCATGTTGCAACTGCCCACTTTCTTGACTCACAATTTGTCATATTTTTCCTCCCTTACTCATTGAAAAACACTAATTGCCTCACACTTTCTTGTGCAACAAGCTCTTATCAATAAGTAACACAACCACCAAAACATGATACTTTATTAATTTTGATACAAGGGTGCGTCACAGCACAATTACAAGATAATTTCCCTTTTTAATGCAAACTTAAGGACAATATAGACCCCTTCTAAAAGGCATTCACTTTTCATCCTATTGCTTAAAAAACCTTGAAAAACAATAATTAACAGACTCGCAAATTAAAATAACTTTCAATTGACCTTTCAAGGATAGGAAAATAAACTTATCATTGTATGATCCAAAGAACATGATCTCTCTTTTCACCAAATGATCAACTAATAGAACCTTTACAAAAGCTTAAGCCTTTGCCCTTTTATCACAAACAAAACAATCTTTTTTATATAAAGCAATAGATTTCTTTCACATAAAAGATAATCAAAATGCCTTGAATGAGTTTGTCTTGCTTGAATCAAACTATTGGACAAGAATGGTTGATTCGTGATTGCTTCTGAGCAACAATGTTGTTGAATGATTCAAGTGAGAAATTGTGTTCAAGTTTTGAAAAGAATGTTAATTGAAATAAGAGATTGTGAAGCCACAAAGTGATGGAATTCACTTAGATGAAACCCTGACCCCAAAGATCTAGTAGCCCATCTCCATATGACTCTTCTTTGCTAGTACATTTGTTGCATTCAAGACAATTGCCAAACAAAATAGTAATACACCTCCTCCATGATAGTTTTAGGATTGGTGTCGGTGGAGCAATGTTGTGCTCTGCAATATAAACTTTAGATGTTGGGTCTAAGATTATTATACCTCGTAATTTGCAAAAATGATCTCCTATAGGAGGTTTCAATCTCATATAAGGAGTAATGATGATTAAGGCTGATGGCAATCAATTTCGTAACCTCTTATGCTTCAAGTGATGATGGTGACGGAGATCAACTACTTGGAATCACTGGATTCTATTTGGAAAATTGATCAATGGGAATCAAGAAACAATCAGATTATCAATGTCAATTGCTTCTTCACTAGATTAAAATACAAATATTGATCTCAAATCAAGATAGTTTTGAAAGTACACAACAACAACTTACATAAAGATCTACAATGTTTCATTTTGCAATTTTTCAACATATGGTAGGGATCCACAAGGATGGAAGTTTGCATCTACTACTATAGTAGCTATGGTGTGCGATTTGGAGACAACATCTTGGATAGATCACTCTTCGTTTTGTTGTCATGTTTTCTCTCTTGCTCAACAAGTTGTGTTTGCTTTCCATCTGGTGATTCTCTCATCGCCCTCTCTATGCAATGTGGGAAAAGGCGAGTTCTTAACTCTTTGTCTTCAAGGCTGGCAACTCTCTTCTGTTGTGCAAACAATGTCTTTCTATGATGGTGTGGATGCATGCTTAGAGCTCATGGTTATGTATATCTCTTGGGATACACAACTCATTGGTAGGTTTTGTTCCATTCATAACTCAAAAAAGGTTGTTGATCACAATAAATCCAACAACATAACCAAGCTCTAAAACCAAACAAAGCTTGGTATCTGTCAACACAGTACTTAAAAGAAAATGTAGCTAAGCAAGAAGTAACATCAAATAAGCAATAGTACTTTCTCAGCATTTATGAAGGTTTGGTTTGTAGCCTTCCTTCTTGAAGATGCAAACTTGCATTTGTCTTCAAGTGCACAGTAGAACTTACATGCATTGTCCCAAAGGAAAACTATGAGTAGATATATAATAAATTAGTTGAGATGTTAAACAACTAGAAATAAAAGAAATCAGAAGAACCTATAAGTTGAGCTTGCACACCCACTCGACTTGTTTGCATGCAACTTTGAACTCAGCTCTAGCTCTCATTCACAATGAACCAACAATGATATCGTATAGTTGAAACAAGAATGACCATGACCACTTCCATGGTCACAACTATAGTTGTGAAACCAAATGTTTGGTTTATTAGCGTAGCTATCAAAAACATTCACATACAAAAATAAATTCATAAAGACACAAATAAACTTTGAATGTCACATTGTATTGATCTTGTGTCTCTCTCACACCACTTCCAATGTACATTAGGTCCCTTTATAAGCATAAGGATACCATAACAATATGCCCTATTTAAGATATTGTTATCATAACAACATCCATGAATAACTCAACATCTTCCTTGATACCAAATACTTTCCCCTTCAAGGGTCTCTCTAGCTTAAATCCTTTAAACCCCAGTGTCCCTAGCTTATGTGTCTAAATGATTTGATTGTTGCATACAATAAACCCATTTGGTATCGAAGTCGAAGGTTTCATCCTCGCCCCCTATGAAGAGTGTGTGGGAAGCAATGTAGAAATTTCATGCTTTCTCAAACTTATAATGTAAAACTGAAATTTTACATCTAATCCTAGAGGTTTCCCGGATCTTCACCCTATGAATTCATCCTTAGGGTTGTTATGAAATATAGAACCAAAAATAACATCGAAAATGTTAGAATTTTGATACTTCAAGGATGGTTATGTTAGATCTTCAAACAATTTATACATTATCGCAATAACCATATGCAATAGGATCACTAAAATATAGGCAAGCATAGGATAAACAAGAGTACACAAAGATTTACCCTGGGAAAACCCTCTCACAGGAAAAACCCAGCAAAACTTCTTCAATATAGATTCGTCACAAGTACAATGTCAATCTAAGAGCAAAGGCTCTTTCACACAGAGACCACGAGAATGAGATAAGATAGAAAACCCAAGAATAAGATGTCTTCAATGCAGCTACTCTTTCTCCCAAGCAAACTTGCTCTTCTCTCTCTACTCATGCAAACTTGCTTAAGTGAGTGATGTGTCAAATGAGCTAGGCGCCACTCTATCTATACTAGTCACAAACTTACCTTTTTAGCTAACTGGACCGACTTGTCTTCTCTAACTAGGCCAACTTGACTGGGGCAGTTTTGCCCGTTGTTTCGGGCAATTTACCCACTGATTTCTGTGGGGCCAACTTGTCTATTTTACTGGATTTCTTTTAGGGTTTTACATGATGAATTGCAATATGAATATTTCTCGAAGGAAGTACAATAAAAATACAATAAGAATACCTTTTGAAGTTGCATTCTTCAACACTCCCTCTTAACAAGGAAGGTATTCTTCTGAAACGGTCATCATCGTCATCATTATCACTGCTGCTGCAACTCTGTATTATTCTTTCTAGAACCAAGACCAATCGCCCTTCATCATCCAAAGGAGGAGGCTCTGTTGATGCCTTCACTTGTTGGCCAACTACCTTCTTGAGACATGAGACATGGAACACATTATGTATCTTGCTTCCTTCTGGAAGCTCCAACTCATATGTTGCTTCTCCAACTCTCCTCAAAATTTTATAAAGACCATAGAACCTTGGCTTCAATTTTTCAGTCCCCTTTACCTTCAATGATGACTACTTGTATGGCTGCAACCTTAAGTATACCAAATCATCCACTTGGAAACTACGCTCTATTCTATGCCTATCTACATATAACTTTTGTTGGTTTTGAGCGGTTTGCAAATTATCTTTATGTGCTTGCAGGATGTCTTGGCTCTCTTGGATCCAATCTCTAACTTTCGGGGCTCTACATTCTCCAAAAATTTGGTCAACAAAGGTAGGAGCTTCATAACCATACAATGCTTTGAATGGAGACATCCCAATGGATATGTGGTAAGTTGTATTGTAGCAAAATTCTCCCAAATGCAGCCATCTAACCCAAGCTTTATGCTGCCCTGTCACATAATTTCTCAAGTATCCTTCTAGTCATTGGTTGACATTCTCTGTTTGACCATCAGTTTGGGGGTGGTAGCTAGTGCTAAGGGCCAAATTTGTTCCTGTCAATTTAAACAATTCTTGCTAAAACGCACCAATAAACTTGCTATCTCTATCACTAACAATAGTTTTTGGCAACCCATGCAATCTGAAAACTTCTCTAAAAAACAAATCAACCACTTGGGTATAAGTGGATGGAATAGCAAAGAAATGAGCAAATTTAGTGAGTCTATCCACTACTACATGTATGCAATCTCTACCTTGTACCTTGGGTAATCCGATGATGAAGTCCATTGAAATGCTTTCCCATTTTCGTTCTGGAATGGGTAGAGGGTGTAGTAGATTAGCAGGATGTGTATGCTCTATCTTATTTTGTTGACATGTGTTGCATTCCCTCGCATACTTCAAGATATCATTTTTCATCCCCATCCATGTGAATCTCTCTCTTATTTGCCTATATGCCTTCAAGTATCCCGGATGTCCTAGTGGGGAATCATGAGCTGCTTCCAAAACTTTCTTCTTCAAGGCTGATTCAAGGACCAAATAGATTCTATCTTTATAGTAGATGACCTCATTGATGACTTTGTACTGGTCATCTTGTACCAACCCATCCAACAATTCACAGGCAAACTTATTTTTTGAATATTCTACCAAGAGTTGAGCTTTCCAATCTGCTGAGATCTCCATTAAAGAGAGGGTTGGTTTTCGAGAAAGTGCATCTACAACAGCATTTATTTTTCCTTTCATGTACTCTATATCAAAATCATTGGCTTGGACCTGTTATCACATTTATAGTAGCCAAGGCTACCATATCTTCAAACCATATTCCAGTATTTTGCTTAGCCAGTCCTTTACAATGAGATGCTTGAGATCGGCAGATGATGAGCATTTATTCCAGGATCACTCATACTTTCAGCAACCCCAGAGCATACATTACAGCCTTATGCCATGACTGACCCTCATGACCTCAAATTTGATGACCGATGTAGCTATTTCTTTCCATATAGAGCAGTGTGATAGTGCCCAAAGTTGTACAGCAGCAGTGTTCCAATGACTGTGGATGGTTTGGATGGTATATACTAGTATATGACCCAACAGGTATATGGTTGTGCATTGGATAGCCTTATTTTGCTCGTTTGTTTATCTTGGTAGCTTGACTAGGTATCTAGCGGTCATGATCTGGCGATTATATATATATATATATTTGGTTATTGGTTGACTGTCTGGAATTGAAGTTATCTAAATTACTTGGGCTAAAGAATTTCTTGCGTATAATAGTTGGTCTCACCCTCTCTGGTAGTATGGACTTGGTCATTCCCACCATTCTATGGCTTGCTATTTATGGCATCACCTGTCACCTTTCCCCATCCATTCGTTATCTTCCATACTTGGTTTTACCCTGACTTACACTTCAGCTAATGATATTGAGGACTTCCCCGCTTATGCCTCTATTTTGGATAAACTCCCTGTTGTTTTGTGTCTCGCATTTGAGTTGTGCAACAAAACATATCGGATCCTTGATCCTTCTGGGCCAGGAGAACCCACTGGTGTTGATTCCTGAGCTTAGGTGAGTTGGATTTGAAGCCTTGACCTCTCTGGTCGGTTGCCCTCGATGTTTGGTCCTGATTGTGGATAGTCCCCCTAGTTTCCTGAGTTGTGTCGACTAAACTTGAAGCAAATTGTACTACCATCATTACATGCATATATTACTATTTGTTATATCTCTTATGCAAGCTCGTGATTATGAAATAAAACTGTCTTTAAACTCAATGAAAGAGGGCTATGAAATTAAATGAAATACACCCTAGATAAAAGTTGCGATTAGTTGTGCTTCTAAGCACATGCAAAATCCAAAGGGACATAAGGCCTAAAAAGCAGTGGTTAAACATATGCCAAATCTAAAGAACTAATGGCCATGATAAAATGTAATGATTAATTCCTCACGGAGCCTACGGGCTAGGATGTGAGATGGAGTAAGGGACAGTTAATTCTAAGTGTCCCCTAGAACCTCAAGTTACAATTAGTTGTGCACCTAGTCACGGTGGTTCTAGAGAAGATCCTCACGGAGTTGGTTTCAACTTGGATGTGAGTTGTAGATGATTGTTAAAGTGAATAGGCACTCCTCAAATCAACTTATTCCATTTGTGAGACACAGCCATTCCTCGTGTGTTTTCTATCCAATATATGCTTAAGTGTGTTCCCCTTTTCCTTTATCCAAAGTGTCACAGTGTTGAAGTTTGTCAAGTCATTCCCTTGACCTAGCCTTGCTTTTTCCACCTTCACGCATTCCTAGCAAAATGGTCAAGTCCATAAATTGAGTATACACTCGAGGGTCTTTTTCTCGGTATTTGATTATCTTAATCCAAACTTATATTTGATGTATTATTGCTTATTCGCCAATGAAATGCTACTTTGTATTTTAGTCTTGCTATTGAAATAATTAGAAGAGCATATATTATCCATTTGCACTTGCAGCATCAATTAGATTGAGCTCGAGTCATGAGTTTGATCAGTTTTGACCTGGTCAACCCAGTTTGACTAGTTTGACCAAGTCAACCACAGGATCTGAGATGAGTTTGGACCTATGATGTTCGAGATAGAATATTTGTGGTCCCATGATGTCCACTTGATGGTTCCATGCAGCAGACACAGGTTTTATATGATGATCAGATGGATTTTTATTATTATGCATATTTTTAAAAATCATTATTTTTATTTGTTCGGGCATGGTTGAGCTTATAGATGATTATCCAGGTGGTCATATGATGCATGAGTACTCATCTCTACCACATTTGGGATTTTTGAGTCCATTGGTACACTCAAATTTCAGTTTCAGGCACTTTCAAATGAGATCATGGTCAGATTATCACTTTACCTGCATTTTTGCCATATAAAATGGCATGTCAACACATTTTGAGATCTTTTTGGTTCACCTAGGGTGCTACAGAGGGAGTATGGGGTCCAACCACTTGAGATTACCATATTACCATGCTCCCAGACATTTTGGTACAGTCATATTTGTGCCCGGGGGACCAGGCAGAGAGATACAAGCATTTTATTCTTTTACAGGTGATTTTCTTAGGATTAAAAATGGAAGAAATGGCTACTGAGGAATTTGATTTGGGCTATTGAGGCAAAGAATTGGCATGAGTTTCGTTTAGAGGATTTGTGTGATGCATCCCACACCTTCTAGCATAGTTTGCAGCATTCAGTGGGGCCCATGCACACTCCAGACTATTATTTGGGGTTTTTATTATGTCATTGAGGGGGCACGATTTGGCCGTGTGGTCACAGTATGTTATTATGTTGAGTCATTATATGTTATTGTGCCATGGGGACATGCTAGAGAAGGATAGTTACATCTCCTAGCCCCACCATGACCTTATGTTATGACTTCTAATCACTTTTATATGGTGCGTCCCACCTAGGGCGACTTAGTGAGTGTGCCCCCTCTATTATTGAGTTGATCTGTGTATATTGTATTTGGGCTCATCTTAGCCATTGATTAGGATTGATGTATCTTTTAATCTCAACCACTCATTGAAAAAGTGGTTAGGGTTTTGGTCTCTCATTCCTATTTAAAGGAGAGACCCCCCTCATTGTAAAGGGACTTTTGGCTCTTGGTTATTGGAATAGAAAATATATTTTGCGAGAAACTCTTGTGATCTTGGTCTGGATGTTTGGCTATCTCAATTGAAACTGCTTTTCCATTGCATTGAAGATATTGGTGAATATTTTGCACATCTTTCGATCCAAATTTTATCTGCAGGTGAAGAGGACGACTTGGAGGAGGGACGCACTAGCTGAGGAGACTTACCTTGTCTCTCTCTTTCCGATCGGTTTGATTCAGTGAGTGATTTTGTCTTTGTACTACTTATTCCCTGTGATTATTTCTTCATTTTGCATTTACCTTCATTGTTGCTTGCTGATTGAGTTTATCTCCTTGGCTCTGCAGGAAAAGAGGGGCGCATTAGTGGATTTGGGCAAATTCGTGGAGGCAAGAGAACATATCAATTCTTCACTTGATCTTTGCGGGAGTAGTCCTTGACATACCATCATCCATTCTCATGATCCAAGTAGGCAGGTACGTATTTTATGCTTTTAACTTACCCATCTGTCATCTACATTTAAACCCTAACTGCAAATTATTCGAAAAATTCTCTGGGTTTGATTATTTGGTTTACTGGCAAACCATTTCTGGGTTTTTACTCTAAGGCCAATCCCCAGGTGGGTTCTCAAGGGCGTCATGCTCTGAGGACTCCATCTGCCCCTTTTCCCCAGGCACTGATCTTTAACCCTCACGCCCTCCTTGGTTTGCATGTCTTCCGGGTTGCTAAACCCCTGTTTGTTGAGCTTGTGTGCTTCGATACTGTCAGATCTTCTTTCCAGTTGTGCTAGAAAGCCCTAACTCTTCCGATCTTCTCCTTGGACCATTTTCCCTGTTTTAAGGTTCACATTTCCCAAGGCAGTTGATTTTGATCATTTTCCCTAGCACTAAAATCTTGGATCCACTCTTAATCTCAAAGTCACTGTGTCTAAACAATCAAAGTCTAATCTTATATTTTCTAAGCCTCCACAGTGACCTTGTTTCCTTAAATCTAGGGTTCTTCACCCCTCACCTTACGTACCCTATTTCCATAGCTTGATCTGGTGATTGGGTTAGATCTCTCCTATCGAGAGTATATCAGGGTCTCCCCCTTTGCTATATGTGGCTTGGATAGTAAAAAGCGAAGAGTGCCTCGATTAGCGTGACAACCAATCCATCTTGGGGATCGAAGCCCTCCTGTGTCACCTCTTTAGTTGCACGTCTCCTCTGTCGTCCTGTATAGGATCACCTTTAGGGGCATCTACGAGTTGTGTGATAACAAGACCTTGCTTACCCACTTTTGTTGCCTATCATTCAGCTCCTTTTGAGTTAGAAAATGCTTCAAACAATTATGATCTGTTTTGACCACAAATTTGCTTCCTACTAAATATTGTTTGAACTTGGCCAAGGCATGCATAATGGCCAACATCTCCTTGTCATAAATGGAATAGTGGCGCTCATGTGGCTGCAACTTTCTGCTTTCAAAGGAAATGGGGTGTTGATTTTGCATTAGGATAGCTCCAATGCCTTCCCCTGAGGCATCACATTCAAGCACAAATGGTTGAGTGAAATCTGGTAAAGCAAGTACCAGAAAACTACTCATCACTTCATCTTGTTGAAAGCCTTTTCAGCCTCCTCTGACCAACCAAAAGCCCCCTTCTTGGTAAGATCGATCAAGGGTGATGTCAACTGTGAGAAGCCTTTGACAAATTTCCTGTAATATGTGCAAATCCCAATGAATCCTCTCAATTCTGTTACATTTTTGGGGTTTGGCCAATCAAGAATGGCTTGAATTTTTTCCATGTGGACTTTGACTCCATCTTGTCTAATAACATGACCAAGATACAACATTTCAATCATTCCAAATTCACATATGGACAGCTTTGCATACAAGGACTGTTCTACCAAAATGGTTAGTACAACTTCCAAATGATGCAAATGTTCTTTCCAACTCTTGCCATAAATCAAAATATCATCAAAAAATACTAAAACAAACTTACAAAGCTGCTTGTTGAACATTCTGTTCATGCAAGATTGGAATGTAGCAGGTGCATTAGTCAAGCCAAAAGGCAAGACTAGGAACTCAAAGTGGCCATATTGACAACGGAAAGTTGTCTTTTGTATGTCTTCTTCTCTCATTTTGATTTGGTGGTAGTTAGAACGAAGATCAATCTTGGAAAAGAACTTGGCCCCATGTAGTTCATCCATCATCTCATCAATTCATGGGATGGGGTATCGATTCTTGATGGTTTTCTTGTTTAAGGCCATGTAGTCTATTTACATTCTCATTGTTCCATCTTTCTTATTCACTAGGACCACTGCAGATGCAAAGGAACTCCAACTTGGTCTAATGAGTCCAAATCAACAGGTTCATTTATGCCTTTTTCAATTTCATCTTTGAACCGCTGAATCATGATGGGTTGAGTTCCCACCTCCAATTTTATAGTGTGCTCCACCGCTCTGTATGGTGGCCTACCAAGAGGAAGGTCTCCAAAAACCTTCTCATGCTTTTGTAACAACTTCCTTATGTCTTATGGATACTGTGAGGTGTCTATTGTAGGATTCATAGCTGTAACCAAGCATTCTACAGCCCATTCTATGTCTCCATGCCTTAAGACATCCCTCATATTATGTGCAGAAACCACCTTATTGGGATAAGTGTCCACACCCCTCAAGGTTATTTGCTTCCCATCAGCTCCCTTAAAGCTCATTTTGGATATTGTTTACCCTCTTGTCTTTCCATGTTGTCTCTTTTTTGAAAAGGATTCTTGTCTTTGAACTTAGCTAGAAAGTTTGCTTTTGGAGGAAATCTTGTTCTCGGAAGTGCATCCTGAAGGTCTCGAGTTCTACTAATGGCATCCAACAAGGTTGCAGGTCTATAGGCCTTCACCAAGCCCTTTAATGGTTCTACTAAGCCTTCAGTGAACAGCAATATTAAGCAGGCTTCCGAGATGTCTATTACCATGACTGCAAGCTTTTGAAAATCTGAAATATAGGCCTCTAGTGTGCCTATCCGCTTCAATTGGGCCAGCTCTCTAAAAGGCATTTCAGGGTCTTTCCTGTCAAATCTATCAATGAGTCTCCTTGTGAATTCTTCATAGGAAATCATATTGGCATGACCCAAGGTTCTCATGCCATGGTACCACCAGTCATTTTCCTCCCCATCTAGATGCAAGGTGGCCATTTTAATGGCATCCATTTCTGCCATGGGATTCAATTCGAAGTAAGTGTCAAGTTTTTGCACCCATGACCTAGCAGTACACTTGGAAGACCCGTCAAAACTTGGAAGAGTAATTTTCCCAAGGGTGCGCTGCAACTCAAAATTTTGGACTTGTATTTTGTTGAATCCCTTTGGCTTGCTCCAATCTTTGAAATTTCAGTATTCAAAGAAAGAAATGGCAGCTTTAAAGTCTGCACTCATAACCTTGTACTCCTCAAAATAAACCTCCAAAGACACACCTGGTTCATTTGGCACAGTTGCTCCCATTGCTTGTGGTTCTAGGAATTTTGGCATTGAAGGTCTGGATGATTCTTTGAACCCATGAGATTATGTGGTCCAGTTCGAGAGAAGATGGTTTCCCCAATGGGTTTCATGGTCTCCTTGTCTCCATCATGAGAACCACTGCTACTTCCTCCTCCATGTTTGTTCCCAAAAGCATAGGTTGCTAACTTGGCCATAAACCCCCTTGTCTCCTCTTGACTCTTCCTAGCACTCTCCTGACCTTTGGCCAACCTATCTAAGGTTTCCAATAGCCCTTTCATGAACAATTCTTCCTTCTCCTCAGTGGTGACTCTTCCCGAAACAATGACCATACTCCTCTATGTTCTTGGTTCTTCTCGAATTATACCTTGGGTAGAAGCTGTTCCTTCAACTAACCAAGTTGTGTCGGGGTTCCTATGGCTCCTAGAGATGATATTTTGCAAATCTCTTTGACTCATGATCTATTTTATGACCCACAACTGTCCAAGACCATGCTCTGATACCACTGTAATATCCCCAACCCTCAGATATAAAAATAATTGACCCTAATTCGAAACTAGGCAAAACTAGTCAAATTCTGCTACAAAAAGAGACTATTTCCAAACAACCCCAAACACTACTAAACTGATTCGAATTCTTCCAAAAATGGTATGCAGGGATTCTACACATCCATATGCATCATCGTGACCCACTAAGCACTTCTAAATGACTGGTTATGATGGTTAAACGATAACAGACTTTTAGCTAATAAACCAGAAATTGCAGATTTTTAGACTAGGAAACTAGTGCTTGCACATAGATCAATACATGAGCTAAAAGCTATAGCTTTTCATTAAATATTGAACATTACTTGAGTTTACATCAGAGGCTTCTACAACAGCAACAAAACAGAGAAGATATCTGCTGCAATGAAGGGAAAAGACAACCCCAAAAACCAACAATGAAGATAAGAGAGAATGCTGCTCCAAGAATGAAATCTTCTTCACCAAGTGCGCCGTCCAAGGCCCAATTTCGACCCCAAACAATAAATCCACCTCCTACAGTTGAAGTTGACCCTGGTTGTTTTGCAAGCATCCAATGTTCTAGAGAAACCCCACCCCAAGACCATGTAAACTTAACTAAGTCCCCTGACACTAGGGCATGGGGATATAGGTGTATCGCCTGACACGGAACCCCTAAAACAAGACATGTCAATATATGTACACATATATATAAAATTAGAACTATTAAAATTACAGAAATCAAATATAGACATAAAGATGTAAAAAATTTTAACATTTAGAAAACAGAACTACATCAAACACATGCCAGAAAACATTTATTGACACATCAGGATACATATGCACACATTTTTTGAACATTTTTGTTGGCTTGGGGGTCGGATGCATCAGAACACACACTGTCCTAATGTCAAAGACTCAAACACACATAGGGCACGAGTTCTAAACAAGACACATGTCCCATGACTGTCCAACACTCGAACGAGTGTCCAGGTGTCTAATATGCTGGACACGCGACATGTAGAGAGCAAGAGTATCCGGTGATCTAGCAGCTTAAAGACAATTGAACCCTAAGGAAAGCTATAAATATTTATAGTCTTTACCTGATCAACTAGAGAAATTCTGGACGAGTCATTCAAATGCATTACAAAGGTGGTCAATTGCCACATAATAATTTTTTCATAGGTTCACACAGTACAGTCATCATTCAAATAAGAAACAAGAAAATATGATGATGGAGAAGAGTGCAAAGTTCATATTCAAATTGTAAAGAAAATTGGAAGAAAAAAGGATACAAGGACAAAAGAAAACAGCCTCAAATTTTCCCTAAAACTCCTGACATCCCAAAGTGTATCAAATTGAGAAAATGAAAGGAGATACAGTCAACTCAAAAGTACCAAAGGTCAAATTCATAAGACTTTCAATTGAAAACAGCAAATCTAATTCTAAAACCCACAGTAGATATCATTGCAGATTTTGTTGCAAAGAAGAAGGAAAGATTCCAAAGCCACTTCGTCAACATCTTCTCAAAACTGACATCAACAAAAAGCAGGCAAAATAAGAGAATATCATCAAATGCAATCAAATTCAATGAAAGATGGAATGAAATAATGGAAATAAATTTGTATAAAAAAGGACTATACAAAAGTAAACAAACGTATTGCAAGGTTGAGTTGAGTCAACATCAAAGAAAAACCACTCAAGGTTGATAAGTCAGTGGAAGAGGATAATGTATATTTCCTTCATTACATAGAAGCCATTGAATGTGATCAATAACTAGAAGAAATGAAGAATGCTGAATAGATGAATTTTGAAAGAAAAACAAAGCAAGTAACCATTTCCATTGATGGCCAACATATGATGGTCCCCATAGGTGACCGGTGGACAGTAAAAGAGATAGCTAAGATTTCTTCATTGTTGAAATAATACCAGGATATCTTTGCTAGAGACAACAACGATGTGAAAGGCCTATAATGTATATTTCCTTCATTACATAGAAGCCATTGAATGTGATCAATAACTAGAAGAAATGAAGAATGCTGAATAGATGAATTTCGAAAGAAAAACAAAGCAAGTAACCATTTCCATTGATGGCCAACATATGATGGTCCCCATAGGTGACCGGTGGACAGTAAAAGAGATAGCTAAGATTTCTTCATTGTTGAAATAATACCAGGATATCTTTGCTAGAGACAACAACGATGTGAAAGGCCTCATACCAGATTTAGAGGACATGAAGCCTTGATCTTATTCTCAGTACTAAACCAGTGAACTAAAGATTATATAGACAGCCATATAAATATATAGCAATTATAAAAGATGAAATTGAAAAATGTTGGCCACAAATATCATTTACCTTGTAGACAAATTGCAATGAAATCCCAATCATTGTGTTGAAGTTATTGTTGTTCAACCTAAGAAAAGAAGTGTTGAGTTATGCAGCTCGGACAGGTACTTCTGCAGGATGTGTGTCTAGCTTACAGGAAGTGGTCCAAGAGAGTCTTCTCTAGAAATTAACTTTACTTTATAAAGTTAAAGTGACTTTTATATTATAATGACCAAAAAGCAACTTAAGTTGTGTCAACAACAAATTAAGTCACAATCGTAGATCTCAAGTGCTCAAGATTTAATCTTCACCATTAATCACTTTGGAGATCTAGGTTTAGGTATTTGTCATCATAAAGTTATAAAAAAAGATCTAAGGAGAAGATTAGACACATTGAGACAGTGAGAGAATTCTTCGGCAACTAAAGAGAAGTGAGCAAGAGATTTTCAACAGGAAGGAGGGGCGATTCCGCTAGACAGCACCAAGCAAATCGAGAAGACGGATTTGCAGGTCATACAACAGAAGTAATGCAGGTCGTACAGCATGTGTAAGCAAGTACACAATTTGCAGAGATCACAGGGGTGTTTGCAGAGGCCATACAACATTTATTGTTGGTCATACAAGCCGTACAACAGCTGAGAATCTTGGCACGATTTCCAAAGCAGCGTACAGGTTCATTTAATGTTGTAAATTCCAGATTTCTCTATGGGCACGAAAATCAAGAAAGCTTTCATTTTGCTGGTTTTCCCTTCCGGGTTTTTCCAGGGGTGTTTACCCAAAAATGTTGTGTCAATTAGTGTGATTAATTTTTCTATTTTTCCACTACATATTGCAAGTTAATAAGCTCAGTGTGTTTCTATTCATAAAAAAATTCAGACCTGGAATTTGGATTTCCATGCATACATCTGAGAAAAAAATATTTTTATTGGAAGTGTTGCCACCGAAACAAGCACATGGGGGTTATCGCAACAAAAATCTTCAAGTTGCTTGGGTGCGTTCCTTGGGGGCAAGTTTCGAGTTGAGCTACTGTCACTCAACTCCTTCATTTAGGCAGAACTCCTAACGAAGCCAAGGGGGGGTAGTCCCTATGAGTTACTAAGGTTGATTAAGCTTTAGGTTTATGAATGGGTGAATTGTTTTAGGAGTTTGAAAACAATTGACTGAAAAAATCACTTGCAAGTATAATTTTAGATCAACAACATAAATTAATCATATAACACATGAGATCTGAATCAAAGCTTGAAATATATAAAATATAGACATGATCAGTGCCAAAAATGGAGCCAAAAATGCATGTTGTTGTATTGTAAATGTTTTGCGAGTGCTTCTTGGTCAATTGTAAATTGATTATGAGATGGGATTTGATTACGGGAGGGGGAGCTCCAGATATACTGTGAGGTGCAAGGAGTATGTCCGGAAGTTAATTAATGGTGGCTCCTCACGAAGACGTGTGGGCTGGAATGGAATCTCAAGGGCGGTGTTCAACACTACACCAACAAGGGTGTAACCTAACTGTGCCTTGAGGTCGCCTCCCAATGGTTCCCGCTTCTCCTGAGAAATTTCCCCACACAATAATCAAGTTCTTAGTGTCGGATTTTCAGTATGTTCAGGGTAGTTGATTTTATTAATATGAGTTTTTATTAAATGTGAAAAATTAAGGAATAGTTGCAACTCTTTCTGATTTCCCACAGGCCCAGGCAAATGCCCGCAAGAGGAAAGAGCATACTTTGAGTTGGCAACTGGATGTTTGTTCCGTTTTGATTGTAGAAAAGATAAATGACTAAAAGAAAAAAGTTATGCTAATTAGTACATACAAAGAATCTCTTTTCTGATCATCCGATCACGTACTCAAGCAAAGCCCTTTATGTGACGGCGAGAGCATACTTCGGGAAAGCAATGCCAAGTTCGTTACCGAAAGTAAAGACTGAATAGTAAAATGTTTGCACTAATTACTACACCACAAATATCTTTTTCCTTTCGGTACTTCGATAGAGCGTGGTGGGTTAGTATTGATTTCTTTGGCAAAAATACTTTGAAAAATAAACTTGCTTGATATGTAAAGTATACTGCCTGCGAAAATAAGAAATAAAGTGTTCCTACGTCATGAGTGAGTTTGAAGGCCGATATTTGGATCAGACACTTCAAATGTTAAATTTTAATTCTAGATTAGTTTATTTAAAGAGGAAGTAAAATTCGTTAAAAAAATCACGCCATAAAAAAATGTGAATCCCCCTAGGGGGGATGGGGTGTGGGTGCTAGGTAGCCCACTTGCTCTTCTTTTTTATTTATGATTTACAATAAACTTTTAAAGAAAATGCCTTGGATCTTTACAGATCTAGATCCAAAGGCTTACAAAAAATGTAAAGGAAAAATGTCGGGTGAAGCTGGGATGCCCCGGGAAGCTCCGGAATGGCCCAAACTTGAATTTTTTTACCAAAAAGTGTCAAAACCTACTAAAAAAGTAAAACAGGACAACGAGCTAATTAGTACTCAAAAATGCCCAAAATCACTTTAAAAGTGATTTGGGTGACTAAAAAAATATATGGAAAAATTTCTAAGCTAAACTACTTGCAAAAATTAACTACAATGACTCAAAAGGACAAGTCCTTTTGAGGATCTTGGCTTGGTTTTGAGGGCAGCCAATGAAGCACTTTTAACTTGCCAAATAAAACTTTTAAAAGCATAAACTAACTTCTACTTCAAGCCTTAAACTTTTGCAATGAAATGACTTGCATAAAATGAAGATAGCTAAGTTAGATCTAGAAAAATAAAGCTTTTAATTGCAAGATCTAAACATATAACCAGATCTAGAAAGATAAGTAAATTTTAACTTTAATGAGCAACTAGATTTGAGGGTAAGAGAGCCGGTAACCAAGAAAAATTTGCTTTAAGGGGAGAAAGAGAAGGAGAAGCGATCTTGATGCCGAAAGGAGTTCTTGTAGAAACTTTTGGTGGAATGTTATTGGACTAAGCCACGTGAAAGTTTGGAGAGAGGGAGAACAAGCTTGTTCAAGCTCCAATCCACGGTTACCTGTAACTATTTCGAAAGATACTTGCAACAAGAAAATGTGAGATCTAGTTACACATGCATGAGAAAAACTAAAAGCATAATAATAAACTTATTAGTATACTAGATCTATATTCTTCCACATATATGAGCAAAAGGAACCAAGAAATAAACTTATTAAATGATTCCTTCTTATTGATTAAGAACAATCCTACCAAAGCTAGATTCACCATACAAAGTTGCAAGAAAAATTTATATCAAATACAAGTTACCTCAAAATGTATGGCCATGATCATCCAAAACAAGACACTACACCAATGGGCCTCCAAAGCTTGAACTCTTTATTCCAACAAATGCAAAGCATAAGACAATTACAACAAGCAAGACTACTCTTCCCCACAACTCCAAGTAGCTTGAACGGAGAAAGAGAGTTTGCTTAAATAGATAATGAGAGAGGGAGGGCACACTATCTCCATGAGGGCGTCAATCTTGAGAGAAAGGGGGAATGGATCCCTTTGATTAAGGATGAAGGGGGAGTTGGAGTAATGAGGGAGGTGCCACCTCACAAGAGGTGCGCCCCCTCTACCTTGGGATCTCCTCCCACAACCCACGAATTGCCACATGGAATATACGCCCTCACAAAAGGAGAATGCGCCCCTCTTGAATGGAGAAACTCAACCTCCTCAAAATTGATTGCCAATCAAGTAGATTTGACATTCAATCACCTCCAATCAACCACTGACTGAGTCTTAGTTAACTTAGATCCTGATTGAGACAAGAATCCACTAATTTAGGATTTGGATTTCCTCTCATTTTTTATTATTTTTCTATTTATTTATTTACTTTTTTTATTTTTTGAGAGAAATAAGAATTGAGTGATAAATATTCACTAAAAATTTAGGAAAAGTGGGTTTTGGGGTTTTGTGGATGCTCTGGGTTAGAAATCGGGCACCCCCATGGCAGATTTGACCTCCTAACCATACTTTTATTACATTTTTTATTTTTCCAATTAAACTATAGAAAAATAGTCTAATTTTTTGAGAAAAATTATTATTCTCAGATAAAAAAAACTAAGGGGACCTAGCACATGTCCATATGACTCAATTTTAATATCTAGCATGTTAATATACATTGACACTTGAACTCTAATAACCTGCTAAAACCGAGAAATCATGCCGACACAGGGATAATCTACGGTTGAGATGAGCATGGTAATATACATTGACATTTGAACTCTAATAACTTCCAAAGTGTCACAGTGTTGAATCAGTACAGTCATCCCTTAGCCTAGCCTTGCATCTATCCACCCTCACCCATCACTAGCAAATTGATCACAGCCATGAAGTGAGTATAGTCTTGAGGTTTTAGTCTGAGCTATTATTATTATTGAAAATTCTGAATATCTTGTTTTAGATTGCCAGTGAAATGATTACTTTATGTTTATATTGCTATTGGAATGATTAATGAAGCATGCCTTAACCAAATGCACTTGCAACACTTTGATGTTTATTGTTTGGATCATATTATGGGTCAATTTGACTTGGTCAAACCCAATTTGACCAAAGTCGACTACAGGACATGAGATGAGTTAGACCCTGGATGATAGCTATTGATGATATGTGGTCTATCATTGGTCACCAGATGGTTCCATGCAGTATTTACAAGCTCAGATAGTGATCTGTGGTGTTTTAATGATTTTGATCATTTGCAGATTATTATTATTTTTATTATGTCCAGGCATGGTGTTGATATTATATGATTATGCAGTCATCCATATGGTGTATGAGTATGCACCTTTAGTGTATTTGGGCTCTTTGAGTCCATTGGGACAGTCAGTTTTCAGTTCCGGGCAATTTCAATTGGGATTTGTTTCAGTTTATCACTTCAGTGCAGATTTGCCATTAAAAATGGTCTGTCAGAGCAGTTTCATGATTGGATTGGTTCACCTAGGGCGCTACAGAGGGAGTATGGGGTCCAGCCACTTGTTTTTATTATATTGCCATACTCCTAGACATGATGGTGCAGTCAGAGTTGGCCCCGGGTGACCAGGCAGTGAGTTACAGGCATTTTTATACTTTTCAGGTGATTTACAAAGGCATAAAAAATGGTAAATTTGGCTACAAAGGAAATCGATTTAGGCTACTGAGGCAAGGAAATGGCATAGGAATGATTTTGATGATGTGTATGATGTCTCCCACACCTTCCACAATAGTTGCAGCAGTCAGTGAGGCCCATACATTTTTCTCCGACATATTTTGTGGTTTCATGGTGCCTTTGGAGGCTCACGACTTTCCTTGTTGGGCATGATTTTACACTTGATGATATATTTGCTGATTATTGTGCCATGGGTACACACTAGGGAGGTTATATGTCACCCCCTAGACCCACCATGAGCGTTATGTTATGTTCTCCTAGTCATTTGGAGTGGGACGTCCCCCTAGGGCGATTTTCTCCATGTCATTGTTATATTTTTGAGTTGATCCATGTACTTTATGTTGAGCTCATCTCAACCGTAGATTATCACTTATGTATCTTTTAATCTTAGCCACTCATTAAAAAGGTGGTTAGGGTTTTGGTCTCTCCCATAGCTATTTAAAGGAGAGACCCTCTAATTGTAAAGGGACTTTTGGCTCTGGATTTTTGGCAATAAAGAAATATTTTTTGGGAAAACTCTTGTGCCTTTGTTATAGATTGTTCTCGTGCTTGATTGTAGCTCTGATAGCCTGTCGCATCTTCATTGTTCGATGAGTTTCCATGCTATACGTTTTGCTTAATGCATACTCTGCAGGAGGGCGACTTCATTGAGGGGATTTTGTGGGGGTTTCTCTAGATCGTTTCACTGAGGGAGTAAAATAATCAGGGTGTGATTTTTATTGTATCTTTGATCAATATTTATGCTTTCTAATTCTTCTTGCATCATTTACTTTCGTTTCTGTAAACCAATTCTCATAGAGATTGTCGTTTTGCAAGAGGGAGGGCGCACTTGCTTTGAGGAGGTTGATTTCATCTTGAGAGCTGTTGAATTAAATTGAAGGTGCTTTGAGGGAGTTGGAACATCATTGCACTTGGCATCTGCAAGCCACAGGAGGTAAGTACTTTGAATTTTCTTGAGTTATTTTTCTATTCCAATTGTCTACTGCTATTTTATTCACAAACCCTAAGCTAGATTTCCTTCTAAAAATTCCTTGGCTTAAACGACTTGGTTTACCGCAAAACCATTTCTGGGTATTTTTGCTTTGGCCAAACCCTAGGTGGTTCTCCTAGACGTCATTGTTGGAGGACTCCACTGTGCCCAATTCCCAAGGCACTAATCTCCTAACCCTCATGCATTCCCTGTCTCGCTAGTTTTCTTGTCGTTTGTTCCTAGTTCGAGAGCTTGTTTGGTTTAACACTGTCATATCCTTCTGTCAAGCTGTGTTAGAAATCCTTAACTCTCGGATCCACTCTTTGGGATACTTTCCCTGTTTTAAAGGTCACGTTTCCCAAGGCAACTGAATTTGATCATTTATACTAGCACCTGAATCCTGGAATCACTTATAATTGTTGAATCACTGTGTCTAAACATTATTGATCATATCCTATCTTTCTTAAGCTTCCACAGTGATTTCATTTCCTTAAATCTAGGGTTCCATACCTATCACCTTACGTACCCTATCTTAATAGCTTGATCTTGTGATTGGGTTTGATCTCTCCTGTCGGGAGTAGATCAGGGTCTCCCCCTGTACTATCTTTGGCTTTGATAGTGTGAAGTGAAGGGTGCCTCGATTGGCATGACAACCAATCCTTTTGGGAATCGAGGCTCTCGTGGTTCACCTCTTTAGTTGCCTATCCCCTCTACCGTCCTGTATTGGATCTATCACTTGGGGCAACTACAAGTTTGGTGATAACAGTTACATTCATAAATGATTTCCCCGGGAAGACCTGGATCTACTCCATAAAGACCAAGGGTGAGGTCTTTAGTCAGTTTCAAGAGTTTAAGGCTCTTGTGGAAAATTAGACAGGAAGGAAGATCAAGGTATCGAGGTCTCAAAATGGGGGCGAGCATACCTCCAATGGTTTCAAGAGCTTCTGTACACATGCAAGAATCAAGACGGAGTTGACAGTTCCATACAACCCACAGCAAAATGGGGTTGCAAAAAGAAAGAACAAGGCCATCATTGAGGCTGCAAAGGCTATGCTACATGACCAATATCTTCCTATGTTCCTTTGGGCAAAGGATTGCAATACAACAATCTACACTCAGAACAAGAGTCCTCATAAGGTGTTGGGGAGCAAGACTCCTGAGGAGGCTTTCACTGGAAAGAAGCCTAAGATTGGGCACTTTCACATTTTTGGGTGCCTTACATATTCTCATATCCCTTCAGAGAAGAGGACGAAGCTGGAGGCCACTACAAATAAAGGCATATTTGTTGGGTACAGTGAGACTTCAAAGGCCTATCGGATCTATATTCCTACACTAGGGAAAACAGTTGTGAGGCGGGATGTGAAGTTCGAGGAGGATAGGGCCTTTAGGTCACATGATTCACCTCCAGCAAAGACAAAGGAGCAACAAGATGCGAAGGTTGAGGAGAGATCTACATCACAAGTTACAAGTCCTCGATCTTCATGTCAAGAGTAGGAGGCTCCTTCCACATAGGAGGTCACTACCACTTCAGGGAAGGGAAGACGAAGGCAAGATGGCTTTAGCAAATCTTGCAAGATGCTTTAGAGCATGTGGAAGCTCCTAAGAGAAATTTCAAGGAGAGCAGGCCACCATAGAAGTATTCCAATTATATGGCACTTATGTGTGACATCATTAATTCTGAGCCCTCCAGCTTTGAGGAGGCTTCAAAGCGACAGGTGTAGCGGGATGCCATGGTGGAGGAATATGCCTCCATCATGAAGAATGATGTATGGGGTAGAAGGAAAATCTGTGGTCAATTCAAAGTGGATCTATAAGATCAAGCATGCGACAGATGGCAATGTGGAGAAATACAAACCAAGATTTGTGGTGAGAGGGTTCTCACAAATAGAGGAACTTGATTATGAGGAGACCTTCGCACCAGTTGCTAGGTATACTTCTATCAAGGCAGTCTTTTCCATTGCAGCAAAGATGAGGTGGAGGATACATCAAATGGTTGTAAAGACCGCATTTTTTAATGGAATCATTAAAGAGGAGGTGTACATTGAGCAGCCTCAGGGCTTTGAAGTGCATGGGAGAGAGTCTCATGTATGCAGGTTGGCAAAAGCATTGTACGAGCTCAAGCAAGCTCCAAGAGCTTGGTATTCGAGGATCGTAGCTACTTGCAACATATCAGCTTTATGAAGAGTCAAGCAAACCCCAACCTTTACTACATTCTGGTTGGTGAGGATCCTCTCATTCTTGTCCTACAAGTAGATGATCTATTTTTGAACTGGGTCAAAGAAGTTCATCGAGGGGTCCAAGCGAGATCTCGCTTCGAAGTTCGAGATGAAGGACATCAGGTTGATGCATTATTTTTTGGAACTGGAGGTGTGGCAGCAGACAGGCGAGATTTTCCTGGGGCAGGGAAAATATGCAAATGATATCTTGAGGAGATTTGAGATGACGGATTGCAGGCCTATATCTACAACTATGACAACCAACTTAAAGAAGTTAGATGCTTCTGAGTTTGAGTTGGTTGATCCCACTTTGTATTGACAGTTGATTGGTTCTTTGTTGTATCTGGTCAACGCTAGAAGTTGGATGCTTCTGAGTTTGAGTTGGTTGATCCCACTTTGTATTGACAGTTGATTGGTTCTTTGATGTATCTGGTCAACGCTAGATGGGATATTTGTTTTGTTGTCATCACCCTTAGTCAATTCATGGTTGAACCAAGGAGGGTCCACTAGGTGGCAGTAAAACATGTGCTCAAGTACCTGCGAGGTACTGTACATTATGGACTGAGCTATATTCAAGGGGATGGAATCAGATCGATGGGTTACACAAACTCAGATTGGATCAATAGTGTAGTTGACAGGAAAAGTACCTCAGGGTGCTGCTTCAACTTGGGGTCAAGAGATGTGTCTTGGTTCAACAGGAAGCAAAAGTCAATGGCATTGAGTTCTGCAGAGGCAGAGTACATGGCAGTTAGTCAGGCGAGTTGTGAGGCTATACGGCTTCGCAAGTTACCCATTGGATTATTTGGTAAAAAGTTGCAATCGACCATCATTCATAGTGATAATCAAAGTTGCATTAAACTCTTGGAGAATCCATTGTTTCATGACAGGTCGAAGCATATCGAGATCAAGTATCGCTTCATCTGAAACTATGTTCAGAGAGACGCTGTGAACCTTCAGTACATTTCTACAGATGAGCAAGTTGCGCACATCCTCACCAAAGCTTTATTAAAAGGGAAGTTTGTATTCTTCATAGATAAGTTGGGGATGGTGCAGAACACCTTCCTCGATAAGAGGGAGTGTTGAGTTATGTAGTTCAGACAGGTACTTCTACAGGATGTGTGTCTAGCCTGCAGGAAGTGGTCCGAGAGGGTCTTCTCTAGATATTAACTTTATTTTATAAAGTTAAAGTCACTTTTACATTATAATGACCAAAAAGCAACTTAAGTTGTGTCAATGACAAATTAAGTCACAGCCATAGATTTCAAATGCTCAAGATCTAATCTGGAACGTTGATCACTTTGGAGATCTAGGTTTAGGTATTTAGTCATCATAAAATATAAAAGGAGATCTAAGGAGAAGATGTAATATTCCCACTCAAATCTGATATCAAATGTCCACTTCACTGGTTGTGTAATTCTGACTTCTTTGGTACTGTAAGAATCCTAATAGGAATTATCTACTGTATGTGTCCTTTCCTTTCTATTTTTGTAGCTGCTAGTTTTATTTGATTCATACCACTGTAATATCCCAATTAATGGGAATCACCTTTTTTTGCATGTGCTTCCAGTCTCAGGTTTATGTGGCTGATTGGATTTGGACAGTATTGATCTTGAACATTTGTTTACCCCATATAATTGCATATAAAGATTAACAATAAGATCTCATACATGCATTAGCTCACAAGCTTAGAAATACTCCAGATTATCAATAGTGGAATTATTCTATCACAAATAATTATAAATTACTTCAAAACTGTCCCGTAACAATTTAAATATCAGACCTACATTAATTCTGACCTGTAGAGTTAAGACCACTGATTTGAAGATGGATGTCACAGTTTTAGTGAATTCTGGAGGCTGATGTGGGAGTGTTGAGAGTGCTCTTAATGCCCAGTAGAGAGAAAATAGTGCTCACGAACGGATCGTGTCCTTCTTGTATGCATGCATCCTTTTCTTAAGAGAGTTACAATTTCTGCATGGTTTCAAGGTGAACTGGGACTGAAGGGGGGACTGTTTGCTGGTTGCAACAGCTGTAATAATCAATTGCTTAAGCAGCGAGAATGGGTGAATATAAGTTGGTTGTAGCAGCTGTTTTGACCCTTGAAAATAATATAGAGTTGACTGGAGATGCACGAAACTTGCCACGGTAATAATATTGGTCCCTTGTATAGATTGTTCACGCCCTCTTCTCATGCATGCATCCCTCAGAATGTAATGGTGTGATCTCTTGGCATCCAAACCTAATATTCCAAATGGTAAGGTCTGTTAGCAGCGTGTATGATTCAAGAAGGATGGTTGTAGCAGCTTATAACAAGGTGGATCTTGAATATGTATCACTTGTAGCAGCTTATATCAAGGTGGATCTTGAGTATGATTCACTGAGGAGTCTAATGCAGCATGGGGATAAGAAATTGTCCCAACAAACTATTGTATAGTAACTCCAGAACATAGATAAAAACACTGTTCACGCACTGTAGCAGCACTGTTCATGTTACTATTTGCAGCACTGTTCACGGTACTGTTTACAGCACTAAAACACTGTTCACATTACTATTCATGGCATTGTTCATTGGTGTCAGATATTCTTCCAACTCAATCCACAAATTATGAATTCATCTAGCTGCAAGGTGATTCGAACCCTGCTCATAAACTTCATAAAACCTCTCATGATGAAACCCAGAATGATAGATCTGAATGATCTATCCAATAAATTGACTAGGACAGATAGATTTCACCGTCGAAACCAATGTTGTTGGTTAGGGGGGTGTGCCCTAAACCGTAAATGGCTCTCAGAGCTCTCACACAAATCTCAATGATCAATAATAATAATGGATACCTAGTAACTCACTTTATCCTTCTTTTATAGCTTTGACATTGCATGCCCTAACTTTTGTATACCTAAGTTACTTTTCTCTTCTATTTTCCAGTTGAGTTGCATGCATCTCACTTTTGCATGCATGCATGATTGCATGCATCTCACTTTTTGCATGCATGCATGGCTGCATGCATCTCACTTTTGCATGCATGCTTGCACGCTCTTGAGCTATGGCTCGCATGCTCTACATGTCATATGTTCTAGTTTATCAAAATGGAACATTACAATCCTCCCTCGCCAAGATTGCTTGTCCTCAAGCAATACCAATGCAACTCCCCAATTCATCGAGCTGAATCAACTAAATTCAGGGATGATCCTAGGGTCCCAAATCATCCTAGGAGATTTGTAGCACCCTCTTCTCAAGGTACTATCTTGCAAGGTACCTGTTATCACATATATAGTAGCCGGGCTACCATACATTTTTTGTCAGATTCCAGTGCACTATTCAGCCAGTTCCCTTACATTGAGATGCTGAGATGAGCATCTATATTGGATCACCATCAGATTTTGGACAGCAGTATATATATTCCCCATGCCATGGCTGAGTCTCAGGACACTCAGAGAGATGACCGATGTAGCCATTATACCATTTGTACAGAGCAGTCAGTAGTGCCCAGAGTTGCAGTAGCAGTTTCAGAGGACAGATGATGGTTCAGATGATGAGCATTCAAGTATATGACTCAGCAGGTATATTATAGTGTTTTGGTCATATTGCTTTTATATTTATTCTTATAGCATGTCTTAGCACCTAGTGTCATGATCTGGCGATCATATAGATATGTGGACTTGGTTGATCATATTATATATTATATTGTCCCTACTCAAACTTAGAAGTTCACTATTCATACTCATTGGTTTTACCCTCCTTAGGGAGAATAGAGGTGATCATTCCACCATACCTTGGCTTGCTAGTGTTGGGTCCATTATTCATTGTCTTCATCCATCCATTGCCTACCTTTTAGTTTATCACCCTGACTTACTACTTGACTAGTGACATGGAGGATCTTTTCCCCACTGTAGCCTCTGTATTGGATAGGCTTCCCTGTTTATTGTGTCTCGGCTCTGAGTTGGTGACAAAACTTACCTATGGTGAGTTGGAGTTCCTTGTGAATTCCCCCTAGTCACTAAAGTTGTGTTGGCTAAACCTGAAACTTTTAGTGTTGCCATGAATACAAATTCTGGAAAAATAAAATGCTATATCTTGTATGAAAAGCCCGTTCATGCAATGTGTTTTTCAACACACATGAATGAAGGCATGCCAAATGAAAATGGCCATGAAAATAAAATGTTATATCTTTTGGAAATGTAAATACCTAGGTAAACAAGCTGTCTATGACACACCTAGAAGTGCTCAGGTAAACAAGTGCCTTAAAAACACACCTGCAGCAGAGAGCCTAAAATAAATATAAATCTATGCAATGTGTTTATAAACACACATAGATCAAGGCTATGGAAACTTCAAGCCCAAAAAGAAATGGAACTTAAAAGCTATATCTAAAATATTGCTGGCCTCATTTGTATTATGGATTGTGCGCATCTGTTAAAAGTGAATAAACCCACTTTGAACAACTCATCCATTTGTGAGACACCGCCATTCCCTGTGTTGTTGCTCATTCAGTATATACTATGGTGTGTATTCCCTTTCCCTTTGCCAAAGTGTCACAAAGTTAAGTCAGTCAAGTCATCCTTTAGCCTAGCCAGTTATTTTAGCCTTCACCCGTCACTAGCAAATTGATCATAGCTATGAAGTGAGTATAGTCTTGAAAGTCTGGTCGGAGTAATAATAATAATTAATGACATTGTATATTTGGATTTAGATCGCCAGTAATGATTACTTTGTGTTATAATTGTTATTTGAATAAGTTGTAGAGCATGCATTAACCTTTGACACTTTGCAGCAGCTTTTGATGATGGTCTGAGTTATATTTGGTCATGTTGACTTGGTCAAACCTAGTTTGACCAAGGTCAACCATAGGACATGAGATGGTTGGACCTTGTGATGATATGGATAGATGATATATGGTCTATGTACATGTAGATGATTCTATGCAGCAGATACAGGGTTATGATGATGATTCATGGTTTACAGCATTATTTGATCATTTACAGATTATTATTATTTCACCTGTTCCAGTATATTGGATATATTTTATGATCATGCAGAGACTCATATGGTGTATGAGTACACATCTTGGATGGATTTGGACCTTTTGAGTCCAATGAGACAGTCTGTTTTCAGTTCCGGGCACTTACAGTGATGATTGAGCCTCAGCAGGCTAACCCAGTGCAGTTTTGGTCTGTCGGAGACCCTGTCAGAGCAGAGAGTATTTTTATTTGGTTGACCTAGGGCGTTGTATTTGGAGGGGGTGGTGCAACCACTTGTTTTTACCATATTACCCCCCTCCCGAACACACTGGTGCCCTCACCTTGACAGCGCAGGCACTCCAGGAGGCAGTTTGGGGCAGTTTCACGCTTCCCGAGGCATTTCAGGATTGGTAGAAATGGCTATTGAGGAATTCGATTTGGGCTACTAAGGCAACGTTTTGGCATGGGATGATCAGTGATGATGGATTGATGTCTTCCACACCTCCTCCAGCAGTTTCAGCTTCATCAGGACCCGCATCCATCACTTATGGCACTTTCTGATGATGTCTGAGGTCTTTTGAGGCCTACAATTTTTCCATAGAGGCACGATTTGGTATATTGATGACTATTTTATTATTATTGTGCTATGGGGATTGACCAAGGGTGGCTAAAATTACCCCTTGGACCCACCATAAGCTTCTTACTATATTTTGTCATCATGATATGGTGGGATTCCCCTCTTCTAGGGCGATTTTGTCCACTTATGTTATATTTTATGAGTGATCCATGTATTTTATTGTTGAGCTCATCTCAACCATTGATTAGACATTTGTATCTTTTAATTTTATCCACTCATTCAAAAAGTGGTTAGGATTTTGATGTCTCTCCTTCCTATTTAAAGGAGAGAGCTTCTCATTGTAAGGGGTCTTTGGCTCTTGGATTATTGGTATAGAAAAACTTTCTTGTGGAAATTCTTGTGGTCTCCTTTGCATCTGGTGTTCTTAGATGGTGATTGGAAAATCTATTGCAACCTAGCATTTGGAATTTGTGGTAAGATCTATCTTTTTTGGAAATCATTGTCTTGTCTACAGGAGGGCGACTTCAACAAGGGCGATTTTGCAAGGCTTCTTCAAATCGACTTTCTTGGCATTTGCTTGTATCAGGGGGTTATCATTAGTATCATTGTGATCTATGCTATCTTTCTGTTACTTCTCTTGTGGCATTAGTCTTATCTCTTGATTGCATCAAATCTGATATTGTTGACGTTTGTTGTGCAGGAGAGAGGGCGCATTGGCTTCTTGGACTAAATCGATTTCATAGAAAACTACCTCAAAGCTTCTCAAATTGATCGGGTTTGCATAGATCATCATCATCAAGGCATCTACAAGGTTACCCAGGTAAGATCCACAGGTTTGTTTCTCTTATCTTGATCCAATCCATTGACATAACACATAAATTGATAAAACCCTAAATAATTCAAACCCCCATTGTTATATTTTCTCAGATCTACTAAGATCTAGTGGGTTGTTGGGTGTAATCTTGAAAACCCACCTCTATAGTATCCACGGCATCCCGGATCTATAGTTTGGTGAGGATTGGCCTCCATTTGACCCCCTTCCCAAGCCAACTTAGCCTCTCCAAGTGAGGTCGCACTCCTTGGGGAAGGTGAGTTACCCTATATCTAGTTGATGGGTAGTTGAGATCCCACTTGATTCACGATCTACACATCCAATAACCTACCCCCAGATTGTCACTTTTTCGATTTCTACCTTGTGGGCCCTATTCCACATTTTAAGGGATTTAATCCCCATTTTGGACCACTTGGTATCTTTAAACTCAGATCTGGTAAGATCTAGCCATCGGATTGCCTTGAAATTGTAGATCCACACTCTCACTTGATCAACCTACTTGGATCTAAATTTTGGATGCCATTGGACTTGTCTTGATCCATTTATCACCCTTTTTAGCCTCCTTGGGTAAAGTCGCACCCCTTGGAGATTGGAGTTGGTCCACTTCTAGGACGTGGGTACTTGAGATTTTGGTGGATTTGGAACGAGCATAATTCAAAACCTAGGTCTAGTATGTCACTTTGTTAAATCTTGCCTTGGGGATAGCATTCCTTGTTTTAAGGGATTGTGGTCCACTTAGGTCAAACCTTGAATCTTTAGATCTAGACTTACTCCTCCATCAAACCTTTAATTGCCCACTTATCTCATGCAATAGGAGTCATCAACCACAAGTCAACTTCACTTTGACTCCATTATCCCAATTCCCAAGGCACTGGTCTCTCTCCAAGTCAATTCGACTTTCCTAGATTGTTGGATTAACTTGTGGTTTGACCCTTATGTGGTAGACTAAACCCTTTGATGTCTTCATACTTCATGATCAAGCTTGTCACTTGTACTAGTTAGCCCCAATTCAACCCCTAAACTACCCTGCATTGGACACGGTTCCCAAGGCAATGGACTTTCTCACATTGAACTAGTACTTCAATCCTGGATCTCATTTCAAATACTATAAGTCACTCTCACATCAATAATGAACCAAAGTTGTACTCATTGAACCCCTCACTTGTCTTGTGACTTCATCCTTAGGTCTAGGATAAACCATTCATCTTACTTCACTTAGAATTAACTTGATTCGGTGTCTTGGTTTTTATCTCTCCTGTCGGGAGTAGATCGGGTCTCCCCCTTTGTTGTCTGGGCTAGATAACATAAAGCGAAGGCTGCCTCGACTGGGTGATCGTGGTTGCACCTTTTGAGTTGCCCTTTCCTATTGCCATCCATTAATGGATACATCCACAAGGGTAACTACAGTTTAGGTGATAACAGTACCATCACAAGAGATATCTTGAAAGCATCCTGTAAGTTGAGTAATAAACCATGGAGGGAACTCGGCCATCTCCTCAAAAAATACCTCTACTAAAGTCTCAATTCCCTGCACCTACAAATAAATGAGGGTCCTCTCATCTCTAGTAACCACTGAACCGCCAGTCAGTATAATCCCAGGGTCCCAAATCAATATGAGAATGGTGGAGTACATACTGCATCCACCACTACCCTATGTAGCATCCCTACAAGGAGCATCCTGTAGAATCCAAATCGTTGTTGTATTGTCCCCTACTACAATTCTCGGATCCCAGGCTAACCCCAAGAAGAATCCACTGTGCTGATGATGTGCCCCTCTGCTCATAACCATCAAACTATCATGCCATGCCTGCACCTTTGACAAACCTGTTATGTACTCTAACCACATGCTTTCCCATTCCTGCCCAGAAATGGTAAAGTCACCAAGGTCCCATATTGTCCTGTAAGGTGTGAAACAGTCTCTACACGTCGCGTTGGTCTGCCTAGCATAAGACTCCATATGTCGCTCTCTGAAGGACCAAGCAACCTTAAGCTGCACAAACTCCTCAAAAGACAAATACTCTACGCACCCCAGCCTAAGCATCTCAAGAGTGAACTCTAGAAAATGAAGATTGGTTGTCTCATCTGTATCAGATCCCCGGTCGAACTGGATTATGAATACCAGGAAGGAAGGTTTCCTCTGCCATAAAGAAGTCTCAACCTCTCTTTCACTAGCATCCTCTAAATATAGCGGATCGATCACCCTCACGGCTCTGTCGATCACCTCTACTATCTGGAACAATCCATCATGCAAATGAATGACTGGATCCCACCACCAACTAAGGGGTCCACCAAACCCGACTCTAACGAACTGATGCCGTACCATGCAGATAGTCATCTGAGTCTCAATGTAATCCTCTGGTAGAAACCAAGTACTAAGAACTGACTTTGCTCCTGCTAATCTAATCAACTCCCACCAAACTGCATCTATATATCTGCTAACCTCCATACTATCAAGGTGCTCAAGTAATCCATGGGGTCTAAGCAATTCCCTAGGGCGTAGCTTTGCCACCTGCAATGTCTCATACTCATGCAAGTACTGAGAATGACCTGCCCAACGCAATCACTCATAGCCCTCATGACTCTCTCCCTAAGTAAGGACTCGGGGTCAACACTAGTGCAATCTCTATGGGAGATGATGTCTTCTCCTATTCTGTCGGTTGTGCTCCCTGTGAACAAATCTAATACCATCCCTGCAATGTCGATCCTACCATACATCTCTGATGAACCTGTGTTGCGAGGTGTTGACACATCCTCTCTACTCTGTCCGGAGATGAGGGTGGTCTGCCCTAGTCTGACTAGATAATCCTGCTCTGAATCATGCGACGGGCAAGTCAAACACTCCCTCCAGTGTCTCGTCATATCATATTCGAGATCCTCCCAAGAGAATCTCTCACTAATCTGCTGACAGGTCATTAGGTGTCTCCTGTAAAGTTCTCAGGATCTCAATCCTAAGTGCAGACTCAGAGGTGAGGTATATGGTGTCTCTGTAGTAGATGATGCCGTCCACTACCCTGTACTGGTCATCCTGGATGCGCCCATCCATCAACTCACATGCGAAGCAGTCCTTGGAATATTCCACCAAAAGGTGGGATTTCCAATCAAGGATAATCATAGTGAGCCAATCCCACGCGTCCGGATCCAAATCCTCTATGTTAGATCTCTCCTCTGTTACCGACAACTCTGAGTGCTCCTCCTACAGAATACCGAACTCCACATGCTCCTCATGCAGAGTCATTACCGGAAGCTGTTCTCCCAAACCATGAGTGGCACTCTTGCTCTCATGTGCCACAACTGTCATGTATCTCGTGTGTGTTGCCGTATCCTCCTGCGTGCTCACTCTGCTGGTGTCAACTGAACTAGGATCCCACACATCTATACTATACTCATCCTGAAAAGCACAGGGTCTATCTATGTCACTATCGGATGGTCCCTAGAGCATGTCTCCCATCAACACATCCACAACTCCCAGTGGAGCCATCCATGGCCCCTCCACAAGAAATGAATCATAACCTCCATCGGGTCTACAATGTATAGAGTCAATCCTCTCTGAGTCATGCTTCTCCGCATGTATCTCGTCTATCATGAATGTCACGACTCTTGCAGTAGATGATGAAGAATGTATCAACTCCAACTCGTCACATAACTTGTCTATATGCATATTTGATTCCTGAAGAGCCATCGGAGTGTTGTTCAAGGAATCTCTAGTAACCATAGGCTTGTCTTGTATGCTCAAATCACTCCATATCGTATCCATGTCACTACTAGGTGCTAACACCCCTTGATCCTCACAAGCATCACTACTAAGGTGAGATGATGAATCCTCGACGATGGATGATCTGATAACTGCATCATGTGTACTATCCTCCTCCGGTATTGTCAACTCCATATCAAGTTTACCATCAACCTATATGTCATGATCACCTTTCTCTGCTCCACCAACTATCCTTTTAAGGAGATCCTCGTCCAAATCCTTGGGCCGGCTCCCAAACTGGATGGAGTAATAGTCTTCAAAGGGCAATGCTGCACATACCTCATCCCCCAAGGCTAGATATTTCTGATATCTAGGCAAGTGTCGAAGTGCTGCTAAGTTCCCATAATTTCCAGCCAAGATCCTTCTCAAAGTCTCCATGATCTCACTGGATGGCAAGAAACATGTGCTTTCAAGCATGCACTTTACCAAAATTGGCATGTACTGTCATCCATTGACCTTCCCTGTATTCACCTATCTGTTTATAACCGCATGCTCCCACAGCTGGCGAGGAACATGCTCTGATACCACTGTAATATTCCCACTCAAATCTGATATAAAATTTCCACTTCACTGGTTGTGTAATTCTAACTTCTTTGGTACTGTAAGAATCCTAATAGGAATTATCTACTGTATGTGTCATTTCCTTTCTATTTCTGTAGCTGCTAGTTTTATTTGATTCATACCACTGTAATATCCCAATTAATGGGAATCACCTTTTTTTGCATGTGCTTCCAGTCTCAAGTTTATGTGGCTGATTGGATTTGGACAGTATTGATCTTGAACATTTGTTTACCCCAGATAATTGCGTATAAAGTTTAACAATAAGATCTCATACATGCATTAGCTCACAACCTTAGAAATACTCCAGGTTATCAATAGTGGAATTATTCTATCACAAATAATTATAAATTACTTCAAAACTGTCCCGTAACAATTTAAATATCAGACCTACATTAATTCTGACCTGTAGAGTTAAGACCGCTGATTTGAAGATGGATGTCACAGTTTTAGTGAATTCTGGAGGCTGATTTGGGAGTGCTGAGAGTGCTCTTAATGCCCAGTAGAGAGAAAATAGTGCTCACGAACAGATCGTGTCCTTATTGTATGCATGCATCCTTTTCTTAAGAGAGTTACGATTTCTGCATGGTTTCAAGGTGAACTGGGACTGAAGAGGGGACTGTTTGCTGGTTGCAACAGCTGTAATAATCAATTGCTTGAGCAGCGAGAATGGGTGAATATAAGTTGGTTGTAGCAGCTGTTTTGACCCTTGAAAATAATATAGAGTTGACTGGAGATGCAAACTTGCCACGGTAATAATATTGGTCCCTTGTATAGATTGTTCACACCCTCTTCTCATGCATGCATCCCTCAGACTGTAATGGTGTGATCTCTTGGCATCCAAACCTAATATTCCAAATGGTAAGGACTGTTAGCAGCGTGTATGATTCGAGAAGGATGGCTGTAGCAGCTTATAACAAGGTGGATCTTGAGTATGTATCACTTGTAGCAGCTTATAACAAGGTGGATCTTGAATATGTATCACTTGTAGCAGCTTATATCAAGGTGGATCTTGAGTATGATTCACTGAGGAGTCTAATGCAGTATTGGGATAGGAAATTGTCCCAACAAACTATTGTATAGTAATTCCAGAACATAGATCAAAAACACTGTTCACGCATTGTAGTAGCACTGTTCACGTTACTATTTGTGGCACGGTTCATGCACTGTTCACGTTACTGTTCACAGCGCTAAAACACTGTTCACGCACTGTATCAGCACCAAGCTTGAAAAAATCGCCGAAAAATCGCGACTTTTTGTAAAAGTCGCGAGGTGAAGGCCCTGCCGAAAAATCGGCGCTTAAAAATCGCGATTTTTTAAAAAATCGGCGATTTCCGACTTTTTCAAAAAATCGGCGATTTTTTCGAAAAAATCGCGAGTTGAAGGAAAAAATCGCCCAGGCTTTTTCAGAGTTTTAAAAACTCGGGTTTTTTTTTTATAAATTTGATGAGTTTTGTACATGTAACATTGATGTCAACTGTACTAAATGGTAAGTAAAAGTGACATTCTCTTTATCTTTCATTTTCCATCCTTTTACTTAAATTTGTAACATTACCATTAATTGTTTCAGGATGTTTGAGAGTGGTTCCAACCTCATCAGACTTCATATGCAAAAAGTAGGATTTTAGATCCCATTTAGAATTCAACAGACTTAATGGTTTTCAGGATTTCAGGATTCCAACATTTCTAGTGGATTCTATCATGTATGTGGGTAAGGGATTGGAATTTAATGAAGTACATCAAACTCTCTATGTACCTTGATGTTGGTGGTGTCGATGCCTGATTGTTAAAGTTGTTTGAATTCCACTGTCATGACCTTAATAAAAAAATGTACCCTTCAGTCAAGCAAAATCACTTATTAAGCATGGGAAGCTCTTTCTACCTTACTTTAACGCTTGGATTAAGAAGTTTGAACAAAATTGTAGGGTGTTAATTGATGTCCTTGGAGGATCAACTTCGAGATTGGAAGCAGAGGCAAAGTCTAGAGCCTAGAGGTGGGGGAACATGGTGCTACTGATGAATATGATCTCGACATAGACAATGATTTTGATGATTATGTTTTTTCAATTTTGATTTAGATATATATTGCACTTGGTGCCATTTTGATAATATTTTGTCTCTAATGGTTTGGAATCATAGCTTGGAATCTTTAATATATATTTTTTTCATTAAAATTGTAAAATTTTATGTATTTTTTAACAGTCTGAGTCATTGAAATCAAACCACTCCAAGTTATTTGCATCCACTACATCTATATATTAGTGCTTTCTACATATTTATGTTCCAATGTGTTTATCTGATGTTATTGTTGCTTTATATGTTTAAAATTCTGAAAAAAATGAATGTATTTTGTATTTTTTAATGTTTGCCGACTTTTTCCGATTTTTTCCGATTTTTTCGCCGATGTTGCCGAGAAATTGTTTTCGGGACCCTTGCCGACTTTTTGCCGAGTCCGACTTTTTCAACGTTGATCAGCACTGTTCACGTTACCATTCACGGCACTGTTCATTGGTGTCATATATTCTTCCAACTCAATCCACAAATTATGAATTCATCTAGCTGCAAGGTGATTTGAACCCTACTCATAAACTTCATAAAACCTCTCATGATGAAACCCAGAATGATAGATCCGAATGATCTATCCAATAAATTGACTAGGATGGATAGATTTCACCGTCGAAACCAATGTTGTTGGTTAGGGCGGTGTGCCCTAAACTGTAAATGGCTCTCAGAGCTCTCACACAAATCTCAATGATCAATAATAATAATGGATACCTAGTAACTCACTTTATCCTTCTTTTATAGCTTTGACATTGTATGCCCTAACTTTTGTATACCTAAGTTACTTTTCTCTTCTATTTTCCAGTTGAGTTGCATGCATCTCACTTTTGCATGCATGCATGATTGCATGCATCTCACATTTTGCATGCATCTCACTTTTGCATGCATGCATGCTTTCACGCTCTGGAGTTCTGGCTCGCATGCTCTGCATGTCATATGTTCCAGTTTATCAAAATGGAACATTACAGAAGATTAGACACATTAATAGAGTGAGAGAGTTTTTGGGCAGCTAAAGAGAAGTGAGCAAGAGATTTTCAACAAGGAGGGGCATTTCCTCTAGACAGCACCACGCAAATCGAGAAAGGAGATCTGCAGGCCGTACAGTAGCATTATTGCAGGTTGTTGTGTGAGCAAGTAAACGATTTGCAGAGATCGCGGGGGTGTTTGCAAAGGCCGTACAGCATTTATTGCTGGTCATACAGGTCATACAACAGCTGAGAATCTTGGCACGATTTCCAAAATAGAGTACGAGTTCATTTAATGCTCTAATTTTCAGATTTCTCTGTGGGCACGAAAATCAAGAAAGCTTTCGTTTTGCAGGTTTTCTCTTTGGGGTTTTTCCAAGGGTGTTTACCCAAAAATACTGTGTCAATTTGTGTGATTGATTTTTCTGTTTCTCCGCTGCATATTGCAAGTTACTAAGTTCAGTGTGTTTCTGTTCATAAAAAGAACAGATCTGGAATTTAGATTTCCGTACATACATCTGAGAATAAAATATTTTTTATTGGAAGTAGAAATCAGATCTGGGCTTAAAGAAAATTAACAAGAAGTCCTAGAAAATTAAGGGTTTGTGTTGATTTAAAGAACCTAAATAAGGTAAAAATAACATATCCATTACCTACACCTTTTTGCAGAAGAGCTTGTTGATATACTAGTTGGTTACAAAAGTTATTCATGTACTCACGGATTTTCTTGTATAATCAAGTATGAATTTCTCAAGAAGGCAAGCGAACACCTGCCTTTTTGACCAAATATGGATCATTTTCTTATAAAGTTATGCATTTGGACTTAAAATGCCCACATGGTCTTTTCAAGAATATTCAATAGTTGTAGAATATTTTCAAGAATTTGTCTATAAATTTGTCACTATCTACATTGATGATTGGGTTGTATATTCTGTTCAAATATCACTTGTCTAATTTCAGAATAATGTGAAAAGATGTCAGCAAATTTAACTGTCTTTGAACTTTAGGAAATGTATCTTTGCTAAACCTCAATGGAATTAAGATCATTCTTCATTAGAGACCTCAATGTTTGCAAAGGTCTAAAAGTTGGCACAACAAAGATTAAGATCATTCTTCATTAGAGACCTCCTAAAATACAGACACAAGACAGGTCCTTGTAAGGTCATACAGGCTATTATAGGAAATTTACCTGACATTACTCAGACTTGACAACACCATTGTATAAAATATTAATTGAAATTGTTAAATTTGTACAGACTAACAGCCAAGCAACTTTTAAAGGAAAATCTTGTCGAAGCTCCCATTCTTAAGATCCCTGACTGATCTAAATCTTTCCATGTATATATATATTTATCTAAATCTTCAGATAAATCTTACATGGAGAAGCTCTCCTAGAAGTCCACGATAAGATGGGAATTTTGACGACTTCGAGGATGACCTCCAGATGGTCATGGGACATGAATTGATTTCTTAAAATAATGAATTAAAGTGCATAATGCACAAACTTCAAGACTCAAAAATGGAAATCTAGATCCATTCATGTTAAAAAGGAAATAATTTCCCAATCCATCATTGCAGATAAGATAAGATAATTTTATTAATGACCAACAAGTGACCACAAACGTAGATGTTTACACTCGAGCCTACATTGCTTCTTCAATGGAGACTCAGTACAACTTGTAGACACTATGCCCACTGTCACCTGAACATACACACCTCTCGCTTAGGGTTGGTGCATGCCAACTCCAAGGGGGTATCCCTAACTGTACCTACAACTTGTTAGTTTTTTCACTTAATAAGAAAGAGCTGCAAGTAAGTAGAATTTGTATTGAACTTACAAAAAACAATATGGAAGGATCAAAGAAGACCAATGTCTTTCAAGGGCTGATGGGGTCAAAGGTGAGCTAGACGAATCGTCCGAAGAGGGATGGAGAACAAGGGCAAGGCTTTCGAGATGGAAGAATCTCACCACCAAACAAGGCGTGGCTTTCAGTAAATGGGTTTTGATGGACGAAGACTTTATACGGGTCATTATGAGGAAGCTAGGGGGTGGTGTACCACATTGTAGGTCCTGAGGGGCTAAGATAGTTCGCTAAATCCTGCGATAATCAACACAGACCAAGAATACTATCATCCAACCTGCTAATTAATCCTATATAATTCAGAGTTTCACAAAACCAGTCAGGTCTTCTTTTGGTAGGAGTAGCCTCAAGCAACCTTTCTGTAGGCTCTTATGGTTCTGTGGAATCAACTGGGACTGAAAGCTCATTATCATCCTCCCTTTGGTTATCTGAAAGAGGAGAATCTGGGATTTCTGGAGAAGGAGCTTCCGAGTCATTTGGAAGCTCTATGGAACGACGAAAAGCAACTTCTTCATGGAATATCACATCTATATTGACCTCAATGTATCTCTGACCAGGAACATAGATACGATAAGCTTTTGAGGTTTCACTATATCCAACAAACATAACTGTCTTCCTAGAAGGCTCCAACTTTGTTCTCTTTTCTTTTGGCACATGGATATAGACTGGGCTGCCAAAAATCCTCATGTGATTAACTATTGGTTTCTTACCTGTAAACACTTCCTCTCGAGTCTTTTCCCCCAAAATAGCATGAGGGCTTCTGTTCTAGATGTATACAGTGGTACTAGCAGCCTCAGCCCATAGAGGCAGAGGAAGATCCTGGTCACATAGCATGGCTCTGGCAGCTTCGCATATTGTCATGTTTTTCCTTTCTGCAACCCCATTCTGTTGAGGGTTGTAAGGCATAGTTAGCTCCCTCTTGATCCTTGCTTCTCAGCAAAGATCGTCAAATTGATGAGATTCAAACTCACCCCCGTTATATGACCTCAAGGTACGGATGCGCTTTCCTGTCTGATTTTCAATCAATGCCTTGAATTCTTGGAACTTACCAAATGTTTCATTCTTAGTCTTAAGGAAATAGATCCAAGATTTGCGAGAGTAATCATCTATGAAAATTACATAATATAAAAAACCACTCATAGAAGGTGTAGTTATAGGTCCACATATATCTAAATGAATTAAATCCAAGATCCTTTTAGATCGTCTGGTACTGTTATGAAAAGATTTCTTGGCATTCTTTCCAAGAGCACAACCTCTACAAACACCATCATGCTCAAAAGAAAACTTAGGCATACATGTTACCATCTTTTGTAGACCAAGAAGAGCTCTGTAATGAAGGTGTCCAAACCTTCAATGCCATAACTCACAGGGATTGACTGTATCGTGGGTCAATGCCTAAATGGAATCCCAAATGCCTTGTAGAGGCCTCCCTCTCGGACTCCAATCATCATAGTTGAACTCATCTCTCCATCCTTTGGCCATAAGAGGGCCTTTCTATCCATTAAGATTACTCTGTAACCTTTGTCTTCCAAAACAGCAACAAAGAGGAGATTCTTGTTTAGGCTAGGAACATATAATATCTCATCTCATCGATATGTAAGATAGTTCCGGAGTCTAGTTGAAAGGAGGTTGAACCGATTCCTTAAATTTCATAGGTGGCATCATCTCCAAGTTCCACTTGAGCAGAAAACTTCTTTTTTCTAAAGTCTGTAAGAGCTCCTCGAAATCTTGTCCTATGTCTAGAAGCTCCACTGTCCACAACCCAAGACTCAGCACTATTGGTGATGAAACAGGAGAGCTAAAACAAGATAGTACTCTCTCCTTGGATTTTGATCATCTGTAGATCCTTTGAGTTTCTTTTTCTGAGGCTCTTCTTCTTCTACAACAGCAAATGCATGAAATCTACCCTTGTGTTGTTTCTTTTGCTTTTTACAATCTCTTGCATAATGCCCTATCTTTTGGCAATTGAAACATCTTATCTTAGACCAATCAATGTGCTTACCTTAAGGCTTTTTGTCCTTGTTCTTTTGATGAAAGAACTTCTTGCCTTTCCTTGTCTTGGCAACAAGAGCAAGATTCCCTTCATTAGAGCCACCATTTCTGCTTTGCATTCTTCCTTCCTCTTGCAAGCAATCATGCCATAGTCTTTCAAGATCTGGTTGGACTTCACAAACATTTACAGCAAATAGGAATGTTTCTCGTGAACTTGGAAGACCATCAACAACAGTTTGGACAAGATCATCGTCGCCTACTATAACACCAATAGCCAAGAGTTGATCCCTTACCTGAGAGATCTTTGTGAAGAATGAAGCCACACCTTCATCCTTTTCCAACTTCAAAGTACAAAGCTTATTTCAAGACCCTCTTCTGACTAGGAGCTTTCCTTTCATATAGATTTGTCAAGGTATCAAAGCATTCTTTGGCAATCTTTAATGGAGTTATGACAGGCATCAAATTGTCCTTGATTGAATCATAGATGATTCTTCTTGCCTTGGCTTGCCTCCTCTTGAATGCTGCTCTACCTACATTTGTTGTAGGTTCTTCTACAACATTGATGACTAAATCATCAAGATCATTTTCCTCTAGTGTAGCCAAGACCCTAGCCTTCCAAGAGTTGAAATTAGAGGTCCCTTCAAGTCTGTCTTCTGGTCTGAATGAGACTGAAGCCATTTTCTACTTGATTAAGTCTACTAAATCAGATCTGTAAAACTCTTAACTCAGGTCTGAAAACTTCTCAGATCTGCACCAAGATCCATGTAGGCAACAGTAACTTGTTCAATATTGTGCTCTTCACGCCCTTAGCTCTAATACCATGTTAAATTTATTGCAGACCTGATAGAATTAACTTTTGTAGGTTGACTTCTCTTAACTTTTAGCAGACTTAGATTAATAGCATATGAATCTGAGATTGTAAATCAACAATAGATAACCAACAGTAACAACCATCAACGAGAACACAAGAGATTTACCCTGGGGAAACCTTTTCAGGAATAAAATCCCAACACAAAGAAAATCTTCCTTTATATGAGATGACTGAGATACATGAGCAAATCAGACTTTTACATCATAAATAAATTTTGCCACTAGGGCATACATACCAAGAGATGGCAGAAGATGGCAGAAGCTCGGCTGATGTAAGCACAACTTGCTAACTGAGATCTGATCAGCCCCTTAAACCTTCAGATCTGATTGATATCTTGATGGAAAAACTTCTAGAACTTGATTACACCCTTCACCTTGCTCACAAGTGATGACACCAGCCCTCTAGGAGATGACGAAGGCCATAAGCCTGCTCCAAATGCTGACGGTAGCCCTGTAGAAGGTGACGCAAACCCTAAATCTACTTCAGATGCTAACGACAGGCCTTCTAGGGCCTAATATGAGCCTGTCGTAAGCCCTAAAAGGCTTCACTGTGGAGTCGTGGGCAGATTGAGGAGGTTAGAGCCTAGTAATGACCTGCAGCCACCAGCTAGAGAAGACATCAACCTTAGAAAAGAAGATGGCAGCCCTTAAGAAGATGATGCCAACCCTTTAGGGCCTAATCCATAGAACTGTGAGATTGTTTGACTTGATCCAAACCCTCAACGCTGAGATGAAGAAGACTATAGACAATTGAGATACCCCACATGAGTTTAGGACAGAGATAATGATGATAGAATGATATGTTTGATCTCTTGAGAGTGTTTCTTATTTATAATTCATCGTTGAGCAATACAAGGGGTAAATACCATGGGTCAAGGAATCCACTAACCCAAAAACACTTTAGTTAAGGTCCTTATAGTTTCATGTTGGGCTTTTAACACGTCATTTTGGGGCTATTAACCAAATCTTCTTAGGAAAGTCATCTTTAGGTAACTTCTTAGCCCTTTTCTTGGTCTTCATGGTCCACACGTGCCAACTCAAGGTACATCATCATATACAAGGAAGATTATTCTTTGGATGTCTTGTTCTTCCCACTAACACCAAGGTCACATGCTAGTTACTCCAACAAGGGGTGGCCAATCCCTTGAGGAGGTCCCATAGCCCAATGACCAAGTAGGGGAGTACATCATCTACCTAGACCCAATCTAGGGCTTTTGTGTTGGCCTGGCAACTAACCAGGTGCCTTAGCCCCAGGCTTAATCAAGTTGACCAAAGTCAACATCTTGGTGACAGACCATGTGCCTCAGTCCCAGACTGAATCATCTTCCTAATAACTAACCAAGTGCCTTAGCCCCAGGCTAAATAATATTCCTGGTAACTGACCAGGTGCCTCCATTGTCCCAGAGAATGGCTCTCGATGCTGCTCAAAAAATCAACAGGTAACTGCCAGCATACACTTAAATAACCGCCTGAGACAAGGTGTAACTCTCCTCTTGAAGTGCAAATTAAAATAGTTAACAATTAGAGTTCTTTCTGCATGAATATTATATAACTAATGTTGATCTAGTCATCCACGGGTTGAACACGCTTTTTTTTGCATGAGATCCTCAACGAGCTAAGAGAATACATGTTCTAACCATAGGCTGCCAAATCTACCTTGTATCGATGTATAGCAACAATCTATCCTTTTCATTTAGCTACATTCTATTTTCAGGTTGTTGCTTATATAACTCAATCTAGAAGTGCTTCCTCATTCTTGTATCAATTATGCATGCCTTTATGATCATAGACATCTGTTATCTTTTGTGAACATGGTATTTAACTTAACCAAAGATATGGCTAGTTCAATGTGCGTCCACCTTATCTTCACATAGACAATAGTTTAATTGACACACTGCATGGATAACTCTTAATGGAGAGATGATTATTAAAACCTACCTAACACAGAACTCTAGCCACAATTCTCTGTATGCTTCGTTTCACTAGATCAAAAGATGAAGTCATTCTGGGAGTGTGCCCCCCAATAATCATAGAGACTCTTTAATAAGGAAGAAAAAGGGTACTTTTCAAGGAATCACACGTACTCTTGTCAGCAATATCAAACCCATCTTATCCCTAGCTTTATGCAAATTCGATCTGGACCTTATTTTTGAGTGAACAAGTCAAGGGTTAGTGTCTGCACTGTGTATTATGTTGTGCCCTACATGCTGCTACCTAACAAAATCCCAATGATACCTCCAAGGGCGTACCCTATTGTTTGTCATACTTCCAGAAACCTGCTTCCCATGAACTCTTCCTAGTTACATTCTTTTAATAGCTGATAGTGACCTTCTGCTAGCTATTTTTAAGGCTATTGTTTTGAATATTACTTGTTATGCTTACAACTCTTGCTATTTTGTTTGCTTTCCCAGTAGTGAGGTGCCTTTGCATAAAGGATATGCACAGGTGGGATGTTGCCTCTACTTGTTCCATGCCAATTCTTTCAACCTTTTGCTAACTCAGGAAAGATAAGTTTTTAGAAACAAAACTGGTGTCATCAAAAAAATCGAGACTGCTTATAAACCAGCATAGATCCATCTTAAACGCAGATCTATTAAGCACCGAGAGGGATCCAATTTGTTGAAGTGTAAATTTTTTTATCTTAAATTTTTTACAAAGAAAAAATTTACACCTCAAGAAATTGGATCCCTATCAATGCTTAATAGATTTGGGTTTAAGATGGATCTATGGTGGTTTTAAATTTTTCATTTTATGAACCGACATGAATTTTTTTAATTACTTTTTATTTTTGATAAGTTATGGGCCGACATGGAAATGTAACGTGACAAACGTAACAATCGTGTCAGCAACTCAGTCTAGTTAGGACAAGCGGTCCTGTGTAGATCGAGAAGAGCTCAGTCCTGTTAGGACAGGCGGTCCTGTGTAGACCGAGAAGAGCTCAGTCCAGTGAGGACAAGCGGTCATGTGTAAACCGAGATGAGCTCAATCCAGTGAGGACAAGCGGTCTTGTGTAGACCGAGATGAGCTCAGTCCAGTGAGGACAAGCAATCCTGTGTAGATCGAGACGAGCTTAGTCCAGTGAAGACAGGCAGTCTTGTGTAGACCGAGATGAGCTTAGTCCAGTGAAGACAGGCAGTCCTCTGTAGACTGAGATGAGTTTAGTCCAGTGAGGACAGGCGGTCTTGTGTAGACCAAGATGAGCTTAGTCCAGTGAGGACAGGCGGTCCTATGTAGACCAAGATGAGTTCTGTGAGAACTATTGTTCCTATGAGGAACATTCTCATGTGTGGAGAGGACTCTTGTGTAGAGTATACTTGGATCCCTATGTGGGATGTTATCCTATATGGACGGTGTTGACCTTTCTTATGATGACGAGATGCACGAGTCCAGCCGTGACGATCAAATGATGCTCAGATGTACAAGACCAGCCATGATGATCAAATGATGCTCAGATGTGTTCCAGTGTGATGATACCTCTCTAGCTAAGAGGGAGTGTTGTTGTTGTAGCTACGTGAGGTATCCTCACTAGCTAAAGCCGACCAACAAAATAAATAAATAAAATGTATTTTTATATTTACAAAAGAGACAAGTCGGCCCCACAAAAAGCAGTGGGTAAAACTGCCCCAAACAATGGGTAACACTGCCCAGTAAAATGACAAGTCGGCCCAATAACGAAGTCAAGTCGACCCAGTTGGGAAATTACCCAAAAGTAATGTAAAGATAGAGGAGTCGCCCTCCTCATTTGTCACTCACCTCTAGCAAGTTTGCTCAAGCAAGGAAGTTCGACATTTTGGGTTGCAGAAGACATTTGTGGAGTGGTTTCTTTGACATCTATTCTTCTTAGGATTTTTATCTTTATTGTACTGAATCTCTAAGTAAGAAAGGTTTGCTGGTTTTTTCCCGAGTTTGGGTTTTCCCAGGATAAACTCTTGTGTCTCTATTGTTTCGGTGCATAGTTATTCTTTCATTGATCCTATATTGTTTATAAGTTAAAAGAGATAAAAATTATACTGCTATAGCTAAAAATCTAACAACCATAACCGCTTTTATAGGAGCTTGGCAAAGAAGGGAGGTACCATAACATTGTCATCAAATGATCAACCTAGTATAGGATATTTTATTATAGGAGAGGTAGGGAGCACCTCAAGAGCGCACTCCCAAAACTGGGAGCGTTTGGGAGCGAGCTTCCGAAGGGAGCAAGCTTTGGAAGTGGGCGCGAGGGGGTTGGGGCACTCTCCCGCAATAGAGGTGGCGAGTTCATGGCTGAGTATAAGCCGAGTAGTCGACCCAGCTAAGGCTCGGCAAGACTCATGAGTCTTGAGCAAGTCGTACTGCTTATAACAATTACACAACCATTCTCATTATGAGCAATCCTTCTATTATCATTGTATCTTTCCACTCAATCTCTTCTCCACTCTCAGAGTTTGTATCATCGAAATCATAAAACTTATAAGATGCAAGAGCTTTGCAGCATGATCTCCTTAGATTATGACTCCTCGATGGCGATTTTTCAACGCAAATGCTAGAAATAGTCTCCTGCATGCTATGTTGCACATGGACCCATCCCCCAAAAAAAAATCCTCGTACCCGCCGCCCCCACGTTTCAAGGACTTGGGGACCCCTAGGAAACTTCACCAATTTGTTGGGGAATTCATCGGGGACTTGGGGACTTGTTGGCCGTACCCAAAACGTCCCCAACAGATTTCGGGGACTTCTGGGCAGATTTTTGAGAGATTCTAAGTAAATTTCAAAGATGTCCTAAGCAAATTCTGAAGATGTTTTGGATCATGTCTTCAATTTTGACAATGGAGATTAATGATTGGACAGTATGATCATTTATCCCATCCATATTTTTCATATTATTTTAAATCTAAATTTGAATTTATACAAGTTGCAGCTCAAAATGTGTTGTGTATGATGGATTTTGATTTGGGTTTATGGTGATTTAACTATTGTTTTTCACCAACATCATTACAAGCAGCAAAGCCTCCATGTCAACAAGCTAAGAAATGCAACAACTCAAAGGTCTGATCCTTCTGGGTATTGCTCTTGACCTTCTCATTTTTTGGGTCATCTTAGCTTTTACATATTGTACATAGGTGTCCAGTAGTTATTCAAGTCCAACTTTTCCGCCATACCAACCTCAAGCATTGTGAAAATGAATGGATAGTAAAGACTTAAATTGGGTACTAAACATTTGAATAAATTCCTATTCAATATCCTTCTTAATCTAAAATATTAATCTAATCTTTTTACATAATGCAACCATGTATATCCCAAAGTGTTTTGTATTGGTTTTCAACACAATTGTAAAAATCTACAGAACCTGCTAAGAAGGGAATGTTTTTTAACCTAATCATCATAAACAAGAAACATAAGGAAGAAATGTTGTTATAGAGACGAGCATTCTTCTCATAAGCCCTTCATAGACCTTAATGCAGATTGAAAATAGTTAAAGTTATATTTCTTAAAGTTAAACTGCATTTTGTTCATGTTCAAGTGTCAATAATGGAATGTCACCCAACCCTTTTCTTATTTTTCTGAGCTTTTTCAAAACTAGCAAGTGTAAGAGATGTGCATAATACTATATAGTATAGACTATTGTGCTTACAAGCAACTACAAATGTATACGGTGAATTCTAACTTTTTCAAGTTTTTTAATATATATATATATATATATATATATATATAATTGTCGTCCCCAACCTGCCGTCCCTTGAAAAATTGGGGTTGCGCTCTAGCCGTCCCGGGGACTCATCCCTACCGTTCCCCCGTCCCCAAAGCCAATGCAACATGGCCTGCATGTTAGGACTACTGTCATGATCAAGCTAATCTTTCTTGCCCTTTCTAAAACATTGTGACTTTCCTACACCAGTTTTACTATCATGATGATAAACCTTATTTGAAAAGTTGATCATAACAATCTAGCTCACTATTTCTTTCCTTGGGCAGATAAAGATTTCTTTGAGATTTTATATTTTTAGAAAAGTCTTGAATACAACTAGTAATGTTCTTCTACAAACAACCATGATTTCATTATAGAAACAAGTTGAGTATATTGTGGGATCCCTTCTTGTGCTAAGTTGGAGAAGCTAACTAGTGAGCATGTTGTTGCCAATGGTTTTCTTGTCAATTTTTTACTCTTTTGGACACCAGTAATATGTAGCTCCTGTGTTTTTTGAATACTTTTGAGCCAGATGTAGTGGGCAATTCATAGCTATATATAGGTTAACCGCTTCCAAACTTTCCTCATATTAAAACAGACTCATACTAGCACAATAATCACTTATAATAGGCAGTGCTACAACATTTTGAATCAACATGTTGTTGCCGCTTAAAACACACTTGACCACAGATAAGTCTCCCAACCGCTATGTGTGTTCTTGAGGGCAACTATGAGTATAGACCCCACTGTCACCTCGATTCTAAAATCCTCCATTTAGACCCCAACTCCAAAAAAGGTCAAGGGGGGTTGTCCCTATTTACCAAAATTCTTTGCGAAGTTTCTTTAAGAGTTGTAAATTATTAATGTTCAAATGACAAGCATTCGTGCAGAGATGCAATAATTTAGATGACAAGCAAACCTTCTTTAACAATAAACCATATACAAATGCAAGAGAGAAATAACAATTCACTAACCAAACCAGTGCCTACTTTACTTGGGTTATGGAGTCACAGAAATAATAAAAGTAAAATCAATCAAAGACGATCCAATTACATTAAACCATTCACTAATCACAATGATCACAATATCACATTTAACATATAAGAAATACTTGTAGTAAACAAACAATTTAATGAATGAAAGGTGCTTGTAATGAGTTTGAACCAAACTTAAGTGCTTCGAAAGTAAAGTACTGAAAATGAAATAACAATTGCAATGTTTTGCAAATGGTCCTGTAAATTTTAATTAGTTTTATGTCTCTCTTTAGCTTAGGGGAATTAAGGTTTGTGCCAGAAAATTAAAGCTACTCTATATGCCTACCTTAAGAATTTATTTCTTTCGATTTGAGAGAGATTGTCGGGTGCTCAACAAGAGAACACAAGGTTCTCAAGTAGCTCCACAGGTCAACCCCAAAGCTTGTCGAGTGCTCAACAAAAGGACAATGCCACGAGGCTCCCAACAGCCTCTACCCCTCTAGCTCCACGGGTCAAACTTCTTTTTCTCAATGTTTAGTTAAGATAAACTTACGAGTGCCTATTATTCTAGCCAACACTAATCTTTTCCCCTTCTTGTCACCCAGGATCGATCGAACCGGCAAGGGGAGTGAATACGGGGCAAAGATTGGGGCAAGATTTATTTAACCATTAAAATAATAACAAATAATTAAATACAATGCAAGCCGATACGATATTGCAAGGGTGGCAAAGCCAACTCACTTGCAAGGTGTGGGCAAGTAAACTAAAGCAAAAAATTACTTGAAAGCAAATTTACTAGCCAGCGCGATTTTGCATGGATGGGCAGAGCCACTTCTCATGCAAGGTGTGGACAAACAATAATAACAAATGCAGATAAAAACATAAACTAAATCCTAGCCCTTTCAACAATTGCTATGCAAGGGTGGCAAAGCCAACTCACTAGCAAGCAATGGAATGGCCAAAATAACTTAAGAAAACAAATGCTATCCTAGCCACACAACTCTCTTCCTAATGAAGAGGAGGGGCAAGCAAACTAACAAAATAGCGTAAAAAATGGCCTTAGCCCTCTACACTTGAAATGCAAAAGTGGGCAAGCCCAACTTCTAATGCATGCAAGGGATGACTGAAAATTGAAAGAGCATTTACAAGTAATAAAGAAATAAGGGATCAAGTGCAAGAGACTCTCTTGGGCTTGTTACAACAAGGAATATTTCAGCCTTATTATATACAAAAAAAAAGGTCAAGAACAAGAAATTTGACCATTTTTTGGTGAGGGACTTGAAGTGGTCACTCTTGGGTGATCTTTGAACTTGCTAGTGACCAAATTTGGGCATTCCCTCCCCCTGTAACATCAAAAACCTGCACAAAACAGCAAGCTAATATTGTGCAAATATGATGGAAATGAATATGAAATCAACTTAGAAATTTGACATGTAATTTTCAGAAATTTGTAAATACAATGTAGCATGTAAAATAGCTTGAAATGATGATTTTTTAGTGCCAAATAAGTAAATAAAAATATGCGAAACAAAAATATTAGTTAGAAGATGCCAAGTTTTTCAATAGTTGTTGAACAATGGGGTATCCCACCCGGGAATCCCACTCTTCAAGCTTGAGTAACCTGTAAAAAACTAGCTTCAAATGCAAAAGAGGTGAAAGACCAAACAAAGACTTGAGAAATCATATATTCAAACTAAAAGTCCATGAACTTCTCAAATGTTAAGAAGATAACCCACATAACTTGTAACAACAATATTACAATGTTATTCTCAAGCAAAGCAATTTGCTTGAGATCCACAAATGCAAGAATGAAACTAAAAATGCAACAACGTTACCTCGCACACAAAGCCAAGAACAATATTTCCTCCAAAGATTTTCTTCATTCACTTCAAAAAGTTGGAAATTACAATGGCTCTCTTCTCTGGACAAGAATGGAAACAAGAGAGCAAGAGTGCAAGAGAGAAAAATGAAAGAGAACAAGAGCATGAGTGATTGTAACCCAAATGAGGAGGAGGAGCCTCCTTAAATAGGAAAAGAGAGAGTGGAGAGTTCCTTTGCATAAATGACATTTGTCACTTGGAGAGAAAGGGGCCCATGGAGGGGGGTGCACTTCCATGGGTTAAAAATAACAAACAATGGGGGGGAAAACCCCCCACTCATGTTTTATATTTCATTGTTAGGCCAAGGGGAAGGAATCATGAAGGTGGGACCCCCCCTTTTGACTTATTTCAATTTTTCTCATTTCCCATGGTGAGAGGGTTTCCCCCTTGGGGAGACAACTTCAAACTTGAAAAACACTTGCTTGGGGGGGGCCTTTGGCCTTTAATTTTACCTTAAGGACATAATATAACTTCTGGAAACTTAATTTGGCCACCCCAAGTGACTTTAGGCACTTTTCCAAAATTTGTCTTACTAATTATTTGCCATTTTTCCTGATTTCCTTGACAAACTTAGGAAAATCCATCAAAAACTTTATCAAAACTCAACGGAATGACCTCAAACTTGGTCCAGGGGTGTAGGGGGTCTCTTGCCATTGATTTTGAGTACACATACCCCTATTTATGGGCATTAAGTGTCATTTAACCCTCTTTTACATTGCAACATTTTATGCCGGGAACATTTTTTAATTACCAAAAATTAAAAATTCCTAAGTAAAACTTAATGAAATTCCGCAAGACGCTGGATAATGTCTAGCATGGTATTATAGAACATTCCTAGGCCCCAATCACCCCATCGACTCGATCATTAGAACGTCTTTCACCACTTTGGAGGTATTTTTGAGTGAAAAACTCAGATAATTAAAATCACTAAAAAGGAATTTTAATTATCCAAGGGGAAAAACACTCGATGAAAGGACTTCCCTAATGATAAAGTCTTAGGCAACTAAGTTATACAAAAATTGACCCTCATGCTGACATATCATTACAAAATCCCCCGCAAGGGTGCCGAAATTTCATGGAGAGAAGATAAGAAGAAAAGTTGCCTCGCTTGAAAAAATTCATTAGGTACTTCTTTCTCATCATCAAGGCACATGGTACATGTGCATGTTACATGGTTGTCCACCTAGTTGGCTTGGTGGTCAACATTCTAATGTCCCCATTTTCGTAGCACGATGGTTCACCACTATGCCCATTAGATCCCCATGAGTTGAGTGGAAATTAATTAATCTAGGAATTAAATTGGCCTATAGTTATTATGTTAAATTAAATTAAATATTGGAAAGGTAATGTAAGTCCATAAATTTTAATATTTAATTGTTAATTATTTGTTTCAAGAGTTGGAAATGTCTAGGTGGCCCAAGAGGGCACATAGGAGGTTAGTTGGACTCCTATGAGTTGTCTTCCACAAAGGAAACTGGAAGAAAAGCGGTAAAAATCAAGAAAGCAACAGGAAAGCAGCAGAAAAGCAAGAAAGTAGTAGAAAAGCAGGAAAGCACTAAAAAGCAAGAAAGCACTGAAAAGCAGAGGTTTCCAAACTTTTGCTAAAAGCAGGAAAAGCAGCCTAAAGCAGAAAGATAAGAAAGCAAGGAAAGAATTTTAGAAAGCTGCAAGTCCTAATTTTAGCCAGTGAGGGCGCATTGGATGAGGCAAGTGGACCATATGCAATGTATCTTATCTTTTTTTTGTAAATTAGATCAGAATCTTCTATTGCCAAGAATAAAGATATACATCCATCAGTTTAACCAAGGCCCTCCCATAACAGGGAAAACAGGCCATACCAGAAAACGAGAAGGTCCGAGCCCTCCCATAAGGAAAACAGACTCGAACACTAACCAGTATCAAGACGAAGTCTGCTTCTAAACGAGACTAAGCTAAACCATTTACAAATAGAACTGTTTAGAATTAAACGCTTATTGTTCTTCATAATCAAAAACATAGAGAAAACCATGAAAAAGACTGAAATTAACCCACATCCGGCTTGGTGTCCGAGCTGGAAGGGGCTTCCTTGTTGTCATTCAGCTGAAGACCCAGATGTGCAGCAATCTGATGGAGATTCCTGGTAAGCTCATCCAGTTGCGGGAGAATGGCTTCATGAGCTTCCCCTTTCTCCACAAGAGCTTTTCCCATCATGTACTTCTAATTCCAAGCAATATTCAGGGTTTTGAGGTACAGAGAAACTCTTCCCCACACGTATCCCAGCTCCGGAATGAGCTCCTCAAACTCCTTCCTAACATCCTCGTCATGAGTGCAGATCCGGACCACCTTTGCATCATCTTCCACTGCTTCAATCTCTGCTTTGATTGAAGCCGAAATTTCCTTCTCGTAGAGACGTGCCGAGTGCACGATGTTTCTCATAGTTCAGGTCGGGGTGGCAAAGGAAACAGAAGAGGCGCAGGCTTCCTTTGCCTTGCAATGGCGGTAGACTCTTTTTTGAGGAGGCATTGGGGCAGGTAGCAGAGGGGCTTAAACTATTGAAACCAAACCTCCAAGAGAATGTAGAAAGTCAATAGAATCGGAGAGGGAGTGAATGCACAGAGCGCAGAGGAAAAGCCTTGGAGCGAGGGCAAAACCCTTCCCGAGACCAGACAGGGATCCTTTAAATGGTAAGAAAAGAAAATAAGGGAGCTCAAGATCGCAGGACAGAGGGTGAAGATCCAGACCACGGTCTGTTACCAGCAGAGAAAGATGACAGGGAACTAGAGAATCATCGGCAAGCAAAAAACTGTTGAAATGCCTGATTGTGAGGCTATCTATATAAGGCTTGAGCATCAAATTACCTCGTAACTGCATGATGGAGCTCAGACTAGGCCGGACTACCATCCATATCACTGTCATGATGGTTGGAGTTGGGCGAGGAGGCTCACATGCACAGAGCGCGGGCGTCTTCATTGCAGCCAACCATCAAACCACCATTGTGAATCAACCTCTGCGTATGTTCTTCATCATTCAACTAAGCGCGCACACTCGTATTTATGTCTCCAGGCCATGCTGGAGGTGATGAGGTAGCGGCACGGGTGGCGACCTGTGGCACGACCACGTGCCTCTCATGCATCTCCCCATTTGCCTCATCGTTCACTTGCCGTGGGGGTATGCAATGTATCTTATCAAAAAAGCCACCAAAAACTTATAAAAGGAGTATGAGAAACTCCATGGACAATCTTTGGCTAATTTTCATTTTGAATTGAAGAGCTTTGTGCTTTTCATTGTTTGGGTGATGTGCCCCTTGCAATGATAATTTTTTATCTTTAATTCGGAATTACAATAGTACTTGAAATCAATTAACAATCATACGCATAAGCATTCACATATGACACATAAATTTACCATGGGGAAACCCTCTATAACTTGAGGGAGAAAACCCCAGCAAAATCTTCCGTAGTATATTGATAGATAGTAGAGAATGGCTTGCTTCACAATGAGCAGATTACATCAAGCACCATTGGTGCAATTATAGAGCAAGAGAGACAGACAAAGAAGAGAAACTCAGAATAATAATTCTCCACTTGACCAATTCGCTAATATTGGTCACATGCACAAATTGACTTCTTCAAGAGAATTCGCTCCAACATTGAATGCATCAATTCTGCATGGAAAACTACGCCATACTTCTCATGCAACAGCTTTAACTCTGTGTACTGACTCCAAGATGAACTAGCCCTTTAACTGAATGTTAGACCACTTAGTTAGGTGGCTAACTTCAGTGTCATCATGCAAGTGTCGCAACTCAAGTGTCGCCTTTTAGTTTAACTCGAGTGTCATGATGCAAGTGTCGCAACTCGAGTGTCGTCATGCAAACACTTAGTTAACTAGATCTTCTTTGTTATCACTTAGTTAACTCTTTTAACTTAAGTCTTTCTTGTTAACATCACTGAAGTGAACAATTCGAGTTCTCCTTTAATTGACTGAAGTCTTCTTTGTTAATATCATTGAAGTTTATCAATTCGAATTCTCTCTTATTTAATTTAAGTCTTTATCATCACTTAAGTGTGCAAATTGAATTCTCTCTTACCTTATCACATCTTATCTTTATCTCGTCTTATCTGCATGGTCCACATGTGCCAGCTTAATTAATTATCATATCAAATATACTAAGGATATTTTTCCAATGATGTGATCATCTTGTTCTACTATTGTTCCAAGTGGTCATATGCTAAAGTAATTCACTCTAGAGGTGGCCATTCTCTAGAGGAGACTTAATAGCTCAACCATGGTTAGTAGTACATCACACGCTATTCATGCTTCGACATGCAAAGCATTACCTCAACACATAAAGCACCTCAAGACTGTACAACATTATCACTTTGACATACAAAGCACTTACCTTAACACATGAGGCTTATTCATTCTTGAGTCCAACTCAAGATTCTTCTCCAAGTTTCCTGAGTTCAACTCAGGCTCCTATAAGGCACTACCTCGACACACAAAGCAAAATCTTGACACACAAGATTGACTTGGAGAATGACTCATGATGCTGTAACTTTAACATGCAACCAATTGGGAGATGTGCCCCTACTGTCCATTGTAGCTAGTTGAGAGCAATCTTAGCTAGTGAACGAGGAGTAGGATATTCAGTCCTTCTCATAGAGCATGTTGACCACCAAAACCAACTAGGTGGACAACCATGTACCATGCACATGTTCAATGTACCTTGAAGATGAGAAAGAAGTGCATAATGAATATTTCAAGCGAGCCAGCTCTTTTTCTTATCTTCCCTCCATGAAAATTCCGCACCCCTACGGGGGATTTTGTAAGGATATGTCAGCATGAGGGTCAATTTTTGAGTAACTTAGTCACCTAAGACTTTATCATTAGGGAAGTCCTTTCATCGAGTGTTTTCTCACTTGGATAATTAAAATTCATCTTTAGTGATTTTAATTATTTGAGTTTTTCACTCAAAAATACCTCCAAAGTGGTGAAAGGCGTTCTAGTGATCGAGTCCATGGGGTGATTGGGGCCTAGGAATGCTTTATATTACCATGCTAGACATTATCCAGAGTCTTGCAGAATTTCATTAGGTTTTACATAGGTTTTTTTTAATTTTTGGTGATTAAAAAATGTCCCTCAACATAAAATGTTGTATTGTAAAAGAGGGATACCTGGTCCTTTCTGATGTTGTATAGTTGTATGGGTACTCAAGATGAATGGCATAAGACCCTCTACACCCTTAAACCAAGTTTGATTTCATTTGGACAAGTCTTACTATGGTTTTGGATACTTTTTCCTAAGTCAGTCATGGAAATCAAGAAATTGGGCAATTAATTAGTAAGGCAAATTTGTGTAAAGTGCCTATAGTCACTTGGGGTGACCAAGTAAAGGTTCTAATGTTCATGTTATATCCCTAAGATGGTGTAAAAGGCAAAATGGGGCCCCCCATGTGCATGTTGTGAGAAATGAATTTCTCTCCTAGGGGGTGCGCCCTCCTCAACCATGGGCATTGGCATATTAATGAATTAAGCCATGAGAGGGGTCCCACCTTAGTGGACCCCCCTATTGGCATAGCATTGAGATTTGGAACTTTAAAGGGGGGTTTCCCCCCCTCAACATTTGTTTCCTCTCCTAGCAAGTGCGCCCTTCTTGACCAAGTGTGCCCCCCTCTCTTGGGCCCCCTCTCCCTCAAGTGACACTTGGCAAGCATGCACAAGGGCTCTCTCCCTTGTTTTTCCTTTATACGGAAGCTCTTCCTCCTCTTTGTGGTTACAATCTCTCATGCTCTTGCTCCATTTCTATTTTCTCACTCTCTCTTCCTCTCATCTTTCCCTATTTTTGGGCCATTGTAATTTTCAGCCATTTGGCTTGGTAATAGAAATTATTTGGAGGAGTTTTGGTGTGGTGTTGCTCTGTAATGGTGGTTTGCTTCTGAACTTCATAGCTACTCATGCTTGGGGAGGCCAAACAAGCAAATTGTTTTACTTGGGTAAGATTTCTAGTATTGTTGCTATTTATCTTATGAGTTTCCTATTTTAGTAGTTAAGATCTTCATATGCTTGTTGGTCGAAGTTTATGATCTCTTATCTCTTCTTTAGGTACTCACATTTTCTTTTAATGTAGCAAACATTTTACAAGTTGCAAGTTACTTGGCTTCGAGAGTGGAATTCCTTGGTCGGACACCCCACTTCTCCTTGGAAGAGAAAAGGAGCTCAATCTCTTCCCTTCCATTTAAATTTTCTGCACTTTATTTCTACATGTTTCTCATACAAAAATCAAATTTCAAAACTTGTTTACATGCTATTATCTTGTGAAAAAATTACTCATAAATTTTCAAAAAAAAATTGTAAATTTTGTATGGTATGCTAACATTGCCCAAAAGTGATTTTGGGCATTTTTTTGTAACTTTTGCTTGCTGGTTTTTAGCAGGTCTACACAATTCAAGAGGGTTATGCTACCAAAATTTGACCATCTCCAAGCATAAAAGGCCTCCACTAGCTACCATTTCGGCCACTTGAAGGAAAACGGTCAAAATCACTCTCTTTCCACTCTTTTCTTACAAAATACTAAGTGCTGAAATTTGTATCATTGTAACAAGCCCAAGAGAGTCTCTTGGGCTTGATTTCTCATATTTTATTTCAAGTGCAAGTGCTTAGTTAGTTTGCTTTCCATTACATGCAAGAGAAGAGGCATTGCCACCCTTGCATTGTAGTTGTAATTAGTTTTGGTTTAGCATTTATTTCCTTGTTGTAATTTACTTTGCCCGTACCTCACAAGTGAGAAGGCTTTGCCTCCCTTGTGAAATTGCGTTGTCTTGCATTTATTTTGCCCACACCTTGCATGAGAAGAGGCTTTTCCCGTCCATGCAAAATCGTGGTGGCTTGCATTTTGTTTCATAAATTTTGTTTTAAGTTATTTTGCCCGCACCTCACAAGTGAAAAGGCTTTGCCTCCCTTGTGAAATCGCGTTGGCCTGTATTTACTTTTTCCCGCACCTCACAAGTGAGAAGGCTCTGCCTCCCTTGTGAAATCGCGTTGGCTTGTATTGCTTTGTTTTTTTGCTTAAAGTTAAAAAATTAATTTAAGCCTCGATTCTTGCCCCGTATTCACTCCCTTGCCAGTTCGACCGATCCTGGGTGACAAGAAAGGGCAAGGATTTGAGTTGGCTAGAATAATAGGCACTCAGAAACATATCTTTACTAAAACTGAGAAAAGGGGACTTGACCTGTGGAGCTAGTGGGGTAGAGGCTGTTGGGAGCCTCGTGGCACTTTGTGTCCTCCAGTTGAACATCCAACAAGTTTTGGGATTGACCGGTGGAGTTAGTTGAGAACCTTGTGTTCTGAGGTTGAGCACCAGGCAATCTCTCTCAAATCGAAAGAGATAGTCTCTCGGGGTATACACATAGAGTAGATTAGTTTTTTTCAAAACCTTAATCCCCTAAGTTGAAGTGAAACTTAAAATAAACTAAAACTTACAGGACCATTTGCACAACATTGTCACTATTGTTTACAGTACTTTACTTCAAAAGCACCTCATTTTTGGGCTTAATCTTATTGTAAGTATCTTACAATAATTAGTTCATTTACTGCAAGTCATTTTTGTGATATTTTAAGTGGATGATTTAATGCTATTGGAAAAGTATTTGATAAACTGGTTTTTGTGACTCCATAACCCAAGTAGAGAAGGCACTAGTCTTGTTGCATAATTGTTTATTTCTCTCTTGTAATCATATTTGATTTATTGTTGAAAAGGTTTGCTTGTCATAAAAACTATTGCATCTATGCACGTTTGACTGTCATTTGAACTTTTAATAATTTACAACTCCCAAAAACAAACTCTCAAAAGAAACTTAGTAAGTAGGGACAACCCCCCTTGGCCTTTAGGAGTTGTGGTCTAAACGAGGGAGTTTAGGACCGAGGTGACATTGGGTTCCACACTCATAGTTGCCCTCGGGAACATGCGTAGCGGTTGGGAGACTTACCCGAGGTCAAATGTGTTTTAGGCGACAACAGAGCATATTGCAGTAGCTACAGCAGATCCATAGTGTTCCATTGTACAATTCGAGATCCAGTTAGTGAACTAGAGCTAGCAGGGCCAGTTTCATGCGATTTCCAACAGGGTGTTCTAGCAACAGTTTGAGTAAATGGTGGAGTGCACCTTATTGAGCAATGATGGTTGTTCCTACATCAATGTAATGTATATGCAGACCTCTCCATCATCATAATAAAGAATTATGTTCCTCTACTTCTACTCTCTTCTATTCCCAATATCTTTCCTCTGTCATGTGCAAATTCATTGAAATAATCAACATATCATAAGTTTGGCTGAAATAACATGTCTTATGTTTTTCCACAGATATGATAAAAGGTGTTCACAGTCTGCATAAACAGAGTTGAACCCCATCCAAGCATCAGAACAAGAATTCGTGACCCTTAGGCATGATTGAGAATCAATTGGAAAACAAGGTTGCACTATGCACTATAAAATTGGACATGTTTTGTCATAGGCCGTAATTCCCATCAAAAAAGCTTCCAAATTTCTGTAAAAAGGTCTGATCATTTAACTGACATGTACTTAAACCCATCCATGCCCTCAAACCAGAAGATCGTGACCTCCAAGTGTCAGTAGAAACTAGTTGGAAATTGACTAGTTCTTCCTCCTATGAACCGAAATTGCTCCTAGTTACAAAGTCTTGCACTTTAACTCCTAATTGTTGAACTTGGTGTTAAGGAAATGTAACTTCGGAAGATATTCTAATTGTATTTGTTTATTATATTATTATTCCTCCTTCGGGAGATGTCATTGATGTAATTGGTCATGTAAGAGTCATTGAAAGAGTCAATGTAAGCCCTCATTTGTAAGTCGGGTCAATAGTACCCTCAAGAATTATATTAAATAAGTTATTGAGTCTCACTAAGTGAAGTCGTCCCATTCAGTTAGGAGAAGTCGGCCCAATTAGGGTAAAAAGTCACCCAACTGAAGAATATAAATAGAGGTGTCGAATTCCTCATTTGGCATTACTCTCACTCACTCATTCACTCAAGCAAGTTTGCATAAGAGAGAGAGAGAGAAGCTCGTTGGTGAAGAAAGAAGTTGTCTTGGGGTTTTACATTGTCTTAGTGATTTCTATATTGAGGAAGTTTTGCGGGGTTTTCTCCATTGTGGTTTCCCTGAGGAAAATATTGTGTTCTTTGTGTTGTTGTGCTTGTCTTTCTTTTAGTGATCCTATTGTTTTAATGTTATTATGCTAAACAAGTAAAAACTTAACATGGTATTAGAGCAGGCATGAAAGAAAACATTGTGCAGTTGCTGCAACTACAGAAACTACGATTTCTATTTCCGAGAGCTCTCTTCACAGATCAGCTAAAAAAGAGGGTGCATTCAACTCGCCTCACTAGGGCGCATCTTTCTGTCGAAGCAGAATTCAATTCCGAGAATTTTCATTATGGGCCCACCACTGTAGCCCGGAGAAATAGGGCATCAAGTTTTTGGAGGATCTGCTCACAGATTTGGGAAAAGGAGTACTTTTCCCAACTCGCCTTGGGGAGGCACATCTATTCCTCTAATAAGTTTTTCAAGATCTCAAAGTTGAAAAATTAAGGTTTCTCTGTCAAACCCTAGGTCAAGCCAGAAGCAGTTTTACTGGTAAGTACTATCTCTCTCTATTTCCATTTAAGGTTCTCATATTATCAAAATGACAAACAACACCAAGCTTGATGAGAAGCTTGAGGAAGCTGAGAATTTCAGAGCATGGAAATTTAGAGTCATGCTCATTCTTGAAGAAAATGACCTAGAAGGTTTCATAAAAGAGGAAGTTAAAGAACCAGAAGGAGATGAGGCCAAAGCAAAATGCAAGAAGGATATGATCAAAGCCAAGAGTATCATACCTGACTCTATCAAAGATCACTTGATTCCTCAAGTGTCTTCGAGGAAGACTCCAAAAGAAATGTTTGATGCATTGTCCAATCTATTTGAAGGAAAGAACATCAACAAAAAGATGACCTTGAGAAATCAACTCAAGGGTGTGAAGGTTCAAAAATCAGAGACCATGCAGTCATACTTCACTAGGGTATCCCAGATTAAAGAACAATTAGAAGCTATTGGTGACATGATAGAAGAAGCAGAAGTTGTGATGACCACCTTGAATGGTCTTCCGAGGGATTGGGAACCTTTCGTTCGTGGCTTATGCTCTAGAGAGAAATTGATCAAGTTCATAAAGCTTTGGGAAGAATGTGTACAAGAAGAATAAAGAATAGCAGTGAGAGAAGAAAAGTTAAATGACAATGAAGACCAAGCTCTGGCAGCTCATACCGAAGGAAAGAACAAAAAGGAAGGATCGTGAACATTCTCCCAGGAGAAAAGATTTCAAAAGAACAAAAGGACTAAGAGAGACTTCTCATCCTTTGAATGTTTTACTTGTCACAAGATGGGGCACGTTGCTAGAAACTGTCCTCTTAAAGCTGAACAATTTAAGAAGAAAAACAAAAGATTTCATGCCCATGCAGTTGAAGATGATGAACATGATCATGAAAAGAAGTCCAGAGAAGATAAGATTCCAATGAAAATATGTCTTAATCTCAACCCTCACTGGTTCAATTTCTCATGGAAGTGACACTTGGCTCGTGGATAGTGGAGCCTCTAAACATATGACAGGTTACAAAGATTCTCTCTCACATCGTGTGCAAAAAGATTCTCCACACAAAGTGAAGCTTGGAGAGGATTACCAATATCCGATCAAAGGAATGGGAGAAGCCTCTTATAAGTTGGATTCCGAAAAGTCCATGAAGATGAAGGAAGTTCTATATGTCCCAGGTTTGAAAAAGAATCTCCTTTCTATCTCAGCCTTAGATAAGAAAGGTCTCAGAGTTTCCTTTGTAGATGGTGAAGTCCTCATGTGGCCAAAAGGGAAGACAATAGATGATGCAGTTGTGATTGGAATTGAAGAAGGAGGACTCTACAAATTGAAGGGACATGCAGATTCAGCCTTAATAGCTAGTACCATGAGTCCTTGTGAGTTGTGGCATAGAAGACTCGCTCATGTACATTACATAATACAAAGCATTACCAATAGTGAGCAAAGTGGTGACAGGATTACCAAAAATCCAGGTTGATCATGAAGGAGTGTGCAAAGGATGTGCACAAGGAAATAATACAAAGAATCCATTTCCAAGCAATGACAATAAGGCGAAAGGCATCTTGGATATTATTCATTCAGACATTTGTGGACCAATGTCAACTTCTCTAAGCGGGTATGTTTATTATGCTTCTTTTATTGATGATTATTCCCGCAAAACGTGGATTTATTTCTTAAAGAATAAAGATGAAGTATTTGGAAAGTTCAAGGAGTTTAAGGCTCTTATGGAAAACCTCTTTGAAAAGAGGATCAAGACCTTAAGGTCAGGTAATGGAGGAGAATTCACATCAAGTGAATTCAAAGATTTCTGTAAAGAAGTTGGAATTAAGAGGGAGCTTACCATTCCATATAATCCCCAACAAAATGGTGTGGCTGAAAGAAAGAATAGATCTATCATGGAAGCAGTAAAAGCTATGATCCATGATCAAGATCTTCCTATGCACTTATGGGCCGAAGCAGCCAGAACCGCAGTGTATGTGCAGAACAGAATCTCTCACGGTGCTCTTGGTAACAACACTCCAGAAGAGATGTCTACTGGTGAGAAGCCTGAAGTCAGTCACCTGAAAATATTTGGTTGCCCAGTATTTATACACATTCCCAAGGAGAAGAGATCAAAGTTGGACCCTTCAGGAAAGAAGGGTATATTTGTGGGATACAGTGAGCAATCAAAGGCTTATCAAATCTACATCCCAGGATTTCATCAGATTGAACTCAGCAGAGACGTAACATTTGATGAGGATGCAGCTTTTAGCAAGTCTAAAAAACTCATGAGAGTAAGGAGAAGCATGAAGCTCCTAGAGTTACAGAAACCGACAACACACCAGTAAGAAATGTTGAAGAAGAACATGTACCAGAGGATCATGATATGATTGAACCTCAAAGACCTGAGGAGCCACCTCATGAGATGATTTCACGAAAAAGAAGACCATCTTGGGCACGAGAAATAATTCGGGATGTAGAAAAATATGGTGCTCCAGAAGGTATATACAGAGAAAGTAAGAAACCAAAGCCATACTCCAATAATGCAACCTTGATGTGTAACCTCGTTAATGAAGAACCTACATGTTTTGAAGAAGCAGCAAAGAAGAAGGAATGGTTAGATGCCATGGTTGAAGAATACCAATCCATCATAAAGAATGATGTTTGGGATGTGGTACCAAGACCGAAAGACAAGTCAGTGGTATCTTCAAAGTGGATTTTCAAAACAAAGCATTCAGTAGATGGAAGTATAGAAAAATACAAGGCAAGATTCGTAGCCCGAGGATTCTCTTAAAAAGGAAGGAATTGATTATGAGGAGACTTTTGCTCATGTGGCTAGATACATTGCAATCGAAACCGTCCTTACTTGAGCAGCTAAGATGAAATGGAAGTTACACCAGATGGACGTAAAGACCGCTTTTCTGAATGGTAAGATAGAAGAGGAAGTGTACATCGAACAACCAGAAGGTTTTGAAACAGATGACAGGAAGACACATGTGTGTAGATTGAAGAAGGCATTGTATGGGTTGAAGCAAGCACCCAGAGCGTGGTATGGAAGAATTGATGGTTTCCTGATGAGCTTGGGCTTTACCAAGAGTAAAGCAGATTCCAACCTTTATTATAAGGTGTAGATGATGAACCCATGATATTATTATTGTATGTGGATGATCTATTCTTGAAGGGTGAAGATAAGCCTATCAGTGAATGTAAGAAGAAGCTTGCTTCAGAATATGAGATGAAAGACCTTGGCATGATGCATTACTTTTTAGGTCTTGAGGTGTGGCAATGTCCAGACGAAATTTTCCTGAATCAAGGAAAGTATATTGTTGAGATCCTAAAGAGATTTGGGATGATGAATTGTAAGGCTATGACTACGCCGATGACAACAAACTTGAAGCTCTTAAATGATGCTTCATCAGAGACAGTGGATGTTACATTGTACAGACAGATCATTGGCTCATTGATGTATTTAACAAATACAAGACTAGATATATGTTTTGTTGTGAACACCTTGAGTCAGTATATGGTAGAGGCTAGACATGTTCACTTGGTTGCAGCAAAATATGTGATGAGGTACCTAAAGGGTACATTAGATTGTGGTCTCAGATATGTATCAATAGTGAGATCAGATTGCACGGTTATACAAATTCACATTGGGCAGGAAGTGTCGAAGACAGAAAAAGCACTTCAAGATGTTGTTTCAGTTTGGGATCAAGTATGATCTCATGGCTCAGTAAAGAGCAAACCTGTGTTGCTCTCAGTACGGCAGAAGTTGAATACATTGCAGCATGTTCAGCTTGTAGCGAAGCAGTTTGGCTTCACAAGATGTTGGCAAGATTGTTTGATACCGAGATAGATGTGACTGATATCCTTTGTGATAATCAGAGTTGTATCAAGATGTTAAAAAACCCAGTGTTCCATGATAAATCAAAGCATATCGAAATCAAGTATCACTACATCTGGGATATGGTGCAGAAGGGAGTTGTAAAGCTCAAGTATGTTCCTACAAAGGAACAAGTTGTTGATGTATTGATTAAGCCTCTGTCTCGAGTAAAGTTTGAATACTTTCGAGACAAGCTTAATGTGATCCGAAAGGACCTCCCTCGAAAGAGGGAGTGGTGATGATGATGTGGTTTCCTGGAGCCGTTGTGTGGCAACTCAGTCTAGGATTGGTATGTCAGTCTGACAAGGCCTGTTTGATCCCGAAAGAGATTGGTATGTCAGCCTGGCAAGGCCTGTTTGATCCTAGGGGGATTGGTATGTTTGACTAGGCTTGTTTGGTCCGAAAGGATTAACAAGTCAGACAAAGCATGTTTGGTCCCCAGGTAGATCGGTATGTTTGACTAGGCTTGCTTGGTCCAAAAGGATTAGCAAGTCGAATAAGGCTTGTTTAATCTACCAGAGTGCCCACCATAAAGCAGTTCCAGATGTGCACTAATGTTGTTCCAGCATTCACATGTTGATGATGATGATGTTGTTCCAGCATTCACATGTTGATGATGATGATGATGTTATTTCAGCATTCACATGTTGATGATGATGATGTTGTTCCAGCATTCATATGATGATGATGATGATGATGATGATGTCCCAGCAGTTCCTTGTTGATGATGATGTGATGATAATGATGTTGATGATGATGATCTAGCAGTTCCATATTGATGATGATGATGATGATGATGTTCCAAATATATGATGTTTCAAAACTTCCTATGACATACAGAGATTCACCAGTCAGTTGTACAGTTGTTGATGTTGATGTCTGTAGAATACCTTCCTAGTTACGAGGGAGTGTTAAAGAAATGTAACTTCGAAAGATATTCTAATTGTATTTGTTTATTATATTCCTCCTTCGGGAGATGTCATTGATGTAATTGGTCATGTAAGAGTCATTGAAAGAGTCAATGTAAGCCCTCATTTGTAAGTCAGGTCAATAGTACCCCCAAGAATTATATTAAATAAGTTATTGAGTCTCCATAAGTGAATTCAGCCCAGACAATTAGGAGAAGTCGGCCCAATTAGGGTAAAAAGTCACCCAACTAAAGAATATAAATAGAGGAGTCGAATTCCTCATTTGGCATTACTCTCACTCCCTCATTCACTCAAGCAAGTTTGCACAAGAGAGAGAGAGAGATAGAAGCTCCCTGGTGAAGAAAGAAGTGTCTTAGGGTTTTACATTGTCTTGGTGATATCTATATTGAGGAAGTTTTGCGGGGTTTTCTCCCTTGAGGTTTCCCCGAGGAAAATCTTGTGTTCTTTGTGTTGTTGTGCTTGTCTTTCTTTCAGTGATCCTATTGTTTTAATGTTATTATGCTAAACAAGTAAAAACTTAACACCTACTGACTCCTACAACAGGTTAGGACTTAGTTGCAGACCAGCTACATCCAGAGTGCACCAGAAGCCGTTGGGTTTCCACATAAATCCTGGGGCTATTGCCTTGAAGCCTTTGGTTTAGCCAAAGGAGTCTTCCCAGGTGTGATGCACCCAGAAAATGTACCTCTGTCGAAGTAGGTGTCTGTTGAGGTGTCATGGGAGTCTCTCAGGGTGTGTTAGGACCCTGTATACTTCAGATTTGGGAATAGGGTGGGTTTGGTGCCATTAGAAATCATTTGGGAAAAACTAGCTCTAGGTGTCAAAATTGAGCTAGTTAGAGTACTGTTTTGAGGTTACAAGCAAAGTGTTTGTGAAAAGTCCCAAATTAGACCTGCATAAGTCAGATTGCCAATCCTTCATAGCAAACCTAAACATTGCTTAACAAAGGCCCCAAACCATTCCTTATGGGCTGCACTATCTAAATCCTATTCCCAGCATGTCTCTTTGTGCCTAGTTTTGAGAAATTTCAATTTCTTGAGTTAGGAGTTGAGCTAGTATCTTTGATTATCAAATTGGGGATATTACACAACACTTGTTGCATTACCTTAAATGGCAGGACGCATCATATCACCTTGTCCTTTTTCACATTTGGTTAAATTCTACAAGTATGGTTGCAAAGAGTCCAAAAAACATCATGTTACAACAAATAACTACATATCATCAAAATCATTGCCTATATTGGGATCCTATTCGTTAGCAGCACCCTTTGCCCCCTCCTTTAGGCTCTATCCATTGCCTCTACCTTGAATCTTGAAGTCAATCCTCTAGCGATATTAGTCAACAAACTCAACACCCTCCAATTTTGATGTAACTTCCTAATCCAAGCATTTAAATAAGGTAGAAAAAGCTTCCCATGCATAATAAGTGATTTTGCTTGAGTGAAGGGTACATTTTTACTAAGGTCATGACAGAGGAGTTCAACAATCAGCACCAACAACATCAAGGTACATAGAGGGATTGATGATCCTGATTAAATGCCAATCCCATACCCCTATACATGATAGAATCCAGTGGAAATGTTGCAATCATAAAATCGATAGAAAAGGATCTAAATGGATAGAAAAGGAAAGATGAGGAGAATGTCAACTTTTACTTTAAAATTTTAATATTAACACTAATTGCTAGGGCCTAGGGTTAGTTTTAGGCTTATTGTTTTACCTTTTTTAATTTTCATGGTGAAAATTGTGGTCCCAAGCCCAATGTATGGACTTGTACAAAACCGGCTAATTCAAGCATTTAAGGCTAGTTCCATATGGAATCGGCCAACCCAGGTATGAAACCAGCCAGTTCATTACAAAACTGGCCATTTCCAGTTCAAGGTTGTGATTTGGAGTAGTTGGGCCTGTAAACTGATCGAACTATCTGGTTTTGGAAAAACCGGTCCAGTTCTAATAACATTGCCTCTCATTAAAGAGTTTTAATTCATTGATAATTGGACTAAACAAACAAAACTGAAATTTGAAAACTTATCTCCTACAAAGTATTCCAACAAGGGTCCCACATTTTGTCTAGTGGAAAAGATGGAACACAAGGACAAGGTCATTTTTAATAAATAGAAGGCAGCCATGACATAAAATTGGAATAGAGTGAAAATGAAAATAAAGGAAACTATTTTGACCCTTGAAAACTTTAAGTTTCAAACTTATACCCCATACTGCAGTGACAACATAAAGAATTAGGAAATTGGAAGCTTAAGGAAGAAATATTATGAAGGATAGAGGGTTAGCTAAAAATCCAAAGACGAGATTAAATGGTACCTTCCAGGCTTCCACCTTAAAGTTTTACAAAATTGAAATTTGACAATACCCCAAAGGACAATTATAGGAAAGCAAGAGAAGAAGTAATTAGGTACATTACACAAGAGGATTTGTGGGTGTATTGGACAGGTTTGGGGGAATCACTAGTAATTAGGTTGAGATATAATCTCTCGAGTCTTTTTGGGACAAAGAATACTCAATGTTGGAATAAGCATCGCAATAATTGGAGGGGATTCCATTGCCAACTTGATAATTAGCGTGATGTAGGATAAATAGAATTTAGATAAGTACTTTCTATATAGTAGAAGAGCAGGGTTGTCAAGTGGGTCTAGCTTGAGTGGTTGCAAGGAAAATTGTTATCCTCCCCACCCGGGTTCAAATCCCATGTTGTGACATGATGCTCTTCGTTAGCAGCTTGTTGAATATCATGATAATCATGAGATTGTTAACAAAGGCTCGAGCTTCCGTAGAATCTGGTTTACCCTCGATACCATCCTCGGAATGAGGAAAGTGCCCGATGGATTCTCTAGGATGTGTATTTCATGGAAAAACAATGAATATAAGTGCAGGGGCTATGATTCTACTGAAGGACCTCAATAAATTTAAGGACGGGGTAATAAGTTAGTTAACAGACTTGGAAAACATTGGATCTGTAAGAGATAAAGGGGCAAGGATGGTAAAAGAGAGGCGAACTCCATGTGGGAGGATGATTTTAAGGGATAATTACTTAACACTTGACATGACAACTACAAAAATAAACATGCAAGAACAGATGGACTAAAGGACTAAGTGAATACAATATAGCCTCTCTTGCTTTCATTGATGATAAGATAAGATAAAATTATTAATGTCCAACTAATGACCACAAAAGTAGGCCAATGAGACTAAAAGAGTACTATAAGTGCAATACAAAAAGATCTAAGAACAACGCTACAAAAGGCTAAAAGACAAAAGATAGATGCAGATACCTAAAATGAGTGCAAAAGCAAAATCTCATCAAGAACATGTCAAGAAGCTTTTTGAAGTGAATTATTTTTAAAACCATGGGGAAGGGGAAAGTCCTCTTGTCATGAACAGTCTGCTAGTGGAAAGTTGAGGTTGACAAAAGCATAGTATTAAGGAATCAGCAAATCCACTTCTCGGAGATAGTAAAATGAAAATCAAAGTTCATTCTAGCAAAGGCTGGCCAAGACTATTAGAGGTGATGGGGATAACATAATTGAAATGTTACTTCTGGAGCAGAATTCATTAAGAGCAGAAAAAAGAGAGGTAGTGGGGAAGAGAAGAAGAATCAAAAGATTATAAAAATTGACTATGATTTGGAAGAAAGTCGGCAAGATATCACACATGTTGAGCAGGATGATATCTGGCCGGAGGGGTTGATGGAGCAAGGGAAGAAATTTAAGGATGCCAACCTACAGAAATTGCCAAGCGGAATCCAAAATCCAGGCGCCTCTCGCACTAGGATATGATTTAGGTTTTGGCCACAGACATCAGAGCAAAGGCAAGAGATTCCTTGGTCTATTTTGGTCTGGATCTTAAAAGGATAGAGATCGGTCTAAATGACTTCCGATAGAGAAACCCGCCTCTAATAGATGGAGCAATGGACAAAGGTTGAGCAGAGGAACCATTCCAAGAGTTTGTGGATCTGCTATGGAGGGTAAACGTTTAGGCGGCCAATAGCAGAACACCTGCAGGAGTTAAAATACCTAAAGGGGTGCATTCATACGCAAAAACTTACTGTCAAAATTCAGATTGAAGCTTCGAAATTCGACCTCTGCCATCAAACAACAGACAGGAGGAAGCAAGAGCAAAACGGGCAATCCCCAAACAAGATTTAAAAAAAATAATGCGAATAAATAGTCCAATTTGGGATTGTACATCATATGATATGATAGTATATGTTAGAGGTTGTGCAGTAACAGAAAGGCACATACATCGTGTTTAAAAAGAAGTGCCGAGACAGAAATGAGAACAATGGGTGAGGAACATTGGTAAAGCTATTGAGTTCTAGTAAATAAAACCTATGTTCGAGGCTCGTGGAGGACATGTTTAAGCAGTCAGGCAGACAGAAATGATGTACTTTATACTTACTAATACCCAATACCCCAAAAAAGAGTAAAAATTCAATGAACTGAACCTGCTATTGAACCTGCGCCCGAGATGAGATGGATTTGGGAGCGTGGGGCAGCAAACTTCCAGGCATCCGCATCCAACGCCTTCACTTCCTTGTCAAGTGCTGCCTCCACGTCCTCCTTAAGGGCTGCATCCACGAAGTCAGAATTGAACCAAGATATTTCATAACTGAAATATGCAAAAGTGCAATGAAATCTTAAAAGCCTGATATTCTTACACAAATTTGAAATCAAATTCGATTCATAACTGAAATATGCAACAGTGCAATGAAATCATAAAAGCCTGATATTCTTACTCAAATTTGAAATCAAATTCGATTCTTACTGTAACAACGAAGTCCTATAAACCAGATAGGTTTCAAACAAACAAAAACACACATAACCGCATGTAATTTTGAGGGAGTGCTACCATTGAGGGTTTCCTCTTTGCGATCTTGGGTGAAAGTTAACTCCGCTGCCATATGGACAGACAGAGATTCCTCTATGTTAGTTGAGGTAGTCATCTTCGTTCCTTCAATATAATACAAATGTTAACCTTCAATATAATATACAAATGGTAACCGGAAAGAGTAGGCTGCCCCAGAATTCACAATTGTGAGTGGACAATTAAACAACCGTTCGAAACCAACAATGCATCTAAAACACCTCTGCAACCTCCCCGCGTAAATCCGTTTAAATTTGAACAGATTTGTAAATTATGAAAAATCACCGGGCCCTTTAATTATTTGGGATGACATAGTGAGTATTCAATCTTGATCCAGGCCAGCGAGCGATTTTACATGGTTAGTGGTAATTGGTATGTGTATATATTTTTTCCTCGCTGAAAAAGCATATTATTGATATTCATATTTGAATTAAATAGTACATGATCAGCAATACAACTATACAACTGTTCAAAATATCATCCCCTCGAAAAAAGTTATCAGAAAATTCAAAAATTATACATCAAAAACCAAAAAAAAGACATATATATAGGTGGAGTAAGTGGGTGGAAACACTTTTTTTAAAATTTTCCTTAATTAAGTAGGATAGGCATCAAAATATTTCCTCTAAATTAGGTGGGATATTCATCCAACTTTAGAGTTTTAAGAGTTTTAAGAATTGGGTGGAAACACTTTTTTTTTAATTTTCCTTAATTAGGTAGGATAGGCATCGAAATATTTCCTCTAAATTAGGTGGGATATTCATCCAACTTTAGAGTTTTAAGAATTTTAAGAATTTTAAGAATTTTAATAATGAAATTATGTGACCTGCTCCTCTTCTCCATTGGAGGATCTTGATTCGTCTAGGGCTGCTCCTTCGTCTTTTGTGTTGGAAGAACGGAGTCTTTCTTATAAGGAGGTGATAAGATAGTAAAATGGAACACAAGTGGGCATATTCATTGCCTTCTCATTATTAATCATAAGTATATATAGGATTACATAACAGCAATACTATGGATCAATACCATGGAACAAAAAATACTATGGGACATCAAAGTGTCCTAGTCACACTAACCAACTAATCACTCAACTAATTAATGCACTAATGAGCAGTGAGATTGCAATTCTTAACACACCCCCTTAATCTCAATTGGGACAATATTCTCACTACTATCAATGTCTAAGTGTTTTCTCTGAAACTCAAATGCAGATGTTCTCAAAGGTTTGGTAAAAATATCAGCCAATTGCTCCTTAAAGCCACAAAATAGCAAAGTAATCTCTCCACTATTGACTAACTCACGAATAAAGTGGTAGCGAGTGTCAATGTGTTTACTCTTTTATGAAACACATTATGTTTGGACAATTGTATGGCATAATTATTGTCACAATAAATAGGTGTTGGTTATTTTTCTATGTGTCCCATATCCTTCAAAAGTCCTCTGAGCCAAACTGCGTGGCATGTTGTTGTAGTTGTTGCGACATATTCTGCTTCTGCAAAAGACATGCTGACAATGGGTTGTTTCTGAGAAACCCATGAAATCAGATTGGTACCCAAATGGAAAGCATAACCAGATGTATTTTTCATATCATCAATATTGCCTGCAAAATCACTGTCATTGTACCCTGTAAGGGTATTGTCTGGTGAATGAGAGTACCAAAGTCCATAACCAACTGTGCCTGCAACATATCTCAAAATTATTTTACCAACTTTCCAGTGAGAGTCTTTGGGAGACTCCATAAACCTAGAGATCAAGCTGACAGCATACATCAAATCAGGTCTAGTTGCAGTCAAATACATTAAACTGCCTACCAATCTTTTGTAGATTGTAGATTTCATCGTTGGTCCATCATCATTCTTGCTTAACTTGGTGCCTACAGCAATGGGGGTTTATGTTGGTTTGCACTTATTCATTCTAAACTCTACAGAATGTTTGTAGCATACTTATGCTGACAGATGAAAATGCCATTTTCACTTTGGTCAAATTCCAGACCAAGGAAGTACTTCATAAGGCCTAGATCAGTCATTTCAAACTCCTTTTTCATGACTATCTCAAATTCTTCCAACATCAAATTTTCGATATAAATCATATCATCAACATAAAGACATGCAATCAGAATGTTACCTTGTTGATTTGTTTTGACATAGAGAGTGTGCTCATTGTTGCTCCTGTTGAACCCATTGTTGATGATATAGAAATCAATTTTGCTATACCAAGCTCGTGGAGCTTGTTTTAGACCGTACAAGGCCTTTTTCAGCTTGCACACTTTGTGTTCTTGACCTTTGACAGCATATCCAGGTGGCTGGTCTACATAGACTTATTCTTCAAGTATGCCATTGAGAAAGGTAGATTTCACATCCATTTGATAAGCAGGCCGCTGATTCTGAACTGCTATTGCAAGCACAACTCTGATGGTGTCCATCCTTGCTACTTGAGCAAAGGTTTCATCATAATCCACACCATATTGTTGAGAAAATCCTTTTGCAACCAACCTGGCTTTATGCTTCTCTATCTCTATTTTTTCATTCAATTTTATCTTATAGACCCATTTGACTCCTATATTGCTTTTGTCTAGTGGAAGATCAACTATATCCCAAGTCTGATTCCTTTCTATGGCCTCAATTTTTTCATTCATTGCTTGTACCCACTTTGCATCCTTTACTGCTTCATCAAAACATGTGGGCTGATAGGAAAATAGAGCATACTGTAATTGATCATCAATCACAAGAGTCTGCTCATACAACTCCCTCAAACTTCTAGTTCTTTGTGGTGGACTGTCTGCTGATGTTGCTTCTTGTTGTTGCTGTACCTCCAATCTGGGCATTCTGAGTGGTCTATCTGGTAGTACTGAACTTTATTTCTGCTGAATATTTGTTGAAGCATTATGAGGATAACTCCAACATTTATCTTAAAGGAACTTTACATCTCTACTCACCACAACCTTTTTGGTGACATGATTATACAGCTTGTAGGCCTTTCGATGTTCACTGTAACCAGTGAAGATGCATTTCTCACTCTTTTTGTCCAACTTTTTTCTTAATTCATCAGGTATGTGTACAAATGCCACTCATCCAAAGGCTCTGAGATGTGAGACACTAATCTTAGTGCTACTCCAGGCTTCTTCAGGAATCTTGTCTTTTATACTCACAGTGGGAGATCAGTTCAATAAATAAATTGAACATGCAACGGCTTCAGCTGTAACACTAAATCCGTGTGTTATGGAGAATCTGTATCCGGATAAAGAAGAGATTCATCTTCATAAATAATACATATTGAATAATAATTGAATTGCTAAATAATATTACATTGAGGGCCTTTTTTATATATTGTTAGGCACCCTTTGAGAGGAGTCATGTCCTCTTATAAATATAATTATTATTAATTAATTGTTAGTTTATATATATTTATTATTTTATTTATGTTTGTGACATTGCCTTCCCCTTGAGGGAATCTTTGTCCTCAAAGATTAGTTTGTTGATGTCGATTTTTTTTTAAATTCTAGCTCTATGTCGAACTGATGACTTGAGACATGCAAGTTTGATTACGACCATTACTTCCTTTTGTTTCTTTTGATTCCGAATTTGTATTAAATCCATATTTGGTGAAGTTTCGTTTATGCTTTTACCGCTTGCTTGGTTATCGATCTTAACTATTCTTGTTGTCAACTGGAGAGACTTGACAAACTTGATGCCAATCTTATCTTGTGTCTGATTAATCTTATAATTGTTCTCACTGATGTTCTTTTGAGGTGAAAGGATAGTCAAGGTATAGTTTAAATCTGAAACATTTGATTTCTCTGATTTGATTTATTTTGCACACTATGGGATCCATACCTTATCGTTGCATTGATCATTGTTATTGTCAGCAACACTGGCTTGGATCTTCTCGCAAACTTGGTCGTTATCATCTCCATCTTTATCATATATATCATTGTTATTTTCGTCATCACTAAGATATTCTATATCCTTGTCTTGTTTATTATCTTGATTAATATTATTAATGTCATCTTGGTTTCCATAATGATTTTCTATATGTTCCTCTTTTCATCATTTTTATGTTTTTTATCTGGTTTTTCTTCAGGGCTTTGAAAATCATATTTAGATTTAGGTTCCGAGTCCTCTTTGTTGGCTTATTTTATTGAAGGTGTCGTGAATAGATTTTTGAGCAGTTTTTACAACTGATTGTTCCATCTGATCAAACATTTCGTCCATTTCCCAATGAAATTGATTGGAGATCTCATCCAATCCGTCCCACATTGACTTCATGGCTAATTGTAAAAAACTTCCTAGTGATTTATGTGGAACTTGATTAATTTTTACTTTTTGTAACTAGGGGAATCGACAACTAGGAAGGGGCTGGTACTCGCGTGACACGGGGTCCACGGATCCAATCCCGTCCGCTACCACTATACCCCTAGGTGCACCCACACAGCCCACAAGCATGGGACACGGGTAAATCGGGGTGATTTGAACTCATGACCTCCATTTACAACATTTCCTTCATATCAAGCGAATCATTGGTTGAGTTACACGCCTACGGGCATGGAACTTGATTAATTAATAATAATAATTATTTATTATTAATGAAATAAAGATACTAATAAGTAATAAAAGCAATATAATTATTATTATTATTATTTGTAAATAATAATATTATTATATGTATTTATTATAAGTTTTTTTTAATAATATCCAACTAAGGGTGTGAGTTGGTTTCTTGATAAAACTAAGAGTTTGTTTGATAAAACCAAGCGATGGTTTTATAAAACCAAGGGCTCACAAAACCATGAGCACTTTCATACAACCATGTGCGATTTCATGAATGTTATTCTTACTTCTTGTTCTTACTTATTTTCTCTTCTTCTTTTTTTATTATCTTATTTTACTTCTTTTCTCACTATCTTTTTTTTTCTAGGTCAAAGACCTAATTTGGGAGAAACTCTCAAATTATTTGGCCAAAATCCAAATCAACGAAATGCCCAAGAAGGGATACCAATGTAACACCGAATCCGTGTGTTATGGAGAATCTGTATCCGGATAAAGAAGAGATCCATCTTCATAAATAATAGTGAAATGGCCTGCAACTCCATTTTGTTGTGGAGTGTATATGGTAGTGAAATGGTGTTGGATGCCATGTTGTTCACAGGACTCTGCAAAATCATGTGAATCATATTCACCTCCACCATCTCACCTAAGAATTTTGATGGATTTATCATACTACTTTTCAGTCAATGCCTTGAATTATTTAAACTTGGAGAAGGTATTTGATTTGTGTCTGAGAAAATAGACCCAAAATTTCATGCTATAATCATCAATAAAAGTGAGAAAATAAAGACTACCTCCTATGGATTGGGTTTGCATGGGTCCACATAGATCTGTGTGAACTAACTCAAGGTGTTCTTTGGCTCGAGATGTGGAAGTGGGGAAATTGTCTCTTAGATGTTTCCCTAAGATACAGTCTTCACAAGAACTGGACTGTTCATTCAAAACTGGTAACCCCTTAACAATGGATTGTTTTTGCATAAGACCGAGACTCTGAAATGGTAGATGACCAAACCTACAGTGCCACAACCAGGTTTCATCTAGACTGGAAATAGTATGTGCATATGACTGTGACAAGATAACACTTCTCAGACTGAGTGGGAATATTCTATTCTTGGTCATTTCTACTTTGGCTAAGAGTCTTCTACTGGGGGCTTTATCATAGACAACACAATAAGTATCAATAAACTTGACATCATACTTGTTATGAATCAGTTGACCCACACTAGTCAGATTGACTTTCAAATTAGGAACATAGAATACATCATGTGTAAACTTCTTCTCATTTTGTTTAGTAAGAACAAGAACGATGCCTTTTCCTTGAGCAGGAACAAGATAATGATCACCAAGCTTGATTTTTGTATTGAAAGATGAATCTAGATCAAAAAATAGCAATTTCTTACATGTTATATGATTGTTGCATCCACTGTCCACAACCATACATCTAAATGATATTCTTCTTCAGTCACTTGACATGAGAGAAGCATGACTTCTGATGAGATTTCTTCGACATTAGAGACATGGGATTTGCCACCGTTATGGTCCACTTGCTTCTTTTTGCAGTCTCGTTCATAGTGACCATACTTCTTGTAGTAGTTGCACTAAATGTTGGGCCTATTAATCCATCTCTTGCCTCTCCCCCTCTGGTTCTGAGAGTTGTGAGAGTACTCACAGTGATCTGAGTGCTCATGAGCGGTTCTATCTTTTGTAGAATGAGAACCTCTTCCTCTTTTTCCGCATCCTCTACCTCCTCTGCCTCGACCTCTACTGAGGGAAGCCTGAGTGTTAAATGCATTTGACAAAGACTATTCTTCTTGACTGAGCCGAGCTTCATGGGATAGAAGGGACCATGTTAACTCTTTTAAGGTAAATTTGGATAGATCTTTAGATTCTTCTATAGCAATAACAACCATAGACAAATTCTCAGTGAGACATCTAAGAATCTTTTCGACAACAACCTTTTGTTCCAAAGCCTCAATATAGGTTTCAAATTGAGTCACAATACCCGAAACCCAGGTCATGAACTGATTTATAGTTTCAATTTCCTTCATTTTAAGACTTTCAAACTGAAGTCGAAGAGTTTGGAGTCTTACCGTTTTGGCTCTATCTATATCTTTGTATGCAGATGCAAGGAGATTCCGGGCTTGATACGTGGTGGTGGCTCCTGAGATCCACGGGAAAATGGACTCCTTAATGCAGCTCTGGATCAACCATTTTGCAATGAGATTTTGTTCTCTGCTTTTTTCAATGGCTTTCTTATGAGCATTAGACATAGCAGTCAGAGCGGTTGCATCTAGTTCTTTGAAGTCATTTTCAACCATATCCCAACATTTGTTGAGTTGGAGAAACGTTTGCATCTTGATTGACTAAAATTCATAGTTAGTGTCGGTCAAAATTGGTCTTGAGATCTGCTTCATATTGGTACTTGCCATCTTTTATGATTATCTTTTAAACACAGTGCCACAACTTGCAGATCTAGCACAGTGCGTCACAGGGTGCGTCGAACAAAATCCATGTAAGTGGACAGTGTTCGCTGCACTTTCCCTTAACACCAGGTGCGTCAACAACGCGCTTAGTCAGTGCAGAGAGTGCATCAGCGACGCACTTTTCCTTAGTAGTAGGTGCATCGGTGGAAGGGTGAGATAGTTCCTCACAGGGACAAGTGTGTTGACGCTTCCAAAGGAAAAAATAAAAAAAATAGATACGGCCCTAGTGCTGTGAAGAAACTCCTCCACACTTATGTGTTCCCGTCTTGATCTACATATGTGCTTTCCACTTTGTGAAAAGGCTTACCCCAAATCAACAGTTATGGATCAAGCCATGTAGCTCTGATACCATGTTAAATATTATAAGACAGTAAAATGGAACACAAGTGGGCATATTCTTTGTCTTCTCATTAAGTGTCCTAGTCATACTAACCAACTAATCACTCAATTAATTAATGCACTAATGACCAGTGAGAGTACAATTCTTAACATATTCCTATTTTTTGGGTAAATCTTCTGTGAAAAATTACATTCTGCCTCTTGCCTCTATTAGGTGTCCAAACGTGACACTAAGAAAGAAAAGGGGAGGCAAAGGTAAATCTTGTGACGGTTCTATGTCTTCCTCTCAGCAAGTTTCGGAAATATTTATTAATCCTTCAGTTGCATCTCTTCCTTCTATTGGCCTATCCTTGGACAATCTTTCTTCATCTAGTTTTTCCTCTGACATAATGGTTCTTAGAGCATAGTCACCCTTGTCCTATGTTGATCCATGATTTTAATGTCTTTTAACATAAGGGGGATTGGAGGCTCCCCTAAACATTCGACCCTTAAGAGACTTTTTGAAATGTTGAAGCTGAATATTTTGCTTGTCCAAGAAACCATGTGCTCGGGCACTGAAGCATGTGAATTCTTCTTAAGAATTCTTCCTGGCTAGGAGTGTTGTCGAGTAGATACTTTGGGAAATTTCGGGGGTTTGTCGGCAGCCTGGAACCCTTTAATGGCTAATTTTAAACCATATCAAACTTGTGCATGTTTTCTTCTTGAAGGGTGGATTAGGGGATTGGATAAGGAGATTAGAGTTTTAAATTGTTATGGTATCTATAACCATAGACAAGAATTTGGGAAAAAGATTGTTTCTGAAGGATTACTAGATGATTCTTCACTGATTTTGGGTGGTGATCTCAACTTAAAACTATCTGTTGATGAGATATGGGGTTCTGGTATTCATGTGGATCCTTTGGCTGAGTATTTCAGGAGGATTTTTGATGGAGCTAACTTGATAGATGTTAAGCATGTTGTTTTGAATCCTACTTGGAAAAACAATAGAGTAGGAGCTGCGGGGGTGACTAAGAGGTTGGATAGATTCTTTATGGTTAAGGATCTGTGTGATTGTGTTGGTAGATTTCGCTCTTGGCCTATTTCATCTGGCATCTCTAATCATCGTCCAATATGTCTTCAGCTGGATTTTGATTGTTCTAAGATTAACTTTCCTTTTAAGTTCAATCATTCCTAGAATCAGGAGAAGGAGTTCTCTAGGTTTATAAGAGAGAAATGGTTATCTTTGTCATAGTTGGAGGTTGATTCTTCTGTGCAGAGACTAGTACAAAAATTGAAATTTCTCAAAACGCAGGTCTTAATATGGGAGAAAGAGAGGAAGGCTTGTCTTAAGCAGGAATTACTTAAGATTGAAGAAGAAATTGATCAGTTAAACAGTATTGTGGATGGAGATTTTTTCTCCACTGAGAGAAGGGATAAATTGGCTTGTTTAGAAGCTAGGAAGGCAAAAATTCTTAAATTGGAGGAGAATACTTAGAGACTTAAAAGTCAAGCTATCTGGATAGCTCAAGGGGATAATAATACCAAGTTATTTAAAAAATATGCTAATCAAAGGAGGATTACTAATGCCATTTGGGATGTGAAAGATTGTAATGGCAATATTCTATATTCTCAAAAAGCCTTGGAGGAAGCAACAATGATGCATTTTGGTGAGGTCTATAAGTTCCCAAGCTTTGCCAGTATAGCTTCCCAACGTAAGGTGATTCATATATATCCTAGTTTGTTCAGTGTTTAAGAGGGGATCAAGGTGGGAGAGGTTATTTCTCTCTAAGAAATCAAAGAGACCTTAAAAGAACTTGCTTAATCCAAAAATCTTGGCCCTGATTGTTGGACTGTGGAATTTTTCTTGGAATATTTTGATGTGGTGGGTTAGGATTTATTGGAGGTGGTGGAGGAATCTAGACTTAAAGGGTGTGTCTCGGAAGCTCTAAATTATACTTTTATTGCTTTAATCCCCAAGAAGGAGAAACCTGAAACTTTTAATGACTATAGGCCAATTTCACTGTGTAATCTAGTTTATAAGGTGATTTCAAAAGTGATAACTAATAGAATTCATCCAAAGTTGGTTGAGTTTATGTCTAAGGAACATTTTGGGTTCTTATCTAATAGGAAAATATTGGATGCAAATGAAGTTGTACAGGAGAGTTTACATTCTATAAAAACCAAGAAATTGGAGGCTCTTATCCTTAAAATGGATTTGGTCAAAGAATATGATAGAGTGGATTGGACTTACTTAATATTAGTCCTTCTTCAAATTGGTCTTCTTATTGAAGTGACTGATTGGATAATGGCTTTTGTAACTTTAGCTAATTTTGTAGTTATGGTTAATGGCTCTCCTTTGTTTTCTTCGAAGGATCTAGAGGCGTAAGACATGGGTACCCCTTATCTCCATTATTGTTTCTCCTTATTGTTGAAGGCTTAAGTATAATGATTGGGATGGTCAAGAGAGAAAGGAAAATAGTGGGAATTAAAGTTTCTTCTCTCCACTTTATTACCCACCTTTTATTGTGGATGATGTACTTTTGTTTGGGGATGGTTCTGTCTCTAATTGGATCTCATTTAAAGGAATTATTAAGTTATTTTGTGAAGCTTCAAGATGGAAGTGAGTGCTCAAAATTCTGCTTTTCTACAAAACAATATTTCAAATGAAGTATTGGATCAAGTGCTTGGTATTTTTCCTTATCATATGTATCATATAGATGTGGATTTTAAATATTTGGGCTACTTTTGGAAGCTTAATTGTTATAAGATAGAGGTCTGGTCCTGGTTATTGAAAAAAGTTAAGAAGATGATTTTTAATTGGGCTTGCAAATGGATTTATCTGGGGGGAGATGTGGGGGAGATTCACTTTGGTGAAATCAATACTGCAAAGTATTCCAGTTTATTGGCTCTCTTTAGCAAAGATACCTATGTCCATTATGTAAGGCATTAGAAAAATAATGATGCATTTTTATGTGGGATGGAAATTTTCTTGGGAACAAATTTCACATGTCAAATTGGGAGAGCATTTATCTTCCAAAGAAGATAGGTGGGTGGGTGATTAAGAATCTGGATTGGTTCAGTCTTGCTTTAAGCTTGAAAATATTATGGAGGGGACTCCTTGGTATAGGTCAATGGAATGAAGTGTTACAGGGTAATTATTTGAAGAAAAATTATGTGGTGGACTGGATAAGAATTCCTAACAAATCTATTTCAAATGCTTCTATTGTTTGGAGGGGTTTGGTTAGATCCTCCCCATGGTTGGGGTCTTCGTTATCTTGGAAGGTTTGTAATGGTATGCAATTTTTTCTTGGGGTGGACCCTTTTGTGGGAGGTGAATATGTAGGAATTCTAAATAGGTTCAAGACCATGATAGAATTCTAATAAGCTTGGATATAGAAGCAAAGAAGTCCTCACAAGAATTATTCAGAGATATGCATAAATAAGAAGAAATATTGAAGTAGAACCATGAGAGACAGAACTCAATTGATGTAAATATCATCTATGTATCATTAAACAATATGAATACAATATATAATACATCCTAAAGAGAGAATTATAATGCCTTGGAGGCAAGTTTGAAAAGCCCACAAAAGACAGGCTTACTGAAAGCTAAAAAAACCCAAGGTGGCAAAATCACTTTCCAAATCAGTCAAGAGTCTCACTAATTAGCTAAATCGGGAATGGAAGCTAATGAGTGATGAAAAAGGAATGTGATGATTCCTTCTGGAGAGAAAAATATGGAGGATGAGTTGTCCTAAAAGAAGACAACTTTCCAAGTCAATGAGGGTGCCTAGCTTTATCCTTATCCACTGAAAAACATAAAAAGCAGGACAAAATTATGTAAGGAATGAAAGTGCTCTCACTAATTCAGGACAGTCATAAAAGCAGTAGAATCTTATCCATAATATTTCTAAGTGTGCTCATGTGGTTAATGATTGCAAGCGATGACCTAAGAAGGCAATATGTGGCCAACTACCTAGTCAACACCTAGGAAATTAATAAAAAATGATTAATACATTATATCCTAAGTCTAAAGTGGTTTTTTAATATTCTAACACGCCCCTTAATCCTGACTTAGTGTGAGTAAAATATGATGAGGGCACAGGAAACTATGGCCTATTGTCACCCTTTACAAAAATGTATTAGTCCATGTAGGTGAGGAAAGAAGGAAAACCATTTGGGAAGAAAACCCCCTCTCAAAATCAACATGGAATACACCATAATAAGTCTCTCCAAACTACAAGTAGATGAGAACTTGGTCAAATGTCTAGAGGAATATTCTTATTGGGAAGAAGTGGAATGTTCTCACCAGACTTGAACTTCTTGAGATTAGGTTGAAATGAGTCTTGATGATGTCCTCCATCTTCTGTGCAACTCTGAGAGTAGGTGCTAATCATAATCATGTAGTGGATTATAAGCGTGACAGCAAGAGCGAATCTAACCACTCCAAACTGTAATTTTGCCTCTATAGCATCCAATGACACAAAAAAATCGAACCAAAGAGAGGTTCTTAGTGTGTATGATCTGTAACAATTGGATGATGATATTTACAATTCGAATTAGAAACCTGAACAATGGACGTGAGAGCGCAACTAACAACTTCACACTACATGTTGTACTTCCTAATAACCATTATATTATTATCTTGCACATAATCCTCAATATTTGAAGTATGAGAGGAGAACAATGATGAGAGATGGAAAGATATGAGTTCTTCTTCAACAACAGATCTATGTCATTTGATCTTCAGTACCTGCAAAACAAACTCTCTGAAATCTTATACTGGAAGACTAATTGATCAAGATACAAGATTTGATACCATGTAGGAATTATAAATAGGTTAAAGACCATGATCGAATTATAATAAGCTTGGATCTAGAAGCAAAGAATTCCTCATGAGAATTATTTAGAGATATGCATAAATAAGAAGAATTCCAATATTGAAGTAGAACCATGAGAGACAGAACTCAATTGACGTAAATATCATCTATGTATTATTAAACAATATGAATACAACATATAATACATCCTCAAGAGATAATTTGAATTCCTTGGATGCAAGTTTGAAAAGCTCACAAAAGGAAGGCTTACTGAAAGCTACAAAACCCCAAGGTGGAAAAATCACTTTCCAAATCAGTCAAGAGGCTCACGAATTAGCTAAATCAAGAATGGCAGCTAATGAGTGATGAAAAGGGAATGTGATGATGGCTTTTGGAGAGAAAAAAATGGATGATGAGTTGGCCTAAAAGAAGACAACTTTCCAAGTCAATGAGGGTGCCTAGCCTTATCCGTATCCACTGAAAAACATAAAAAGCACGACAAAACTGTTTAAGGCAGGAAAGCGCTCTCGCAAATTCAGGATAGTCATAAAAGCAACATAATATTATCTAGAATATTTCTAAGTGCACTCTTGTGGCCAATGATGGCAAGTGATGGCCTAAGAAGGAAACATGTGGCCAACTATCTAGTCAACACCTAGGAAATTAATAAAAAATGATTAATACATTATATCCTAAGTCTAAAGTGGGTTTTTAATATTCTAACATAAGACTATTACAGACTTTTTGAACCCTTACCGATGCATCTTCTTGAGAATGCCTTCCAATTATTAGCCCATGTGAGAAAAGCTAAGAATTTCAGTACTTACTCTTCCTATTGGCTTCTTATTGAGGATTTGGGTTTAGTGGGTGATCTGGCAGAGGAATGGAACTCTTTCATTTATGGTTTGAAACAATATGGTATTAGGATTTTAGATGGTGATAATGTCTTAGTTTGGGTCTGTAATGGTTCAGATGGGAGGATAAGTGCAAAGCTTGATTATGTTGTTATCTCTACAGGTTATGTTGACATGGCAAATAAATGGTGGCACAGTAATATATGGAAATGGCATATTCCCCTAACATTGAAGTGATTTACTTGGTTATGTCTTGAAAATAAAATAGTAACTTGGGAAAATCTCATAAAAATAGGTTTTGTTGGTCCTAGTATTTGCAGTCTATGTAGAATGGAGGATGAATCAATTTCTCATTTTTTTGTTCATTGTTCTTTTATGAAGAAAGTTTGGGTGGAGGTCTACAGGAATCTTAAGTTTATTTTAAATCTGGGGAGCTTCTTCTTTTTTCACAGTGTATGAAAGATCGATTTAAAAATACAAAACAATTTAAAGAGCTTCCTCTATTTGTGTAAAAATACAAAACAATTTAAAGAGATTCCTCTATTTGTGATATGGGGCATTTGGAAGGCTAGAAACTTATCAATCTTTGAAAAGATTTGTCCAAATGCATTTTTTGTTAGTTCCAGAGTTGTGGGATATTTTTTAAGAATTTTGTAAGGAAGAGAAACTTAAAATACAAAGGATTCTCACTTTGCCTGATTTTGAAGAAGAAATGTCTATTGGCTATTTTGATGGTGCAACTTCAAAAGGTTTATGTGGTGGTGGCATGTTTTTAAAGCTTAATTACGAACACTCTTTTCATATTTGGATGGAATGTGGTAGTGGATCAAACATTAAAGTTGAATTATTGGCACTCTAGGGTCTTCTCTAGTTTGCAAATCACAAAGGTATTGTACATCTATAAGTGGTAGGTGATTCTAAAGTAACTATGGAGTGGGTAGCTGGAAAATCAAGGTTACAGGTCCTTACATTGAAACAATGGTGCTCTCTTATTGTGGAATTAAAACAAAAGTTCTCGCATATTTCCTTTTACCATATTTATAGACAACTCAACTTGGTTGCAGATGGACTTTCAAATAAAGCTATGGGCACTATGGATGGACATATTCATTTTGAAGAATTGATAGGCAATTATGTTTGTTCAAAGGGATCTCTTTTTTTTTGGATGATCGGAGTTGTACTTAGAAAGTAGCTTAATCAATTTTTATGATGTATTAAAAGATGCTAGTTGTCTTAGATCCTGAAGACTAAAATATGCTTTTGTAAGTCTATTCTCAGAGAGACAGTTATTTTTGGAAAAAAGGTTGAATTGGACAATCTTTGATTATGGTTGGAAGTTATATTTTGATAGGTTGATAAGGTTTGGTTAGTTTTGAAAAGATGTATTTTTGGACATTGTTACCTTTGATTCATTTTTTATGAATAGCAAGATAACAACCTTTTTTCTTCGTGAAAAAAAGTATATTTTTATTTTACAAGTCAAAATATAGCTATTTTATAAAATTAGTAAATTTTAAATATGATCGTCATTTTGATTTATAATTTTATTTTTACCATCATAGATCCATATTAAACCCTGATCTATTAAGCACCGAGAGAGATCCAATTTCTTGAAGTGTAATTTTTTTCTTTATGTGTAAAAAATTTAAATTAAAAAAATTACACCTCAAGAAATTGGATCTCTCTCGGTCATCAGTAGATCTATGCTAGTTTAATTTTTTTTATTTTATGAGCTCACATGAATTTGTTTAATTACTTTTTATTTGAGATAAGTTATGAGCCGATGTGATTTTTTTTAATTATTTTACTTTTATTTTTTGGAACGTTACGTTATGTAACGTGACACATCTCCCCCGTACTCGGCTGCGAGCGCCTCACTATTCTTGATGCAACAAGATAACTCATTAATACTTATTAGGCTATTATCCAATTGGCATATATATTTATTTACTTATTATTCGAATGGATTCTTAATCTTTTTATATAAAAAAGGATTATTTTTATTTTTATTGATGATAAATTTTACTATGAAAACAACTCCAAGGGTTAGCTCAAGTGGTCTTTGAACTAAACATGAGATATATACCCCCATAGGTTTAAATGTCTTGATCCTATTGAAGGTACAAACCTATTTTCATTATTTTTCAATCAAACTTAATTTTTATTTAATGTGGCAATATAATTTTTTTATTTTATAAATTCCTATTATGTGCAAGTATTTCTAGCTTGCTACTCCACTGTGATTCAATTCACAAAATCATTGAACACCTTCACATATTTGCTTCACACATGGGTGCTATTTTAGATAGTTTTGCAAGCAAATCCATATACTACTATCACAAACGGATGCCAATGGATCCCAAAGAGTGCAAGTTGAGGAATAATATCCCATTATTCTATAGGGGGGTGGATTGAGGTAAAAAAGAAAAAAAGAAGAATAAGTAGTATGAAGATTATTTTACTCATTAACTCTTGATTATTTTTCTTTAGTGTTATTTTATTATATGATAAGTAAATGTATGCTTACATGATTCTTGTGTATGAATTTTTAAGAATGCACTCATAGCATCAACACATAAGTTGTGTAATTTTCATTCAATCTTTAAATTGAAATCGCAATTTTTTTCTTTGGAAAAACATATCTGTTTGTCATACCATTTTGCCATTTACTTTACTAAATCAAGTTGAGAAAGTAAATTTTTTGTTGGTTGTTGGAAACTAAGCCTTTAGAATGGTTTCCCCTATGTGAATATTATTGCACTTCATCAAACTTGAGACTCGATTACAAATGTTTTCTAGCCAATGTAGGTTGTGCTTCTAAATTATTTCAACAAGCTTTGGTTGTAAATGATACATGTTTATAGTCTTAATCATATAGACATGTTTTTACTCTTTCTAACTACACTATGCGATTTTTGTAAGGTGACTTCTTTTTTGGAGTTTTATAATTTAAATGATTTTGTGAAGAAAAATGTAAATATCATTTTGACATGTAACATTAAGATTTATTCGTCAAATAAAATGTGATGTTTAAATTAAAAAAAGGCACATAACAATTTTTTGACATGCAAGGTAGGACATCAAATTTTAATCCTTGTTCCACCTCTATTTCAAGACAACTAGATTACTGAAATTTGGAGGAAAACAAGAACCAATCAATGTGAAACCTTACCTCACCCCCCAAAAAACTGAGTTTGTTCACACACACACACACACACACACACGCGCGCGCGCGCGCCTTTGTTCCATCTCTATTTCAAGACAACTAGAGTATTGAAATTTAGAGGAAAACAAGAACCAATCAATGTGAAACCTTACCTCACCCCCCCAAAAAATATACTCCCCCAAAAAACTGAGTTTGTTCACACACACACACACACACACACACACACACACACACGCGCGCGCGCGCGCACACACACACGCATGCACACGCACGCGCGCACACACACACGCATGCACACGCACGCGCGCGTGCGCGCGCGCGCACACACACACACACACACATGCTTATTGTTGAGGGAAATATGGGGGGAGAAGGCTACCAGGAGGGACCCACTAGGGGTTTCTTTACCAAATGTTTGAAAATCACCAACTGATTGATGTGGAGCCTGTCAAGATTTTCCCAACATGGAGAAACGCCGGAAGAGGTCGGGCAACGATATCCAAAAGACTAGATCAATTCGATGGCTGAGTTTCTATATAATGAGAATGTAAAAATTAAATAATCGGTTGGGACGAGGGGGTTATCAGATCATTCATCTATCATATTGAATATTGACCTAGAATATTGGAAGACACCAAACCCACTAAAATTCAACCATTCTTGGCTCTTAGATAAAAATTTCAGAGAGTTGGTAACCAAGAATTGGGTTCCTTTTGATAACCAAGGGGAAACATATGCAATGAAACATTTTACAAATAACATCAAAAGTATTAAAGGGCTTATGAAAGGATGGGTGAAAAAGTAGTTGTTAAGTCTCATGCAAAACTAAAGGAAGTGGAAGATGGTATCAATACACTTTTTGAAAATAATGAAGCTAGTATATTTTCAAAGGATGAGGATCAATTGCTTAAAGAGTTTGAAAATAAAAATAAAGATCTATTGGCTAAGGAAGCTACCTAGAGACTACAAAACAAAGCTCTATAGATTTAGGATGGAGACAACAATACTAAATATTTTCGCAATTATGCTAACTACAAAAAACATATTAATACCATCTAGAAAATAAAGCATCCAAATGGAAACATGGTTAACTCTTTCAAAGATATGGTGGATGCGAGCAATTTGCACTTCAAAACTCTTTTCAAGGATCCTAAGGAGCCCAATATAGGTGAAATTATGAGGATTATAAGGATTTTCCCGAGTCTCATCGATGAATATATGAACAAGTCCTCGGATGAAAAAAATTACCAACTTTGAATTGAAGTTTGTTCTTCACTCTTTCAACAAAGATAAAAGTCTTGGTCTCGATGGTCTATCGATGGATTTTTATATGGGTTTCTTCGACCTATTAGGGCATGACTTGTTACAAGTTGCGGAAGAATCCAGGACATCTGGAAAAGATTTGGGAGCACTTAACTCTAATTTCATAGCTCTCATTCCCAAGAAGCAAAATGTTGTTACATTTGGAGACTTTCGACTTATTTCGTTGTGCAATTTCATTTACAAGTTGATTTCCAAAATCATTGTTTCTAGATTAAAGGTCCTTACGTCATGCATTGTATCTGATGAACAATTTGGTTTTCTTAACAATTTCCAAATTCGTGATGAAGTGAAATTGAAAAAGAAGGGCTACACACAGTCACAATCCAAAAATTATCAGTTGTTATTTTGAATATTGGCCTGGCCAAGGCATATGACAGAGTGAATTGGTTCTTCCTCAGTTATTGCTTCTATAGTTGGGAATGAATTTGCAGAGTGTTAATTGGATTATGGAGTGTCTAGAATATGTTTCTTATGGTGTTCATTAATGGTTCTCCATCAAGGTTTTTTCATGCTTCAAGAGTACTTAGACAAGGCTGTTCTTTATCCCTTTTCCTCTTTATTATAGTGGCAGATGGGTTAATTATGATTATCAAGGATGTTAAAAGAAGAGGGGAATTGAAAGGTATCATAATATCCATTTATGTTTTTATCACTCATCTTTTGTTTGTTGATGACATCATGATCTTCGGTCAAGGACCGATAAGGGGGATGAAGAAAATTAAAGAATTGTTGGACCTCTTTTGCAAAGATACTAGTACGGTAATTAATATGAATAAGTTAGAAATTGTGTGCCATGAATGAGCAGATGTCATGGTGAATCAAGTAGATAATTGTTTTCCTATGAATAAGAGCGAGTTAGACCAAGGGTTTAAATACCTAGGTTTCAGGTAAAAAACTAATGACTACCGTTATGAGGATTGGCTTTGGATCTATAACAAGCTGGAAGCATGAATCTCTATATGGTGTAATAGATGGTTGTCTTATGGTGGGGGAATAATTTTGGTGAAGGTGTTCTGGGAGACTATACATGCCTATTGGATGATCGTTACTAATATCCCAAAGGGAATACTAACAACAAAAAAAACAAAAATGATTTAGCTTTTTCTGGACTGAAAAGAGGGCCAAAGAGGGAATTCCATTGGTTAAAAGGTTAAGATTAGTATTATCCAAGGATGCTAGGGGATGAGGCCTTAAAAATATATACCATTTCAGTTATGCTCATGCAACAAAAAGTTTGTGGCATTTGGTTAGCATTGATGGAATGTGGAAGAGGGTGATAATCACGAAATACTTAAAAGGTTTGATTATAGAAGAGTGGCTTGGATTGGAGAGGAAAATTTTCCAAGGGGATTCTATAGTTTGGAAATCCATGAAAAAGGATTCCCCTTTAGTTGGCAAGTGGGAAATGATAGTAGGATGTAAATTGGTGAAAACCCATGGATCGGTGCTAAATGAAACTATAAATTATCAAATGCTTTATTGGCCAAGCTTCATGTTGAGGGAATCTACTAGCTCATGGAGGCTTCCATTTAGGTGGGCAGAAATGCCTGGTCATGATGATGGTTGACTACAAAATATTTAAATCTACATGACAATTTGGTTGAGGAGTGGACATATTACATAAATCAACTCAGTCATTGTGCTATCAAACTATTTGAGGAGGAAGACCAACTCAAATGGTATCAGAATAGTGGATCTAGTGAATGCATAGTTAAATTAGGATATGTAGCTAAAGTTGAGGGAAATGTGGTTCAAGAAAGAGTGTGGTGGGGGAAAGCAGTTTGGAAATTGACTTGTCCAATAAAAACAAAAATTATATTGTGGTTTCCCTTAGCCAATAGACTTCTTACTTGGGATAATGGTCAGAAGCATAATTGGTAAGGGCCAAATAGATGCATCATATGTAAGAACCGTGCCAAATCAATTGATCACCTATTTTTTACCTACTCTTATGCACAAGTATGCTGGAAGGATGTCACTCAAGCTTATGTGGGTATAAATAAATGGAATAAGATGACTTTGGTTGACTATCTATTAGACTAAATTTCTGATAAGTTTGTTGTGAGTTATAAGGCTCTTCCATGTCTCTTTATTTATGGTCTATGGTGGAATATAAATTAGATGGACTTCCAAGATCTTATTATTTATATAGTTATGATAGCTCATCGGATTAGATTGGTGATAGATAACAATAAGCATACCCCAAAAGGTAAATCGACCGCAATATTAATGATGCCATGTATTGATCAAGGAATGCCATAGGGCTTATTTTACCATACAAGTCAAGGAGAGGCAAGATTATTTGGAGTTGGGGCTATTCTATTCTTATATAATCAACATTACTATCATATTATGTATGCAATAGGGCAAGGTACCAATAACAAGGATGAAATCTATTCTCTTTGAGTGTTGTTAAAGGTTGTAGTGGATCGGAAGAAAAGAAACTCAAGCTTTGGGGATTCCAATCTTATGATAGATTGGGTAAGTCATTAGTGCATCATTGGAACCTTGGGACTAGCTCTCACTTAGAACCATTCAAGGGATATAGTTGGCACTTTTAGTAATATTTATTTCACTCATTTTTACCAAGAATACAACACACAAGCTAATGTTTTGTCAAAAGAGCCATTGACCTTACAGGAAGGTACTCCGAAAGTCTTGGAATTTACAGGAGGTACTCTTATTTCATAATCGAAGATTTTTTCTATTAGTTTTTTGTTTATGTTTTGTGGGAATACGTAATATCGAATCAATATGTCTATGTGTATTTTTACTAAAGTGCAACTATATCCTACAGTTTTGGTTGTAAAACCTTCGGTCTTTGGGGAATGAATGTAATATGTAGTTGTAGGTTCTCTAATATTGTTTGAATGCAATGGAGACATTCAGTATAGTTCATTGCGTCCTATATGGATAGTCCAATGTATATTTGATTTCTCACTTAGAAAGATCAATATAAGGATTTTTTTCTTGGGAACAAAAATTAATGGGTTTGATATTACCCTCAACCAATCCCCGTAACAACTGTAAAATGGCCAGTTAGTCTTGTAAAAAATATTCACCCAAAAATAGAGGGTTTATTGCATTTTACATTTGTTGCAAGGATTGGTTGAGGGTAACAATAAACCACAATACACCAACCATAATCTTTATGTCAATATGATTGTCTATGAAGTTAGTATCCCTCCATGACATAACGATTTTCTAGCTACAAGGTGAGTATTTCTAATCCTTCCTCTCTCCTCCTTTTTGTGGAAAAAAATAATAAAAATCATTCACTAATAATGATGTACATACATGAGAAATACATTCACTCACCTTAACCCATAATTATCATGACCAAATTTTATAACTCATAACCAAGGTTAGGTCTTAATTTGTCAAGTAATCATGTGTCTAAGCAAAGATTATAAGAACATACTCGACTCAACCAAGGCCATATATGTACTTCTTTGTTTGCAAGAAAGTTATAAGAACATGTATCACTCAACCAAAATCAACCACCGACATTGGTATATTTATCACTTCTAAACATATGCATTATGCTTATGAAGTGATATGGACTTGAAGGGACATCGAGCTTTCCTTTTTACCCTTTTTTGGATATCTTTCTACTTAGTCGATGGGGTCTACTACTGGGTGTTATAGCAGTAATTTACTCAATGATGATAAACTGACTCCTACATCCCCCTCATACATCAGAATGTGGGAAAATCCCTTCAAAAAACATCATTTTGGCTTGTGTACACGTTGAGTCTGTGAGCAACTTGAATATGCACATGTTACCCTAGAGAAACATGCGTACACCTCTTGAAATTTGAAAAAATAAAAAGAAAATGAATTTTCACATGTGGTTTGGACAATTGGAGTTCGGTCTGGTCTTAGTTACACCATAACCAACCACCTAAACCACCAACCTCAAAGTACAAAATAAGCCTCAAATGGAAGGATGGGGACCAGTTTTTCACCAAAGTAAGGATACACTTGAGAGTAGAATCTAAGTTTCCCAAGAGTTTTTATTGCAGTATTCCTCTCTACTTCCCAACCCTTTGATCCTTTTAATTCCAAGTGTAAGGAAGATCGTGGAAGATAGTCTATTAGTCTCCCCGGGTAAGGAAAATCCAGACCGAAGAAGGAGACACCTCACTGAAAACTCATGTACTGCTTGTTGTTTCAATTGACTCTTGATTAATATGAGATCACTCTTCTTTCCCTCCCTCAACACATTCTTGTCTATGAAATATCTTTTTAATTAGGATGTTTTGAGTGTTGAACTAATATAGATTAATGCAAGTTAGTTTGCTTTGTTCAATTAAGAATTCAAGTTGTTGTTTTTATCATTGTTATATGGTTGTCAAAAGCATTTGAGAAGGGTATTTGATTGTTTCTTATGTGTAGGTACATGATAGTTCTAAGGATGATCAGAAGAGAACTATTGAAGCCACACGCTTGTAAAATATTCAACCACTCGGATCCAAGTAAGTACACAATACCATCTCTTTGAATTTACTCTTGGTTGACAAAGTATGAGATTAGAGTAGGATCTCCCTAAATATGTGATAGCCCTAACCCTAGCTATTTAGGTGAGTTTTACCCCTTAACAGAATTGGTGACCATATTGGGGAGCCTAACTCATCAAAATATTCCTTGTAGGGTTTGCATTTCCTTCAAATCACAAGTTGCTTTGGTTGATATTATCCCTTCCTTGAATTTTTTCCAAGTCAGACTTAATCGACATCAAGAAAAATTTGCTTGCTTTGCTTTTTTCTGCGATTGGGGGTTGTTGTACTCTTTTTGCTTTCTAAGTAGTAGCATATGTATGCTTCTTTCCTTCTTAACATTCACGTACATACACGACTTGTTGTCTGGACAATCACGTATATACGCGACTTGTTGTTTGAGCAGACGTATACACCCTATAGGGACTAAGTTTGCTAGTCAGGAGCCTATGGAATTGATTTTTTTGGTTTTGTCTAGGAAGTTTGCAAAATTTTGTCGGGATTATTGTATTCTTTGATTTGTGGTGGAGCCATTAGTGAATAAATTCTTTATTTTGAACCTATAATAGTCTAAGGTGTGAGAACATTGTTGTTTTTGCATGATTTGGGGGATTTTGAAGTCAAAAGGAAGTTTTGAGTTGTGGAACACTATAGGTCGAGTTGCATTGGTCATTACTTTGCACTGTCAAATGGTCTTCAAGTTGAATTAGCATCTCTTGAAAACATTGCATATAGGCAAAGTTTGTATCTTTTCGCTTTGTTTGCTTGCTTTGTGTACAAAAAGGAGAGTGTGAGTATTTGTTTATGCCTCTGCCTTACCTCATTGTTTAGGTGAAACAAATATCAAAGACTTACTTTCCTTAGTAAACTTGAATGTGCCCCTTTTGAGTCTAAGAAAACGTCTTATTTGTATCTTCTCAAAATTGTTTATTCATGATAGATGAAAAGAATAAGTTTTGATTGCTTCTTTTGCGCATCTTAGTGAACAAGTAATTGGTTATTTTTATGCTTTTGTAGATGTAGAATTCATTTGCATTTTGATATTGAGGTATATGTTGGATTAGGTAATTTGAAACTTTAATGAAAGAGTCTTTAAAATAGACAATAGGATTGATTGTTTTGAAGTTTTGTATACCTTCTTTTATTTTGGAGGATGATGAATGAAATCATTTTGAATATCATTAATGGTATCAAAAGGTTTATGTGTCTTTATCACTTTTAATTCTTGAACAAGTTGGTGATTTTTGAAAACCAATCGCACATTTTAAAAATAGCTAGGTGTTTTCTTTCTTAGAAACCAACATTATCCTAGGTTCTAGGGCCTTGACAGTAGGTTGGAGAGTAGATTTCTCCAAGGCCGTCTAAAAAAAACTAGGAACCCATTAATTGAGTGGATAAATCCAATAGTAACAAAAACATTTATTGGGAAAGCACGTCTCACACATGCATCAAGCACAAGGTAAAGCTAGGAAAGCAGTTGGTATCTTCCCCTTGATTTTTGTTTAGTGGGATACACGAGTACGGGGGCTCTAAGTAAGTGGCAAGTCCTTAGGGCGACACCACTTTTTCTAGAGTTTCGGATCTAAAACTTATGTCCTACATTCCATGCCCATTTGTGAACACCTATCCTGCGTCTGTTCCACCCAAATATTGTTTGTGAATTTGTAGCTTTACTTGCTTTTCCTAGGTTCCTCATAGGTGACTACAAGGGGAAAGTCTTGTGTTACCTGAAGTAGACACATAACATCTGCTCAGCTCCCTTGGTGGGTACTCATATTCACGAGAGTGCTTGGCCCTTGGGTGATTGTTGTAGGAGAGTTATTGTAACTGCTTGTCAAACCTTCGTTGGTTGAACTTGGCAAAATCATCCCATCCTGACCTCCAGAAGGCCCTTATGTAGCTCTTCACTAATTGGTACCGGGTCTTAATCACCCCGTGCTTATCCTTGGAAAAGTGAGGTTGTTTGCTTGAATCTTTTAGAAAAATTTTAATGAGTGTGGGTCTATTGTAAAACAAGTTGTCAAAGTGTCTCCTCTTGTGTCTGTGTAAGCCAAAGTGGTTGATCAACCTCTTCGTAATTCTAGAAGGATCTAGAAACTCTCACCTGAAAAGGTAGATTCAATTGATAAGAGGTGTGAACTGGATCACATTAATCCACCCCCCCAAGGGGCAAAGGAAGAAAACCCAAGAACTGAAAATAATCCCGCAAAAGAAAGAAAAGAATCCGAACTTAGTGAATCTAATAGTTTATCTAAAGAACGATACCTTAATGGGTTAGATGGTCATATTAATTTATCACCGAGGAGCACATATCCTCCCATTCAAGAAGTCTTAGGTCTAATTGATATTGAATACCTTACAAACCCAAAATGAGGTTTTAATCCACCTACATCTAGATCACATAGTTCGGTTTTCATCCAAAGTCATTAGTTTGACACACATAACTTTGTAACACATTTCAATCCTTTGTCCCAATGGAATGACATGGATGCCACGAGATGGATTCCTTTTACTAGGGGCATTCCCCATCCATTTACTTCAAACATCATAGGAGGTACTAACCCAACCATGTCTTCAACATTGAATTGCCATGGTCTCTGCTATCATCGGGGGTAGCCACCGGAGGATCAACTCCTTTGATTGTTGCTCCTATGGGTGGAATAGGAAATTTGGCATCTTATCGTAGGGTACCGACCCATTTTCATTTGGAATGCCATCTTTTGAATTTCCATCTAGACCTGCCAATGCACCCCTTGCAGCATCAAGTTTCACTACATCTGGTGTCGAACCTATCGTCCCCTTCAATGTATTTCCATTTGGGTGTCGACATCTACATATGTAAATCCCTTCCATGGTAGCAAGAGCTTCTACAAGATTTATCTTGCCCTGAGGAAGCATGCCTTTCTCGAGCATGGGTCACACAAGTAACAGAACTTCTTTAGGCTTCAGTGTTTCCCAAGGGAGCATGGATTTCCCTGGATTTGGAAGAACAATTAGTTCCACACCGTATTATCAAGTACAACCCAATTATACTTAGATTCATGGACATCAAAACAACCCTTTTGTGATACCTGGTAGCCCTTACATACCAGGGAAATCTTTCGTTAACCAAAATCAATGGGAAGTCAATGCCTTTGGTAGTTTCAACCCCATTGCATAGACAAAGTTACCTTTCTCGGTGACTTGGAATCTACCTAACTTAACTAGGTTAACCAATGGCATTGTGTTACAAAACCCAAGTTGGCTCTCAGTCCCCACAAAATCTGTAGAAGACCCTACCGTGCACGTCATGATGTTCTGTTTTTGGCGTTCAATGATGGATGATAGTAATAGGATGTGTCTCTTCCAGAGAATGTTAACCAGGGTAGCCTCTAAATGGTACATAGATCTACCTATAACTTCTTTCCAAAATTTTCATGCAATTGTAATGACTTTTCTTAACCACTTCCAACTTCCAATTCGCTATGAGATTGGCACTAAGATTTTGATATCCTTTAGATAGGATAAATCCATGCATAGCCTAGGTCCCGTTCGCGAGTGGTGGAGAATGCAATGCCTTATAAAAGCCCAGATTCCTAATGAATTTTTGGTGTATTGGTTTATAAAATCCTTATAGCCATATATTACAAAAGATGTAGCTCTATCAGGAGTCACTACAGAGGAACAAGCGATTATCAAGGACCAACAATTGGACTTTACGTACTCACAATCTTGGATGTTATATGAAATTATGCCTATTGCTCCTAAAGAAAATTCCGATCCAACACAACTGAAACCTGCACCACATGTTGATGGTGTGATTGGTTTAATTGAAAATGCGGTAGCTTGTTAATTCACCATGCAAATGGGACAAATGTCTATAAAAATGGTTGTAGTTTCCCAGACCAACACCAACAACCCCGCTCCCAGCCAACCCTATGATATTCTATCAATACAAACAAATAATGCCAAAGGAAACCAACAAACTGGAGGGAAAAAGCAAAATAAGAATAAGGAGGACAAGGACAAGGGAAAAAATAATGCGAACAACAATAATGTTAGTGGGGATAAGAAGGAAAAGAGGAAAGTGAAGTTTCCATGCAAACTTTGTGGCGATGATCACTTGAATCACCAATGTCCCAAACCAGAGGTTGCTCAAAGGCTATTGGCACAACAAGTAGCTCCCAAGCAACCCGCTGTATTGACCAACCTATTCCCTCCACAACACCAAAAAATGGTTGTTGGCATCACAACTAACACTACACCCGAACAAGGGGGCAATCATGGTGCCTCTTCCCAAGGGAAATTGAATGCAAACGTATACATGTGCGAACAAGAGGTTAAAATAAATACTAGAGCTTGGAATTATGATATATCTACACCTGGATCCATGGGAAAGGATGTCCCTGACTCTGAATTTTCCAATCCTGTACACATTCAGAAACTATCCAATGACACGATGTCTTACATATCGAAAGGTGTGCTAAAGCGAAATGTGTATAATCCTAATGTGAGATCCATATAAAATTATAGTATCATCGAAGACATGGCACAAGCTTTGTGCGCGATGTCGACACTAGAGGTTCTCCAGATTTGGCCTACATAGGGAAAGACTTTGTTAACGATAATATGAGCTTTAGACCCCCTGGATTCTTAGCTGATAAAATTTGAATTGGATAATTGGAAGCATTTCCTACCTCACTCTGCCACATTTTAGATTCAAGTATCAATCAGAGGGTTGAGTATCTTCAAAATTGTGGTAGATGAAGAAACTTCCACTTGTGTCATGTCCTTTTCATGTTGGAAAGCTATAGATCACCTAAGACCATTCCCTCACCAATGATGTTGAAAGTATTTGAAGACGATCTTTTTAGACCTCATGGAATCATCTCAGCTCTCCCAGTAGAGCTAGGGGGCAAGATTGTAACTATAGAGGTGGAAGTCATCAAGTCTCCATTAGATTATAACCTCCTGTTAGGGCGCAGTTGGACTTACGCTATGACGACAGTAGTGTCCTTGATATTTTGAGTAATTAATTTTCCACATGAAGGGAATATTGTCACAATAGACCAACTATCATTTTGCAGGAATGAGTCCATTCAAACAACCGAGACAAATATTTCAATAGTTGACCAGTCCATGAGGGCTTGCGTAAATGTTGGAGTGCGGATGTACCCTACCCTTATGGGCACATTCAAACTTACCCCACCAAACCCGAATGAGAATATTGCCCCGATACACGTGATCTCCTTGGTATCCACTAATTCCGCGGTAAGAGTATGTTACTTCAGAACTTCTTCTTTTGAAGATCTGTGGATAGTGTTAGAACCCTCTCGGGAAATTGGGTATAGAAGAGCATTATCGACTTTGTCTACAGTTGAGATTACACACCAAGCTATTTTATTGAACATAACAGACCATGATCATAACTCTACACCTAGGGAATAAAGCAATCAATATAACACACCCGTTATTTTGGAATCCATGTCTATGGAGGACAACTGTGGCAGATATGCACCAACATGCGTCATTTTTTCCTACCGCAAATGATTTGAGGATTGACGAGAACAAAACCATCATACTAGGAAGTATGGATTGGTATGGGATTCCTCTCACTACATACAAAGTATATGCAGAAGGAAACATGGCTAACGTTTCTAAGGGTATCCCGATTGATATATCCAAAAATCCTAGTGTTGTTGAAAATGATTGGACCCATCAAGAATATTCCCACTCTAGAACTATCTTATCTAGTAGATCGATACTTTTTTCAAGCTCAACATAATTCATGCATAGGTAATGATATACACCCTTCGGGATCTTAACTTATCTCTAAATAACAAAATTTACCTAGTATATTTCCAATGCTTTCCTAAAGTGGTAGAAGAAATAAGTGGATGAGGAGATTCAACAACCTCACCCACAAAAGGTTTGTTGTGATAAGCATGGTTGTTATTAAAGTATATGAACCATAGTTTAACAAAGAGCTTTACTATCCGCCAAAAACATGGCCCCACTTCCAAGACCGTTCCATGATTCTCAAGGTTGGGGAAAAATCAATGAATAACTTTTTGGAGTAGAAAGATATTGACTTTTATGTGGTCTACGCATAGTTAATCCATTCCCAAATAATTATTGCCAATGGTCACAGCACATTGAGACTATAAATCAAGGCATGCGATGATAACAACTATGACCTCATTAATCTCTAGTATATGTGTATGGAATGTTGAGGTGTATGTTGATCTCTCCACAATGAAAGCGCCTTGTTGACACAACTTGGGATATATTGACGTAGGAAGGTGTCTTGAACCAACAATATAGGTTCACTCTGCAAAAGGGTTCAACTAAACCTTCCTCTTTTGAAATGCAAGCCCTGTAGTCATGGTCCAATTATTGTTGCCTCTCTTTAATGTTGTTTTAGTAGTGAAGGCCTGATTTACCTATGGTTTCTAAATGAACTAATATGTGGTGCCACTAGTATGCAATGTGCAAGTAATATGTTTCTATTTAATCTATCTATCTAACCCTAATTAGGAGCACATATTAAATGGCACCAATTTGATATGGATGTGATGATGTATAGAGAGTAGGGAGGATAGCATACCTCTATCGTCGACAAATCCAATTTGTTATCATAACAAAAAATAAGCAAATATGAATATGTTACTCAAACTAATGTACATTTGCCACAACATTAACAAAACATGACATTCATCTTCACAAGCAACTAAGGAAATAATGAATGGTGAAGATAACTTACAACCATTGGCAACTTCACAAAGTATTAAAGCATAAGCCAACTAAATCCTTTCTACACGCACATGATGATAGCTTTAATTACCAATAGAAAAACAAGTTTCGTATCAAATGCATTAGACATGCCACTAGTACGCAAAAAGTATAGAGAGTAGTTCCCCTCTACCATTTGCATGATACTCCCAACCTTGCTCTAAGCATGTAAGTAATCCACCATTGCCAGGACTCTCAATAGCTCGCCCATTCCACAATCTATAAACCAACTACACATGGAACCGTTCATGTCCAAGGTACAACTCTAACACAAGTTTTCTAAGTTGAGCTACAATTTTGGTAAGGGTTCCAAGCTCTTAACAATCCATGCTATACTAGTTAATTCAATCCTTACTAGTATAAATATAGTTTTTTATGGATTAACAATTGACAAGGACTTCAAAAACTATGCAACAATGTCCTTTACATATCCCCAAGCTCCTATATAACCTACGTTATCTATCCATTCCCAACACATCACTGGTAGGAGGTTCCAACAACATATGGGTGATAGTGAAAGTTGGTGGAAAGAAGGAACCCCCCCCAAGTCTTGAAGAGTCGTAATATAGATGGGGTGGAATGTGCATGGGGATGATATGTGTCAAAACATGAATTGCACATGACATTGGCGAAGATGTTTTATTGCACTTGTATAGATACAAAGTTTAGAACTTGACATGTGATTTTTGGGAATTTTACAACTATTTTATGCATGGAAGAGGACCTGAAGATTACAATGTCCCATGGTTGGCTTTTATTTTTTCCCCCCCACCACTTGTCATGACGTAACCTCCCTCTCTCTCTTTAAGCAAGTCATTAGTATGTTCATTTCTATTAGTATGTGCTTATTGACTATCTAAAGTATACTTTACATTTTAGTCTAGCATAGGAGAATGCAAAGTATCCTAAGTCACGAGAAATAGAAAAAACAATATTTCCTTTTAACTGCCCATAGCTTCTAGTGAGATTCTGTTCTTGGACCCCTTATTAGAGACTTAACAAATTCCATATTATGTAAAAAATACACACCATGGCTCTTTTTTACATGAATCTCACGTGACTTGGCCTCCATAACAAAAATTACCAACCATTTAAATAAAAATTACATATCAAGCTATATGAAACTTAGGATAATATATAGTATCCTAAGTCATGAGCAATATAAAAAATAACATATCCTATGTAACCACCCACAACACCTAGTGGGGCCTTTGTCTCCTCGGTGAAATATGGGTCACGATGAAATATTGTGACCTTAGGGGTCCTAATAATTACTAATACTATATTCATTAAGGGTCATACCTCCTTAAAAATCTTTGTCCTTGTAGCAATTGAAGAAACTCAACGATGAAATTTTCTAAGCTTTGAACAATATTGTCACAACATAGACATATCAATCCATATTAGATCAATCTTATTATATATATAGACCTATTTATTGATGGGGTTCTTGGATGGAACTTCTTTGATTAGGATTCCATAAACGACTTTAAGTTTGAGGCCAATTTGCATCAAAGTTGAGATTCTTTAGATTGGAGTATTGTCCATATTTAGAATGATATTGATAAGTTGATTGGTGAGTGTGATGGTGTTTATATGTTTTTCCTACCTATGGTAAATTGAACCTATCAAGTTCTCCTTTTCCTTTTCAAATAAATCTTTTCTACTAGAATTGTATTCGAGTGCCTTTATAAGTCTTAGAAAATTTGCCTTGTGAAAAAATTATAAATGTTTTTTGTTAAAAAGTAAGTTTTGGGTTTAGGGCTAATTAAAAGAGTGCACCATTGATAATGCTTAGTGCACCACACTACCTTTGTATGTAGATGGGACTTCCTTTTTTCCCATCGCATAATGTGATGCCACATCCATATAAAGTAGAGAGTGTTAGGAGGAGAAAGCTTTCCTCCGTATCAATGCATGTTGCATCACCATGCATTGCATTCCTCCATTGCACACTATATTCCCACATGCTACAAATTTCACCCCTCTTTGATTATTCCCCTTTGTCTTCCTTGGCTTAAGATTTCCTCCATTGCACTCCATATCTTTGCATCACATGTAGATGTGGAGTGTGGGGATGAGTCTTTTCACCCTTCAACTATAGTTCCTCCACCCACATGATTTATGTCCAAAGATTTAAATCCTTATGTCATCATTTGGTGACACATGCCCCTATTGTTAGTTTTTTTGTTGTTGGAAATTTCAATCTGATCTAGGATCTTAATTGAGAGAATAACATGTACAGCATATCAATCATGGACACAATAATGCAAGCACACAAGAGACACAGAGTTTCACCGGGGAAAACCAAGAAGGTGAAAACCCCGCAACTTCCTTAGAGATAGATAGAGCAATGATACAACCCAAGTACAAGAGATTGTCCTCCTAGCAGCAGCTTCTCCTCCTCCACTAGTGCGCCACTCTCCAATGAGTGTGTGAGAGAAGAATAGAATGATCAAATAGAGTGCCTCCCGCACTCTATTTATACATGACTTGACTTGCCTAATAACCTTTACTAGGTCGGCCTCAACTTAACCACATAGTATAATGCTGAAAGGGCCGATCCCCAATAGGGTGGTCTAATAACCCTTTAACCCACATGACTTATACAGGTCGACCCCATCAAGGTGGTCTAATAACCCATCAAGTATAAGTTATGATACTTACAATATAAATGACGACACTTCCGTATAGAGGAATAATAACATTTCTATAGGAATACAATATACATATATGTGAAATACATTCCGAAGTTACAATTACATCAACACTCCCTCTTAACTAGGAAGGTATTTCTCGACACAGATCTACTAGCACAAGTCTTCTTCTCTGGATCATCGACATCGAATCATCGTCATCGTCACTGCTGCTGCTATCTCAATCAATCTTTGAACTACTCGTCATATGAAGTTCTATAGAGCCAACCCTTTTTCATGCTGGATGTAGGCCCACCACCTGCATGTCTTCATGATCACTGGTCATACTGTGGAATTCTCAGGACCGATTACGTGAGTCAACAAAACCTTGAAAGAGCATCACAAGACTTTTACGAGCACATTGCTCAACCTATCGGATCTCCCAGGACCTTTTACATGCCATTGCACAACTTTTCCACAACCACAGAGTATCATCCTGATACTCATGATCATCGTTCATGAAGCACAACCCAGATGCATATCACACAGCACTTACACTCACCGGCATGGGAAGACATACTTCAACCATCCGTGAATGGCTCAACACTTATATCTGCGCCATGGGAAGACACACTTCAACCATGCGAGAATGGCACAACACTTATATTGCAGCCATGTGAAGACACACTTCAACCATGCTCGAATGGCACAACACTTATATCATAGCCATGGGAAGACACACTTAAACCATGCTCGAATGGCACAGCTCTTACATCAATGACCATGGGAAGACACACTTCAACCATATCAGAATGGCCCTATCCCTTATATCTCAGCCATGGGAAGACACATTTCAACCATGCTAGAATGGCTCATGTCCATCTGTGTCTCCGGACTCATCACTTCCCCTTGGAAGGAATCTTGATCTGAAGTACACCATGTCTCTCTCTGAAGTACTCAAACTTCACCCTGGCCAGCGGCTTGTTCAACACATCGGCTATCTGTTCGTCCGTCGCAACATACAGGAGCTTCACTGCTCCTCTCTGCACCATATCCCTGATATAGTGATATTTGATCTCAATGTGCTTCAACCTGTCATGGAACACCGGGTTCTCAGACAGCTTCACACAACTCTGGTTGTCACAAAATATACCAGTAGCACCCAATGGGAGATCAAATAACTCAGACAGTAGCTTCCTCATCCATACTGCCTCACAACTAGCCGAACAAGCTGCAACATACTCTGCTTCGGCTATACTTAGTACTACACAAGACTGCTTCCTGCTAAACCAAGAGATCATACCTGATCCCATACTGAAGCAGCACCCCGAAGTGCTCTTCCTAGCTACAGCATTGCCTTCCCAATCTGAATCAACATAACCCTGCAGGTTAAACTTTTGATTCGCATCATACTTGAGCCCATAATCAATTGTACCCTTCAGGTACCTCAGAACATGCTTTACAACAACCAGGTGAACACCTCTGGGATCCGTCAGGAACTGACTCGATGTGTTCACCACAAAGCAAATATATGGTCTCGTGTTCGTCAGGTACATCAAGGACCCAATCATCTGACGATACATAGTGACATCAACCGGATTAGATGAAGCATCACACAGAAGCTTCAGGTTCGATGCCATAGGTGTGGCCCTTGCAGTCCATCATCCCGAACCTCTTCAGGATCTCTACTGCATACTTCCCTTGTCCAAGGAAGATCCCATCTGCACTCTGCCACACCTCCATGCCTAGAAAATAGTGCATCATCCCCAAGTCCTTCAGCTCGAACTCGGCAGCAAGCTTCCTCTTGGTATCGGCAATCAATCCATCCTCACCTGTAACAAATAGGTCATCCACATACATAAGTAGTATCACAGGATTTCCTTCTTCAACCTTGTAGTAAAGGTTGGAATCTGCTTTACTTTTGGTAAAGCCCAAACTGGATAGAAAGTTGTCTATCCTACCATACCAAGTCCTAGGATCTTGCTTCAATCCATACAAGGCTTTCTTCAACCGGCACACATATGACTCCCTGTCATGTGTCTCAAAACCAAGTGGCTGCTCCACATGCACTTCCTCCTCGACTGCACCATTCAAGAAAGTTGTCTTGACATCCATCTGGTGTATCTTCCATTTCATTACTGCAGCCATAGCAAGTATTGTTCTGATGGAAGTGTATCTGTCTACAGGAGCAAAAATCTCTTCATAGTCTATTCCCTCTTTCTGGTAGAAGCCACGAGCTACAAACCTCGCTTTGTATTTCTCTATGCTACCATCTGCAGCATGCTTGATCTTATAGATCCACTTGGAAGTCACAACAAACTTCCCTTCAAGTCTTGGGACCGCATCCCAAACATCATTCTTCATGATCGACTGTTATTCCTCGATCATGGCATTCTTCCATTACTGCATCCCGAATCTTGGGAACTTCAATATCTTCAATAGATAGCTTTGTTGCTGGAACAAATGTTGTAGTCCTTCATTTGTAGGTGATGGTATATGATCTTTCCTACAAAGCAAGTTAAATTGCATGATTAGAAACATCTCATAGTTTTCAGAACAAATTCTTACACATAAAGAAATATGTCATTCAGTCATGCAATTATTTTAGCCAATGCTTCAATACAACATTTATCCATATCCCGTAACTTTCTAGATGCCTTCCAATCTCTACCAGAACATTGTTAAGAGTTTGCACTACTCCCAACATGTCGACAAAGAGGTTTCATTCTAGATAAGTAGCAATGGAATGTTCTACAGTGCCATAGGCCACTTACCCATCACATGCATATTAGTAGTATACTGTTCATTAATGCAATTATTCTAATATGCATAATACACACCCTAAGTCTAGGAACATAAGCATATACATCATTGAACAATATTATTTAAACAAACAAATACGCAAGAAATGACAATTCAAATACTTATCTTTTTTTGGTTTGTAGGGTGAACTCCCTCTCAATATTTGCTTCCTTGTAGGAATTACTGGAGTGTGCTCCCTCTTGATCTTTGCTTCCTGGATTACTTGTCTTTGAACTTATATCGATCTTCGATCACTATGCATACTTACTAGTATCATCATTGTGTTATCCTCGAGGTCTCATACATACATTCATTAGTATAATCTTAATACTGTCAAAAACATTATGATTCTAAGTAATCTTAAACATGTATGGTCAAGATCATTTCATACACAGATAATTTATCACAAGCATTAGTATTCAAGGTTTCAGAGAGTACTTCCTTTACTCGTGCAAATTCTTATTTTACCATAGGACTCTTTTGGTTAGTCATATCATCGATTAAAGTGAGAAACATAATATGCATAAGCTTATGATTACTCAACTTATAACTTCATGAATAATCATGTACAAAAGTATAAGATCCTAACATAGGGTAGGATTCTAACTTGATATAGGAAAAACATACTTGGATTAATATGTTAGTTGGTTATGTCTAACATACCCACATGATGTCTTCTTGTTCTCTTAAATGACTTGTGCTAGTGACCTGCATATCTCATAAGTTAACCATTGTGGAACCAAATTATACATACCTCGTAAGTAGAGCTTCTACGTGATCCATAACTATGGATGATTCTTTGTCTTCCTGTCACCATGGTCATATGTTCTTAATCTAGAACTTGATTTGTATTTCTAGGTGTACCTTTCATGTTAGCGAACAACATCATCCTCATAGAACACCACGATGCATTAGTACAATCATAAGTGTCAAAACCCTAATCAATGAATATCTCCATTCATAATTTTATTAAGGTGATATGACAAGTCTAAAGTTAATCAAGATTGTACTAACCTTAATGAAGACAAACATACCATAAACTTAATCATGAACAGATCTCGAAACATACCTGGATAAGTCATACCTATCGAGATTGCTTGTAATCTTCTTACGTAAGGCCTTAGCATCATCTCCCTCTGAAACATGAACTTCTTCACTTATGCAGGTGACCAATCCATTCTCTTCCAGGATTAACCCAATCCACTTGAATTGCAGAAATTGGATCTGGAGCTGGATTAGGGTTTGTCAGAAAAAACCCTAAAAATTCAAACCTTGAATTTCAAACTTCTGAAAGGATAAAAAGATGCGCCTTTCTGAGCTGGTCAAGCTGGTATACTTAGAAATTGAAAACTACAAAGTTTCACCCCTCAAAATTGCCTTTTAGATTTTCGGATTCACTAGGGAGGACCCTGAATTAGGGTTTGATTTTATCGGAGCTTCACCCAACCAAAAGGTTTGATCCAAAGCTCTAAACTTCGATTTTTCCAAGGAGTTTCCAGATATGGTCATAGATTTCAAAAATTCCCATTTTTGTAGAAGCCCTAACTTTCCACTTTTCCAATCAAAGTCTCGAACTAGGGTTTGATCAAGCCCGACCTTCTGCCCAACCAAAAAATTCGATCTTGCTCTCTAAATTTTGATTTTGATGAGAAGCATCCAGTCGTGGTCTTTGATACAAAAAATTCCAACATTCTCGGAAACCCTAAATTCCCAGAGCCATGAATGAAGGTGCTCAAAATCCAATTATGTTTTGACAGAAATATGCCCCTGATTGTTTCTGGTGTAACTCCGAAATTTCAGATCTATAGGGCCTGAAAATTCTTCTTGTGGTAGCATGACCTGTTATCTTTCCAACCCCACAGGTTTGACCTCAAAAATGGATTCTCTAAGAGAGAGTTATGCCAAGTGTCGCAACGTGACCTGTTTATGGGATAAAACAAGAGAGCGAACTTGTATGGAGTACCACGTGTCACTGGTTCAATTTCGGCCTCTGAAAATTGGACCTGTGAAAGTACAGTCCGTGCCCTATCTGCCACATTTTACGAAATTTCATTTGGATCTTCCTAGCCCAAGTTGTAACCTTTTTTCCTAGGTCACATGTTTATGACTGAGATCTGGAAGAGGCAAAAACCCTATATTGTGCAGATCATAAATATGAAAGTACAACGAATTAGAGGCTCTCCTTCGGACACAAGGTACATGGGGATCTTATCTTTGACCTGTAAGATTTTCAGATCCTAAAACTTTGCCAAAATGAATTTATAGCAAAAGTTCTACGATGACTAGTTTTTGTTATATCAAGCCCTAGCTTCGCAAGTGCAACAAGTGTCATAAATGCCATACCATGCCTTCTTTTAGGCTAGCTCTGATACCATGTTAGTTTTTTTTTTTTGGGGAAATTTCAATCTGATCTAGGATCTTAACTGAGAGAATAACATATACAACATATCTACAGCATATCAATCATGGACACAATAATGCAAACACACAAGAGACACAGAGTTTCACCGAGGAAAACCAAGAAGGTGAAAAACCCCGCAACTTCCTCAGAGATAGATAGAGAAATGATACAACCCAAGTACAAGAGATAGTCTTCCTAGCAGCAGCTTCTCCCTCTCCACTAGTGTGCCACTCTCCAATGAGTGTGTGAGAGAAGAATAGAATGATCAAATAGAGTGCCTCCCGCACTCTATTTATACATGATTTGACTTGCCTAATACCATTTACTAGGTCGGCCTCAACTTAACCACATAGCATAATGCTGACAGGGCCGACCCCCAATAGGCTGGTCTAATAACCCTTTAACCCACATGACTTATACAAGGCCGACCCCATCAAGGTGGTCTAATAACCCATCAAGTATAAGTTACGACACTTACAATATAAATGACAACACTTCCATATAGAGGAATAATAACATCTCTATAGGAATACAATATACATATATGTGAAATACATTCCGAAGTTACAATTACATCAACACCTATGGTAATTAAATATTGTATAATTAGATATGAGAGTAGTAAATGATAAGATTAACTCCACTACCCTCCTTAATTCTCCTTCAAGATGGGTATTATTGTTGTTGTACGTTAAAGACATCAAGGATTTGTGGGAAGAGGATGATAGAGTTCATGTGATTGAAGCACACATAAGAGATGCAGGCAAGGGGAAAGGAAGAACCATTTGTTGGTCATATCACAAATTCATTGGCCTAGAGTGATAAAACATTATATTGGTCAACTGCATATAGGTGATATTTGGAGAAACCAAAAGAGGAGCTCAAGAAGAACATAATTTGGACCTCAATATTAGTGAATGCAAGGTGTGTATCAAAGCCCTACATATTGCATGAAGTAGTTGATCGGTGTGTAGAGAAGTTCAAATCCAAATATAGAATGATTAAATAATATAGAGAGGGAAAGTTCTAGATATCCCTCACCCTTTTTATTTTTAAGAAAATGTTGAAGCCTCGAGATCCCACAAGAATTTTCAAGATTTCTAATGTTTTTTTATTTTCCTAAATTCTCATATTGGTGAGTTTGCCATTTTGAATAAGTGGATGGTGCAACACAAAGTTGAGGTTGTGAAATTGTACGAGGTAGATATCATGGAGTTGGTTGACCCATACGAAGAGATAACATGGTTATTTGTTTAGTTGATTGGACAATAGTCCAATGCCTTTAAGTATACGTATGCGGTATTTATCATTTACTATGATTTACTTGAAAATAAGATATTTGATTAGGATGAAATGGTTTCAAATGATATTTCTTACCAATCCATTGAGTATTGGAAGACCACGAGGTTTTGCATGTCTTCTTACTATATCTATGCCCTAGTTTTAACATAACCTTTGAGAATTTACCAATTAGGTTGGTGCAAACTTGAATGTTGAACTTGTGTATATGTGGTGCCCACTATTTTAAAAGCATAAATCCAAATGTAATTGACATGAAATACAAGATTGCTTTCATAGGATGGTAAAATATATCATTTTATGGTGAGGTAGGGGGGTGGGAAACTTGATTTTTTGATATTTGAGACAAGGAATTTATAATAGGGAAAAAGCAATTTGTTTAGAAAGAAAAAAAATACATATATCACGATGTATGGTTTTAGAGGCCACTCTACCTTCCCAAGTTTATTTGTGATTGATTATTCTTGGTAGAGGTGGCCAAACAATATACAAAATGGGGTATTTTTCTTCATTTCAATAAGAATAAACAATTCATGTCTATACCCTTCTGAATTTTTTGAATATTCATAAAGGATGTATTTAATTTCAAGATAAATATTGAGTATTGGAATCCCTTAAACTAAGCGAATCCAATGTAGTCTGTAGACATGGTCTAGAGCATTTGTCAATTTATTCTTTTTTGGCTACACTAAGTGTTGAATATTGTAATTTGGACATGAACTTCTACACAAGTTCAGTGTGAAAGTGCTAAGAGTAGTTTGAACTAAATCTATTTTGTAATTCACTTTAGCAATAAAGTGAAAGTATTATATTTAGTTGTTGAGCCCGAGAAAGTGTATTTGTATACACTGGTGATTTAGACTAATCTCAACAATACATCTCACTTTCAGCTCAAGTATAAAGGCAAGTCAACATATATGGTTGAGACACATACCTATACACTCAGAAAAGTTTTGATAGAAGGTGAATTTATTCATCGGTTGAGCAGGTTTAAAGTGCTAGAGAGGGGTTGTGATAATGAAGCTAGCATAAGAAATGTATGGATTCCTTATAGTTGAGTCTATACAATCATATGTATTCCATATGGACAAGTCCGTGCAGTGGTACATATAGTCTGTATAGCAACCTATAGGAAATAGGTAGTGTTCTTCTTTTTCAGTGGGCAGTTTTTCCCTTAGTGTGTATATATTTTTTGGGGTGTATCACAAAATTGTAAAATTGAGAGTTTGTGGATGTTTCCTTGTAAGCTTTGAATCGTTAATGAAAATTTGATTTGAATGAGTAATTATTAGTGTATCGTGTTTATGCTTCTCTATTTACTTTCCAGCTATGTGTGTGATTGTTGCTATGTGGAAGAATTTAATTTCTACAATTAAATAACAATTTTGTTTAGTTGAGAACATAAAGACAACAATCACCTAGGGTTTGGAACTTTAACATAATGTTAAAGCTTCTCTGATTGAGAGAATCTGAAGAGTTTATGATAGTATCTCAACTATCAAAAGAAACTACCAAGGACTAGGATTGATTGTTATATTTTATAGCAGTATAACCAGGATCACTAAAAGAATGACAAAGCACATAAACAAAATGAGCGTGGAGCTCGTTTAACCACGATTATAAGAACAATCATCTCCCAAATATAGACAAAGATATTTGTCTCCCCCGAGCTCACACCTTCCAATAGAGAATGATGTACATCCATATAGTAGTAGCACAAACCCCAAGAAAACAAGAGAGAAACTTATCCAAAGTGAAGAACCCCAAAAATCAGTCTCTTAGCTGTAGTAGCGAACCTTCATTGGCTAGGGCGAACTTGTCTTGAGTGGATGACAAAATGAGAGGTTCAACCTCTCTATTTATACACATAAAAAGTTACTTTTTCCCTTATTGGGCCGACTTGTCTAGCCTTAACTGGGTTGACATGACTGGGGCAGTTCTGCCCATTGTTTGGGGAAGACTGCCCATTGTTTTGGGGCAGTTTACCCACTGGGTCGACTTGTATTGGGGGAATACAAAAAATTCATTTGATAAATCTTTTCTTTGTGTGATTTCACGCCAAGGTTTACATTGTTTCTTTCAAGGGTTTTACATGATCAAATACATCAATATCTTCTCTCATAGGAGGTACAATGAATAGGGACAACTTCCGAAGTTGCACTATTTCCAACACTCCCTCTCAACAAGGAAGGTATGCTTCAGACGTGGTATTCTAATTTTATTCTTTCTTGGGCTGACCTATGAGGTGATGCCTCACACAACTACTGCTCTAACACTGATAGTTAGAGGGTTTTATGGGTAATGCTTATTACATTTGGGATATTGTGTGTTACAACCAAAATGTGGCATCGATTAAGCCTCAAGTTCGAGGACATAATGGAAGGTTCCATGAATTTCCTATCTTGGAAAGCCAAGGTAACTCTCTTATTGGAAGAAAATGATATATGGGATATTGTCAAGGATGTAGTCACTCCACCGATAGATCCTCAAGCTTTGGAAGTTCACAATAAAAAATAAGTGAAACCCAAGTAGATAATCATGGATATTATCGAGGATCATTTCAACCCTCATATATCAGAGAAGAAGACAAGGAAGAAGATGTTAAATTCCCAGGTTAGCCTTTACTAGAGGAGAACATAAATATGAAAATCATATTACATAACAGACTTAGATATGTAGAGATGACCAAATTAGACATAATCATCAATTACCTTGTCAAGGTCACGTAGATTTGTGGTCAATTTCAAGTAGTTGGGGAGAATGTTGAAGACAAAGAGCTAGTAAATCAAACATTGAATGGGATCCCATATCAATGGGAAACATTTTTCTAGGGTGCTTGTACTTGTGAGAATATTCCCTCGTGAGAAAGAGTGTGGGGTGACTATATTCTAGAGGAGACTTAGATGGAGTCAAAGGCCAAAAAATAGGGAGGTGACAGTGAATACGGTCTATTTGGTTAAACAAAGAAGGGTAGAGGTAAAGTACATAGTAAAGGTAAGGTAGAGAGTGAGGAATGAATCCCACAGTTAGGCAAGAAGGAATTTAGTAAAATCAAGTACTTCATATGTCATAAGCACAACCATTATGCATCATAATGTCCAAAGAAGAAGAAGGGTGAAGGGAAGCAACAAAAGAATCAAGTAGCATCCTCAGTTGAAACTCAAATGAATGAATTTTCCTCAAAGTTCAAGTGGGATTTCTCAATCGTATCTTTCCTTTCTTCTAGCATGATTCCAAAGAAATCTTGGCATGTTGACAATGGAGCATATATGCATATGACATCATCCAAGGGTTATTTTCAAGACTAAAATAACACATCTTAGAATTTCAAGTCGAGCTTGTTGATGATGCCAAGTATCTAGTAGAAGGATTTGGTACCATTCCTTTCCAACTCTAGTAAGCTAACTCTTTAGACTTTGATAATGTGTTGTTTGTTCAAGGTCTTATGAAGAATTTGCTTTTAGTTTCAGTCATGGAAGATAAGGGATTTGTAGTAGAGTTCAAGAACCAACAAGTCCTTATACAACTAAAGGAGTCTAGCCTAAGATCAACTCAAGTGATCAAGGTTAGGGAAGCCAATTTATATAGGTTATAAGATGAACTTGTTTGAGCCCTAGTTCATGACAAAGCTAACTTGTGAGTCATGGTACAAGAGGATGGGGCACCTACATAATAGTGTGTTTCCTGTTCTGAGGGAGATGGTCACAGGTATTCCAAAGTTCAACATTGAGCATCAGGGAGTATGCAAAGGGTGCACACTCGGTAAGCAATCCAAGGATACTTTCCCAAGTAGTGAGCATAGATCTAAGAGGATTCTAGACCTAGTGTGTTCATATGTATGTGGACCTATGTTAATAGCATCAATCACGGGAAGCATGTACTATGTCTCCTTCGTTAATGAATTCTCTTACCAAAACTTGGATCTACTTCCTAAAGACCAAAGATGGGGTATTTATCAAGTTTCATGAGTTTAAAGTTCTAGTAAAAAAATAGACAGGGAAGAAGGCCAAAGTTTTGAGATCAGAAAATGTGGATGAGTATACCTCCACTAAGTTCAAGGATGCAGGAATCAACATGGAGTTCATTGTTTCATATAATCCACAATAGAATGGGGTTGTAGAGTGAAATAACCAATCCATCATAAGGGATGCTAAGGCTATGATAGATGACCATGATTTGTTGATGTTTCTAGGGCATAAGCATCCAACACAATAGTCTACATCTAGAACATGTGTCCTCGTATGGTTTTTGGAGGACCAAACATTGAGGAGGCATTCACTAGTGTGAAGCCAAAAGTGAGTCATTTTTACATCTTTGTTTGTCCAGTTTTATCCATAAACTAATAGAGAAGAGGACCAAGTTGGATCCCTCCAACATGAAGGATTTGTTTGTTGGTTATAGTAAGAATTCAAAGGCCTACAAGATCTTTATTCCAAAGTAGAGAAAGATAGGGTAAGTAGGGATATAAAGTTTGTGGAAGACTTTTCATCCAAGAAGTCTCATGAGCCTATTCTAGTGATAAAGGAAGAGGATAAGGAATCTCTGAAGGTTGTGTTAGGGTCACCAATGAATTCCATTTCAAAGAAGCAGCCTTAAGACGCAGAGGAGGAGCCACAAATTCCTACTATTTCTATCAGGAGACCTTAATGGTTCACTCAAACAATGAGGGATGCTCAAGAGCATGTTGATGCTCCTAAGAGCACATTCAGGGAGAGAGAAGCTCCGAAGAAGTTTCCAAACTACATGGCATTGATGAACAACATCATAGATTCCTAGCTATCCAATTTTCAAGAGGTTTCCAAACAAGAGAATTGGAGGGATGCCATGTTGGAGGAATACACTTCCATCATGAAGAATTATGTATGGGACATTGTGCCTAGACAAGAGGGGAAATCAATAGTGACTTCTATGTGGCTCTACAAGATCAAACATGTAGCATATGGAAAGATAAAGAAGTACAAAGCGAGGTTTGTGGTGAGAGGGTTCTCTCATAAAGAGTAAGTGGAATACAAGAAGATTTTTACCTTAGTTTTCATATACACTTCGATTAAGAAATGATATATTTAGTTTCCATTATGGGATTGGGGATACATCAAATGGTGTAAAGACAACTTTCTTCAATGGGATAATTGAGGAAGAAGTGTACACAGAGTTGTTGTAAAAAAATAGGAAATATAAGCAAACAACAATAACAATAGAGCGCAAGATTTACGTGGAAACATTGTTGTACATAGGTAAAACCATAGGGCAATGGTAGCTTCGATCTTTTATTATTGTTTGGAAAAAAACTTACAATGCTTTCTTTTGTATCTCTCATCTTACAATGCCAGGGGTCATTACCATTTTATACAATATATATGAGAGTTCCAGAAGGGACATAAATACACTGGAAGGGTCTAGAAATTTTTGCCACGAAGGATCCACCCCCACACCCCTGAAAGGTTTCCTAGCAACACCCCCTATGACCCCCCATGTGCACTACTTGTGGGATTAGTCAAGAACTCTACAATAAGACAATTGTATATCTGAATATCTGCTTCATCTCCTAACATTATCCCACTTGAAGTCAATATGCAAGAAGTTCGTTGCCAATGTTTTCCACTCACGTGCCATTGCCCAATGCTACCTTCACCACATTTTTAACAAGCCCATAGAGGTTAAGCACCATTCAAACTTCTTTGTCCTAACTGGATTCATCAACATATCTACAATATTCTCATCAATATCAATTTTCTCCAACAAGATCCTGCCTTCTTCCACAACTTTCCTTATAAAATGGTACTTAATATCAATATGCTTCGTGCGATCATGAAATGTTGGATTCTTCACTAAGTTCATAACACTTTGACTATCAAAATGCAAAGTGATATTCCCCTGTATCATTTTGAATCCATCCATTAGTCACTCCAACCATATTGCCTCTTTACTAGCCTTAGTTGCTGCCACATATTCGATTCCAGTGGTTGATAAAGCCACCACTGGCCGCAACTTAGATGTCCAACATACAACTCCACCAACAAGAGTGAAAGTATTTATTGTAGTAGATGTTTGTCATATCTGTCTCCATCAGAATCGAAATCTGCAAACAAATTAATTGTAAATCTACAAATCTACAACAAATAACATCTGAAGTGCCCCTTAAATATTTGAGTATCCATTGCACAACATTCCAATGCTCCTTATTAGGATTCACTATGAACTGGACAACAACTCCCACTGCTTGAGCAATATTCGATCTGGTGCTCACCACGACAAACAATAGGCTCCCTACTATTGTCCATCATGATTTCAATATAATCCACAAATAAGGTTTGTAAGTTGACGTTTCAAACCTTCATTAAGGTTCATCATCGGGACTAGAGAGAGTCGAGAAAGAAAAAGGTTTTCTAAGACATATAAATAGAGGGAAATTACAACCAAGAAAAGTTGGTAGAGAGTGAATCTAGGTCGGCGAGAGAAAACAAAAACCCTAATAAGTTAAATAAAATGAAGAAAAATTAATTTCTTTGTAAAGATAAATAAAAAATAAAAACAAGTATTAAAACTAGAAATATAAAAATAAAAAACAATAAAATAATGAAGAGAGCCAAGGATGAAAGATTAAAACAATAAAGTAAATAAGCAAAACAAAGAAGAAATGGGATAAAAAATGCATAATGGAATAATTAAAAAGAATGGATAAATCAAGAAGGAGGAGGAATTAAAAATTAAAAATAAAAAAAAACAAAAACTTAAAAAATAAAAATAAAAGGAAAAATAAAAATAAAAGGAAAGGAGGACCAAGAGGAGAAGGACAAAAAGTTCAAGAACAATAGCAAGGGTAAAATACAAAGAAAGAAAGGGGAAGGAGCAATTAGAGGAAGGCAAGATGACAAAAACAAAAAGAACATATGGAGCTAGGGATAAATCATTTTACATAGTAAGGGGATCCAATGAGTACTAATGTCCCAACCACCATCTCTATTTAGATTAAGCGGATGTTTTATGATTTCAATGCCTTCCCTAGTCTTGAGTTTGGTATAATTTTCTTTTTTGGCTAGAACTTTTACATCCTCAAGGTATAATAGATATTTGGTGTTACGAGAGTGCTCAACAAGGGCATATGACCGAGTTCTATTGAGTTTGATGTCTGATTCATGTTCTTTTATCCTTGTTCGAAAGGAGCAATCGGTTTCTCCTATATAAGACCTACGATATGAACAAGGAATTTCATAAACTCCTTTGTATTAACGAGGATTGATAGGGTTTTTAACTGATCTCATTAATCCCCTAATGGTTCTTTGAGGTTTGAAGGTTGCCTTGATGTTGTTTTTTCTAAGAATCTTGGCAATCTTATCGGTAACGCCTTGGATGAAGGGAAGAATAATTCTTGTATTGCTGTCTCTTTTTTTATTCTACTCTTGGATCTAGAATTTACATTTTGAATGATGTTATTGATCTGAGCTTCTTTGTATCCATTCTTCATAAATGTTTCAATGAGGTGTTCATGTTCTTGAGTGAGGTGGTCTTTCCCTGATAATATGGAGGCCCTTGTTGCAACAGTGGCAATAACACCAAATTTTTGGGAATGATGATGATAGGAATTGGCATGGAGGTACTGATCGGTGTGGGTATCTTTTCTGAAAACTTGATGGGATAGGTTGCCATCAGTTTTTTTGGAAATCCTCACATCAATAAAAGGGATGCTGCCATTATCCTCGATTTCCATGGTAAATTGGATGTCCTTGGATTGGTTATTCAAGTGATTAAAGAATTTATCAAGCTCCTCCTTGTCATGGGGCCAAATGACGTTTGTATCATCGACACTTCTCTTCCATAATTTGGGATTAACGGTATAGGTGTTCACAGCCTTGGTTTCAAAGGATTCTGTAAATATATTGGTGACATATTGGTGACAATAAGGGAGAGGGGAGATCCCGTAGGAAGCTAAAGAACGTGGATCTAAGACAAACTTCAATTAAGTTTGATGTGTAATGATCAATGATTCTTCTAGTGGCATTCATGGCATCATCAAGAGGAATCTTTGTGAATAATGAAACAACATCAAAACTTATCAACATGTCATTAGGATAACCCAAAGTGTCCTTTAACATAACCACAAAGGAACTAGAATCTTTAACAAAAGAGTTGGTTCGACCGACTAAGGGTTTTAGGACTCCTGCGAGGTATTTGGCTAGCTGGTAAGTAGGGGAGCCAATAGTATTCACAATGGGTCTTAAAGGAACGCCATTTTTATGAATCTTGGGCAACCCATAGATTCTTGGGACCAAAGGGTAACTCGACAACAAACATTTCTTGGTATTGTCATGTAGAGAGGAATCCTGAATGGCTTTTTTGTTACTGGGATAATGACGTTATTGAGAGGGTTACTCGATAGTTTTCTGTAACTTCCACTGGACGAGAGGTGTTCTAACATCTTTTTCTCACAGTCTTGTCTATCCAGGATTACCGTCGTTCCCCCTTTATCTTCTTTAAGAATGACCAGATCTTCATTCCGTCGAATGTTCTTTGGAGGTTTCGCATGTTTTAGGGCAAGGGCTGCGTCTTGCCTAATCTCTTCCTTTGTATCCTCCATAAAACTTTTGATGCTATCTTCCATTCTATAGATAGTGTCTTCGAACGGAATCGAGTTGGGCGCAATAGTGAACCCTAATCTCTTTTCAAGCGCAGAAATGGTGCTATTGTCCAATTGATGGCTGGAGATATTGACAACGGTTTTGGGATTGGCTGCGTCAACCGAGGTGCCGTGATTTGGAGGCGCTCAATTTTCTTCGCAACCTGTCCACGATTGGACGCATTAAGTGCAGCGCACGCATCAATCTTGGACGAGAGAGCAGGGTCTATTGAGTTCAATAGTTGGAGATGCAAGTGTAATGCGCGTTTAGATAGGGATGATACGTTGGATCTCACTTTTTTTATTTCACTACGTACCAGCGATCTACTGCAGTTGGAGAACACTGCATCATTCGTTAGCCTCTTTCTTCTTGGTCCGTATGTGCAATCGTTCCAGACAACGAATAGCTTCATGGGTTACTCTTCCATTCCATACAGGTCAGAGATCAATTGTCAATTGTTTAACGCTTCTACAGTCGCTTTTGTTGTTCATCATGATTTCATGATTTCAGTATAATCCACAAATAAGGTTTGTAAAAGTGGGCGTTTCAAACTTTCAGTAAGGTTCATCATCAAGACTAGAGAGTGTCGAAATTATAGTCATTGAAAAATTAATGGTTCAATCTCTTCATTTTTTAAGGCATTTTTTAACGCATGTGAAAAGGTTTCTCACTCTCACAATACCTATTTTTACTAGTGAACTAGGGTTTTAGTCACGCTATCATTGTATCCAAAAGGGAGAGGAGTCTTCATGGTGTTTTGGTGGGTCAGAATCTAGACTTGACACTTTTTCTTTTCGTGGACAATGTGTTTCTTTTTCTTCTTGGATCAGAAAGAGAATATTAGTAGATTAGGGACATTCTCCAACTTTACAGTCAAGATATAGGGATAGTTATCAATGAACAAAAGTTAACAATGTATTCTCATGATAAGAGTGGTCCCATGGTTAATCTTTTCAAGCGATATTTTCCTTTTTAGCTCTAGGACATGGAATCAATGAGGGTGTTAAATATTTGGGCTTTGTTTTAAAACCAAATAAATACAGTAAAGAGGATTGGTATTGGTTGGTGGGAAGTATTGAACATATAATTTGTTTCTAGTGTAATAGATGGTTGTCCCATGGTGGTAGATTCGTCGTGATTAAGGTGGTTCTTGAGATCATTCCAATGTTTTGGCATACTCTTGTGCATATTCTTAAGGGTGTCTTGGAAAAAATTCAGAAATGTTCTTACAATTTTCTTTCGACGGGTAATAGAAAATACAAAGGGCTACATCTAGCCAAATGGAGAAATAGTACGTCTCTAAAGGCAACGGGGGGATGGGGTCTTAAAGATATTCACATTTTCTAGAAAGCCCTAGCTGCAAAATCACTTTGGAACTTCATCTCTAATGAAATTTTACGGAGTAGATTTCTAAAGGCAAAGTATATAGGTCCTGCCTCTACTATGGATTGGATTTGAACTGCAAGGAAACTTTTTTAGAATGCTTCCAATCAATGGAAAGCAATAATCTTGGCTTTCCCTATTTTGGGAAAATATTTAGCACAGAAGGTCAGGGATGGGACTGGAGTGCATGTTGGCACCGATGCAATTACGTGATGTGCAAAATTTTTTTTCTTACCATTTGAAATTATTCATCATCTACAACTCATTGGTATATGTACTTTTAATTTGGTTGGGGATACTCAAACTACTTCGATATGGTAATGGGGTGACAACTTTTGATTTTTGTATTACTAAGGATTGGAGGATCTTGTGGGAATCATTTGTTGATGAGCTATATAATTCTCACATTCATATTCAATTGTCTCCAAATGAATTGGTAGCGAATTACAACAAAGTTGGTGGTTCTTACATAGTAAAAATGGGATACCTCTCAATGTGTGCCAAAGAAAGTAAGGAGAACATTTGGTGGTGGAAGAAACTATGGTGGATTCTTGACCCACCTAAGTGTAAATTATTTATATGGTTGGTGTTGTTTAGTGAGGCCTTGACATGGGAATCACTTCATAACATAATACTTCAGGCCCTGGTATATGTATCTTGTGCAAAAAGAACGATGAAATCACCTCCCATTTATTTCTACACTGTGATTACTCTCTACAAGTCCGGGTTGAGGTTAAATGATAGGTGGGTAAGTTTGATTTATGGAATAAAGTCTTGATGGATGAATATTTTAAGGTTTGTTTTATAAATAGAGAATTGAAAAGACAAACGTCTATTGCGATGATTGTGATATGGAGCATATGGTTGGTGCAAAATTCCCTTTTATTTGGGGATAAATTCTTACCCCCATTCTAAATAGCTGCTCAGGTTTTAGCCACACTCCATGATTATTGGATTTATCCAAAGATTAAGATTGTGCACAACATTATTCCCCTTCAATTGACTAAGAGATGACCTGGTGTAATTTCAATGGTGCAAGTCAAGGAAGAGATCTGTGATTTGTGGCATTGGTTTCATCTTATATTTGTTAGCTTCTCATCATGTTTCTTTTAAAGTCGGTCTAGGAAAGGGCTCTAATAATCAAGGTGAATTCACAACTTTATTTTATGCATTAAAAATGACTTTGGATTGAGGTATAACTGGATTGCAGGTTTATGGATATTCTCTTTCGGTCATAAATTGGATGAACAATTATGTATAGATGTATAATAATGCATTATTGCCTTCGGCTCAATAGTTGAAGGACATCTCACTTTTGCTTCAAATTAGTTTCACTCATATTTATAGGGAGATGAATGACAAAATTGATTTCGTTTCCCAAGCGGGTATTCACATGATAGAAAATCATTTCTCTTGGCACGAGGAAGCTGAGGGACAACTGGTAGCCTCTAGATCAGGGGCGTTAGCTAATTTTTAATTGCTTATGAAGGTTTTAATTGTTGATCTTATTGCTTTGTTGGGTTTAAGAGATACTAATTTTTTATGTTTGGATGTGGCTATGATTAATTTTGTTTATCAAAGACTTTGAAGATCTCTATTTTTGGGCGACCTACCATTTGCTTTTAGTGTTGTTTGTAATTTTGTGCCTTGGGCACTTGAAAATTGTACTTTTGGTTCATCTAACATAAAAGTATGTTTTTCTTGGGAAATACACACACATGTGTGTATGTGTGTATATGTATATATATCAAGCAAAATCTTATGGTCAACCTTAGGGTACTTCCCCACATTTCATATAAATATTGGTTTTAATTTTTATTTTCCTAAGAAAACTTCATAAGGTCTCCCTCTTATATTGAGAATACTTGGATGTTGGGCAACTCAACCACTAATCACAATAATATCTAGTAATAACAAGACTTAGATGGATTCCAACCTTAGCCAAAATAGAACCATAATAACTCATAAGGAACTCCACCTTGGAACTATTCATTCAAAATTATTTAACTAATCCATTGAAATTCTCTCTCTCTCTCATATATATATGGTTGATGGAAAAGTTGGGATAGGATGCTCCAAGAAGCTGAAGCCTTCTCTTGCCAGAATCATACCAGATGTCGACGTTCTGGAGGCCTTGCCACTTGACTCTCCTGTGCGAGCGATCACGTCTGATAGGGCTCACACAAATCTTTCTCCTGGTTCATCCAAGTTCTATCATTCCTCTTCACTTTTTTCTCCACCCAAATCACATTCGACCTTCTATCCTGAATCCTTGATTCACAGTGAACACGGTTCCTCCTCGGACCTCTTTTCCACTCCCTCGTTGCTTCCCTCCTTTTCGGATGTCCCTTTCGATGATCCTCTATGCCAACCTCCTCCACCCATCCCACCACCTGCATCGAATGAAAATCCTCCCGTACTAAAGAAAATCGGTCAAAAAAAGAGAAATCAGTGTATAAAGCATAGTAGCAAGATTCGAGTACGAATTCGAATATGATTCGGAAATGATACAGAAAAAATACGTAACGAAAAAAATCAAGTACGACTAAAATACGGGAGTAGACATCTTATAAATACAGAAACATGTAATTTTAATTTAAAAAAAAGAAAAATTATACATAAATCATTTCAAATTTTAACATATCATTCATTATTCATTGAAAACAACTTGAAACATATCTCAAATTCAAATTCGATACATGGCATACCATATAATATAACAATGTTTATGATGTCATCATCTCCATTCCTTCACCAACCCTAAGAGAATCATTAAATAAATAGTAAAATCATAAAAATAAAATTTAAAATAACAACTACATAATACATACAAAATGACTTAAAAATCTACACAAATCTACTTTTATTCAAAATGACTTAAGAAAAATGAAAACAAAGGAACTACCTAAATACTAAAAAGTAAAATATAAAAGTAAAATTAAAATAACAATTATATATAAAATAAAACTTAAATAAAAAACTACACGTAGTCATGTACAAGTAAGTTGGTATTAGTAAGCAGATGAAATAAAAGCAATGCAGTATCCAGTGTGCACATACTTGTTGTTGAAGTTTAAAACTTTTAACTTTTAACTTTTGCACACACAAGTTGCACGTCACTGTTCAAACTTGAACTTAGCCCGGGATTTCGATTTTCTAGCTGATGCACGTCAATGTTGAGCGGCCATGATTTGGAGTTTCGTATTCGGTAAATTAATGGTTGATTGTACCGAACCCGTATCATTTTGAATGTTCGACGTATTTTTAACTTGGTTCGAATTTCCGTACAGCAATTGCCAATACGGCTGTATTTTGCTACTATGGTATAAAGAAGACGACCGACGATACGAAGATACCGGTCAATCCACATATTATTCAAGAAAAAGATCCTATATTATATTGAATTTGCTCTAATCGAAGGTTTCATGCTGGACAATACAAGGAGGATGACCTGAAAAAATGGGTTGATCACTCTTGGGCTGGCCTTCTTGGTTATGATCCTTTGTCTCATGCCGGAACTAGAGGGTATATCACCTTCATTTTCGACAAAATTGAGGATTGAAAAACTATAATGGATGGCACTTGGTTCTGGGGAAATCTAACTATTTTCAGATGGTATGCTAATTTCGATGCGAGTCAAAAGCAAATTCATAAAATTGCCTTATGGGTAAAATTGCCCTCCTTGCCGATTGAATACTAGGATGATAGTATTTTCAAATCTATTGGAGACCATTTGGGTACCTTTCTTTGGGTGGTGCTGGAAAAGACACAAAAAAACACTAACTTCTATAGCCTCGATCTACATTGAGATGGATATCACGCAAGGCTTTCCAGATGCTATCTTGCTCGAAGCTGGGGATCAATATTTTATGCAAATTTTGGACTATAATAATGTTCCATACTGATGTATTCATTGCTGTTCTCATGGACTCTTAAATATTTCATGCCCGTTGCTTCAGATAGATGGGGATATTGGGGGATCCCATCTAGTTATGAGCCCTTCGGATTTTGGCGAAGAATCTTTAACCTTGGCGTGAAAGAAACCCAAGAAGAATGAGGAGGTGGAGCTCTCGGAGGTAGCCCATAAAGAAGTTTTGAATATAAATAAAGAATACACAGAGGTCACAACAACAATTCACCATAAAATTCAGGATTTGGAAGCTCTGATTATTGGGATGTAGGATAAGACATTTGATGTCCAGGGCTTTCCGTCGGTGAAAGATCGCAAAAAAGGTACTACTAGTTTGGAGTCCACTATTCGAATGTCTCCCAGACCTCTTCTAGATCTATCGATCATTGAAGAATGCTCTTCTCCTACCCAAATTGTTGATTCTTCATAATGTTCTCTTGATGCTCCATCCTCATCAGGGAGGTATGCTACCCGATGTCATACAATATTTCTTAGAGGACAATCAAGTGGTGTCCACCAAACACAACAGGTGATTCCTCTCACAAGTAGGAGGAGAAAATATTTTTTGGAAATTGCAAAGTTTGAGGCAAAGAAGGAAATTTCTTCTGGTCGTCAATCAACTATTCAAGGGGCCCCTTAGCAAATCATCCCATGCCAGGGTTAAACAATGAAATTCCTCTCAAACAATGTCAGATGGATAGGGATCCCCTCAAAACAAAGATCCTTAAATTGGTTGATTAAGTTGAATTGTCCTTCAGTTATTTTCATCCAAGAGTCTATGTGCTCAGGGGAAAATGCTTCAAAGATGATTAAAAAGTGGCTTCCGGAGTGGTAATATCTCACAGTTGATGCAGTTGGGAACTCTGGTGGGCTTGTGTTGGGTTGTTCATACTCCCTCACTTTACAATCCTCAGTGAATTCGAATCGCTACATTTTGGCTTCTATTTTTTCAAAACATTTGAATATCTTTGTTAATCTGCTCAATCTTTACGCCCCTTCACATGAGAGAATATTTTTGGGAAGGTTTATTTGCTAGTGATCTCTTAGCTCGCCCAAACCTTATTTTAGGTGGAGTTTTAAACCTTACCTTGTTTGGTAGCAAACATTGGGGGCAAAAGCTAGGAAGGATCCCTTGGCTAACTTTTTCATCCACCATTTTGACAATCTACTACTAGTTGATGTGGAGCCTAAGTATTTCAAGTCAACATGGTCAAATCACCGATCTAGTGAAAATTTGATCTCAAAATGTTAGGACCGCTTTCTGGTAAGTGAGGATTTACTTCTTGATGTTTCCTCATATAGATCCTATATCCTAAAAGTGGGTTATTCTGATCATCTGACAATTCTGCTAGAGTTGGCTTCGAACTCAAAAACCCTCCATCCTTCTTCAAAATCAACCCTCATTGGTTGACATATGAAGATTTTAGGTCCACTGTCCAAGCGAATTGGAGGAATTTTTACCCAAGTTCATCGTAACATGCAATGGAATGTTTTCAGAAAAATTTATTAAAATCAAGCCGTTGATAAAAGATTGGGTGAAAAGAAATTTTGTTGATTTTGATAGGACCCTAGTCCTTATTATATCCTAAATTGAAGATAAATTGGCGCTCTATTTCACAGGAAGATCAAGTGGAATTACATTTCTTAGAAGGTGAAAAGGCTAGGATTTTGGCATGGCATGAGGGGAAGTGGAGAATGAAGAGTAGGGCCCTTTGGTTGTTGTAAGGTGATAACAACACTACTTTTTTCCATAGGCACGCAAAAGGCAGGAAGGCCATTAATACAATATGGAATGTTCGAAATCAGGTGAGGGAAGAATGCTCAAAATTTAAGTCTATTGCTAGTGCTACAAAATGTCATTATCAAAAACTCTTCACAGATCCACAAAGGGATAACATTAGGGATGTACTTGCCTCGGCTTCCTTTTTCAATCAATGGATCGATGAAGAAAATAGTGCCCCTTTTACCAAATAGGTTACAAAAGAAGTTCAGAAACTAATTTTCTCCTTTTAGAATGGCAAATCCCCTGGTTCAGATGGCTGGACTGCAGAGTTCTAGGTGGGGTTTTGGGATCTTTTGGCAAATGAAATTACTTCTGTGGTTGAAGAGTCTCATGCCGCATGTGTTGTAGTTGCAATTACGCTCCCCAGTTTTGTTGAAAAGCTGGGCCCCCCTCCATTTCTTGTTGATTTCAACTTTTAGCTTGATTCACGCTTTTAGTTTTCTTTTTCATAAAATAAGTGTTGCTTGAAGTTGGTTGTTCCCTGAACGAATGAAACTTAGAAAATTTTCAAGTTGTGACTCCTTTTCACCGTTTCGGTGATTTATTGAAAACCTAGCCAAATATTGGAGAATATTTGTGTTTTGCAGCGAAACATCAGATAGTTGGTGTGAAATGCTCCAAAACATGTCGGGAGAGTTTCTATTTTTTCTTGAAACGTCGGAGGAAATTTTCATTGTATCTCGAAACAACGGTAGAGTTTGCTCTTTTACGACGAAATGTCGGGAACTTTGGAAAACCTCCCCAAAGCAAAGCAGAGAAGTTTTAAGTTTTGGCCCGAAACATTTGCAAGCTTGGGAATTTTTTGATAACACTGATATGTTTTTTATTTCCCAACTATCACTAAACTTTTAACTTAGACAAATTTTGGCAACAAAGCAAGTAGTGGTTGCAGGGTTTGCGATTTTTATTCTGAAACACATCGGTGTCCTTGTCTCTTTTGCTCCGAAACTGTCGGCTTAGAAAGGCATTCTTCCCCTACCGTAGCACATAACATTTGAGTTCTTCACCAATATGAATCGGCGATCATATCATTCCATTTTTGATTATGTCACAGAAATGTTGTGTTCTCCTCTGAAACGTCACTATACATGCCATTTAGAGTTTAATGAAAAGCTGCGCCGAACATCGTCGGTCGAGAATGAAAATTGACATCGAGTTATTTTGGCGGATATATTCATTTTTCGCTGAAGTGATCGTTGAAAAAAAAACCAATAACTCCCAAAATACTATAAAGGGATTTATGGAGTTTTGTGAATACTTTTAAACCCACCATACAAGCATTTAAAGTTACTTGTGAGACAAGCTAGGGATTACGGGCAAGCTTTTTATACTTACACCCCGTTGGTAATTTCAAAATTGTTGCTCCTCAATGCCTTTTGCATTGTTTGTGACACTTGTGAGACGATTTTCGGTCAGATCAACTGCAAACTAACTAGTATGCTTGTCACCGGTCCATGTAAGTGAAGTTTGTTTTCATCCAGAATGAATTTTTCCACCCGACATTCAAGGATTGGCATCATGGGAGTTAACATGTGATTAGTTGCAGTATAAACCGTTTTCTTGTTTTCTATATTTCATTAGCTGGTTAAACCTATTAAAGCCCAGGGCTCTCAACCCGCCATTTACGCATAACCCTAATACCTGCTCATTGAGAGAAGCGACGTCAGACCCTAGTTTATAGATTCTTTTTGCTTCGATGCTTGTTTTTGTAAAAGAATTTTAAACCCTAGTTTTGCAGCTTGCTTTGTTTGCATTTCCTGGGCATTGGATTCAAGCTCACCTTAGGAAGGAATTTAACATCGTTTATGTTAACAAAATATTGTTGGCTCAAGCCCTAAACATTTAGTTTATAGTTTTAATGGAATTTTTGAAACCCAATGATACCTCCTTTGTTTCACAGGATCTAGAAATGTCTAGGAGGGCTCAGAAGCGTAATGTCAAAGTGCTATCGGATTTGGATGAAGAAGCAGCTCTAGAAATGGCCCTAGAAGTCTAGTTTGGTTATACTAAATCTACCGCATGAGTAGCCCTTGAGTTCAAGTGGAGTGAACTCTACCATGTGATCAGGGATCAAAACATATCGGAATCAATGATGGAAGAAGATTTGATATATCAAAATATCAAGAAATTCAATATTCATAAGGCTACTGCGTGCCCAAAGTTATTTGCACGCGCTGAAGTGATAGGGTGGATTCTCCCCTATGATGATGTTAAATCCCGTATCATTTCAAGTGCTACCAGAAAGGGCTTCGCTTCCTTCTAGCACCCACATAGGAAAATCCTACAAGCTCCCAACACCCATAGTCTTCTTAACAGAAGATTGGGTTATAATTTTGAAGATAGATCACGTGGAATGTGCGAAAAAGATGTTGATCCCTAGCAGACAATTACGTCAAAGAACTAGTGGAGAATACGAGACTAGGTTCTTAAAAAATACGTTCAAGGTTGCTTCCACTCTTTTCTGCAAAGTGTATGGAAGAGCTAATTCAAGCAGCCACAAACTTAGTTGAATACCTTTGTTGTATCATGTGACATTGCATGGTACAGTATTCAACTGGGTTGACATTATTTCAGAGAACATGATGCAAACCATTAATGATGTGCATAAGGGACTTAAGCAAAATACGGTTGAGTTTTATATGTTATCTTACCTTAATGATTGTATTCTGGTCATGAACCCATTTCCAAAGCTTTGATGCAAATGGAATCCTAGCGAAACTCCAATATCCATGGCCTATCAAATTCTATGGGTACACAAGCATTCTAGTTTCTACAAGAAAATTTGTGAAGAATTCTTGATGCCATTGTATAAATAGATTTTTGACAAAGAACCCAATTGTATGTCGTATGAATAGATTTTTGACAAAGAACCCAATTGTAGCTACACAGTTAGGGGATTATTTCTTTACTCCAGAAGGTACTTATTTGTGGGTGTATGAAGGTTCAAAGAGTCCACTACCGACGCCTAAATATGTCAATGATTACATCATATTAAATGAAATATTGAGACAGGTATTCATCAATGGTGTTGGGCACTTCTTTCATGAAAACAAGAAAGCTTCGTGGCCACCAATCCCACTCATAGTTGAGGCGTATAAATTCAACAAAGTTAAAGAAGCTGGAGAGTTTGTGAAAGAATTGGATTCTTATCATTTCGGCGAAAAGATTTTTTCCAGAAACGACCGCCTTCATAAAGTTGCTTTGCATTGCCAATCATGTAGGATTAGTTATGAATATATAGATAATTTTTTGCGGGAAGAGGAAATGTATAGAAGAGCAAAGAATCTTGTAGATTTAGACAAAAGGTTTGGAAAAAGGAAAGGGGAAAGCTCCAGGAAACCAACTGATACATCAACAAATAAGACTTAGAGGAAGCGGCAAGGAAAAAGGCAGTTGAAGAAGCTCTTTCAGCTGAAAATGAAAAGAGAATACAGGAAGAACTAGCCAAGAAGATAGAAGAAGAGAGACAAGAGAAAGAGAAGTATGAGGAAGCACGAAAGAAGGCAGAACAAGGAAAGGATGAAAAGTTGACTGCGGAACAAGAAGAAGAATTAAGGAAGAAAAATGAAGAAGAAGAACTGATCAAGAAAGATGTGGAATCTTAGGATTTGCAAGAAGGAAATAGTCATTAGGATATGGAAATTTATAACCCAACAGATAGCAACACTGAAGTTCCTCTCACCAGAGGAAATCTTCCTCTAGTTGAGCTAGGACTTACATTGTTTACACCTTCTAAGCAACATTCGGGTTCTAAGCTGGAAATGATAGTCTACGATCCTAAAAGGACTATCATGAAAAGAACAAAGAAGAGACTGAAATTTGCTTCGCAACTAGATATTGTCACCATACAGGAAAGCCCCGTTGTTGAAGGCACGAATCTCTTACTATAGAGAAAGGAGATTTGCAAGCTCAAGTGGCATAGCTTAACAAAGAAAAAGAATCCCTAGTGGATCAACTAAATACTGCTCAAGAACGAAAGCAACATTTGACACCATTTTATGAATGTGCTTCTGTATTACAAGAACAATTGTTCCATTCCCAAGAATTGCTTACCGAGCAGACGTATGAAGTGCAAGGGATGGTAACTAGGCTTAAGGAAATTTCCGAGGGGGCCATTGCTACAAGGAAAAAGCTTACATATATTTATGATAGGATGAACAAGCTAACTGCTTGGAGGAAAACAACCAAAGAATTTCCTTTGCATTTTCCTAAGATATCAACGACTAAACTCACGCTAGATTTTGCTATTTTGAACAGTTGCCATAAAGCATAAAAGAATTTATAGAATGAAGTGAGGGACTCCATCTCCAAGTGTGAAGATATTCATCGGAGCATCTCCAAAGCCTTCGAGAAATGTCATCTACCACCTCCTAGCTTGTTTGAATATTTGGTACCAAAAGAGAAACGCTTGGATGAACTAAGGACTATCAAGGAAGAAGATATTGCTGCTATCAGAAGTTTGGAGACTATCACTCCAGAAGATCTGCAGGAGTGAATTGGACAAGCTACAATGAAGACTCATTACTTAGCAAATGGCCACAATGCAACAAATAAAGGGTTAAATGCCATGATCAAGGATTTACCATTTCATGAAGTAGCTTTAAAGCTATTAAAACCTAACCAATTGAATGTAATTTCCTATGAAAGTGGCCTTTGGAATGATTATATCCAAAGTCAAGGAAATGCTCCATGAACTTAGTATAATACTGTATTATGTTTTAATATTTTTTATCACTTATTTTGTAATCACAAAAGAACAAAATTTTGAAAAACGAAAGGTCCAAGGAATATGAAGTGGTAAGTCACCCCAAGACTAGGTTTGTAAGGATAAATAGGAGAAACTAGAAGGGAGAAGGGTTTTTTGCTTGTGAAGGATTGTACTAGACTCATATGTAAGGAACTATTTTCTGCTAATGAGAAAGATAGTTTTTTTTTCTGGGTGAAGACATACATGGAATGTTGTATTGAAGCATATGGACTGATGAGCAGAACTTATTTATTCTTTTTTGTTCATGGATATGCATTAAGATCTTTCCTTTTATGTTGGATTATTCTAATGGTTTGAATTATCTTGTTGTTTACCTATGCAAAATGCAATGTTTTGTGTATTTGTGACTAATGAAAGTAATGCATGTCAATGGTAAAGTTATCTATGTGTTGAATTTATTCTATAACTGTTAATTACATTATCTTTAGTAGTTAGCTTATGGAATTGTATGATGCAACTTACTGTCATTACTCTGTTTAAATTATGCTCCTTGAAAGGATAAGTTAAGTAGATTAAAATCTTGCATTTAATTAGGACATTTCTTGGTTGAATGATAGTAAAGAGGTGATAAGACGAGAGGTAAGAACCTATGAATCACTAAGTGAGGCCTCTTTCTACCCGCCAAACAAGTATAGGTAGAATCACGTGCATTTAGAATTAGTATTCTGCATTGCATACAAAATAATAAAATTCTAAACGGTGGATCGGGTTGTATCGGATAAACCTGTCACAAGAGCATCTTTTATGTTAGTTGGACCATAAATCAGACGGCTTCCCTATTCCAAACAGTGGAGAGTCTAATTGGGACTTTTCATTGGGGAGAACCCTTACTGTTGACGCAAGGAATTTTCTAGGCGTCAACGGCAGGGAAAATACACTTTCCCTTTAACTCCTCTTTTATCGCTAATATCCCTAAGCAGGACTCTCCCGTTGGGTTTGACCATTATAATCCCATTTCACTATGCAATTGCATATATAAAATAATTTTCAAAGTTATTGTTGGTTGGATCAAACCTATCCTATCATAGCATATATCTCTGCAGTAGTTTGGTTTTCTGGACGGAAGTATTATCCATGACGCCATTTCTCTTGCACAGGAAGCTCTACGCACGATTCAAACGAAGTCTTGGTCTACCTTCATGTTAAAATTATACTTATCAAAGGATTTGGATAAGGTAAATTGGCTCTTCCTTCGTCTTATACTTACGCAGGTTGGAATTCCTCCTATTTTCATAGATTGGATTGAAGCATGCTACTCCGATGTTATGTTGTTCTTATAAATGGGTATCCTACCTCATTTTTAAATCCTACTCATGGTCTACATCAAGAATGTACGCTCTCTCCACTCCTATTTCTGTTGGTTGCATAAGCTCTCATTTTAATATTTGGGTTTGCTAATCCGGGGGAAGTATAAGCTCTCATTTTAATATTTTGGTTTGCTAATCTGGGGGAAGCAAAATGTTTAGAAAGAATTATTAGACAATTCACTTCGTCCGCAGGAATGGAAATTAATGCCCAGAACCTCTATCCACTACCATTTTGTGGCAGTAGCAATGAAGGTATTGATACAAATATCTCTTCCATATGTGGAGCAACCTGTTACCGAATGTTTCAGGTACCTAGGTTTCTTGTTAAAGGACAATGATTATCGAATAGCATATTGGATTTGGCTCATTGTGAAAATTAAAAAGAGGATAAACTCATGGTATCATCGTTTTATTTATATGGTAGGTAACGTCACACTTATCAAAAGTGTTCTGGAGGCTATTCATGTGTTCTGGATGTCGCTAGCTGACATTCCAAAAGCTATAATAAATTCCATTAGGAAGATTTGCACAACTTATCTTTGGGATGGTAAAAAGGACCATCACAATTATCCACTCTGCAAATGGGACTCTCTTTTTCTTCCCAAATCATTCAGTGGTTGGGGATTCAAATATATTCATCTATTTTCTTCTTTGATCATTCTCAGTTGACAGAAAGGGATCCCTCTTTTGGTGCTCTATGCAAAAAATCCACTCTCTCATTGCAAAGAACCTTGCTTGGAGGCCGGGGAAAGGTGACCAAATACTAATTGTGTCGGATCCTATTATTGGTGTGAATGAATCAGAATTATTTCCAGAAACCATCATTTATTTTCTAAATAATACAGGTTTCAGATTTTTAAAGCAGATTTTCCAGCCAGAGTTTGGTTCACTTTGGACTGTCGGGTGGCTTTCAGCTCAGACTTACAACTGCTGGAAGCTTTTGTTCCTTAGTGGGACATATGCTTGGCCAGACTTAACTGGGCTTGTTTTTCTATAAAAGAAGAGGACTTGTTATCCTAGGTTATGAATGAAGACGAAGGTGTGTATAGAGTTAAATTTGGATATGAGTTACTATTGAATCATCGACCAAATGAGCATGTTATTTCTAAATGGAAAGATTTTTGGAAATTATCAACTCCGTCGAAGGTAAATTTTTTATTTTGGTTGGCTCTAAGGAATAAACAACTCACCTAGGATAATCTTCAAAAGAGAGCGATAGTGGGTTCTGGTCTATGCTTTCTTTGCAGAGAATCTTCAGAATCAATTGTCCATCTATTAGTACATTGCCATTTCTCAAAGTAAGTTTGGTGTGCAGCTCGTTCATTAAGGAACTTTCTAGACTGGGATGGTGAATCTCTCCATGATGCATGGGAAGAATGGGTTTCGAAGGGACGGAATTATGAATGTCCTGCCCTACCGATGCATTTTTGTTGGTGTATCTAGATCTCCTGAAACAAGGCCATATTCAATGATGAAATTCTCTCTCCTCTCACGGCTTATCATCATTTGAAATACTCCATTCCAAAGCTTCCTTCCTCTCAGAAGACAAAACCTAAAAGGACTATACAAGAATTTATTTTTGATCGTTCAGTTCCTTTTGGTTTTTGTGATGGATCATCTCAAGGGAATCCAGGCAGAAGTGGCGCTGGTGGATACATCGTCTTCAGGGGTTTTCATTTAACTTTCAAGTGTGGAACTGGACTCCATACAACAATTGTGCGGAACTCATGAGCTTGATTACGATCCTCACTCTTCCTCTGGAAAATGACATCTCAGTCTTCAATATTTTCTTAGACTCATTACTGGTTGTAAACTAGTTTATGGAGAATGATCATTGCAAAAACATTAGACTCCAACCATTACTGAGAAGAGGAATTGGTTTCAAATCTAGGTTCACTATATGCTCACTGACACATATATTCAGAGAACATGATACTTATATTGATTCTTGGTGAAGGAGGTTGTTTAGCTTGAGGAAGTTGAGGTGCAGGTTAAAAAAAAGCTTTCAGATCGTCCAGAAGACTAAGACTTCATCAGTGGGTAACTACATATATGTAAATTGAGGCATAAGGTTGTGATCAACTCCCTTATGTTTGTTCTTTCTATTGGTATTAAATGGATCGAGTTTCTCTCCATCAAATATCCAGTATATGCAGTCGAGATAGTCTCCCCATTTTTGTATATATCTATTTTGATAGGTTGAGAAATGGTTCTCCCTAAAAAAAATTATGAACCTCCAATTTTTGTGGGTCAGCCAGCCTCCCCTTATATTGTATTCCTGTCTGTCCTCCCTTTTTTTCTTACTGATTTTTTCAGATAGATATTAGCCTCCAGCTGTACTGGATGTAAATTTTCTCTTATGGAATAAAATTACCGACTTTTTTCTCTAGAAATACACACACACACACACACATTATTTTGAAGATAAACATTGGATGTCTCCAATACTTACAAGTTAGGCATCCCTAACTATCAAATCAAACCACACACAAATACATATCTTTAGAGTTAGAAAATTTAACTAAGTTACTCTTTTTCCTTTAGCCCCAAAAGACTTATTGCAGCTAGCTCTATGTGTGTGTGTGTGTGTGTGTGAGTGCGTGTGTGTGTATATTATTTTGAAGATAAACATTGGATGTGTTTTATTATTGGAGGTCTCCAACACTTACAAGTTAGGCATCCCTAACTATCGAACCACACACAAATACATATCTTTAGGGTTGGAAAATTGAACTAAGTTACTCTTTTTCCTTTAGCCCCAAAAGACGTATTGCAACTATCACTATTAAACAATCAACCAATTTACTCATTTTCTAGAATAATATTGTATAAATGATCAGACAATTAATATAACATTTGTATATCAAAATCAAGATGTTTAAGAGTTTAAAATATTATTTGTTACAATTTCCTAGTTAAATTCTTTAGAGATAGAGGAAATACAAAATATTCATTGATTAGAGATGGAGGTAAATTTGCAATTGCGTTATATGATATTATTGAACTTACTTAAACCTATTGTACATGGTAAACCCCTGCATTTACTTATATATGATATTATTGAACTTACTTAAACCTATTGTACATGGTAAACCCCTGCATTTACTTAAGAATACATGCTTCACATATTCTAATGATGTGTTCTCCCTTGTTCACCTCTTCACCTTAAATCAGTCTACTCCAATGCCTCCATTTTGGCACTTTCTTAGTGCATATTTGTAAACAATATGATCCCTAGAATATTCTTAGTGTGTCAAAATTGCTCCTTCGACATGAGCCCCTTTTTTGGGTAAAGAATTCTAGGATTATCCAAAGTGATCATGAGGTTGCTTACCAAACCTACACATGGTTCAATATGTAAAAGTGATAATGACTTTGTTTTATTTCTCTATGGGATTTCGCTACATATAATTGGTAGTAATTTTATAGAAGAACTTAGCATTATGTAGCTTGTCTATAAAATCATCTATGTGAGACATAGGTTATTATTCTTATGACTATTTGAACAATACAAAGATGGAAAGATTCATTTTTCTTATCCTTAATATCACTAGTTGGCATAAATATTTTTACCCACAACTATTTTCTTAACTTTCAAAATTTAAATTACAAGCTTTTCATTCTCAAATTTATGAAAATGGCCATATTGATAGAGATGAGCCACCATGGGACATTTCATTGGCTCCTACTTAATAACAGGTTCCAAGTCCATATATGATGGGTGTTGCATAGGCATATCTTGGGACCACATTATACTTTTGGAGTAAGGTGGTTAGGCCTAGAGTAGAAGTTTGATAATGAGGAGTTTCCTCCATAAAGCATAAGGAATCCATGAAGGCAAAGAGTCCCTTATTCAAATTTATAGGCATATGTTTTGAGTCTCTTGCAAGATTGACTTCACGATCGACTTATTAGGAGAGGAATTTCTATCATTGGTTAGTGGAGTAGGCTTGTATGTAAATAAGCCATCGAATACCCAAAACATCATCTTCCCCTCCCACATATGTGACATTTAATTCATCCATGAGGTTATAGTCTTTCATATTAATTTTCACCTTATGCACTACCCCTTCATATTGAATATGTTTATGGTTTGGGATGTTGATGGGTAATCATTTGGATATATCTATATGGTGCCCCCTAAACGATCAACCTATTTATTATCAAGAATGTTTAGTGTACTACTAGGATCAACCATAACAAGGACCCTAATTTGGGTGATTGTTCCTGGACATCTTGAAAATGGTCATGATTTGGGTGATTGTTCCTGGACATCTTGAAAATGGTCATGATTTGGGTGATTTTCGGTTCTGAACTTATGGAACATTTTGAGGTCCTAAACAACACTTTTTTGGCATCATTCAAGCTCACACAACCAAACATTGTGTTAATAAAGAACGTGGTTCTTTTGTACAAGATATCTCCAATGAGCTATTATGTGCATACAACAAAGCTCGTACATGGAAGTTATGGCCTCAGGAAGTTTAGGTGTCATTTGTTCTCAACTTCTTAGCTTAGAGATCACATTTTTCCACCTCATCTCCTAGGTTTACAGTTTATGTTTTAAAAGTTTTTTGAATTATAGGGTTTCTATATATTGTATTAAATGGGTCTATAACATCCAATTACATGATTGTTTTGAATGAATAGTTAACACATCTCTTCTCAAATATAATATACCACCATGCTAGCCATTGTGTATTGTTATATACAATGCATCATTTTACACCATTGATTCCAAATATAAGTTGGTTTTCACTATAATACTATGCTTTCATTACTGCATCTTATGTTTATCATGTTAATATTGTGTGAGCCTTCATGTTGTTCTTAATTGCATCTAGATAAAAACCCCCTTTGTTTTCTAATATGGGGATAAAACTTGTAGGTATCAAGTCTACCTGAACCAATCATTACAACAACAAAGATTGAGAGTTATCTTATTTCTAGTGGTGTAAGGGATTGATCATATGGACTAGATTTAATATTTAGTTCCTTTAGAAGGTCAAGCTTTGTCGGTTTATATTTAGTCAAATTGGTGCAATTCTTTGATGATAAAATGTCTTAGAGTATTACAAACATGACCCTCGAATCAAGGTTTATATCATTTATGAAAGAGATTTAATGGCGATGAATTAGGGTTTTTGGTGGATTGATGATTGGGTCTTTGGTTTTTAGTATTTTTATGCTTTCTTGATTCCTTTTCCCTCCTATCATATGTGTATCCCCTTTATATCAAGCCAAGGATTTTCCTCTTAGTAGATTCAATATGAATCTCAACTGTTAAGGCTATGGTCATGGCTTAAAAAAAACAGGTTCAAACATTTATTTAGTATTGATTTATGTCTATAAATTTGAAATATAGATATATCACACCAAATATATATGTATTGGCCTTGTACACAAGGACTTGGAACTTCTTAGTGTATTCTTAAATAATCACATTTTTTTGGAATAATTGCATGAGTTGAACATCATAAGTCTCTTCCAGGTAACAATCCATTCTTCAAGAGTTAATGTATCTAGAAAATTAGTGAAATACCCTCTAGGGTTTTTAGAAATCCATCTCTCACACCAAGTATGGGTTGCCTCATCCAAATGTTTTAGCCCATGTTCAACCTTTATTCATGTTTATACATGCATTGCAAATTGAATGTTAGATTTACCTCGCTTAACCATGTATGCACTTTGATTCATTGGAAAATTTGTATCATGGGATAGTCCTCTAAAGATTAAAATTCGGTCTATTACGGATTTATGTCCTTCGTGATTTGGAAAGGGCATCCCCCTTGATTTCTAAACCACTAAAGCTACGCCTCTAGGAAATTCATCAAAACAAATCTTAATCCAAAAAATTATTATGCTACTGACACTTCCAATGTTTATGCCCCACATGCATGCTTTAACGACATGAATCATTAGTTGTATATATTAAAATCAGATCACACATGGTAGTGTTAATAAAAAAAATCAGATCAAATCTAAAACGAAGACAAAACTCTAGCATTTAATGCATTGTTTTATTACTCACACGTGAAACTAAAAATCCTTGAACACACATCCCAAGTTCAAATTGTTTGTGTGTTTTAATGAGTCATAGTACAAAGGATTCCTATTCATTTACTTATTTTGCTCTCTCTTCCTCATGAACTGTTGAGCTCATAGTGACAAGGAATAATTATCTTTGATTGTATTCAAATTCAAGTGTCTTAAAAAACGTCATGGATTGTACGCTATCCCCCTTCTATTTTGACTCTCTTCTCTTTTAAGAGATATGTTAGAAGAACTAGTTAAATATGATCAAAAGTATCAACCTTGATTAAATCAACCCACTAATAAGCACCTTATTTAAAAAAAATATTAAATACTTAGCCTACTATTGTAGTCACTAGAAGACTCCATTAAATGTCCTTAATTCTCTCTCCAAGGCATAAGTTATTTGCCCCTTTAAAGACAAGGTCCACCTTGATCAACTAAGACATATCATATGGAAATTTTACACATTAATTAAGCAAAAAATGGGCATTGGGTGGAAAAATCACACAACACCCTTTCATACATTGAACCAACTTCTTAGATAGCTTTACATCACTAGCTCCACATGTACGAGTAATGGAAGTTGGCATGGATTCCACTTGGTGTTTTGGTGGTCTTGTTGCACATAGATCTTCCACTTGGGGCTACAATGGCTCATTACCATGGGATGCATCTGCTCCACATGGGTTGTAAAATGTACCTATTTATGGGAATGACCACACACATACGCGCACATATTTTGAAGGCCAAAACCTTCACATACAGAGTCCGATTTCATACTTCTTTAGCTGGTTGGAATATCTCGAGCTATACTAATTCTTGAGTAAATAAATTATGTAGATTAATGAGTTAGTTTAGACAAATAACTATGCTTTATCCTATTTTTTGGATTATTGGCCTTTGTACCAACAATCTTTGTCATTTTCTAGCCCATTCACATAGTTAGCCAACTTTGTCTTCTTATCCCTTTTGGAATGAGACTATATGCTTGATCCATTCTAGATCAACCTTTCATTCCAAAAGGTTATATATCCTCTTTCTCCTTAGAACCCTCGTTATTATGGAATTAATACTTTTGACCATATTCGATAGGCCCTTTGTTTAGAGATTGTAGCTCTACAATCATCAAAATTTATTTTGCAAAACTCCTTAAGGTTTCTTGTAATTCTACCTTAGCTAAAAAACTGATATTTCCCCATTATGCATTTCTTTTATAGAAAAAGAGAAACATGAAGCAAGAGCAAAAAATCAACTAAAGATCTAATACCACCTTGAAGAGTTCATGTATCTATATGGAAGCATTATTGAAATAAAAATAGAAAAGGAACACCAATAACATTATAATAACATATATAACGGGGGCACTTGCACACGTGGGGGTGGATTGCACTTGCAAATCCAAGTAATAGAGATAAACTTCTCTAATAAACAACAATAATTGGTTTGTTGTATTAATAAAATGTATGATATACATATGAAAGGGGTGAATCCCTATGTATTATAATAATGATGCAAAACCCTAACAAAACCTATTTAAGACTTATGTCACTAATAAAGTCATTAAGACCTATAATAATGATGATGATGATGATATATTTTTAAGGCCACAATGTATATAGACACCAAATTCATGTATGAGACCCCCTTGTTTGTGGGATAACAGACACTCTCCATGCAACAACAATGACTAAGTTTACACAGGTGTACATACCCCATTCCCCTCTGAATTTGAACATGTGATCACCAAGTAGGAAACACATGTTCTTAATCATTATGCCTACTTAAGTTACACCACATACAATTATAGAGCGGCCCTTTTTACAAATAAAACATTATCACAATGTCATGAGCATAAGGCAAAATAACTAATGCAAATAAAGTCTAACACATACTAACAATAGTGTGGTTAGGTAGAAAATATCCATCCATCCACATTCAATTATTACATTCAATTATTATTGATACCAATCCTTAATAGTTTGATATCACAATATTTTCCCCTTTGATTACATGCATTATTGTAACTTTTTATGTTGTAGATGTTGGTTTTTGAGAATATTTTTTATATTGCACAATTATTCCTCAACCTATAGTTCCATGAATGCCATCGATGTTGTCTTCTTCTTCCTTCGAAGTGAGGATTTCATTATTTATTATGTATCTTTCTTGTGGACATTTTTATTGATGAGAATGCTGATATGTTTATTCTTTTGATGTTTCACATTTATGTTCATCCAACCTTGCATCCATGATCCTTTTTGGCATATTGAAATGTTCAACATTGTACTTGATTCAAATGTATTTTCTTGAGAGAGAATGTTGTAAAATATGTTTATTAAGTTTTTCAATTTTGAATTACCTTATCCAGTTGGATTTTAACTTCTTCAAGTATCCTCTCATGACCTTATATTCCTTCTCCTCCAAAGGTAAAGGGTGATTCTATCTATCAAGTTCTTTTGTCCTTCTTCAATTCTTGTTTGCATTTTTACTTTTCCATCATCTAAACATAAGTATTATTTCACATTCATATGGATTTGCTCTTCAATTTTATCGAGTCTCTTTATTCGTGATCCTTGTTTTTTCCTCATGGAGACACCTTTTCATATTCTTAATATCATTAAGAAATTTTTGATTATGATTACATAACACTTTGATTTTGATGTCTTTCTTTGTCAATTCTTCATTTGAATCAACATTGTCCTTCTTCTTATTTCTTCTGTAATCTTGTTTTAAGTTCTCAACCTACTTAACAAGCTCTTCTTTTAAATATTTTTCCCTTCTACAATTGGGATGCTTCAACATCTTAGATCTCATTTTTCATCCTAAAATACAATTTTGTCTTTACTAATTCCCTTAAAATATTTTTCAATACATTATCATCTGATTTATATAGTTTTATCATTTGTTTAAGAATACATTTTTGAATTTGTCATCCATAATTTATTTTAGTGTTTTTCTGTTTAAATGAAACCAACATCTACTATCATCTTCACGTAGATTAATGATTATAATAAAAATAATAACAATAATCTAATTTTAAGGTCATAGTCAAGCCATAACCAAATTGGTGTTTGAGGCTCCCTTGTTTGTGGGACAAGGGACCCCCTGTGTGCAACGATTTGATTGCTAAAGTCTACGGAGGTGAACATACCCTACCTCACTCCAGATTTGAACTCTTGATCTCTTAGGAGGAAAAAAATTGTTCTTAACCATTAGGCCATCTCAAGTTATACATCCCTTCCAACATGACCGATACTCATACTTAATATAAAATATATTCTTCAATAGTAAGGCTATATGGATCTCCTATGAAGTAGACCTTCTTATCCAAAACATACCTTGTTCAAGACCTTAATTTACAACTTAATAACCTCGTAATAATTATCCTAATTTGTTGCAAATATTTGACATAAACATTATTATTTACTTACTCTTTCAAATACCTTTTACATCACCTAAATTAGAGATTCATGGGCAATTCCCCTCATTTCAAGGGTGGTACCCAAAGTAAAACCTAAACTCTTTAGGGCACAAGACCAATTCAACAACAAGGCTCGAAGTCATTACAACAATATACTCATTATGATCTCAACATGTCACTTATGGGGATAGAAACTAGGTGGAGAGGATAACACTCCATCCCACAACCACTCGGGCTAGACCCAATTCACTTATAAAAAATTATGCTTCTTTAAGTTGACTTGCCATTTTAATCTCTTATATGATGATTACTCTTCAAACATATTGTGTACCTATTATGTCCCCTATATTTCTACTCCAACTTCAATGAAATGATTACTTATAATAACCTAAAATATATTATGTTTAATACCACTAGTATTACCTAATTTGGATTTTTCAAGATGAAGTTATGGACAATTTTACCAAGCCCTATTGTGTTTATCCTCTCTCCCAAGAGCAATCTTGTAATGACTATATTTCCTTGAATTTCCCATCAACATGTTTGCAATTTGGATTTATATCAACCTATAGAGACTTATTTCAAATGAATCCATTCTCACTAAAATTGACCTAATTTTTTTCATATATGTGTGATTTAGTGATCTTTACTAATTTTAGCACATTTTAGGACGGTTAAAACCCTGTATTGTACAAAATATACTCCTTTATTCTCTAGTGTATTCTATTGAAATTTTGATTAGAGATAGTTAGAGAAATATTATGTCCAACACTTCAAAGTCTCACTCAATTTTGATATCCCTAGAAAACATTATGGCTTTAACAGTTAAATGTACTATGTGAATGTGCCCAACCGAGTATCCTATACTGCCTTGAATCCAATACACAAAAAGCATAATGAATCTACATAATCACAATGTACATTGGAAAGTATTGTTAATGACGAATCAAATAATAAATCCTTATGCACTGGGAGAAAATATCCCAAATAACCCAATCACATCCCATTATAAATATAAAATATAATCATATCTATTGTGTACAATAATTACTTTATGTATACTTATTCTCACTTATTGATCATGTAGACCTACCAATAGGTCAACCTACTATTTACATATACAAATGACCCCTTATATACTTCCATTACGAACATAACACATAATGTAATGTGTTTTAGACTTTGTCATAAAAAATGCATTGGGTATGTTTATGTATCTGACAAGTTTCCTAATAATATTGTCCTTCATCATAATGGGAACACTTTACTTCAAGTGCATAGACAACTTGAATATGAGACACACTATTTATTGAAGACTAGGATTAAATAATCATGAAGGTCATGGTAGATAAACAACCAAAGTGCATCAATATATACTCCAAAGGTAACAAAGCTACATAGGGAGGCTAGGGAACTGTACCCATATTGGACTAGAGAGTTGGGTTATCTAGTCAACTCAAGATCCTTTAGCCCATGGTAAAAACACCATTAGAGTGTTCCACTAAACCCAAGGCCCTGATTGATAACCTCATGCACATAGGTCTTCTAAAAAAATTGGAATAAAAAATCTTTTAATTAAGCTCCAAACCTCCTTAACATAGTTCCCAATAACAAACCTAAGCAAGACCTAAACCAAAAAAATATCCTTAAGATAAATCTTTGGAATGAATTGTTAAATGTACAACATCAGGAGACATTCTCCAAACCAATCTTGTGGAACCGAGATTGATCCTCCCATATAGAGGTGAACACTTTGATTGCCTTCCGTGTAAAGGTTATTCCTCCCGTATAGAGGTAATGGATCAAAGTAATGATGTTGTAAAACCTTGTTGGACAAGGATCTGGACTTGCGTGTCAAGTCATGATTCTTATGTGAACCTTGCGTATAAAGGTATCCATGGGATGGACCTCTCGTCTAGAGGTGGACCTTCCGTATAAAGGTCATGCTTTACTTGTTAAAAGCATTTAATGTTGTGTGATGTATTATTAACCGTGATCACCAATTGCTATTAAGTCTCCTTCGGAGATTGATAACCTCTGAAGTGAATTACTTTAGCATATGATCATTTGGTCCGGAATAATACAATACGATCACAGCATCCGATAATTCTTATTACTATAATGTAATGTGATAGATAATTAAAGTTAGCACATATTGACCATGCAGTAAAAGATAAAGAAATAAAATATAAAGCATAGAGATCAAGAGAATTCAAAATTTCCCATGCAGACACTTCAACTAATTAAAGAGAACTCGAATTGTTAAAGCTTCAGTTAAGTAACAATGCATGCCTCAATCAATGCTTCAGTTAAAGCATCAATTAAAGATATGCAATCAATTAACTAAAGGAGAAACTAGTGATCACTTCAGTAAAATCAATCAGCATGATTTTTAGTTAAGAAAAGTTAACTAAAGTGTTAAAAAGGAATTAGTTAACTAAAGTGTTTTGCAAGACGACACTTAAGTTACAACACTAATATTGCTCCTATTGCATGATGAAACTTATGTTAGCTTGTTAACTAAGTGCTCCTACATTAGTTATGAGGCGAGTTCACTCTAAAATCAATTAAGCATTATTTCAAGTCAAGGAAGAAAGGCATGGCGCATTGATGGTGCATGATTGAAGAAACTAGAAGTGCACTGCAACTATCCAAGAAGATAACTCGCTATGGTTTGCATGGGAGGCTTATCCTTCATGCCTTTATTCCCTATTCATTGCATGGTAGTGATTTTTGCTATATATTGATGTGTTGGGCACATTGGAAAACACATCTAATTGATCTCTCTTCTCTATTGCTTCCGTATCTTCACTAAGAGTGTTTTGGTGACCTCTTATCTTCTGAAAGCAATCTTCTATGTTGTAAAAGAAAGACATTCTCTGCTATCCATTATATTATACTGAGAAGAGTTGTTGGGGTTTTTGTTCTCATATTTTTGAGGATTTTCCCCAGGGTATATCTTGTGTTATGGTACTATGAATTTTATGCGATTGAATTGTCTCATTGTTTCAAGTTGTCCGAAAGGTGTTACTAGTATGTTCATTGGAAAGCTCTCGTCGAGCTCTACGCAACTGTAAGCTTATGTTCGCAATTTCAACACTTTTATTCTGATCGATCTCAGAGATCCTTCTAGATCACAAATGTCCCAATAAGATGAGGTACTTCCACCCATCAAGAGGCAGTCAACAATGACACTAGGCCAACACTTCTTGGAATGAAATCCAAGAGGACCTGCCATGACTAGACCATGGGTTTTGAGTCGTGCTAGACCACCATTTTTACATAAAAAAGCCCACACTTGGACTTTTACAATGGAAAAAGACCCCTTCACTCTGGTATATCCTAGCAAGACGATCTGGGTTGTAACATAGCGGATGACGAAGGCGACGACAGTCCCTTGTGATGTTCGAGGCAAGAAAGGCTACCTTACCTTCTTGACCAAGCAGAGATGTGCAAATAGATGGAAAATGTGAAGGGAATAGGATCGGTTGCATGAGGTGGCAAGAAGATCGAGTACCGAAGCAGAAGTATGGGAGCCGCAACACTTGGACAGATGAGTGGGGTGCTAAGTATTGGTACCTCGAACAGATGTGAGGCGAAGGGGATGACCTTGCCTTGGTTCGGTAGAGTTGCACGCAATGAACTAAGTGCGGAAGGAAGTGTTTATTTTGGACATGACATAGTGCATTCTCATGAGCTTAGACGCAATGATTGGATTAGCTATCCAATCGGTTTGAGGCATGAGGGACGTTAGTGTACCGAGGCATGATAGAATGAGTCAAGAGTATTGATGCAACAATAGGTTGGATGGGTGCGATGGCTAGACAAATTTGGAGACTTCTTTGGAAGACTCGGTTGCAGTGGTAGCAATAGTGGTAGAGTGCTTCAAGGATAGTTGAGCGTTCTTGGATACATTGCCGAGGATGGAAACAAATTGGAGTGGGGGAGGATGTCATTCTCCTAGGTTAGAAGAACCTTGGGGTTCCCTCGTGACCACTTAGGAGGACCATCGATTGGTGGTGCGACTAGAGACGGATGCGAGTGTTGGGTGCATTACCCTGTCAACAGGACCCTTGTCCAGTTGGATGCGGCATGAGCAGGGTTAGGTCGACACCTTGCTTAGCATTGGCAAGGCATGCCTACACCCATGAGCACATAAGGAATGAGTAGGTTGAGAATATAAGGCAAGAATCCCTTCACATCAGATTAGTTGGAGTCACATCGGGTTGGAATCACATGACGGGAGGACGCGACCATGTTGGCTTAAGGCATAGGAGTATGGGAGCTTAACTTGGAAGCCCACGTGATGGGGTGCGAAGTCCACACTTAGGCATACTTGAAAAAGAAGCAAGTTGGCTCACCTTTGGGAGGAGGCGCAATTGAAGAGTCGCACCCCTTGGCACACTTGGTTGCGTATATATTGGAGGAGCCTTGGAGCTCAAAGGAATCAAGCAACCAACACACAAGCTCACATGGCTTAGGAGGCGCGCACTTCCTCCAAGAGACATAGTAATCAAGGGAGGCACGCTTAGGAGGGTGTTCTAGCCTTAGAAGAAGGCACACTTATCCAAGAGATGCACTTGCTGGGAGGAAAACGTTGGACTGGGAGGAGGCTCCATTAAGAAGTCTCGTGTGACGAGTGCACTAGGACTAGGTAGGCAGAACGTGAGAGCATAGAACACCTTGTTACTAGGAATGAATCCCAATGGAAATGATGATTCCATATTCTCCTATCACCTACTTTATTAATTGGTGAGATCTAGTTCACTTGTTGACATGAAAAATTTGCTGAACTCAAAGGGTGATAGTTGGTCTTATAAGAAAGTGTGTTAGTTGGTCCAAGGCCCTCAATGGGAGAGTATTTAAATCTCAAGGGCACAATTATTTGGGAGGCATGAATGTTTTCTTTAAATAGTTTCCTAATAAGAAATCCTTATTTTCTTGGAGTGATCCTCATCCTAAAAATAATCCAAACTATTAGAGTGCTTCAAGGGAAGTTATATTTTCTTACACATCCGCTCAACTAACTAATTGATTGTTGCATTGATTTATTATGAACCAAATAAAATAAGCATAAGAAACACTCAATTTAGTGAAGCTACTCCTAAATGAGGTCAATATGTGAATGAATAAGAAGTTTCTTTGAGAAGGAACCCTCCTAATACAAGTCTAAATTCACAACGCAAGATGATTATTTAAATGAGTCTCCTTACACACACACACAAGAGATGAAGAGGGTAATTATAAGGTATCCTTTAAAAAAACTATAATTAATATAATTAGAATTGATGAGGGGTAGAATTAGGGCCTCAACATGCCCTTTTCCTTTGAACAAATGTCAATCTCAACATTGATCAATTGCGGTGTTTCTATATGAAGAACTCATCTTTCCAAGTCACATCTTTTGTCAACGGTTCTTCCACTTGATGAGGTACTTAGTAATTTTTCCTATTCTTGATTGTTTGGTATATTTTTCATTGAATATTTCAGGTTCTCACTATAATTTTACCTCTTCATCGAGTTATGGAAAAACAGTTTGAACTAGGATCTTGTCACCCATTACATTCTTTAAACTTGAAACATGAAATATCAGATGGGCACATGAAGAAAGAAATAACTCCATATTGTAATCTATAATTCCAATCCTCTACAACACCTTATATGGACCATAGTACTTGGGTGCTAATTTATTGTCCTTTTGTTACCCAAGGAACATCTATTTGTATGGTTGCAGTGTCAAAAATACCCAATCCCCCAACTCATAATGCATGTTGGTGTGATGTTGATTTTCTTCCTTTTTCATCCTAGTTTGTGTTATAGCAAAGTTGACCTTTAATAGTTGGAGAACCTCTCACTGGTGGGAGATGTGAACCTCCGATGCTTAAACCATAGGTTTCCAACTCAAAGGTGAAATCATGGATGGAGGATGATACCCACATAACAACACAAATGAGGAATTTTGGAATGAAATATGGAAGCGTTATACCACTATTCTATCAAAAGAAACCTCTTTACCCATTGTGACTATTTATTAGATTAAAAAAAATAGATATGACCATCCATACATTTATTCCCACTCTCAATGAACCCATCATATTAGGGGTGGTAAGAGGTGTTGTGAGGTAGTTGAGTACCCAAACAAGAAAAAGGTCATTCTAAAAATTACTAGTGAAAATTGGATCTCTATCACTTAGAATAATCTTGGGATTGACATGTAGCTTTCAAACTATTTCCATGGTGTTATGGCTATTGTACTTTCTTTAAAATGACGAGACAACGAGCAAAAGTGGACTTACTTTATGAGTCGATCCACTAAGACCACGATGACTTGATTCCCTTCAAACTTTCGTAAGTTTATGATCAAATCCATTGAGACCTCTTCCCAACACCGACTTAGTATGGCTAAGGATTCTTGAAGACTTGTGCTTGATCATCTCTCATTTGCTCTATTGGAAAACCAAACACTACCACAAAATTTGGAACATAAATTTTAAGACCTTCTTGAAAAAACCATGTCTAATATGTGATAAGTTTTTAGAAATCCAAAGTGTCCACCCATAGGAGAAGCATGTAATTCAAAAAGGATATTCTATTTGAGTTAGGGATTTTTACACAAATATCGATGATCCTTATATCAGAGTCAATCATTCTTCCACACAAATTTATTTGATCTAGTAGGGTCATATTGCAATTGATGGATGAGCTGCCATGTAGTTTGGTCATGTTTCCATTTGAACCTTACTTTTTCCATTCAATCATCGTGCAAAATGAAAACAATACAAAGTAAGGCCTTAATGCCATCTTCTTTCCTTGAAAGTGCATCAACCACCACATTCTCTTTCCCCCTTTTAAAGATAATTTCAAAGTCACAACCTATCATCTCAGTGAACCAATTTTGTTGCTCCTTAGAAGACAATCATTGTTCCAAGTACTTCAAGCTATCAAGCTCTCTTTTTACCTTGAAGTGTCTTCCCATATGTAAGGGCATCATTGCTTAATGCATGTATTATGGCCAACATTTCCTTCTCATAATTGGTTTTAGTAAATATGTTCCTTTATGTAGGTGGTTTTTGAAGGTAAGGGTCTTTCTTCTTGCATTAGAATTGCACCAATGCCATGTCGTGAGGTGTTACTCTACACGATAAAGGTTTTTGTGAAGTTTTAACTGGTCAATATAGGAATGCTACACATGGCCTCCTTAAGTTTTTCAAAGCCTCGAGTTGTTTCTTGAGTCTAAGGGAAAACATAATTTCACAATAATGATGTTAAAGGTGTTGTTATTCGACTATATTTCTTAACAAACTTGTAGTAATAGCTCATCAATCCTAAGAATCCCATAATATTCTTCAAGGTTTTGTGAAATAGGCATTCCACCATAGCTTGATTTTGTTATGTTCCACCTTGACACCCTCATCAGATACTATGTACCAAAATTTTTCCACTTCTTGAACCCCCATTGCATAATTGGAATGCTTACCATATAGTTGGTGACCCTCTAATAGTTTCAAGGCCTTGTCAACATGATGTACATGTCCCTCCCAAGATTTGTTGTAAATTGGTAAATCATTGAAAATTACCAATGCAAATTTTTAAAGGACGGGATTGAATACATAATTCATCAAGCTTTGAAATGTGGAAGGTGCATGAGTAAGGCCAAAAGGAATCAACAAAAATCTATAATGACCTTCATGTGTTCTGAAACTTGTTATGGGAGTGTCTTCTTCCCTTACTCTAATTTGATGTTACCCCAAACAAAGCTCCATCTTAGTAAATAACATTTTTCCATGCAATTCATCTAACAATTAATCAATGACAAGAATAGGAAACTTATCTTCAATGGTGATATTGTTAATTTCTCAATAATTTGGACACATACCATGAAGAATCCTTTTTATAAATAATTTTTGCTAGAGAATAGGTCATCAATTCTAAGAATCTTTTAATATTCATCAAGGTTTTGTGGATTAGGCATTCCACCATCGCTTTGATTTTGTTAGGGTCCACCTTGATGGCCTCACGAGATTGAAAATGCCCCAAAATTTCTACTTCTTGAATCCCCAACGAATGATTGCGATGCTTAGCATAAAGTTGGTGACCTTCCAATAGTTGCAAGACCTTGTCAATATGACATACATGTTCCTCCCAAGTTTTTTAGTATATTGGTATATCATCAAAGAGTACCAACACAAATTTTTGAAGGGAGGGGTTGAAAACATAATCCATCAAGCTATGAAATGTGAAAGTTGCACGAGTAAGGCCAAAAGGCATCAACGAAATCCCATAATGAAATTCATGTGTTCTAAAACTTGTTATGCGGATATCTTCTTCCTTTACTCTAACTTGATGATATCCCAAACATAGATCCATCTTAGTAAAGAACATTGCTCCAAGAAATTCATCTAACAATTCATCAATAAGAATGGGAAACTTATCTTCAATGGCAAGATTATTAAATTCTCAATAGTCTGAACACATATGCCATGAATAATCCTTTTTATGAATCATCATTGTCATATAAAGGAAAACACACTTGGAATGATCCTAGACTCTAGCAAGTCTTTGACTATGTGTTTGATCTCACTTTTATGGGTATAGGGATATCTATAAAGATAGATGTTACGGAGAAGGTTCCCTGGATTGAATTGATTATCATGATCATGCTTTCCTATAGGAGGAAGATCTTTGGGCATCTCAACGAATACCTTGATAATGATTGCCAATAAAGTTTTGAAGATCCATTAGAGAGGTCTTAAATGATTGAACATCTAGTAAGAACATTTGTGTGCTTACTTGAGTGTTCTTTTTTTATCAGTTTTGCCATGTTTTGAATCTTACCATTTTAGATGGTCTCCCTTGAATACCTCTAGTTCAATTTCCTTACTTTCCAAGATTTTTTTTTCTTTTTTAAGAAAAAGTTCATAAAACTTCGTAGCCATTGTTCCTAATATTCTTAACCATTGGACACCAACTAGTATTAAGATCATTAGAGTGTCCAAGAATCAATTATTCATGGTGAACTTAAAACTATGGCACTTCTATCAACAATTTCTGATACTCCCATTTGCAATCATTACTTGAAACTTAAGTACTTGATTTATACAACAATTGAAGAGTTTTTTAATTTGTGGTTAATGAAATTGTGGGTACTACCATAGTTACTCAATACTATTACCTTTTGTTTCTTGATATAGCCCCCTACCTTGATAGTTTGGGGAGTGCTAATGTCTACCAATGCATGACAAGACATGGTGGGAATAGTATCCGCTAGTTCTAGATCTTTAGAAGGTTCCATCTCATGTTCTTTATCTTTGCAATCTATGTAAAATAATTTATTCTCCCCGCATTTATGCCCCTCATTGTTTTCATTGTCACATTTGTAACATAGTTCATTTGCTCTTCTTTTGCCCATATTTTTAGGTGACAACAAGTTGAGGTTAGGAGTGGGGACATTGCAATCTCTGCAAGTGTTAATGGAAACCCTTCTAGTAGCCATATTTTTACATTTGACTCTCTTCGACATGTGGAAATCCTTATCCAAGGATGCAGGCTCAGAGATGCACTTCATGTTGAATGCTCTCCTTTAATCCACCCACAAAAGGATCCAGGAAATTATCATATGGAGTATTCTACAATTAGATTTGATATTGTTGAATTTTACTTTATAACTAAATTTCTTTGCCTGAGATTTGTCAATTGACTAAAAAAGATGTTGCTCATACTATTTTAGCAATGTTCTATCAATTTTTCCATAAAAAGCGACGAAATACAATAGAACTCTTTTTGAGGTCATCAAACCATCATGACAACACAAGTTGATCAACTTCTAAATATAAGGATGCAATCATTACCTTTTGTGGAGTCAATACTTGGTATAAATTTAAAAAATTGCACCATCTAAAATATCCATGTCATGGGTACATTATCATCAACCTTCCTCATATCTATCTCGGGAATGTGGTTTTCCGGTTCGAAGCCAAAGTTACGATTTCAATGAGATCTTGATGTCATGAATACTCTTATGATTTGGATTCAATCCTCTTGTTGTCTTGATGTTTTGATAAGCAACCTTATGCTCTATCGAGAGAAGAAACAATATTGTAGACATGTTAGTTCCTCTATGTCCTCCATCGTTTTTTGAAGCTCTTCAAAATCCTCACATGCCGTGCTTGTCTTGAGGTCTTCTTGAAACTTTTAGAATTTTGTGAAGCTTACTATATTTTGGAGGCCACCTTCTTTGTTGTTATCACACAAACTCTAGCTGCTTAGTGCATGTATCCCAATAGGGACGGTAGAGGAGCACAGCAAGGCCGGTGTAACCAACAACAACCAAGTCCTCTGTCCAAGGGACAGAAGTCACACCGGACAAGGCTGTAGTCACTTTAGACAAGGCACTTGGCCTAGTCAAGGGGGAGACCCTCTCAACTAGTGAAGGTTGAGACTCAGCAATCAGACACCCTAAAACTCATAAAAGATGATCAAAGCAATAGACAAAATGGATGACTGAACGTGAGAGTTCTTCCAGCCTTAGTGGAGTCGAGATTCTGGATGAAAGATATACTAAGTGAAACAAACTCAGATCTGATTACACATGTGAATGATGAATAAATTGAAGAATTAAAAGGCTGAAAATTAAATCAACAAACAGAAAATGCTAGAATAGTGGTAAGGGACCCTGCCTATGGGGAAATGAAGCTCATAATGATTTATCAATACATGGCAGCAGTAGATAAGTGATTCAGACACATATTCCAACAATTAGAGCTTGATTAGATGGTTGATTTAATACGCAAAAAACAGACCAGCAAGCAGTGAATTGAACAGCCCTAGGGGAATGGGTTAAACGGTGGTAAAATGGACCTAGGGCAGTAAAAAAAAGACGTTTTTAAGCACTTTCAGCTGCTGATACTTAGAACTTCAAAGTAAAATGACGTTACGGACTAGATTAAAGAGTACCCATAACCCCAAAATTAACCCAAAAAACAGATTGACAGTTTTGCCCAGGTAGGGCGAAATTGGTGAAGGACTAGTGCCTAGTTCTATGGGCATATGGAGTCGAAATCAAATGAAATTTGGGATATAGGATTTTAAGCATAAATCATTTGTGGGTTTTCAAAATAAACTAATTCTAACGGTGGATTTTGTAGATTTTATTTTTTAGAGATTTTATATGGGTTTTCTCTCTTAAACAAGATTCAGAAATTGAAATGCAAGAGAAGAAGAAGTAACACCTACTTGGAACTAGCTGATAATTCTGATTTTGAAGAGGTAGTACGTCTGGAAGATCAAATTGGAGCGGTTGGAGAAATCCCAGTTGAAATCGATTTGCTCTCGCCCCACCAACTCGTCCTCTCTGCCTGCAAACACCAATAGACAATAGATCAGATCAGTATTGGAAAACAACAGAAATCTACAACAGCACAAATAAAAATGAGAGAAATGATTGACTAAAAATAGCAAAAACACTTCCCTTTTGTGGTCAACCCGGAAAGTGGAGCACCAGTGGAAGCCAAATGCGGCGCCCTCCTCCAAGATTTTGAGCTTGTTGCAAACAATGGTGAGTAAAACAGTGTTGAAATCATACACCAACTACAACTAGTGTATCAAGATAGTATGGCAATCAACAACATCAAGAAGCTATCACACAAGAGTCAAGTAGAGCAACAACGGTTTTCTCTTCTATTCCAAGTCCAAAAAATGCCAAGAGACCCTACAAAATGGGGGAGTGCTCTCTCTTATAGAGGAATGCAGCTCTCAATACCTATTTCCCCCCAAAATAGAGGGTTGAGATCATTCCCCAACCATAAAAAACGAATGGAGGAGATCACTCTCAAGAGGGGGGCCGAGTTACCCTAAAAAACGCCCAAGTGGAGAGTGGGGCCCATAAAATCACTACAATAGTGGTTGGGGGGTGCCTATGGGCTGTTTTAGCCCCCCATACCAATACACTATGGTCCAAATACAATAAAACACCAAAATTATGAGTTTTGCTAAGTGGAAAAACGCCCCCTATGGGAAAATTCGCCCCTCATGGTGAGCTGGGCGAATGAGAGCCCCATAACACAAAATATAATGTCTAAACATTACCAAAATTACCTTAGAGATTACCTTTACCATTGCCAACCTTTAATTTTTCCATTTACCTATAGTTGCCTTAGTCAAATTCTGATTTCCATGTATTTTTTGCTGGTTTATATGGCTGAAGATGAAAATTGAGCTTTTGACCCACTTTTATTGTCCGGATTGCCGAACTGTCTGCTGCAATGCGATCATGGACCCCAAAAGTAGTAGGGATGACCACTTGAACGACCCCGATCCATCACTTTGGCATTATTTGCTCCAAATCCATGATTTTTAATTAAAACAGGTCAAAGTTGACCAATAATAATTAAAAATCTCTCAAACGGTTCAATATTTTGCAATTCCGTCAGTTGCATGCTCATATGGAATCCCTGTAGATAATGAATGATCGAAATCGAAATTCCGATCGCAACATTTTTTCGGGCCCATTTTTTGGCCTAATCAACCCAGTTTGACCAAGTCAAATTTGGTCAACCATAGTGCTAGCTGAAACCTGTATGCGAGCATGAAGTGACAAGGCTCAATTAAACAAGTTAGTACATTACCAAGCAATAAATGATAACATGGTGATAAAAAATTCATTAAATCTCGAAATAGTACAAGGCCCTGGTGAAGTGGGCCCACCACCTCCAAAAGACTAAGATGCTATACACCTCTATAGGATTGACCACTTTGCTGACTCTAGGTGATGTGGACAACAAGGTGAAGGACATGGGAGGACAAGGATAAAGATCATGTGACCCTTTAGACAACTCGGGAAAGTGGGGTCCACTGAGGTAAGTATGCCATGACAAAACACAGGGAAGGGCGGTGCCTCACAAATGGGTATAGTGCAGGGAAACCACCACTAGCCATTTAACAAATATCCCACAACTCACATCCGTATCCGAAGACTCCGTGAGGTTCTTTTCTAGAGCCGCCAAACTGGGTGTCCGGCAAACCGTAACTTGAGACTCTAGGGGGCAATCTTGAGCTTGTCCCTTGCTCCTTCTCACCTCCTTGTCCCGCAGGACTAGGTGAGGAATAAGCACTACAAATGTTGACATGTATAGCTGACCAGAATCCATGTGTGTTACAATGAGTTTCATACTTAGCCCTTTTTGGCTAGATTTTACATTTACAATACAAAGGCCCTTTTAGCCTGATTTACATTTCATTTCTTCATGGCCCTCTTGGGCTACATACATATCTCAAAAGATATAAACATGGTGCTCATATTGCAAAGGTAATGGGGGTGGGTAATACAAGCTTCGACGACAAGTGGGGAACACCTGGTGAGGCTACACAATCCTAACTGCATTGCAACATCGGGAGCAACCGACACGAGCAAATCCCAAGTCTAACCGTGTATCTCACACACTAAAGAGCCGAGGCACAATAAACAGAGAGTCATGGCAAACTCAGAGATCAGTGGGGAAAGGGGTCCTCGGGATCACAAGTCAGAATCCAAGTCAAGGGAGAAGTGTCATGAATGAGTCGGATGAGTGGAGAAAGTGATAATGGTGCTAGAGTCAGCTACCGAGGGGGCTCAATGATCAAGTTTATGCCAAGTATATAGGACATGACTCAACGTGCATATACATAAGTCTAACTGGAGGGGTGGATTGACATCACCAAGGGCCCAAGCACATCATATCATAACCAGATCACCAAATATATCATCTCATGCAAAGTTAGTGTACTAGCAAGTATAAAGGAGTCTAATCTACAACATGAGCAATAATCAATATATGCAATACCTGCTGCACCATATACCTGCTGCTACTGAACTTGTATCTGAGCTGGATCTCTGCTGAATCCGGGCATATAATAAACCAGCACTGTACTATGATAATCTCGATCAAAATAAGACTAGGCACTGTCTCAAATGGGCTTGTGTCAAAGCCTGGCAAGGAAAGGTAACCCTGTGGTAGATGGTAAGTCCAACTGTTTGTCCCCTCTGGTATATCTGCTAGGGGCAATTTGAACAAAAATGCTTCCTGTGGAGGTAGCTGATCTCCTGATCTGGAAAAAAGTACTGTGCGGTCCTCGGCCGCACAATCTGCAATGTGGAAGCTGCTCCCGACATAAAATGTGATAACATTTGTCATTGTAAAGTTTCCATTGTCATGATTCTTCTTTCCAACCTAGAGAAGTGAAATTTCAAGTCTTCATTCTCCTATTGAATCGTGGATGAAATTTCATAAGCCTTTGTTGCAACAACATTTGGGTTATTAATGCACTGTTAAGGCACTCCTTGTAACATTGCAGGTTCAAACCTCAATTTTCCCTATGTGTCACGTGTGGGGAAACATTGGTACACCTAAGGGTATAGCAGTAGCGAACCAAAATTGACCCTGTTTCACACGAGTACAAGCCCACCCCCAATTGTTGATTCCTCTAGTTACCAAAAAATAAAAAAATGTTTGGATTATTAAACCCACCCATGACAGTGCATCCAATTGTAAGTTGGGGAAAAAAGCACAATCAAATTGAAATATTGCAAGGGTGAAGAACAAATTGTCGACATCTTCATGAAACTTGGTAGTTTGTTGGAAATGAAAGATTGACATTAAAGAAAGTTATTAAGACTTGAAATCCCTAATTCAAATCTTCTTCTAGCTTGATAATTTACTTGAAATAAATCTTCATCTAACTTGATGCTTTACTCCATATAAGGGAATGTTAATGATAAATTTTATTTAAAATTCAATTTACCCTTAATGTGGCTCTATATTGAGCTATGTAATTCACCATTTATAATGTTATTGGTCTAGTTGAGGTGGACCTTCAATGTGGTCCCATTGCAAACTTAAATACTTCAAATAGACATTACAAGGGAATGCTGGTGACAGTTTATTTACGTATTCTATTTTCACAATCAACGTAACAAGTTCTTTTCTTATTATTAGTACAAGTGTAGCTGCACCTTTTCCATATATTGGGTTGCTTGCTTGTGCCTTGATAGAATGGGTGGCAGAAGCACCTGTAAAAGATTGCAAAGAGGCCCACGATATTAGTGTTTCGTCTTTTTTTGCTTTCCTCGGATGTTTCATTATTGACCCAGTTTTCCACAAAAGATTTGTGGCACTTGCAATCGACCTCCCTATTACTTTTGACATTTGCATCGCAATTTGGGACAGGAGAGCTGGGTACTTTTGATATTTCCATGGCAGTTCAAGACAGTTGAGCCGGTTAAATTCCTCTCTTCTACATCATTTTGCATTATACTCTGTCAACTTACATTTTGGGTGCTGGTTTTAAGGTTAAATTGAAGCAGTGAATAAGCATTTCAATTATAAAATTTTAAAAACAAAATCCAAGTGGAAAGACTGCATGCAAATAATCGGCATTGCTAGCCTAAGGGGTTAGCACAACCAGTTGTTGTCCATGTTATTGGCCATTTGGTTAGTTCCATCCCAAAAGATGCCCAATGTGAATCCCACTCAGTGAGATGCACTAGTCTACACTGACAACTTTACTAGGGATACCATCCATAAATCTGGAGACCATCCCTTGGGTTCCCTATGAAGTTTTCTTTGGAAAAAATTGGACATTACTTTAAGGATGCATATATTACATATGAATATGGAACCTTAACCTCTTACACATGGATATATATTACATATGAATATGGAACCTTAACCTCTTACACATGGATATGGAAGCATAATTGAAGACCAAAATGGGGTATAGGGCAAGGTACCCACTATCATTAGCTTGGTCATTATTTCCAATAGCCAATCTTGCTTTCAAACTCAACAAGGAAAAACATGAACTGGTAGACTGAAAATTTTAACTTCTATTCTGTTTCCCAGGTATGAAATGGACAGATATCCCACAAATGCATATTGCGGAGATGTGAATGGGGCCACCAAAATATAAACCCACAAAACATTCTAACAGTTGGAAGAGGATTCTTAATGAAATAATGTCTATCCCTGAGTTTCAAAAGAGTTTATTAAGATCTCTAACCATGAAAGTAGATCGAACAACAAAAACCATTGAAATTCAAAGTATTTTCCTAACCCACAAATATAAATGGCCTTGACAATCATCAAGGGTCTGAAGCTTTTGAAAAGAAGAGGTTTTATTTGTGCACTGTTTATCTTTTCTCCACAATCATAATATTTTATCTGAAAATTTTCCATTTATTTGCTCATGAAATGGGATGCATTTTGCCCTGCAATAAAGCTGGATGTAGAAAACCATAACCACTTGCTCCTGTGAGCTGAACTTGACTCTACATTCATGAAGGAAGCAAATACATATTAGTAGCAGCAAAAGCCAAATAAAATCCATAAATTGAAAAATAATAGCAGTGAAACCACAAGGAAAAAATGAACCTTTTGAGCTCCAAACACATGCTCAAAGATGCTTCAATGCATGCAAAGCCTCCTAGAATGCATGGAACGGCCTCCAAATGTCCTGCCTGGGGTGCCAAATCCATGGACTGAGTTCTCATGGAAGCACTGGAGTGAGGGCAGTTTTATATAGCATCCCACAAATTAATCTTATCCCTGTGATTATGTAAGGTGATGGGGAGGATCAAGAGCCTGGACTAGGCCATGCAAATTTGTCAACTAGGGCTGCAATGTAGCCTGGATTAGGCCTGTAACCTTTTCACACAATGCAGTCTTATAATAAGGCCATTATTTGGCTTAGTTAAACTTGGGTTTTACAATGATTCAACCATTTCTCTTTTAGATCATTGACAATTGTACTGATCAAAATAAATATTAGGACACCTTTGCAGATCAATAACTGGAACCATTTATCAACCATATCAAATGTATGCTAGACAACCACAGAGCATGTAAACTTCACTTTAAGAGTCGTCATTTGAATAGTATACAAACCAGACCAGAGTTTTTCCCATAACGATAGGAATCACATATTAGAAGCATGCAATGCCAAAGCCATGGGCTGAGTTCTCATGGCAGCACTGGAGTGAGGGCAGCGGCTTTATATAGCATCCTGGAAATTAATCTTAGCCCTTTCATTATGTAAGGTGATGGGGAGGATCAAGGGCCTGGACTAGGCCATGCAAATTTGTCAACTAGGGGTACGATGTAGCCTGGATTAGGCCTGTAACCTTTTCACACAATGCAGCCTAATAATAAGGCAACTATTTGGCTTAGTTAAACTTGGGTTTTACAATGATTCAACCATCTCTTTTAAATCACTGACAATTGTTCTGATCAAAACAAATATTAGGACACCTTTGCAAATCAATAATTGGAACCATTTATCAACCATATCAAATGTATGCTAGATAAACCACAGAGCATGTAAACTTCACTTTCAGAACCGTCATTTGAATAGTATACAAACCAAACCAGATTTTTTCCCATAACGATAGGAATCACATATTAGAAGCATGCATCCATTTAGAGTCCAGTCTGCAAGGGATATAAATGTATCAAGATGAAAAAAAACCATATATCCCAAACCATATTCAGAAATCAAATAAATGACCACGTCTTCTTATTTGAAATGCATGCTCATCAGATGCGAAGTGTAAGGTGGTCCAACATTTATATGGACCAATGAAACACAAAATCCTCATCCAATGTCATGCAGCTTTGTAATGCCAAGTACTTTACCATTCTTACCTTTCAACTCCAGAATGATGCTTTTTGCAACAGTATTCATACAAGAAAGGAAAGATATGCATTCCAAAGTGATCCGAATTAAGCATTACATATAGATACTTTCTAGACCCAAATCTCATGTTCACAAAAGGCAAGCATAAGGTAACCAGAGGCAATTATGCAATCTTTAAAAGTTTAATCATTGATCCCAAATTCTCCATAAGTATTGAACACCATCTATGGGCAGATCTCAAGGAAGATGGACATGGGTGCTTGAAATCAATTCACGACTAACCCATTAAGCATGTACCAGTTGCCCAAAACAAATGCAGATGTATAAGATGACAAATGACCTTATTATGGCCATGAGTTCAAATACTCAAATTCCAGTATTTTTAAGTGCTTTAGGTGAATCATTTATGCTTAGCAGGCCCTTCAGAAGTGACCAGAAAGAAATCTCAATCATGTAGATTTTGCCATGATATTGCAACTCAAACAGAAACCAAGCATTCAAGCATAGACTTGATCAATGAAACTCAAAAATTTAATTCCTACCTAGCTTTGTCCTACACACTTAATCCATTAAAAGAGCAAAATCTGAAAAAGAAAAACAAAAATACGGCATCCAAAGTTTCACCTATAACAAAGACCATAAGTACAAATATAAAGCTTGTTGGAGGCACTGTGTATTCATTGATCAGTTTCAAGGAAAATGATTTTCACATAAGACTATTTATTATACAAACTCAAGGGCTGAATCAGTTTTCTGCAAAAACAATATATAACCCCCATAGTACTCTTCATCTGCTTTTCATCACATGCCCCGTAGTATTCCTGCTTTTGAATCTAGTATCACATCGCATCTACCCTTCCTGTCAAATTTACAAGGGGATGAATCCCTTTCATATCTATTTGAATAGGGCTCCAATACAACACCCTCATCTCTAATTTGTGCATGATCATGATCAATTCCAAGCTTTGATTCTTGAGAAAAATTATTCACATGAAGCAATGGACGTTTGTTACTCCTTTCTTTCTCACTGTCCCTATTTTCATAGGATCTACTTTCAGTATTCTCTAATTTTCTCCTATAACCTTGCCTCTCGTGGTACTCAGAATATCTTTCTTTTGTATAAGAATCAGTGGTCTGTTCAACAGGGATTTGGGCTTTCACGATCCTATTTTTTCTTCTGTGTTCCCTTTTCTGATATTCATCCTTTAAAATATCAGCTGATGTCTTTTCATGGCGGGAAGAATGCTTGTCCATGGGCTGATGTGAATTTTTTCTATCCATTCTATCATTCCTGTGGCATGATCTATGTCTTTCACTGTCGGATCTATATCTTTCACGGTCTGATCTATGTCTGTCTCGGTCTGATCTATGTCTGTCTTGGTCTGATCTATGTCTGTCTCGGTCTGATCTATGTCTGTCTTGGTCTGATCTATGTCTTTCCCTGTCAGATCTATCTCTTTCCCGGTCTGATCTTTCCCAGTCTGATCTATATCTTTTATGTCGATGAACTGTTTCCCATGAACAGTCTGATTTATTTGAAGTTCTAAACTTCGTGGACCTATCATTCCTTTCCTCCTGTACTTTATGAAACTTACAACTTTCATCAGAAGAAATTCCAATTCCGTGTGGCAGTTTCTGATGTCTCATTTCTACTGATTTTCTGGCATTATGATGCTCATATTTATCTCTGCCAGATTTGTCGACAATGTCCTCTGAAAGGTTTCCATATTGTTGAATCAATCTGCCTGCTGGCCTTCTTATGTCTTTCTCACTTTCGGTATGTTTACAATCATATTCTGTTGAACTTTTATCTGGTAATCTCAATTGAATTGAAGGATTGATATTTGTCTCATGCTCAATGTTTCTTCCTGACCCATATCTTTCTGAGAAATGATTTCCTCTGACTGCCATCTCAGAATGGCTACAAACTACTTCATTACCAAGTGTTGATATAGTTGGTTCTCGTGGAGACAGTTCTTCATCCGATGACAGCCATCCATGGCATGGTTTCCTTTTCAGAGGCACAGTTAACATTCCTTCAGAAAAGTTGTTGTTGTTGGACAAGTAAATTAACGCTTCTTGCTTTTGAAGTTCATTGACTGGAACTGAGCAATTACCATTGACCCAGTTTCCTGAAAATCAGTTTGCAGTTTATTCAGTACAGGCTAACCTGGTTCTTGCATAACATTTTTTTTCAAACAAGAATTGGTGGCTATAATAGCATAATGTGACAAGAACAAAAAACTTTTCCTATGGCAACATTAGACATATTTCTTAATCAACACGAACATTTTATTTAATCATCACACATTGGGATAATAAATACTTACTAGTTTTTCATATATTCTTCTCTATTGACTTTAGTACCTTGACAGAAAAAACTGAACATATGTTCTAGTGTATATTTTATTTTCTGACTACAACTTTAGAATAGAACTTCAAAAATAATTTAAAATATTTAAATTAGACTCACCTGGTTCAACTTGCAAAGTTGGAGGAACATGCACAGGGTTTAAGGGTACCATATAATTGCTCTCATTGCAACGACTTTGTGCAAAAAGCTCTTGAATCTCATCTGCAATGTAAAACAAAAAAGTTTATATAAAGACTAAGTGCATAATCTGACTGACATTCAACATTGAGACAAATGTTCGACAGTAAATTTTCCATCTGCAACAATATCATGAGACCCAGCAGAAGCAAAATTGCATTCATGGAAATCTTGTTAAGTTTCAAATCTTTTAATCTCTTACCAGCTGTGGGTGGAATTTCGCCTGGTTCTAAGTTTTCTGTTGAGGCATGAAAAGAAGAAGTCACACTTGTCGGAAAAATAGGACTGAGAAAGCTTCTCTTCCCACATCCATCACCATCTTTCATAGATTGTTCAATTATCTGTTCTTTATTGATTTTCTTTACCTCTAACACAGATGAGGTATTGAGGACTGCCTTTGTGTCAATGTTGTTTCTCTCTTCTATGTCAGTTTGTTTGCCAACCCACATTAAATCATGGGCTTCATCCTCTCCTACTATTTCCCAGCTATTATTTCTTTCGATCTTGCAGCCCAAAGAACCTTGCAAGGATCCAGTATCTGGCTTCCCTACACTTATGGCCTTTTGACCTACCACCTCTGCCTTCACAGAAACTGAACTGTCATCCAGAGGATCCAACATTGCAGGCAAAACATCCCTATCAACTTCTCCATCTCTGTCTGAGGAACAGCGAGGAACTTCGTCTACTTCAGCAGAAGATGTACCAATATCATCTTCACAGGTGAAAGTTCCATCCCTATCTGCAAAGACTTTACATGCAAAGTTTGGTGAAAAGCTCAATCATTTCAGTACATGAATATAACCTGCACTCTAAAAACGTTGACACATGAAAATTACAAATTCGATCACAAGAATCACAAATGGATAGATACCTGAACCGCTAGATAACTGGCTTTCAGTTCGAGCCACTGATTGCCTATTCCCATCAGCTTTGTCTGCATGGATTAAGACCAAATTCATTATGTGATCTGAAAATAATTTTGGCTCAAGTACATCCAATTGTAAGTTATAGCTTTGTTCCTGGGACCAAAGTTCTTTTAAAAAATATATAAAAAAATAATATGAACAAAAACTTTAAAATAGCTACAAACTTCTAAAATGCCTTTTTTTAAAATGGGAAAGTGATATCAAATTAGAGTGAACATTCAAAAATGTACAAAAAACCATTAACACATTGCAGACTGCAGCTTGTTCGTTTCATGTCCTTTAGCCTCTACCTATTTTTTGAACCTCAAATTAATTCGTACCTTCATAGAGTTCTGTATCTGCCTCTGTCTCGAGATTGTTCTCCTCAAATTTCATATCAGAGTGAATTTTAGCTTGCTTGGTATTATTTTCTTTGTCATCCAGCTCATCTCCCTAAAGCCAAAGCATTTAAAAGGTTAGATGTGCCATTTTTATTTTGTTAATGTGATTGGCTATCATCAATAACTTTTTGATGCCACGCGAAGGACACGGTTATCCTAGTAGCTCTGAAAAACACAGAATGTAACAGAACAACTGTGTATAGTTATGTCAAGGGTAATGTAGAAAAAGAAGAGCAATAGTAGTGTAGGAACTTGGAAATATGTTGCAAACAAATTGCTCAAGCAAATAATCTGGTTAACTACCCTTATGAATAGGTGGTTAGTAATGGTCTCTGTTATGCATAATTGGGCGATATAGCCAAGTCTGAATGAAATGGGCTTTGTCCCTCCTTTTTGTAGATGGTGGAAGAATGGATGGATGAGAGAAGCCTTGATATCTGAAAGTGGGAGAACAGGTCTGATGCCCTTCTTTGATATTACTAATTAGTAAGTGACATGCACAAGTTTAATCAGTTAGGTTCCAAACTTTATGATAAAATATCTCAATTTTGAAATGCAATGCACAACTTTCAATTAGGTATGGAATGCACCCAGACAAACTATAAACTGATAAATCTACCATATTTTACTTTGTTATGACTTAAACTGACAGCTGTCCATCGAACTAGAAACAAGTGGCTGTGAGTGCTCGAAAACTACTGGAAACTTTAGATATGGATGTGCTAAATATAGGGAGCCATGCTCACTAGTGATTTAGGGACTTGGTCGTTGCAAAGGCAAGTTGGTTGACGGGGATTTGAACCATTAGCATGAGACTGGGTAATATTTTCGAAGCAAATTCATCATAATAGCCAAGCCATGTTGAGTGAAAAAAATAGTAAAACTTTATTTAGATTTACTCATTTACCAACATTTACATATCAGCATAAATAATTTAGAAACCTTATCATTGATCACCAAGAAAACAAAGCTCAGCAGGGATATATATCAAATTTATAAATATTATACATTTTGACAAGCACATGGATAAAGCTATTCTGTTGCTAAAAATGATAATTTTGCATAAGGCTTGAATTGTGTTTTGCTGAGAAATCTGTAGCAAAGTAGTCCCATTTTCCACTAGTGACACAAGTCATTGTGTTATTGTGAGTCTGAATCAATCGAATCATTGCTGATCCTCCAAAGTCAAGAAGAATTGCAAATATATTGGTTAACCTAATTCAATTCAACAAGCATGTATTTCTATAAAATCATTTCAAATTTCCTGATTTTATCAGGAAACACAATTTGAATGGAAATCATTTAATCACTTCCATTTGATTATTGATATCACTCAGCATGACTGTCAAATTTCACAATCAGTCTCGTCACTCTATATCCAACATACATCACAATAAATCACCGTGGCATGGAAATGTGTCCCCTAGGAATGGTTAGGGGCCAAACAGGGATGTCCCCATCTGAAATATGCTCAAACAAGGACCAGGCATCCCTGGAGATGAATGGGAACTTCGAAGTCCTCGAAGGTCGCCAAGGATGTCCCTTCCCAATTTTGAGACATCATCAGTCCTTTAGGAGATGTCCACCATGGATTGCAGGGCGTCACTCAGGTGAGGCAGCCACCTATCCTGCAAAAAATCAGGCCTTTAGGATATGTCCACTATGGATTGCAGGGCGTCACTCAGGGGAGGCGGCAACCTATCCCCCAAAAAATCAGAAGTAAAAACAAAACAAAAAAGGGTTCTAACTTCTAAACCCCAACCACCCCCCAAGTAACCTTTGAAGATTATAATTTGTCATGCATATATTATAAGAAAAACCTATTTTTTTATGCATATCTAAAATGGGATACTTGCATTCCAAATGTCTGGACATTTTGTATCAGTGAAGAAAAAAAGAGAAAAGTTGTCATGCTCTTGGGTTAGAAGAACCTTGGGGTTCCCTCGTGAACACTTAGGAGGCCCATCGGTTGGTGGCACGACCGGAGACAGATGCGAGTGTTGGGCACATCACCCCATCGATAGGACCCTTGTTCAGTTGGATGCGACATGAGCGTGATTAGGTGGGCACCTTGCTTGGCATTGGCAAGACGTACCCACACCCATGAGCACACCAAGCACGCGTAGGCTGAGCACATCGGGCAAGAAGCCCTTCACATTGGATTGGTTGGAGTCACCTCGGATTGGAAGTCCACAACAGGAGGACGCGACCATGTTGGCTTGAGGCATACGAGTATGGACGCTTGACTTGGATGCCCAAATGATGGGGTGCAAAGCCCATTCTTAGGCAGACTTGGAAAAGAAGCAAGTTGGCTCACCTTCGGGAGGAGGTGCAACTGAAGAGTCGCGACCCTTAGTCGCACTCCTTGACACACTTGGTCGCATATACATTGGAGGAGCATTGGAGCTCAAAGGAATCAAGCAACCAACACACAAGCTCACATGGCTTAGGAGGCGTGCACTTCCTTCATGAGGCGGAGTACTCAAGGGAGGCGCACTTAGGAGGGTGTTCTAGCCTTAGAAGAAGGCACACTTATCCGGGAGACACAGTTGCCATGAGGAAAATGTTGGACTGTGAGGAGGCTAGTCTGGTGTGATGGGTATACTAGGACTAAGTAGGCAAAATGTGAGAGTTGCATGTAGGAAAACGCGTGCAAAGGGTGTGGTCCGCTTCACTCTCTAGGGCATGGTTTGCAAAGAGAGTTGGGCACGACAGGTTTGGTGAGGTTGTGGTGGAGCGTTCCTAGCTAGAGAGACTTGAAACGGGTGCTGCGTTGAGGCATACCTACAAATGCAACAGAGTTCTGTCTAGACATTGCTTTGGATTGTAACTTGAGTTGCTGCCATTGAGGGCATGCTCTCAGAGAGTTGCTGGGTTGTGGCATCCTTCGCATGTGGTAATCAAGTTTCATTGTATTATATGATTCTTTGGGCGCACCCATTGAGGTGTCGTTGGTGTATACTTGTGTATTTCTTTGGTGTTGCCATTTTTGTTTATGGGTTAACTCAAATACGGTTTAAACTAAGAAACACATAAGTACAAGTCAAGAGGGGTAGTCTGGCAGGTTTCTACTAAGATGACCTTGTCCTTAGGTGAGAAGTCTGAGTAGTGCAGCACGGTAGGGAGAAGAGCAAGAACCCCCAATTTCTGGTTGGACTCTCTGGGCCCGTGATAGGTGGTATCAAAGCTTGTATACTTGGTGTGCTCTTCACCACTTTTCCAAGGGAAAATGTGGTATCAGAGCTGATTAAAAGTGCTCTTCACCACGAACTGGTGAGAGGGAAAGTGGGGTGAACATGCAAGTGTAGTAGGCAGTTTGATAGTTCACTCGTAGCTTGGTGCGACCAAGTGAACCAACAGCGGAGACTTGGGCAAACTGTCGAGAGCAGCATCGACAACGCGTTGGAAGAACAATGCACTTGGCAGAAATGCGCCTGACACGTAACAGAGTTGCAAAATAGACTTCCAGGAGCAGTTGCGGCAACCCAATAGGTTAAGTCCCAGGTAGATTGTCGAGAGATTCAGGCAGCCTACCGAGAGCAACAACGACAACGCACATTGGCAGTAAGTGCACCCAACACACAACATAGGTATGCTCGAAGCATAGCAGAACCGAGAGGTCCATTGGGAGTGCACTGGCCCAAGCTTGAGTAGGCTCGACGCCACGGTTGAGTAGGGACATTGGTGCAGTACGCCAGTTGAGCAGAACTGGGTGTACACCTTGCAAGATTGTAGATTGCAGACAACGTGCCAAATCAACAGACTTGGGCGCTTCTTGTCATAGATTTGCGAAGTGGAAAATTTTGTAGCGGTTGGATGTGGGAAGTGCACCGAAGTCGGACAGTGTCGTGAATTGGTGCAGAAGGAAGCAAGGGCGATTTGCCTTACTTGGTGAAGTCAAGACGTGAAGAAATTTCAAGAGGCACATGGGAAGTGCGCCCAAGACACAATGTGCTTCACTAGAGGTGCACTTAGCACATTACACGCTTTGGTAGTGCACTCGAGACCTAGTGAAACAAACATGGAAGGTGTCGTTAGAGAAGACTCTTGGGAGCTACCCAAGGGGTCGCCTGGAGAATCCAGTGATGTCAGGAGAGATACATCATTGCAGTTGGATCCAACTATGGAAGGCACTAGGGCAAAGTCTTTGCAGTCCAAGGTGAAGGTCGCAGTCATGGGACAGGAATGAGGAGAAGAGTGCCCACACCATATGATACAGCCAGAGCAGGATGGCGTGCAGAGTGGACCTTGGGCTCATGAATGACCACCATACTAAGTGAAGATTTGGGTGTTACGAATGGAAGCTCTTGGAAGAAAAGATGCGAAAGATGCAACATCGACATTGAAACGATTGGATAGGTTCATGAAGGAATGGTTGCTTGCGATGATGATTCTTGTGGTAGACCTGGGTGGAGAAATTATGGTGTTTGATGGAGGTGGCCTTGGCAACCACTTGCCATCCCCTTGCCATCCCCTTGTCGTTGTTGATAGCCAAGGTTGGCCCACTGCATAGTAGCAAGTAATGGAGCCCTGAGAACTAGTGAAGGTGCCCAATACATTGGATGTGTTGAGTCATGAGTGGTGGCTTATAGCATGCTTAAGGAAGAGGTGCGACCCTCTCCTTGGGCAAACAACAGTAGTTGTTTTGAAGTGGAGAACACTTGCTTGGGTGGAGCAAGGTAGTTTGTTTCCTAACGACGCAATGAAAGGAAGCAGAGATACGGCCATGAAGAAGGGTGCATCACACCATGGACGGTCAGACTAGAAAGAATTGGTTGACATGCGGAGCCCGTCTAGGTGTATGGGAACTTCGAGTGTAGGGGAACAGGTCAACTTGGGAGATGCTTGCCCACCTTCAGTATGGACTTAGGTTGTGGTTGAGAGACTTCCTTTGGATGATTGAGAGCATGTATCGATTGGTTGTTGATGTAGCCGAGTAGTGATGCAAACATGTCTTATGAAAGACATGGGATTCTTGGCTTGCTCATCATTCTAGGCAGACTTTGGACAGGTTATTGTGGGCAGCAAGTCGTGAGGGCTAAAATGCCACTTCTCCACGTTGAGGCTAGTGGATGAGATGGGCTGCAATGGTGGCTTGATGGTTGAAGGAAGGGAAGGACTCTGGACTCCTTACCATTAAGGATTATAGAGTTGCTATGTTGGAGGCATAGAGGATTGGGTCAAGGTAGACTTGCCCCAACCAGATTGTGAAGACGGGTAGAGAGACTACACACCAACATGCAATCCACTTTGCAGGTTAGCATTGGGACCTAGGAGTGCAAAAGGTGCTCAACCCAACCATACTCTTGGATGCATTGCGGTAGTGCAGTGGAAGATTAAGATGTAGAACCTTACACAAGTTGTCTGTGCTTCTACTTTGTGAAGCTTGGAAGGTTGGGAGTGACATGTTGTCGACCTTGAGGACTTGAGAAGCAAGTCAAGGGGAAGCAGCGTGCACCCTCGATAAAGTTATTGATCATGGTGCGATGAGTGGCAAGCATGGGAGAAGCTAGAGCCCAATGTCACCTTAGCCTAGCTTCTTGAATGCTTCAAGTCAACTCCTAAGATCAGGGGGGAGTCCCTCGAACTTGGTGAACAATATTTGCAATTCCCTAGACAACACACAAACATGTTCCCCAAGAAACCTCTCAACATAGATCAGTGCCTTATGGAGTCATAACAATGACCTAATAATCACTGAAAGAGAGGGAGAGGGAGGAGTTAAAGAGCTTTATTGTGGATCCCAAGGAATATAACATCAAATTGTTACTGTTGTCAGTGAAATATCTCAAAAAACTAGATAAAAATCAGTCATACAGATACCAATGTCATCCTTACCATATGAAGTGTACCTTGTATAGTAGGGTAGGGGGGATGAGCAATAGGGTATGTGAGGCCTCAAAATAGTTCTGAAAATAGGATACCAGACCCGATATGAGCTTTGTAATAGCCCTCAAATAGTGTGGTCCCGCTTAACACATTTTCCAATGAACCTCCACCCCCCTAGGGGTCAATATAGGCCTAGAAACCACTTTTCATGCCTTCAAACTTAGCAAAAGTGTTTGATATACCTGTTGTGCCTACAATAAAATATCTACAATACAAAACCCTAACTGCCACAAATATCAAAATATCACGTAAATCAACCACAGGATCAAAACGCACTTCAAGATCCACCATTAATTCAACCAGGGCACATCTTTTTGTGGGAACAAAATTTCCAATTTCCAAGTATTTTTTGAGATATGTATTTTCTATTTTTAGGGCTTTTCTAATATTATGTTTTTTATTTTATTTTTGTTATAAATGTACAAGAGAATTTTGATAAAAAAGAGAGTAAAGAGAAGGGGTTATGACCTTAGTCTTTTTAACCCTAGGGAAATTAGAGATCGAGGTCAACATCCCAAGTCAATTTGGCTATTCAAGATTTACCAACTAGGGCAAGAGATGAACTAGGGAAAAAGATGAACTACAAGGCCCACCGTGGAGAGCTCCTTCAAGAGGAAGGTCTCCTCAAACAAAGTTAACAAGATGCCAATAAAAAAGCCCTAATTTACCTTGCCCAAAGTGCAAAAGCAACATCAAACAAAAAAATGGAGAGATTTTACCAACATCAACCAAGAAAGAGAGCAAGAGATACTTCTTAAGTCCTTCCTTAGCCATGAGTTATTACAACCATTCTTAAGATTAAACTTGCAAGATAGCACAAACCCTAGAAAAAAATCACCATTCACCTTTCACCAAGCCAAAGAGAGAGGTGCTCATCACTTGAAGCTCCAACATACCAAGATAAAAAGAGAAAAGTGCATATTTGGACCCTTGCCCATGTTTACAAATGAAAGTTAGAAGCCTTATTTATATGGGGCTTCCTTAACTTAAATTTAGAGGGAGGATGTTAACTTAACTTAATTGGCTTCATTCAAGTGAAGAGATGAGTAGAGGGAGGATGTCATACCCCAACAAACCCCAACAATGTAGAAGATCCCTCAACGTCCTCCACTTCAGCAGGGTAGAGCTCTTTGGATGAGGATGACGTCATGGTGATGTGAGCACATATATACCAAGAGGAGGGGTCATACAATCGGGAAGAAAGTCCAAGTGGGCATAAAGGAGGTGTGCTAAACTAGGTAAGGCAACCCTTACATGCACAATCACCTCAAACACCTGTTTCAAGAAACTACCTCAGTAACTCTTGAAAGCAACGCCGATTCGTTGGTTGGGGTAAAATTTTATTAAGTTATCACTTGTGAGATTAACAGGTCCAACACCTTTCTGGGTACTAGCCCAACCCTTTCAGATTAGCATAGCATACGGGGGTCAGATAACGACCAAGATAAATTAATTAATGGGGGTGTGAGTTGGAATGATTTTAGAAATTATTAAAAGCACACTTGTTCGACTCTCCGATAGAGAGCACTTTTGACCTCGTCTTATGACGAAGTTCAAAATATTTTTTAAACTAATCTATATGCTCGATGCAAGGTAGATGCAGTGGGAATGCTCTCCGATAGAGAGTGCTCTTCGACTTGGATTTGGCCAAGTTCAAGAGACTTTGTTCATTTTATAAAATAGAAGCAGTTATAACTTGAAGAACAAATATGAAGCTTAAATAACTGAAAATGAAATGATGTGTAATGTCCCCCATTTTGACCTTTGTAATATTTTGGGCTATAATGTAAATAATATATGCATATTATGTATGATTCCTAGCGTGGAGCTCAAGGCCAAGGTCCCGCTAGTGAACACTTGACCTTGAAGAGGCAAGTATTGGATATTATGTTGCCCATGTGCTAAAGAACCATGGGAATTGTAAATATGCATTTTAATATAAAAATGCCCACAACTAGCTATGCAATGCAACAAGAGATGGGGGCATGATGTTACAAGGAATTGGGAGGGAAATATTCAAACCCTTGGAGCCAATCATGTCAAGCCAAGTGTCAATGAGTACCCATCAAACCCTCAACTGCCCATGTTGACTTTTGTACCCAATCATTGATTTCTCCCAACAGTTGGGTGAAGTAGTTAATGCCTTGGGGATTGGGGAGGTATGGCTGTCCAAATTCGAGTATGGGCAAGCCACCCTCATGGAAAATCGTGTTTCTTCTTCTTGGGCAAGGAGACACCCATGAATTGCCTTCCCAAGCTATTATTCATGACCAGACTTCACTGTCTCACATTTTTGGAGCTTGCTGGGTGTTTCTCTCATGGAGTATGCTGTAAATCCACTGGTTTTCAAGCTGAGAAGGGCATTTTTGTGATGGCTGGACTGTGGGGAAAGAAGAGAATCCATTGGAAAGCTCAACAGATAAGTTTGATAGCTTGTTGTTTCCTTATTGTTGTGAAATCGTTTTTGAATTCCTAGAATTGGTTTTCATTATGGAAAAATCGTTTTTGTGAACCCAATAGTTATCTCCTACCTCAGAAATCGTTTTTGAATGTTTCCATCAATTGTGTGACTGTGTATGTGCCAAATTCGGGTGCCAACCTGTCACGGTTTTGCCCAAAAATCGTGTTGGTTCCCTGCTACCAGTTAATGACTGTGTGAAGGTCGTTTCGACGCTTGAATGCCCAAGCCTTTGCCCTCTCATGCAGTCTGAGCTAGCTAGGGCTTTTTCCATCACTTTTTCAACATTTCCTGCATTTTTCCATGCTTGGGAACTTGTTTTTGTATTGCACAATGGCTAGGAGGAAGGGAGCCACGGATTTGGGGTTTATGGAGGCCGTTTTTGTCCCTTGAGTGCCCACGAACGTTTGCTGGAAACGGTTTTGCTCTCCCAGGGTGTTTCCCAATTGCCATTTCGTTTTTGGTTGCCAAACGTTTTTCTTCATGCCCAAAAATTGTGATTTTTCTGTTATATGTATCCATGCCCAGTTCATGAGTTTTCTGTGTGTGGGAGATTGTTGGGGTTGAAATGGGTCTCCATTGTTTTGGCTTGAGCTTGAGTGGAACCATCCACAAATGAAGAGAGTTCAGATTTAGCCTGATAAACCCAACTGCGAACTGGCTTGGCTTAAATGCAAATGATCATTTGGCTGTGTATGAGCTTGAGAGTCCCCTTTTTCCTTGTAGAGATCATGCCTAGCTCGGGGGTGGTCTCTGAGAGCTGAAATAATACAGGCTGGGCAAAGACCTACGGTTGGGAGGAAAGTTGCAGCGACATAGCTAGTTGTTTGGGGCAATTGCACAGCAAGGATAAGTGTTCTCTGTCTTTGTGTTTTACTTCTGCAATGTTTAATTAAATGACTGTTATTGATATATTGAATGCATATGAGATTATGTGTGTGGATGAATTATCTCCGCTGTGCATGTTTGTTGAATTTACATCTGCACACATGGGTTTTTAATTGTATGAATTTTAATGAATGGCTGAGTTTGCTTAAAAAGCTCCATAGATTGGCTTCATGTTCCCTCCCTTGCCTTGGATGGATGGGTGGGTATGTGACAGATGGTATTAGAGCTTATGGTTCAACACTACGGCTGTTGGGCCCTTCATAGAGATATAAATCATTGTGTGTATATTTAGTAGTATTTGGAGTTAAAATGAATTAGAGAAACCTGAAGATCTCATAGCTCCTATTTGATTAAGATAGGAAATCATTTCCATGACTGTTTTGGGGATTCTTGCAAAATTGCTTGCATTGATTTCCTGCTATGAAAGTGAGGAAGGAGGGAGAAAATCCCTTTTCAGGTTGAATGCTTGCTTGAAATTGTTTCCAATGCAGTAGCATTCAGTTTTGTATTGATCTGTTTGCCTCCATGGAGGAGAGAAAGGAGGTGCAACCTCTGCCATCTTATATTATTTTGTTGTTTTGTTGTTTTATTCTTGACATGAAAGAGGTGCAATTCTCTTGACATACTTTTTCTGTTTTGTTCTATGCAAGTATGATCTCTAAGAGGCTTACCTCTGTAAAGAAACGAAGCAAATATTTCCAGAAAAATTCTAACTGTCTTTGAAAATTTGCAAAATTTTTCTAAGTATTTATGAGTTCTATTAAAGGTTGCGGCGGCGGAATTAACGATAAGTTTTGCACGCGGCGGCAATTTTAGGCTTAAAAGTTGCGGCGGAGGCTTGCGCGCGACGGCAATTTTAGTCTTAAAACCTGCGACGCGATCGCAGCGGCGGAGGCTTGCGGGCCGCGAAGATAAGGCCAGAACCACCGAAACGGGCGCAAAAATTAGGGTTAAAATCTGCATCGGTCGGCGGCGACATTGGCGAAACGACGACAACTTTAAGGTTAAAACCTGCGATGCAGCGGCAGTTTTAGAGTTAAATCCAACGCCAAGGTCGGCGATTTTAGCATTAAGTTTTGCGACGCGCGGCGGCGAAGTTAAAAATAATTTTGCGACGCGCGGCGGCGAAGTTAAGGATAATTTTGCAACGCGCGGAGGCGAAGTTAAGGATAATTTGTGCGATGCGGCGACGAAATTTATGTTGAGTTTGCGACGCTCGGCGGCAAAATTAGCGTTAAATCTGCGACACGCACGACGACAATTCTAACGGTAAGACCCGCGCCACCGACGGCGAATTATAGCCTAAAATTCCGCGACACGGGCAGGATTCTTAGACCTAATTGTTGCGACACGGTCAAAGAAGAAGTTGCTAAGTCCGCCGAAAAAGGGGTTGTGGAATCCTTCAATAAGGGTAATTGGTTGTGATATCCATTATGGAAGATGAAAGGGAAATTCCTCACCTTAAACCATTTTTGTTTATAGCATAAGAATTGCATATTTGGAAAAGTAGCAAAAATGAATGATATACATATATGTATATATTGAATTGCTAATTCGTGAGAAGATCATAGCTAATAATTGCTTGTGTGCATGGTAGAGGGCCCATGAAATTGGATCAGCTATGATGTGGAAGAGGAAATTCCATGCTACAATGAGGAATTGGAAGGGATAATTCCTCCACTACCCTCTTGATGTTGTATTTATAATTCTGAAGTGGTCGTGCATATAAATTATGGCATAGGAATGTTGAAATGCAAGAGATTAGATAGATGATATGACTATGCACTAGTAGGCATATTAAGAAACATTGCACAGTGCATGTGAAATGTTTGTGCATGAATAGGACATTGCATATTGGTAAAATAGTGAGGTTTCACATATGCAATGAGCCAATTGAGATAATTATGGTGGTTGCTAACAATTAGTTGTGTCCGCATTGGTCGTAGGACGAATACAATTAAAACATGGCTAAAGAAGTTGATGACGTTGTTGCACGTGACCAACGACCTTATGAAGAGAGGATGGTGCAACAAGTCTGTGATCATGATGTTGGCAAAAGGACTAAGTAGCCTTGGTAAGAGGCCCACTGATCAAGTAACATCAAGCAATGTTAATAACAACCATGCAGGTAATGGTTATTTGTGCTTAATTTAAATTGCATGAATGCTGAAAGAGGATTTGGTAAGATCCCTTCAACTATGTTTTGAACTATGATGATTTAGTTTGCATATGGTATTAAGTGCCCGAATGGGACTATTAACCTACCAAGTATGGTGAGGTATGGGTAAGTGAAGGCAATGATCCTTACACCCTATAATTGCTTAGAAATCTCAATGCATTCATATGAAATTATGTCATGCCATGACGGTTGTGAACCAAAGCAAGTGAGGACTTATGGCCCTATCATGGTAGTACATGGTTAGGCCATAATATGTTTGAATGCATAGTACTCATAAATTAATGCAGGGTTGCATTGAGGAGATGTGCATTAAAATATTATGTACAATCTTGTGGTTATACATTGAGTGATTGCACACTAAAAAATTATGTGAGTGATGTAAAAGTGCATGCATATGTATAGGTGCACATGTTGAGATGCGTTGTGTAAATGCATGGTTGTGATATATATATATATTTCAATGCAATTAGATGATAGATGAAATGGTGAACTATTGTTAGTACTGAGACCATTCCATGAGCTGCTGTGAATGCAGAAGAATGATTGCATGAAGAAGGTAGACATGTGATGGGCTACCAGAGTGCTCTGTTGGAAAGACAGAATTGCATGGAATGTGAAGTGATGAGTATTTACAGTTTATTTAAATTGCATGGCTAATGTGATTGTGCCTTGCAATTTTATTGTAACAATGATGCATATATAGGAATGTATATATTTCATTGCATTTCAAATGTTAACAGTTGAAGGTGTTTGAATTATTGAGTGTCATAATTCTGAGATCACTTCAGTGACTATTGTGGCAATGAAAGGATTATATGCATAGATACTCACAACGTGTTTGGCTGATTGAAGTTTCAGTTTTCAGGTAGAAAAGTCTTACGTATGGCAATGAGGATAAGTCCATAGTAAAGACCGGGATCTACCATGTGCAGAAGCCAAAGGCTATGAGAAGGTTCTCATGGTTGTAAAGAAGACACATTGCAGGAAGACCAGGAGTGATGGCATGCAAAAGCCAAACTAGATGGGAAAGACCCCATGCTTTGGAAATGGGTTTCGGGTGGAACGCCATTGATAATATCTCAGCCAAACCGCGTGTCTTTAAACCATGAGAGTGAGATGGTAAAGCTATGCCCAAAAGGCATGTGAGATACATCTGCAAAATGAATGAGTATTCTGTGACCCTAGACAAGAACATGCATGTCTAAATTATTAAGGTTAATATGCAGAGCATGCTCTATCTTATTTATATCATTGCAGACTGCTTGAGTATGATTAGGGCCTACATGGCTCACATCGGAAAGGGGGTGCACACCTTTTCTGGTGCTGGGTCATGATAGGGTTTTCAATATTGACTACACCCTAAGGGAATGGATGCATTCCTGGTGTTTCAATACTTGATAGTGAATGATATGGATTATGGTTACAAAATTGAACAGCAATACTGATGAGCTTGCTTATCCCCCTTGTCTTGTTCGCCTACACAGATGCAGATTGATACTGCACATTAAGAGGCAAAGTGAAGAAGGGTACGCAAAAGGATTGTATAGGAATTGGTAACCTTTCTATGCTCACACGAAATATTACTAGAAGGGATGGACAGGCCCGAAGAGCTGGGTAATAAGAAGAGGTATCATCCTTGTGTGAGTGGGGTTATGCTAACCTGCAGTCGAGAAAGTCACCTATAAAGTTCTTAAAAGGAACCACCGATTTGCACCAGAGAAGGAGTGACGTCCTTGTATGAATGAAGGGTTGTGGTGCGAGAAGGTGTGGTGACATTGGTGAAGGCATAAAATCTCTATTGGGACAGTAGTAGGAGGGCGGGCGCCAAGACTGACCGAAAACCCTGAGATGCCTATGGATCCATAGTAGAGCCTTGACCTATAATGGTCAGGTGGCGTAGTTTCCTTCCATTGGTCGATGACCTAGACGAATGTGTTGGCTCGGCAATGGAGAGGGCCGACGAGGTATGGGACTGGTTGGGCACCACCAAATGCTTGGTAAATCCAGTTGGCGTGAAAGTGTACTGGTGAAGCATTAACTACATCCAAGTCCATAGGCGATCCCAAGGCTTGCAAAGCGAAGCAGGATCCTGTGGATCAGAGGGGAAACACACAATACAGATAAGTATTCAGTTTCATTTATGTCTTGTTTGGAATAATGAAGATTTCAGGTATAAGTCTTCTAACAACTAAGCTGATACACTAATGTTTCTTTGTTGGAAACCTTGGTCATTGCAGGAAAGCAAGACCCTGAAAGCGCTATACAATTACTGGTAAATCCAGAGATTAAATGAGTGGGTGATATGAAATTTTTGATAAATCCAGAGAGTAACTGGTTGGGCATTCACTACTTAATATTGTGAAACAGCGTGTATGCTGGCCCAATACCCCTTAAACAATTGATAAAACTAGTCAACGTACTGGCCTGGCATTGCCTATTCGAATGATTGTGGAGTAGCCTACGTGCTGGCCCAACATTCATAATTATGTCCACGGGAAATCCAAGGCTCGTAAAGCAAAGAAAGATCCCGTGGACTAAAGTGAAGACATCCAATACAGATAAGTATTTGGTTATCTTGCAGCTTCTTGCTTATGAATATACGTGTGTATATGATTTGGTTATGATTTCTCAAACTCTTGTTTAGAGAAAAACCTTATGAAATAAACTAAACATGTGAATTGATTCAATGTTTGAGTGTAGGTATTGTTGGAAGCAAGGACCAGGAAGGCATCATAGGGATGCATATGGACATATGACCGTCCTAAGGAGCTCAATATGAGCGGTAATAAAAGATGGTGCTAGTGAACATGAGTGGGTCCTAGCAACCAGAGGTTCTGTAAGCAGAATGGGAAGGGGTACCCAAGTTGAAAAGCATTAGACAGACCTTAGACACTATAAGTGTCATAGCCAATAAAGGGCAAGTTGAGCGTTCACATTGAAGTGAAAGACGCTAGGAGCATAAACCACAGTGATGGTGTGGCTCTGGATTGGAACAAGAATAAGAGGGGGAAACTCTTACTCTTCTCTTTCCTTTCGATTGATGCATCTTAGAAACATAAAATTGTTGAATGCATGTCATGACTGAAAGTCTATTGTGTTTATTTGCTTAAAATAAATTGTGAATGCTCAAAAAGCTAATCCCCTGTGAAAGGAGGAACATGAATGAGTTCATCTGTATGTTGGGCAAGCATGAAAGTGTGGAAGTCTCATGGATAAAGCATGGACGTTCCATGTCAATGGGGAAATTAATTGACTAATTTTAATATTTATGTTATGCTTGCCCTAACAAAGAATTGCAATAATGAATTTCACAGGTAAGAAATTGAACGCAATTGGTTGCAGCCGTTACAAACAAACAAGTGGTGCTAGCAAGCAAGTGAGGAAAGTTGTGCGCATTGACCATGGCCGCAAACCAAAGGCTATTGGACTTAGCTGAAAGTCTTCTTCAAACAATTTCCAAGACCCAAGAAAACCTTGGAGAGATGCTCAAGCTATAGAAGCAGCAGAATGAGATGAACCACAAGGTTTTGCAAGACTCTATTCATCTGCTAAAAGAGGCAAAAAGTATTCTGAGAGAAATCAGTAAAGGAAAGGAAAGTGGACCAATGATGAAGCATTCGTCCTATCACCCCATCAGGAAATGCCCAACGCTGGAAGAGAGCAAGAATGCTGACAAAGGAAAACAGAGGTAGTTATCTTCAATAGAATGTTGGGGATGTGGAGGAAGTCACCTCCTCCGCGAATGTTCAACAAGGGGTAGCAAGAAAAGCGATGGCCAGCAGGAGCCATGTGCACGGGTTAAAGAACCTCACCTTGACATCTCCAATTAATGAAATGCAGGACAGACTTGCCACATTTTGTGAATTTTGGACATGTATATAGCATGTATGTTTTCCTAGGTATTGGAACACCGAGGACGGTGTTATTCCAAGGGGAGGGGAATGTAATGTCCCCCATTTTGACCCTTGTAATATTTTGGGCTATAATGTAAATAATATATGCATATTATGTATGATTCCTAGCGTGGAGCTCAAGGCCAAGGCCCCGCTAGTGAACACTCGACCTTGAAGAGGCAAGTATTGGATATTATGTTGCCTGTGTGCTAGAGAACCATGGGAATTGTAAATATGCATTTTAATATAAAAATGCCCACAACTAGCTATGCAATGCAACAAGAGATGGGGGCATGATGTTACAAGGAATTGGGAGGGGAATATTCAAACCCTTGGAGCCAATCAGGTCAAGCCAAGTGTCAATGAGAGTACCCATCAAACCCTCAACTACCCATGTTGACTTTTGTACCCAATCATTGATTTCTCCCAACAGTTGGGTGAAGTAGTTAATGCCTTGGGGATTGGGGAGGTATGGCTATCCAAATTCGAGTATGGGCAAGCCACCCTCATGGAAAATCGTGTTTCTCCTTCTTGGGAAAGAAAACACCCACGAATTGCCTTCCCAAGCTATTACTCATGACCAGACTTCACTCTCTCACGTTTTTGGAGCTTGCTGGGTGTTTCTCTCATGGAGTAGGATGTAAATTCACTGGTTTTCAAGTTGAGAAGGGCGTTTTTGTGATGGCTAGACTGTGGGGAAATAAGAGAATCCATTGGAAAGCTCAACAGATAAGTTTGATAGCTTGTTGTTTCCTTATTGTTGTGAAATCGTTTTTGAATTCCCAGAATTGGTTTTCATTATGGAAAAATCGTTTTTGTGAACCCAGTAGTTATCTCCTACCTCAAAAATCGTTTTTGAAAGTTTCCATCAATTGTGTGACTGTGTATGTGCCAAATTCGGGTGCCAACCTGTCACGGTTTTGCCCAAAAATCGTGTTGGTTCCCTGCTGCCAGCTAATGACTGTGTGAAGGTCGTTTTGGCCCTTGAATGCCCAAGCCTTTGCCCTCTCACGCAGTCTGAGCTAGCTGGGGCTTTTTCCATCACATTTTTCAACATTTCCTGCATTTTTCCATGCCTGGCAACTCGTTTTTGTATTGCACAATGGCTGGGAGGAAGAGAGCCACGAATTTGGGGTTTATGGAGGTCGTTTTTGTCCCTTGAGTGCCCACGAACGTTTGCTGGAAACGGTTTTTCTCTCCCAGGGTGTTTCCCCAATTGCCATTTCGTTTTTGGTTGCCAAACGTTTTTCTTCATGCCCAAAAATTGTGATTTTTCTGTTATATGTATCCATGCCCAGTTCATGGGTTTTCTGTGTGTGGGAGATTGTTGGGGTTGAAATGGGTCTCCATTGTTTTGGCTTGAGCTTGAGTGGAACCATCCACAAATGAAGAGGGTTCAGATTTAGCCTGATAAACCTAGCTGTGAACTGGCTTGGCTTAAATGCAAATGATCATTTGGCTGTGTATGAGCTTGAGAGTCCCCTTTTTCCTTGTAGATATCATGCCCAGCTCGGGGGTGGTCTCTGAGTGCTGAAATAATACAGATTGGGCAGAGACCTACGGTTGGGAGGAAAGTTGCAGCGACATAGCTAGTTGTTTGGGACAATTGCACAACGAAGATAAGTGTTCTCTGTCTCTGTGTTTTACTTCTACAATGTTTAATTAAATTACTGTTATTGATATATTGAATGCATATGAGATTATGTGTGTGGATGAGTTATCTCCGCTGTGCATGTTTGTTAAATTTACATCTGCACACATGGGATTTTAATTGTACGAATTTTAATGAATGGCTGAGTTTGCTTAAAAAGCCCCATAGATTGGCTTCATGTTCCCTCCCTTGCCTTGGATGGATGGGTGGGTATATGACATGATGATAATAAGATGTAACAAGATGCTTGAAACAAACTGAAAATAAACTTAGTGTTCTACCAAACAATATTAATCTAAAAGTGGGATCTACCTCCGAACAAGGTTGATCACTAGAACCACTAGTCCTTGAGACTTTCCAGCTAGCTGAAACTTCGGCAAGGAGGCTAATGGGGAACGAGAAGCTACCACAAAGCTATGTGGCCTTTGGGATGCAATCCCAAAGTTTTCTTTCTCAAGTCAAGACTTGGAAATGGAGTATAATCTAAGTACAAAAATACTATGAACTTGAAGAAATGAGATCTAAAACTAAGCAAAGCACAACACTCTTCCCCAAATGGGGAAGAAGAACCCAAAAAGTGGAGGATGACTCCACTTAACTTTTTATTTAACTTTACAAATGCCTTAGGAGAAATCCCTGAAAGGTCTTTGTTATCACACAACTTGTAGTTGCCCCTAAAGGTATCCCATCCGGGACGGTAGAGGAGTTAGGCAACTAAAGAGGTGACCCAAGAGATGCCACGGTTCCCAATGCAATGTGGGAGTCACGTCAACCGAGGCACTCTTCGCTTTAGGTCAAGGTATAACTAGACCAAGGGGGAGACCCTATACCCCAATCACAGTTGATTGGACCCAAGCAAAGGTTTTAAAGGGTGAATGAGTGATAGGTTACGGAAACCAATGCAAGTCTAAATGGACCTAATGTTTAGGGCATGGTTGAAGGTGGTATCAAGGATAGTTAGTGTTTCAACCTATATATGGTTTAGGCCACTTGATGGGGTATGATTATTAAGTATAGTACCATGTGTTTACACAAGTGGGTCTTATTACCTTGGGAAGTGTGAAATGGTTTTAGATGGGCCCACAAGGTGAAGCTAAGTGTGAAGATGGTACTATAGGCTAGATCTAGGTTGGATCTACAAGTTAGAGTTGGTTCTAGGGTTACCCATGTGTTAGATCTAGGGTTTGACACTAATCCCAAGAAGTGCGCCTTGCTTGGAGAAGGACTAGTGCCTTGTTGGATGGGCTAATGGAGTCAAGAAGGATGTCAAAGTATAGATCGGGACACCTAGAAGCCAAGTCAAGTGGTTTGGGTGAGATCCAATGGTTGGATTTTGCTAGATCTAGGTTTTTAGGTGATAACCAAAAGTGGACCACAATTCCTTAAAACAAGGAATGCAATCCCCAAGGTGGATCGGGACAAAAGAATAGTCTAGACCTAGGTTTCAAGGCATGGGCATTCCAAATCCACCAAAATATCCAACACCCACTTCCTAGAAGTGGTCCAACTCAAAACTCCCAAGGGGTGCGACTTTCTCAAGGAGAGGCAAAAGAGGGGTTTGGTGGACCAAACCAAGTCCAATGGCCACCAAAAAGTAGATCCGGGATGCTAGTACCCCGATCTATGCATGTTCAAAGTTTCAAGTGAATCAAATGGGTAGATCTTAGTAGATCTAAGTTTTAAGTTACCAATGAGGTCAAAAGGGGGTTTCAACCCCTCAAAACATGGAGAGATGTCCACAAGGTAGTTTTCACCAAAGTAAGGATATGGGTATGTGTAATTAAGTGTCTAGTTGTCAAATCAAGCGGGATCTCACATACCCATGTACTAGATCTAGCCCAACAAGCCTCCCTCAAGGAAGTGCGCTTTAGGTCAAGGAGAGCTTTTTGTCTTAGAAAATGGGTCAATTCTTAGCCAATCACCACCAAACTATAGATCCAACTAGGGGTGGATGCTATAGAGGTGGGTTTTCAATATCTTTTCAAAATGAGGGCTAGATCTAAGTAGATCTAAGAAATACAAAAATTGGGGTTTTGATTTAATTAGGGTTTTATGACCAATGGAGATAGAATGGATGAAAGAGGCACATACCTTGTAGATCTTACCTCAATTTGCTTATGGCCACCTTGCAAGTTGATAGCATTCTCCTATGTTTATATTCAAGAGTGAGATCCAAGTGCTCCAACCAAATCTCCCTTCTCCAAGATAGCCAAATCGTCCTCCTCCTACAAGACAAGATCAAAGAAACAAGTCAAGCAAGATGATTATGAAAATGGTAGAAAGATGTAATAGAAAGCATCAACTATGTCACAAAGATACAATAATGATACTCCCTGTCACAAGATCAACCCAAGAGAGAATATGTGGATCCCTCCAACAATAACCCTCCAAAAGTCGCCCTCCTCTCTCCAATTCGACTTTCCTGTCAAAAGGTTAGCAAAAACACATAGATCCACAATGATACATAGAAGAGATACTTTATATTCAATATGCAAGAGAATCCACAAGCCAAGAGAGATGTGCTCCACAAAAAATCTTCTATTCCAATATTCCAGAGCTCCAAAAGGTGAGCTTTACAATGGGGGGTCTCCTCCTTATATAGGATAATAAAGACCAAAACCCTATACCACTCTACAATACTACATCACATGAGTGGTTGAGATTATAAGATCTCATCATACAATCAATGGCTAGGATGAATCCATAACAATATATCACATGGATCACTCAACATAACAATAGCGCCCTCACTAAGTGGTACAATGGAGGGTGACGTCATCCCTCAAGAGGGGTATAAAGTACAATAATCCACCTCATGATGACTAGGACATGATAAAATAAGCACATGGTGGGGCTAGGAGGTATAAATCCTTGCTAGCTCACCCCAAGGCACAATAAAATAGTAAAATATGTCCAATATAATAATAATGACCAAAACTGTCCTCAGAATCCATGACAGTCAAGCAGTAAATGTCCTCCTGTGATCAATCTGGAGATGCCCACATGGTGAAAACTGACTGGAAGATAGTGAGATCACCCTGGAAGACCTCTGTGAAAACCAAATGCCAAAACCTTGCCTCAATTGCCCAAATCGATTTCCTCAGTGACCACTTTATCCCATTTTTTAACTGCCTCGGGAACTGTGAAAGTGCCAAAACTGCCTCCTAGGGTGCTAGCGCTGTCCATCTGAGCCCACCAGGCTCTCCGGAAGGGGGGATAAATGGTAATAACAAGTGGCTGGATCACCCCTTCCATCATCAGCGCCCTAGGTGAACTGGCCTCTCGGGGCCCCTGCTGCTCAGGCTGGGAAATCAGCCCCAAATCTGGTCAACAAGTGTAAAACTGCATCAATCACTGTCAGAAGTGCCCGGAACTGGAAGATAAGTGTCTCAATGGATCCAGAAGACCCAAATCCACTAGGAATGAGTACTCATACACCCTGGGTTGCCCTAATGGGCCAGCTGTAGGGTCCACCATATATGGACAATGTATAATCTGCTGATCTGAAATAATAATAACCTGCTGAACTGGATCAAACATCATCTGTATCATATGTCCATCATATGATGTCATCATCAAACATGTGGGACCATAAATCATCATCAATAATCATCATACATGGTCCACATCATCACGGATCCCAAGAATATATATAATCAAGGATAAATCACATCAGTAGACTAAGACAATGTTTCTTCAATCATTCCATAGCTAAGCTCAAAGTACAAATTCCATTCAGTGGCATTAATTATATTAACATATTCCGTTGTTATGATAAATTACTTGCACCATAGTTCAAATGACAAACTCACCCATTGGACATGGTCAAACTGCTAGTGAAGGATGAAGGCTAGGAGCAAGGTTGGGCCAAGGGTTTGACTTGTCTAACTTAACTCAAAAATACTTTGGACTGGGAAAGGGGGAAGCTACAAACTCTGTGTTGGACAAAAGAACACGGGGGATGGCTGTGCCTCACAAATGGATAAGTTGTTTAGAGAGTGCTTATTCAACTTAGGCATCATGTCTACATCAAGTTGATCCAAGTTCATTAGGATCATTCAATTTATTTCCATGGCCTTTTTGGCCTACATAACCCTTCGGATTTCAGATGTGCTGAGAAGCACAACTAGTTGCAGCTTGCATCCAGGGCCTGTTTTTCATATTTTCACAAGGTCAGCAATTGTTTAGATATAACTTTTAAGAACTATTGCTTTTTGGACCTTTCTTATACTCTTCGAGGAGTATTTTAGCTTTTCATTGCTCTTGCCCCTTTTTTTTGTTTCCATGGGCGAATTCATTTAGTTTCCACAGGTAGAACATGAGCTTTCAGTTTTAGCCAACAACATCTCAAGTGACTAGGGGGAGTTCGAGCCAATGCCAAACATCGGGACAACCGACCAGAATGATTTAGGCCTACAATCCCACTTACCAAAGGCAAGTTCTGTCACCAACTCAGAGCCGAGACACTGAATAAACAGGGATGCGGTCCAAACACAGAGGTAGAAAAATAGGGAAGTCCTCAGTACCAGTAAGTCAAATGAGACAAGTCAGGGTTTAAAGTCAAACAGGAAGGTCATGTATGGATGGAGACAAGTGGATATGGAGCCTACACTGGCAGACAACAGGTGTCGGGAAAGACCATGTCTATGTAAGGTGAAATACCAGTAAGTTTTGTTAGATGACCTAAAAGTGCAAGCAATTGTCCATTTTAAGGTTTACAGTTCATTTTAAATAGTTTGCCACATCAGGAATAATATACCAAGCACATGCTATAATCATGACTAAATCAACAAGCTAATAATCTACTGTCAGTGAGAACATATCCATAGATCATACAACATCATCATAATAGCAATCATCATGCATCATCTGAAACACTACTGAAGTACATCTCTAGGCACTGAACTGAAACTGTAATGGGATAAGTGGTCACATCAGTCATCAAACCTGAACTCTCAAGGCTCAGCCTTGACACAAGGTCATAAAATCTGAATAATGTACTGCTCTGATCATGAGTGATCCAAAATATATAGCCATGCTCTGGAATAAAGGAAGCTCTGGAATGTGCAGATATCTGCTGTACAAGAATAGTAGCCCTGCTACTATGGTGTGATAACAGTCTTTTCAAGAAAATAAAACAAACTATGGAAGAAACACTTGGAAGCCCTTAATGGCTTTTTCAAAAAAGGAGAATGGTTTTATGTCTTCATGGTTATCATCCCCTTCATTTGTCTTGGATATTCTTATTTGTTCAAATCTCTTATTGAGGATTTTTGCTCTTCTCTCTTCTTTGAATCTTGTCCCTTCAAGTCCCTCTTCTCCTTAAAAATACCTACACAAGCTTAATAAAATCTCAACAAGCACCCATTAGCATTAGTCCAAACCAAAGATTTTGATAGAATATTGAAAACTCTTGAACTTATGCTTGCAAAATAAACTTTAAAATGTAAAATAGCATGAGATTTTAACTTCAAAATATTGAAATGATGAAACAGACCAGCAAACAAAATATGCCTAAAACATGATAGGAAAGAGATCTAAAACATAAAAAATTTGAAATATTTTTGTATGTAAATTCTATCTTTTGAAAATTATGAGATCTAGATGCCAAATCACTTTTTCAAAATGCAAGTTTTATTTATTTGAAATGGGATCTAAGTACAACTAACAATGCACTCGATGCAAATACTAACTAAGAAATATGAACTAGATCTTAAACAATGATGATGCCAAGTAAAGATCTAACTATTTAACTTCAAAGATGAGATAACTAAGCAACTAAATCATTAACCAAACCTCTTTTGTTGTTTTATGTGGCTTTTGTAGTGTTTCAAGGAGGGACGAGAGGAGAGAAGAGAGGAATGGAAGGTAGAAGAAGAGGGGATAGGAGGACAAGAAGGCAAGGGAGAAAACTAGAAGAGGGAAGTGGGACGAAAGCAAGATCTAGAAGAAAAACGAAAGGTAAGAGGGAGTAGGAGGATGAAGCTAGGAGAGGAAGAAAATAAAGGAAAAACAAATGGAAAAGATAAAATAAGGTAAGACGAGAGGGTTGAAGGCAATGGAGAAGAGAGATGGCAAAACGATGGAAAGGGTAGATCTAGGGTGAGAGGAAAGGGCTAGCATACAAGGTGAAAGAATTCAAGGAGAAAGTAGAAGGTTTGAAGAAGTAAACCCTTAGGAACCAAGGTAACCAAGTAGAAATTTGTTGAATATTGATGGGAAAAGCTAGATCCTCTTGTTTCTTAAGTTCATAAAGCTTGAAACTCCTTGGCCTTATGCGGAGTGAAGATGTACCTGCAAGAACCTTATGCTTTGGACAATATATGTAAAACAAAAGTACTTAAGTGAAAAGAAATAGATTCATTGTTTACTTGTGCTAGATTGTTAGCCCTCTTGAAACAAGATCTACAACTTAAGAATCCTAAGTACAAAAGCAATACAATATCACCTCGTTTATAAAGTGAAGCATGGCCACCAAGAGCCTCCACGATTTGACCTCCAAAGTCTCAACTTTATTAATAATCAAAATAGCTTACAAAATCTCCAGAGTTTCTTTGCTCAAAAGTCCATGAGGAATGAGGAAAAAGAGCCTCATTATATAGCAAAACAAGAGCAACACCCTACCCTAATTCGAATTGGCATGAATGGAGCCAATAGCACCTAACATAAGTCGAATTCCAATCCAAGTATCAATCAACACCAAGTAAATGCTAAGCTTTGGAGTTAACTCCAATCAACAAGTCGAGTTTGCAATGAATGAGGTGAGGAGGTGGCCTCCACCTTGGCAAGGCACCCCTCACCTTCACTTTGGAAGCATCACCTAACAAATAACCACTTGCCACGTGGACAACTCGAGCTCCAAAGGAAGATTGACGTGAAGGAGGAGAGAACACGTGAGGATTTGGTAGGTAACTTGGAGTTTCACTTTAACTTGATTGCAATCTTTGGTAGTTGAGAGTGGGAGGTGGCCTCCACCTAGGCAAGACGCCCCCACTTCCATTAAATGCAACCAAAACCAACCACATTCTTATTTAATAACTCTTCCACATCATCAAATTCGACTTGCATGCATGGAGGGCGAATTCTTTTTGAGAGATCCACTTGTGTTGACTGTATACCTGACTGGATGATGACTGAGATGATTGGAATCTTCATTAATGCCAGGTGCCATGTCAATTAGCCTTTTATTTTAATCCATTTGGATTATTTTGGAGAGATTTGGATTATCTCCAAAATAATAACTTTTAATATTTTAATTAATAATTTCTCTGTAATTGGGTTTTTTGAGATATTATTAATTAGGTGGCCTAATTGACATCCGAAACTTAGGATAAACTGGTCCGAGGATCATGAATGATTTTTGTCTTAAAGTTGGAGCCTTCAATCACTGAATTCGGATTCCAGATCACTGACATATTACAAATTGAAATTTCTCCATTTAAACTATAGAGAAATTTATTAAAATTTAAAAAATAATTAAAAACCCAAAACCAGAGGACCCAGTAAAAAAATTTCGAAATTTTTTCTAAGGGTTCTAGGGACCATGGACATGACCAACACCTATTCTAACAGTGTCTAGTAGGCTTATATACATCAATTGGACTCTAATAACCCCCCATGGCTAAAATTTTCAAAATTGGGCATTCCAGCTTTGGAGGAAGCGGGAGAAAACCTTATCGATTATAGCTCGGCTATAGGCAAAGTATAATTGACAAGGAAAAAACTCCCTGGAATACCTTAGTTGCTTAATCAAGTCATGGGGGACCGAGACACTCAAAATCCTACTAGCACACTTTATTACAAACCCCATGGGGCCATGGTCACGTTGACCGAAAAACAAAACTGACTAGCCAAAATTGGCTAGGCACAAATGTTGGATCATCTGATACACTGGAGTACAAACATTCATCATGTTTGTCAAATGGCGGCTCTTCAGATAATCCAACTATGGTACAAAAAGTTGGTAACAGTCTTGATTATTAGGCTCAGAACAACAAGGTAAGCAATCGACCGGAAAGGTATACTTTCAGTGGCTTCCCCTCTGATGGTATGTCGGACCGCCCAGATGTCAAGGAGTAGGTGTCTTAAGAATTAACCACTCCGATGTCTAAGACAGCGGTAACTTCCGGCCCCACCAGGTTTAGGAACTTTTCCCACTACCTGAGTATGTCTCGAATAAGCAACGCCGGTTCGTTGGTTGTGGGGGTGAAAATTTTATTACGTTATCGAAAAATTATCAAATCCAACACCTTTCTGAGTACTAGCCCAACCTTTTCAGGCTGGCAAAGCATACGGGTGTTGGATAGCAACCAAGATAAATTATTAAGGGGATGTGAGTTGGAAGTTTTATTATTATTAGAGCACACTATTCAACTCTCCGATAGAGAGCGCTCTTGACTTTGTCTTATGACAAGGTTCAAGAGACTTAGTTAGTCTATATGCCTAATGCAAGGAAAATGCAATACTATTATGCTCTCCGACAGAGAGTGCTCTTGACTTGGGTTATTGCAAGTTCAAGAGGCTTTGTTCTTTGTTAAAATAGAGGCAGTTTGTGAACAAGAACGCATGTGATAGCTCAATAAGATAAAAGATGAAGCAATGACAATGATATATAAAAAAGAAATGAATTACTTGCAAGAAAGAAAGCTAGTGTTCTACCACAACAAGAACTAATCTAAAGGTGAAGTCAAAGTCACTTCTACACACCGCTCATGAAACTTCCAACTTAGCCGGTCCTACGTAGTACACGGTGGGGAAAGAGAAGCAGCACACAGTGTTAATGCGGCACTTGGGATAAAAATCCCAAGAGACTTCTGGGGTCAAGATTTGAAATAAAATTATTCTAAGTACGAAAATGAAATTTAATCTAGAAAATTGAAACAAGTCTAACTAAAGTATGCACGAAACAGTCTTCCCCAAATGGGGAAAAAGAAACCAAAGTGTGGGAGGCCTTATCCCACCTAGCCTTTTTATTAATAAATTACAAGTGCCTTGGGAATTTAACCCTTGTAAGGTCTTTTAAGAGAAATGAAACAACTATGAAAACAACTATGGAGCTTTTAAGAGCTTTTACAAAAGGAGAGTGTAGGTTTCTTGTTTTGGATCATCCTTATGGTTTGCTTGATGCTTTCTTTGGGTAAAGATCTCCTTGTTTTTCAAAGTTCCTCAACTGTTTCTTTTCTCCTTCAAAGCACCTACAAAAAAGTTTTAAAACTCAAAGTACCCTTTTAGCATTAGTTTAAAAAATCAAACAAAAATGGAAACTACTTAGATCTATCAACCAAACAAAACTAAAGAGATGCAAACTTTTAAATTTTTAGGATGAGATCTAATATGAAAATGCAACTAACAACCTAGATGCATACTAGATCCTACCAAAACAAATGCAATTATGAGATATAAAAATGCCTAAGTGTTAACTTTTCAAATGCATAAAACTATTAGCAAAATACAAAAAAAAATGGATCTAACTACTAACTAGACTAACCACTAACAAGTTTAAAAAAATTGTTTTTGTTGTTATTTTAGGGCATTTTTTTGAAGATGGACGAAAGGGAGACAAGAAGGAGTGGAAGAGGTAAGGGAAGAGGAGTGGGACGAGAGCAAGGTGAAGGAGAGGAAAGAAGGTAAGGGAAAAAGGGAAAAACGAATGGAGAAGAGGGGAAAAAGGAGGTGAGACGAAGCTAGGAAGGGATAAAAAAGGGTAGGACGAGACTAGAGGAGAAGGGCTAGCAGATCAAGGGCAAAAAACTCAAGGAGAAGAAGGAGGGCTTGAAGAAGAGAGCCTTTAGAACCAAGGTAACCAAGTTTAAATAAAATTTTAAGAAGATGGATCCTTTATGAACTTCTCAAGCTCAACCTTGAAGCACAGATCGATCTTTGGAGAACCCTGAAATGCACAAAAGTTAGCAAAATAATGACAAAGGGGAGGAAGAGGCAACCAAGCTCAAGCTCCCACTTTGCACTTAGGAGATCTGTAAAACAAACCACTTCAAGACAATGTTTGATCAAGCCTAGTATGATTAATTAAATAAGACAAGAAGTGCATCAGTATTACCGACTACAGTTTGCTACTTCTAAATCTTAATCAACCAAGCATCAATGAATAAATTGAAACCCAAATATTGTTAGGATATTCCTATACTCCATCCTAGTCCCACTAGTATTTTGATCATTTACATTTTCAGCCATGCATGCAGCATGGATTCTGCATGCATCCGCATGCTGCCCAGTCATCAGGTTGACACCTCCAACACCTAGTCCTTAGTCTCCCAGCACTCGGGAGCTACCTTCCACTCAGTTTCAGCCCTCCTAGAGCTTAGTGGGCCCTTCCTTCACCTACTCCATGAGAAAGGTGCCCTTCTTCACCCACTAGTCCAGTTATATTCAGTTAACTGAGTTCTATCTTTGATTTTAGGCTTAACTCACTCTTAACTGACCTTGCCACTCTGATGGACCTCCAGTGTGACTAGACTGCTCATTCTGACTCCAGTTAGCTCCTCATGCACCCTCCACTGAGCCTCCTTCATTCAGTTAGTGTCTCCATGTGCCAGTTACATTCAGTTACACCTACCACACCCAGTTAGACTCAGTTTGACTGACGATTGACAGTTACTTGTGCATTGATGACTCCATCGATGAATGAGATAAACTACTAGTTGTGCTCCGATGACATTCCAGTGATCTTTTGATCACTCCATGAAGGCTAATTCGAATTGCCACCTTAGGCATTCGAATCCTCATGCATTGTATTATTTATATGTCCATTTGTGATTAATAATTTAGTGTGTGTGAAGTATTTTTGCTTCTATCCGAGTTCTACTGTATCATTATTATGTTGCTCATTATACTGCATTGACCACTCTTCTTCTATTTTCTTGCTTAATCAATTACTTTTTTGTGAGGTATACATCATCTCTTAGATCTGCTGTGAGGATTTTCACATGGTATCAGAGCATGTTGAGAGTATCGTTTATCTCCATTCCTGAGAGTTTTTTGCAGGTTATTATCAAGATTTTGAGTGCAGCAATTGCAGCAGTTTCTGCATTTTTGCAGCAGTAGCAGTTGCAGATATTCTCTATTGTTTTTGCAGGTCTTCTACAGATTCAATGTATTCAGAAGAAATCCCTCCTCTTTCTCTATTCAACTATGATCTTCTTTCTCCACTCAATTATGATGAATGGAAACCATTGATGATAGCACATTTGAAAAAAAATGGTCTCTTTGATCATTGTTTTGAAAGAGAGTTCGAATCCTCTGAAGAAGAGAATGACTGGTTAGATGAAGGTGGAAGAGCTATTGCAACCATGATGTTTGCTATGGCTGAATGGATGTTATATGACCTCCCTGATTTTTCATCACCAAAAGAGCTATGGGCTCACCTGGATGTAATATTTGGCAGATAGAATGAAGGGATTGGTCCAAACCCTTTCGAAAGCAAGCAAAGTGATGCATTCACTCTCCTTGATGATCTCATTGATCATGAACTAGTATCAAACACATCTCATATTGAATTTGTCCACAAAGAAGAAGAACCTGCAGATTCTACACTCATGCTCCAACTTTCTTCTCTTTCTGTGCCAGCTCACACTCTAGATATTGCAGAAGGTCCTAAATCCTCTCTTGCACCAGAGTTTGTTGGTTTGCATCATGATCACATGATTATTTCGAAGGTAAAATCAACTATTGGAGGTAATGCATTCGCTCTCCTCAAGCAATCACCTCTTATTTACTACTATATGATCATTATTCCATGCTTTTAGAAGGTTATTGAAGAATATGGCCATTGCCATTCGCTTGGGATAATCTCTCATGCATTTACTGGTTTTGATCTCACCTCTCATGGTTCAAAGGAGATCTCAAGAAACCATGATTCAAGTCTTGGATTTGATTTGGATTCCAAGCAAACACTACTTGAGATAATTTCTCATGCATCTGATGGTTTTGATCTCACCCCTGCTGGTTCAAAGGAGATCTCAAGAAACTATTCTTCAAGTCTTAAATCTGATTTGGATTTCAAGCAATCATTATTATTTGATGGTTCTTTTTGGCATAATCTCACCCATGATGGTTCGAAGGAGAAGACAAAAGACTATCTGCATATTCATGTTTTTTATCCTACCTCAACTAATTCGAATCACAGGTTCAAGGATCATCCTCATACTTTTGGATTTGTTCTCATCACATTCGATCTGAAGAGCAAGTACAAGCACATGCTTTTTGAGCATGATCCACTTCTTCCCAAGAAGAAGATACCTCTAGACATATGACCAAGCATCACACCTGCTTGAGTTTGGAGCATTTTTTTTTTGTGTGTGCCTTACAGTCTGTTTTGAGGGGGGGGTATTTTTCCCATGAAATTTTTCCCAATTCCTTGGTTTATTGACTGTTATTATTCATTGTATTGGGTGACCTTTGGTCTTAGTTACCAGGGCCCAGGATGGATTAAGGGGGGGTGTTAGGATATTCCTATACTCCATCCTAGTCCCTCCAGTATTTTGATCATTTACATTTTTAGCCATGCATGCATTTCTGCATGCAGCATGCATTCGCATGCTGCCCAGTCATCAAGTTGACACCTCCAGCACCTAGTCCTTAGTCTCCCAGCACTCGGGAGCTACCTTCCACTCGGTTTCAGCCCTCCTAGAGCTTAGCGCGTCCTTCCTTCACCTACTCCATGAGAAAGACTCCCTTCTTCACCTACCAGTCCAGTTATATTCAGTTAACTAAGTTCTCTCCTTGATTTTAGGCTTAACTCACTCTTAATTGACCTTACCACTCCGATAGACCTCCAGTGTGACTAGACTGCTCATTCTGACTCCAGTTAGCTCCTCGTGCGCCCTCCACTGAGCCTCCTTCATTCAGTTAGTGTCTCCATGTGCTAGTTACATTTAGTTACACCTACCACACTCAGTTAAACTCAGTTTGACCGACGGTTGACAGTTACTTGTGCATTGATGACTCCACCGATGATGAGATAGACTACTAGTTGTGCTCCGATGACACTCCAGTGATCTTTTGATCACTCCATGAAGGCTAATTCGAATTGTCACCTTAGGCATTCGAATCCTCATGCATTGTATTATTTATATCCATTTGTGATTAATAGTTTAGTGTGTGTGAAGTATTTTTGCTTCTATCTGAGTTCTACTGTATCATTATTCTGTTGTTCATCATACTACATTGACCACTCTTCTTCTATTTTCTTGCTTAATCAATTACTTTCTTGTGAGGTATACATCATCTCTTAGATCTGCTGTGAGGATTTTCCAAATATTCACTCTATGGACTTAAAAAAGACTTCTAGGCTAGAAGCATGATCAAAACATTACATATGAATAGCATATTTAAACAACATCACCTCAATGAAGCTTCAGTAAATTCTCATGGACAAATTGTGCACACCATGTAGACCTCCAAAGTCGATTTTACTCCAAATAGCAAAAGCTAAGAACTATAACAAAATGAGCAAAGTAATCTTGCACAAAAATATCCTTGTGAAGGGAGCTCAAAGAGCCTCTACTTATACAATTTACAAGCACCAAGCTAACCTAATTCGAATTGGCATCAAAAGGAGCCAATAAGTCACTAAATCAAATTCCATCAAATCTCCAATCACCATCAAGCTTGGAGTGCTAACTCCAATCCACAACTCGAACTTGCATTGAATTAGGGTGGGGAGGTGGCCTCCACCTAGGCAAGGCGCCCCCCATCCCATTCTTGGAAGTATCACCATCAAATAACAATGTGCCATGTGTAGAACTCGAGTTCCAATAGAGGTTGACATGAGCTTCCTTGAAGATAGCGTGAATCCTTCTTGAGTTAATGCATGAGATGATATAGGGGTTATGTATTAGTTGCAAAGAGAGCCAAGTTTGTGATTGCACATATTAGGGAGGGCGCCTACCATAGGCTTTAATGCAAAGCAACCAACCCATTAAACACTTGACACATCACTAATTTGCAGATTGCATGAAGGAGGGCGAATTCCTTTGGAGAGATTGACTTGTAGTGACTGTACAGTTCACTGGAGTTGATTGGAGATGACTGGAATCCTCATTAATGCCCAGTGCCATGTCAATTAGCCTTTTATTTTATTCATTTTGGATTATTCTGGAGAGATTTGGATTATTTCCAAAATATTCATTTTTAATATTTTAATTAATAATTTCTCTGTAAATGACTTTTTTGAGAAATTATATATTACGAGGTTGAATTGACATCCGAAACTTAGGATAAATTGGTTTGGGGATCAAGAATGATTTTTGGCTTAAGGTTGGAGCCTTCAATCACTGAATTCGGATCCCGGATGACTGACATATTACAAAATGAAATTTTTCCATTTAAACTATGGAAAAATTTATTAAAAATTAAAAATAATTAAAAACCCAAAACCGGAGGACTCGGTAAAAAAATTTCGATTTTTTTTTTTTTTTCTGAGGGTCCTAGTGACTTAGGAAATGACCAAAACCTATTCTAATAGTGTCTAGTAGGCTTATATACATCAGTTGGACTCTAACAACCCCCCATGGCTAAAATTTTCAAAATCGGGCATTCCAGCTTTGGAGGAAGCGGGAGAAAACCCCATCAATTATAGCTCGGCTATAGGCAAAGTATAATTACAAGGGAAAAAACTCCCTGGAATACCTTAGTTGTTTAACCAAGTCATGGGGAACCGAGCCACTCAAAATCCTACTAGTACACTTTATTACAAACCCCGTGGGGCCATGGTCATGTCGACTGAAAAACAAAACTGACTAGCCAAAACTGGCTATGCATAAAGGCTAGATCATCTAATACACTGGAGTTCAAACATTTATCATGTTTGTCAAATGGCGGCTCTTCAAATAATCCAACTATGGTACAAAAAAGTTGGTAACAGACTGTACAATTTTTTTACTATTGTATGGTGTATGGTCTGCCTCGAAATCTGTGTAAAAACAACTGCCTCAAAAACTGTGCTAGCAATGTACATAATTGTGTACGGACTGCCTCGATTTTTGTGCCAGCAGAATGCCTCGAAAACTGTGCTAACAGAGGAGTACAAAACTGTACGGATCGCCTCGATTTCTATGTCAGCAAGAGGTGTACGGACTGTTTGCAGAAATAACCTTCGGAACTGTGCCAATGGTTTTCCTTGGGAACTATGCCAATGGTTTTCCTTGGGAACTGTGCTCTCTTTCTCTCACTTTCTCTTCTCTCTTGATGTCTTCTTCTTCTCTTTCAAAGTGTTTCAAAGTGTTTAAATAATCACTTAAACCCCTCCTACACCCTAACTACCTTTAATAACCCTAACTTCCTCAATGAATGGCTGGGATTAAAAAGATCTAAAGGGTCATCATTAATTGCACATTTAATTCCTTTTTAATAATAATTAAATGCACATTTACATAGGGACCCACTTTACGTAAGTGAAACTCACTTTAAAAATATAAAAGTCACTTTATTATATTTACAAAGTAACACTAGGAAAGACAACTTTGTCCCACCCATGTGACATCAAAAACATGGGAAAGACCTTCCTCATTACAAATTTCAACAAGTCCCTCGTCTTATTGGGCCATTTGTGATCCAAGAGGATCTCCGATATCGATCAAAATAAAAGGATTCAAATTGCAAACAGAATCTTGCAGCTGCGTAGAGCTCGACGAGAGCTTTTCGGTGACGTTCATTTCGTCCAAAATGACCTCCAGATGAGAAAGTTATTGAGTTTTGAAGTCTTATGTAAACAGGTAAAAAAAGGCCAAAAGGTCCACGTGGCACACTCACAGGGTGCCACGTGGCCTGTACAGTCAACATTTTGATTAGATGGCAACACCTCAGAGTGCCATGTTGCAAGTACAGGGTGACTTGGCAGGTGAAGTGGACCAGTGGATTGACGACAAGTGGCATCTTATACAATCAACAAACAACGTGACCCAATCATTGGCTACCACGTGGTAGCTTAGTTGGGCGTAGTCCATTTTTATCCTACCAAAAAGATAGGCCAAGGGGGATCAAACCCCTGACCTCCCTTCTCATCCAATGCCTTCGTATCATCCGTCTAACTATCTAGTCCGTGGGTGATCATTACTATGCATAGTTGCAAACTTCTATTTAAAGTCGATTGTTGTATTATATGGAAGAAAAGGCGATCGAGGGGGCTTAGCCCTCGACCATATATTATGTGTTCATTACACAGTGTAACCACTCTATATTCAGTGGGAAGGCTTCATATATGTGGGCGTGATATTATATGTATGTTGTCATATCAAAAGAGAGACCTGTGGGCTTTGAACCCGGGATCTTTGTGCTATATTCCGCCAACCTAACCACTATACCAAAGCCTTCAGTCTTGGTAGTTATCTTGACGAATATGTTTTGAGTTGGAGGCGGGATTCATACCCAACCTATACACGCATTGCCCGCGCCCAAGAAACGTCCTATTCATATTATTTAAACAACTATTTTGAGCCAGCCGAGGACCATTGGAGTTCGTTTTTTTTGGGAGTTCGTGGCTTTATGCTTGCACAGTTCCCAAGGCGGGAGACCGTACAAATTTGTACAACGCAGGCAAGGAGTGTCTCGATTTGTGTGCCAGAGGAGGTCTCGGGCAAAGTAGTCCGAGTTTATATACATTCTTTTCAGAATTTTGAGAGGAATCCAATAATGCAGTCTGATTTTGCATTTGACTGTCAGAACTCAGTAGTGACTCCAAAACTTGATGTATGCAAGCTTTTGAAGACTTAATAAGATCGGCCTCCCTATTGGAAGTGGCCTGGAGACGTAGCCCAAGAGGGGTGAACTCTATTATCAATTCTTGTCTTCAGATTTTGTGGTTTGCATCTCTTTTGTTTATTTAGGTGCTTTATTTATGCTCTTTAACTTTGCCATTGAAAGCCTTTTAAGAAGTTAAGCATTCAAATGTTTTCACATGCAATTATATGGTTAAAAAGATCCTTAAATTTCAGATCAATTTGGGCCCTAGGTTGGTGTCTGGTGCTTGTTGGGATGGATCCATCAGGACACATGGCATAAGGGCTCCTAGCCACGCTTATGTTTTGGTGCCGAAATCCTGCTATCAAACTCAGGGGTGGTTAAATCATTGGACACTTATCCCTTTGAAATTTGGGTGGCTTCGACCTATCATCTAAGAGGTTACCAATACTATTTTCGGTTGGTCGCATATCTTTGTTCTTTGACAGCCTACTAATCAAGACCATTAAAACTTCAAATTTACCAAGATAATTTGCACAACGATCTCACAAATAGCTACCTTTCAAGACCCACACATTCAGCATCACATACTTGTTATTCTTTGACTCCATAAGGCACTGGTTATTTAAAATATTATATCTTGATTAGGACCATTTGTCCTTGTGGTTTTACTTTGTCTTATGGATGCATTATTTAAACTTCAAGTCTTGAAAAGTACTGTCATTTTCGATATCTTATTTAGCAACGTGGATTGCATCTTATCTTGTTTATCCCATTTAAAATTTGGTCTCATCACAAAAAACTCCTAAACAACACCCATCCGCATCACTTCATCAAAAAACATTACAAAACATAAGAGCCTTAGTGAAACTCTTTGTAGGGACTACCCCCCTTGGCTTCGTTAGGAGTTAGCCTAAACAGAGGAGCTGGGATTCAGGTGACAGCACCTAGCTCATTGCTTGCCCCCAAGGCCACACCTCTCCCACTTATAGTGAGGAGATAGCTTTCGAAAGATTTCCGTTGCTGGTGTGCATCTCGGTGGACAACAAAGACCATTAAAACTTTTAATTTACCAAGATAATTTGCAAAACGATCTCACGAACAGTAACTAAGACTTGCATCTACAGCATCCCTCAGCACTACACACTTGTTTGACTCCATAAGGCACTGGTTTATTTTTTCATTATTATCTGGGGCCATTTGCCCTTTATGTAAGTGATTTATCAGTGGATGCTTTATCTCTCACAAGTCTTTATTTATATTGTTAAATTCATATATTGTTTCGCAACGTGGATTGCGCTTTATCTTGTGTTTATCATAAGCTGCGGTCTCATCATCTTCAAAACTCCTAAACAACACTCACCCGCATCACCAAACACCAAAAAACAATTAAAACACATTGAGCCATAGACAACTCTTTGTAGGGACTACCCCCCTTGGCTTCGTTAGGAGTTAGCCTAAACGGAGGAGCTGGGATTCAAGTGACAGTACCTGGCTCATTGCTTGCCCCCAAGGCCACACTTTCCCCACTTGTAGTGAGGGAACAGCTTTCGAAAGATTTCTGCTGCTGGTGTGCATCTCGGCGGACAACACAGTCCATACAGTTTACTGCTGGCACACAGTTCGAGGCAATAAAAGAGATCTCTCTAGGTTTTCCTCTTGTGAGGTTTTGCCCTGGGCTTGGCCCTAAATTTCTGTGTTACTTTCATCTTCAGTTCAAGAGTTTGGTTGTATGGTATTTATGCTTAAACTATCAAAAATTTCATTATATAAATTTATAGTTCAGAAAAGTTATAAATCAAAGTTACAGCGAAAGTGTTTGATAAAAGTCCAATAAGAAAGTTTTGTGATGTTTTATCAAAAATCTTCATGGTATCAGAGCTTGGTTGTTGAAGAAAGTTTGTGAAGTTCGTGTTTCTTGAAAAGTCAAGATAAGTGGGCAAGACAAGTTAGTTTTCACCCAAGATTATCAGTTGAAGTGATGGCCTTAGTAGGGTTAAGATATGAAGACAGATTAGATGGATCTGATAACTTCAGTCCTTGGAAGGAGCGCATAACCGTGTTGTTTAAGGAGTTGCAGCTATGGGATATCGTTGGTGCTTCCGACAACATCACTGTTCCCACAGATGTTGCACAGAAGAGTGCCTTTGAGAAGAAGGACATCAAGGCACACAGAATCTTCTTAGATTCAGATTAAGATCATGTGATACCCCACATCATAGGTAAGTCACATGCTTTTGAAATTTGGAATGCATTATGTACTCTTTATCAAAGTAAGAATCAAAATAGGAAGATGGTTCTTAGAGAAAAACTGAGGAACACAAAGATGGTTGATACTGATACAGTAACTGCTTATCTCACGAAGATTACCCAAGTTAGAGATGAACTGGGTGTTGCATGTGAGAAAGTAGATGATGAAGAGCTAGTAAGGTATGCTCTTAATGGCTTCACTGCAAAGTGGCACACGTTTATGCAAGGAGTAGTTGTTAGAGAGAGACTTCCAGATTGGACAAGGTTATGGGATGACTTTGTTCAAGAAGAGTCCCGTGAGGGGAGATTCCGTAATAGCACTCGGAGCAGTGAAGACAATGTTGCTCTTGCAACCAAAGGCAAGGGCAAATGGAAGAAGAAAGAAAAAGACCTCAGCAAGGTATGATGCTTTAACTGCAACAAAATTGGTCATTATGCTAGTCAGTGTCCAAAGAGAAAAGGGGATGAAGAAAAAGAGGGAGCACCATCAGCAGAAATGGGAGATTTTGCTTCCTAGTTTGAACAAGAATTCTCCTTAGTTTTAGTACAGACTAGTATAGGCAGCACATTAGATTTCCATGACATGTGGGTAGTTGATAGTGGATCAACAAGCCATATGACGAGGAAATATGAAAATTTTCAGAGGATAGAAGAAATAGCCCCAGGACATTTTGTTGAAACAGGTATTGGAAGTACTCAGGCATAAATCAGAGGAGTTGGAACTGTGAAATTCCAACTAAGTTTTGGAGAGGTTCTTGAAGTAGACAGGGTATTGTTTGTCCCAGGTATGAAAGCCAACATACTTTCCATATCATCATTGGAGGATGATGGGTATGGAGTTTTTACCAGCCTAGATCCATATCCTAGGCTCTATCAAACGCCGAGAGGAATCAAATCTCCTGAGGTGCAAAACCTAGGCTAGGTATATCATTTTTACTTCTTATATTTCTAGTTTTTATGTCGGCTATATTTTTTTTTACTTCTTTATTTTATGTCGGGAATAATATTATGTTTCTACTTTTCATATTCACTATAATATTTTTTTAACTTCTTTATTTTATGTTGCTATAATTTTACTTTTACTATCCGCTATAGCCGACTATAATATTTTTTTAACTTCTTATCCACTATAATATTTTTTTAACTTCTTATGTTTTTACATTAATGGCCGACATAATATTTATTACTTTTTACTTTGTCATATCCACTATAATATTTTTTTAACTTCTTATGCTTCTACATTAATGACCGACATAATATTTATTACTTTTTACTTTGTATTATTTTTTTTGTTTATGGCCGACAATATGGACAAACATGGACAAACGTTACAAGATCTCCCTCATACTGGGCTGTAGAGCGCCTCTCGACGCAAGCAAGAGGGGACATGTGTTTCTCTACAGGATAGAGAATTCAGATGATACAATTCTACTTGGGAATAGAAGAGATAAACTTTACTTTTTGCATGGAGAGGTAATGCTTCCAAGTTTAGGTGGATGGCTATCCGAATCAGAGTCTGAAAATGAAGCAGATGCACAGATGGTACCTTCAGATGGGGAGAGCAGCACTGGCAGAAGACTCAACCAACACAGAGAAGATGAGCAGGATCCAAAATTTCAAGTTATGTTCCGACATCAGCTTCCAGATCTAATAGAAAATCTTGACAATGGTCAAGATGATTGTGTTGGGACCTCCCTCATTAAGAGGGAGTGTTGAAATTTGTAATGAGGAAGGTCTTTCCCATGTTTTTGATGTCACATGGGGGGGACAAAGTTGTCTTTCCTAGTATTACTTTATAAATATAATAAAGTGACTTTTATATTTTTAAAGTGAGTTTCACTTAAATAAAGTGGGTCCCTATGTAAATGTGCATTTAATTATTATTAAAAATGAATTAAATGTGCAATTAATGATGACCCTTTAGATCTTTTTAATCCTAGCCATTCATTGAGGAAGTTAGGGTTATTAAAGGTAGTTAGGGTTTAGGAGGGGTTTAAGTGATTATTTAAACACTTTGAAAGAGAAGAAGAAGACATCAAGAGAGAAGAGAGAGTGAGAGAAAGAGAGCACAGTTCCCAAGGAAAACCATTGGCACAGTTCCCAAGGTTATTTCTGCAAACAGCCTGTACACCTCTTGTTGGCACAGAAATCGAGGTGATCCATACAGTTTTGTACTCCTCTACTGGCACAATTTTTGAGGCATTCTGCTGGCACAAAAATCAAGGCAGTCCATACACAGTTCTGTACATTGTTGGCACAGTTTTCGAGGTAGCTGTTTTTACATAGATTTCGAGGCAATCCGTACAACAGTCAGAAAATTGTATTGTTCGTACAGTTTACTGTTGGCACACAGTTCGAGGCAGTCCGTACCCTATCTGTACAACAATCTGATTTTTGCAAAGATAAGTTGGTTTATTTGCATTTCAGATTTTTCTTGTTGAAGGAAAGAATTTCTGAGTTGTGAGAAATTCCATTTTTTTTGTTCTCATTTAATAAAAGAGATCTCTCTAGGTTTTCCTCTTGTGAGGTTTTTCGTTGGGCTTGGCCCTAAATTTATGTGTTACTTTCATCTTCAGTTCAAGAGTTTGGTTGTATGGTATTTATGCTTAAACTATCAGAAATTTCATTATATGAATTTATACTTCAGAAAAGTTATAAATCAAAGTTACAGTCAAAGTGTTTGATAAAAGTCCATAAGAAAGTTTTGTGATTTTTTATCAAAAATCTTCAGGACTTCCACCCATCAAGAGGCAGTTAACAATGCCAATAAGCCAACACTTCCTGGAATGAAAGCCAAGAGGACCTGCCATGACGAGAACATGGGTTTTGAGCCGTGCTAGACCACCATTTTTACATAAACAAGCCCACACTTGGCCTTTTACAATGGCAAAACACCCGTTCACTCTGGTATATCCTAGCAAGCATGTTGTAGACGATCTGGGTTGTCAAAAAGCGGATGACGAAGGTGATGGCAGTCCCTTGTGATTGTTCGAGGCAAGAAAGGCTACCTTACCTTCTTGACCAAGAGGAGACGTGCGAATAGATGGAAAATGTGAAGTGAAGAGGATCGGTTGCATGAGGTGGCAAGAAGATCGAGTACCGAAGCAAATGTATGGGAGCCGCAACACTTGGACAGATGAGTGGGGTGCCGAGTATTGGTACCTCGAATTGATTTGAGGCGAAGGGGATGACCTTGCCTTGGTTCGGTAGAGTTGCACGCAATGACCTAAGTGTGGAAGGAAGTGGTTATTTTGGACATGACAGAGTGCATTCTCATGAGCTTAGACGCAACGGTTGGATTAGCTACCCAAACAGTTTGAGGCATGATGGACGTTAGTGTACCGAGGCATGATAGAATGATTCAAGAGTACTAATGAAGCAATAGGTTGGATGGGTGTAATGGCTGGACAGATTTGGAGACTTCTTTGGAAGACTCGATTGCAACGGCAGCAATAGTGGTAGAGTGCTTCAGGGACAGTTGAGTGTTCTTGGATACATTGTCGAGGATGGCAACAACTTGGAGTGGGGGAGGATGTCATGCTCCTAGGTTAGAAGAACCTTAGGGTTCCCTCATGACCACTTAGGAGGCCCATTGATTGGTGGTGCGACTAGAGGAGGATGTGAGTGTTGGGCGCATTATCCTGTCGACAGGACCCTTGTTCGGTTGGATGCGGCATGAGCTCGATTAGGTGGGCACCTTGCTTGGCATTGGCAAGGCATGCCTACACCCATGAGCACATCGGGCATGAGTAGGTTGGGCAGACCATGGAAGAATCCCTTCACATCAGATTAGTTGGAGTCACCTCAGGTTGGAAGCACATGACGGGAGGACACAGCCATGTTGGCTTGAGGCATATGAGTATGGGCACTTAACTTGGAAGCCCAAGTGATGGGGTGCAAAGCCAACACTTAGGAATACTTGAAAAAGAAGCAAGTCAGATCACCTCTGGGAGGAGGCGCAACCGAAGAGTCGCACCCCTTGGCACACTTGGTCGAGTATATATTGGAGGAGCCTTGGAGCTCAAAGGAATCAAGCAACCAACACACAAGCTCACATGGCTTAGGAGGTGCGCACTTCCTCCAAGAGGCGGAGTACTCAAGGGAGGCGCACTTAGGAGGGTGTTCTAGCCTTAGAAGAAGGCACATTTATCCAAGAGATGCACTTGCCGGGAGGAAAACGTTGGACTGGGAGGAGGCTCCATTAGGAAGTATGGTGTGACGAGTGCACTAGGACTAGGCAGGCAGAACGTGAGAGTTGAATGTAGGCAAACATGTTCTTGGGTAGAGGTTGTGGTGTGCTTCACTCTCTAGGGCACAATTTGCCAAGAGAGTTGGGCACGGTAGGTTTGGTAAGGTTGCGGTGGAGCGCTCCTAGCTATAGAGACTTGAAACGAGTGTTGTGTTGAGGCAGACCTACGGATGCGACAAAGTTCGGTCTAGACATTGCTTTGGATTGTAACTTGAGTTGTTGCCATTGAGGGCACACTCTCGGAGAGTTTATGGGTTGTGGCATCCTCTGCATGTTGTAATGAAGTTTCATTGTATTATATGATTATTTGGGCACACCCCATTGAGGTGTCGTCAATGTATACTTGTGCACTTCTTTGGTGTTTCCATTTTTGTTTAACTCAGATACGGTTAAAACTAAGAAATGCATAAGTACAAGTCGCGAGGTGTAGTCTGGTAGGCTCCTACTAAGCTGACCTTATCCTTAGGCGAGAAGTCTGGGCAGTGCCGCACGGTAGGGAGAAGCGCAGGAACCCCAAGTTTATGGTTGGACTCTCTAGACCCGTGATAGAAGTCCTGCTCATTTCGTAACATGTTTGGAATGAGTTACTCAAATCTCTAGACATTTTGTATTAATCAAGTACGAATAGAGGAAAGTCCATCTTAATTTGTAGTTAAATACTCAGGCCCATTGCTCATTTATGTTTTGAAGAACAAAAGCACTTGTGGTTAGCACAAAGAATATACCCATAAATTTTATATAAGCCTCTAGGTATGACCAAGACATGTAAAACATGTGATACTAATAGAAGTTCTTTTATTTCTGTGAAAAAAACACTAGTCTTTGGTTCTTAATGTAATACAAAATTTTAAAATTTTAGGTTTAAAATTTTATCATGTAATCCACAACAATGTTTGTGTGTGTGTGTGTGTTTATTAGACATACCCATGTACCCGACATACCCATGTAACTGACATACCTAGTTATTTGGAATCTATACTCAATTTAAATTTTAAGCTTTAAAGTTAGCAAAATTATATCCTTGCATTGAGAAGGATTGAAAGAAGAACAAGTAGCACAATAATCTTCTTTTTCTGATACCTACTACCAAGACACAAGGCCTTAGAAAGGTATTCCTTGGATTCATTTTAATTCAGTTTTAGGAGTCATTTCTCACAATTTTATACCAATTGACAATATTTGCTACATCTGCCCTTATTTCAATTTCTAGCATCTTCAAATTTGTTATGACCCTTAGAAGTTAGCACCCATGTTGGGGATTTCAAATATCATAAATCGTGTTCCTTTCATTTGGGCCATAGCTACCCTTCCCATTTACCATTCCCACCCTAAGAATAGCCACGATAGCTTTTTCCTATTCATCAATTCATATTTTACTATGTTGCACGGGGACCCGTCCCCCCAAAAAAAAGCCTCGTACCCATCGTCCCTGCATTTCGGGGACTTGTGGACCCCTAGGAAACGTCCCTAATCTTTTGGGAACTTCATTAGGGACTTATTGGTTGTACCCAAAACGTCCCCAACATATTTTGGGGATTTCTAGGCAGATTTTGGCGACTTCCAGGCAGATTTTGGAGACATTCCCAGAAGATTTCATAGATGTCCTAGGTAGATTTTGGAGATGTTTTGTTCATGTATCTTCAGTTTTGACAATGGACATTGATGATCCCTTATTTCAATTTCTAGCATCTTCAAATTTGTTATGACCCTTAGAAGTTAGCACCCATGTTGGGGATTTCAAATATCATAAATCGTGTTCCTTTCGTTTGGGCCATAGCTACCCTTCCCATTTACCATTCCCACCCTAAGAATAGCCACGATAGCTTTTTCCTATTCATCAATTCATATTTTACTATGTTGCACGGGGACCCGTCCCCCCAAAAAAAAGCCTCTTACCCATCATCCCTGCATTTCGGGGACTTGTGGACCCCTAGGAAACGTCCCTAATCTTTTGGGAACTTCATTAGGGACTTATTGGTTGTACCCAAAACGTCCCCAACAGATTTTGGGGATTTCTAGGCATATTTTGGCGACTTCCAGGCAGATTTTGGAGACATTCCCAGAAGATTTCATAGATGTCCTAGGTAGATTTTGGAGATGTTTTGTTCATGTATCTTCAGTTTTGACAATGGACATTGATGATTGGGCAATATGATCATTTATTCCATCAATATTTTTTGTATTATTCTAAATCTAAATCTATAAGTTGCAACTCAAAATATGGGTTGTTTATGATGGATTTTGATTTGGGTTTTTGGTGATTTAACTATTGTCATTTTAGCAACATCATTATAAGCAGCAAAACCTCCATGTCCACAAACTAAGAAATGCAACAACTCAAAGGTTTGATCCTTTTGGGTATTGATTTTGCTCTTCTCATTTTTAGGGTCATCTTAACTTTTACATATTGCACATAGGTGTCCAAGAGTTATTCAAGCCCAACTCTTCCCCTATCCCAACATCAAGCACTGTGAAAACAATTGGATAGTGAGGACTTAGAGTGGGGACTAAACATTTGAATAAATTCCTATTCAATATCCTTATTAGTCTAAAATATGAATCTAATCTCTTTATGGAATGCAAGCATGTATATCCCAAAGTGTTTTGTAGTGGTTTTCAACACAACCTTAAAAATCTACAGAACCTGTTGTGAAGGGAATGCTTTGTAACCCAATCATTATAAACAAGAAATTTAAGGAAGAAGAGTTGTTATAGAGATAAGCATTCTTCTCATAGACCCTTCATGGACCTTAGTGCACATTGAAAATAGTTAAACTTAAGTTTCCTAAAGCTAAACTACATTTTGCTCATGTTCAAGTGCCAATAATGGTCACTCGGTCCTTTTCTTATTTGCCCGAGGTTTTTCAAAACTAGCAAGTCTAAGGGATGTGCATAGTACTATAAAATATAAACTATTGTGATTACTAGCAACTACAATGTTTATGGTGAATTCTAACTTTTAAAAGTTTTTAATATATATATTATTGCCATCCCCAACCTGTCGTTCCCTGAAAAATTGGGGGTGCACTCTAGCCGTCCTGAGGACTCGTCTTCTCGTCCCCTCCGTTCCCCCGTCCCCAAAGCCAGTGCAACATAGATATTTTACCATAAGGAATTCACAACGTATATATTTAACTATACGCACTCATAATCCAATCAACAAAGATTTGTCAAGACCATCTACTTCCACTTCAACAATGTACTTTGTACTTAAGGCAAATCCGATCCGGCATTGCTTAGTACTCTAAGCTCTACATCCTTATTTACCCATCTCAGTAGGTATGGGCAAGGATGGTCATGAATTTCCAATCTAAGCTTATTCACTAGATCCTCTGCTATGAGGTTGGTCTGTGAACCAAAGTCAAACAGAGCATCCGCCTTTCTTCTTGACTAGTATCTTGACATGGAAAAGTTTAGCCGTCTACTTCTATTCCTTGTGATGGAGGCTACTCATGTTCACCTCCCTCTACATTATAGTGCAAACAATTTTCTTTGTCCACATCTGAGTTGCTCTCTACCTAGTTACCTAAATCCATGCCTAGCATGTTCTTCTTCACCTTCTTCTTGCAGTTCTTCGTGGTACGTCACGTATTTCCCTAAACATTCAAAGATAAAGCATCTACATTATATTTGAATCTAGATGTTGTATTTATTACAAGTTGGACAGCTTTGAAACTGCTTTTATAACAAAGTTTGGTGATGAAAGAACTGTTGTACCTCTATTCCTACAATTGTAAATGATAAAGATGGAGCCGAAGGGAGGATAAAGGATTTTAATATGAGATTTACTACTCACTCTACTAAATAAAATCCCAACAACATCAAGGAAAACTGAAGATATATTGATATAGTGATAGACTTTTTATTCTAGTGCTATTCCATTGGTTATTTGTATGTTCGTCAAGAGAGAAGGTAAGGATACATTGGCAACTACCTTTGAAGAAGCTCATTAAATAGAAAAGGAAATGACAAGTTTGAAGGAAAACCCAGACACGGGAGAAAAAAGAACCCCTGTGGCAAATTCGAAACAGCCCTTATTATTGACAAAATAAAATACTGAATCTAAAGATTAAGACTCAAGCATGGATATGGAAAATCTATAGCAAGCGATCCAAAAAATTGCAAATGACATTGTCAATTTGAAGAAGAACATGGGAAGGAACTTCAGGGAAAAGGATGTTCAGGCCCTTCTAAAGGAAATATATAGTGGTGCATAAGCCACCAAAAACATCCACCGTGAATAAGTTGTGGGAATATTAGACATAGCCATGGACCACTTCTTTCGTGTCCATCAAACAGATCATTCAGAGAAGACTTGTCCAGACTTTATTGATGTGATTGACCATATTTTTAACGAAGGAATGTAGCAAGCTTCTAGTACTAAATAGGTTGTAGAAGAAGACTTATCAATCACTGTACTATGGTATATCCTGCCTAGTTATGAAACAGATACAAAAGTGGTGGAGGAGATTCATTTCACCCAAACTATTGAGAAAGATTATCCAATTCGGAGCAAGCAAAATGCCACATTTGTTTAACAACCTATACCTTCCCTGCCATGGCCACAAAGCCCACTATAACAAAATCTTTTGTGGATGCCCCCATCAGCATCTTGTATCAGTACTGCATTGATGGCAGAAATGGAATACAATATATTTCACGACATGAAGAAAATGAAAGCTAGCATTTCAGTGCATGACTTATTGAGTATTGAGCAACAACTGTAGTTACTGCTAAAGAATTTGAATGATCCTATTGCTGCAAGAAAGAAAGTGCTGATAAACTCCACTATCATGAAGAAATCGAAACATCAAAACCCCACCTTTCGTATACATTCTTAAAAAAGAGGTAAAACACATAATATTTTGGGCGCATAGAACGAATACTAACCTTGTGAGAGTCTTTGTTATTTTCTTCCAAAATCTTGTCAATAACGATACTGTAGGAATTATCTTGGATACTTTTCCAACCCAGCAGCTCGCCATCGCGATATACCTGCTCATTACATCCAAACACAAAGTCAGTAGTCTTCTCAAACAAACCCACACCCCAAAAAACTCAGAGTCCCTCAAGTAATTACCTGAAGAAGACCTCGAATGGTACTCACGATGAGCTCCCTATCGAAGCCCATAGGATGAAGAGCAAGGACTGCCTTCTCGAAACGTTTTTCATTCTCCTTTTCTTCATTCTGCATTGCAATTTCCATAGGAAACATGCAAAAATTTAAACTTCAGAATGCATTGCCCAAAAAACATAAACAACTCGATCATAATTACTGCATTCATATTCATTTCATATGCAGATACTCACCTGCTTCTGACGCCTAGTAAGTACCGGCATGGTTTCCGTTTCGTCCCTGCAACAATGAAACGATAAGAATACTCGCTCCCGTACACTGTGTATATGTGTTTATATAAATAATAAAAACCATTCCTGGTACCTGCCGAGTGCCAAGCCGAATTTGACGGGAATGGAGGCTTTGACCCACGCCATAGGCGCTTCTTCCGGCTCGTTTCGAATTGAAGTCTCGCACGCTCTAACATCATCTCAAGAACAAAGGTGGCAAAGGAGTGGATAACCATTTGAAAACATAATATTCTTCAATCAGCTTTTAGTGATAATCGACAAACCGAGCCTTGGAAACAGGATGTATGAACATTATGACAATTCAGGGTTTAGTATGCTTTTACCAGAAACGTGTGAGTAGATGGAAATACAAGTATAAAAATATATAATTATTTATGAATATTTTATAATTTATTATATAAGATTTTATTAATAAATAATTAAAATTTTATATATAAGGTTTAATGTTGTATAATGATATGTATTTATTATCAATAAATTTAAAATATAAATTATCTAATAATTATCTAACTTTTGTTTTACAAAGCAATTAGAGAAATCAAATCTGCAAACCTTTAATCCCTAAACTACTACACACATCCCTCTCACCCCTATGCTACATCACATTGATGCATGCATTCTTAATTCTTAATTTTTATTTATGCTATAGCAGAATGCATACATTCTTAATTTTTATTTTTAATTTTTTAATTTTTTAATTTTAATTTTTTATTTTTATGGGATACACAGAGACTTCTTCCCCACCATGGTTGTAGAAATGCCCCTTCTCAACACAATAGCGTATAATTATTAATATTAAAAATTAAAACTAATATATATTTAAATGTATAATTATTTATTAATATTTTATACATGTTTATTGAATTGGGTATTGATGAATTAATGTGCCTTCTCAACACAATAACGTATAATTATTAATATTAAAAATTAAAACTAATATATATTTAAATGTATAATTATTTATTAATATTTTATATATGTTTATTGAATTGGGTATTAATTAATTATGTGTATGAGATAAGGGTTATGGACTAGCACAACCATTTAAGTTGTGATAGGTCGCAAATTAAGTGTCACTAACAAGTTACTTGTTGCACTCCATCATATACAAGTTATTTGTGCATTATTGTTTATTTTGAATTTGAAACAATTGCCATAAAATCAATCCGGAAAAGCATAGGCACTAGTCCGTAATTACATGAATTGAGATAAATAAGATTTAATTATATGAATTGAGATAAATACTATGGAGATGATAGCTACTTGGAGAATAATATTAATAGTTCAATTTTTTAAATATTTTTTTAAAATATATTTAAATGTATAATTATTTTTCATATATATATAAACAAATTTAGAAATATATTTTAATAGATCATTTCATTTGGATGACTTTCTCCCGATTTGGGAGGTTTAAAATGGATTTACTTTTAGTTGAGATTGCAATTTTAATTTTAAAATTAAAGGGATTTGAGGGAAAAAAAACCTTAACTCACATTCAACTATAATGAAGTTATGGATTTGGATATGGGTTAAACAACCATGGTCTGAGAGTCACTATTTACTCTATGAAATTGTTGATTTGGATTATTGAAATTTGAAATTGCAATTGAGAAAAACATGAGTTGAACAACCATGGTTTGATAGTTGGATGTTATCATCTTAACATTTATCGTAGCAACAAAACATGTTCTAGAACCTCTCATGATCCCAGTTCATATCCATCATCTTCTACATTTCTCATGTCTAGAATTTCATTATTATAAAGCGAATTATTTCCATCTCTAGGACTTTCAATTTCCAACATTTTAATATGAGGCAAGATATGAGAATTCAGTGTTCCATATAGTTATTAAAAATGTTATTTAAAAAAAAATCGCAACTATAATTATGATGGGTGACATTAATGGAAGACAATGTTAAAATTATGATGTCACGTAAAAATTTCTTGATGTGCAAGGTAGGACATCAAATTCCAATCTTGATCATGACCATCACATAAACTCTTAGTTGGAGCATTAGAAAAAACAAATTTGATGGCAATTATAAAAGCATCATAAATCTTTTGAAAGGTAAGGTGTGGAGTAAGCTAGTCTTGTAGTAAACATATCCTCTTTCTCATCATATATCAAATAAGAATCCAACTAAAATTTCAAGTATGAGTAGACTTCTACCATGATCCAAGATCTATACAAGGTGGAACAATGCCCTTAGGGGTTTTGCTAATTCTGAGTTGACTCAAATCATAAAGAAATTGATTAGAATTCAGGGTTTATGAGTATTCATTTATATCGTCGAATTCTGGCAACTAAAATAATAATTATTGCAAGATTAAGACAACTTCGGAAGGTGCTTCACATTTGATGGGAAATGTCAAGCAAAGCATAATGACTCATAATTTTTTTTTTTAAATCATATAGATTTGTTTGTGTTTGAAATGCGATGAATCAAATTGTTGTTTGGTTAACAAACTATGCCACCACTTCATACTATGACATTCCAAATTTAGCTTTGGTTAAACACGAATATAATTGTAAATTAAAGAGGTCCAAGCCACCCTTGATTTCTCATGATCATTGAGGTAGAGGCTAAGTAGCATTTATGATCCTTCATCTCTCGAAAAATCCACAGTATCCATATTTTTCATCGACGTTTCGGATCCATAACATGATTCATAACCAAACACCAATTGTGCTTGGAAGACACCAAAATCCTTGCAAGAGAGGATCACTACCTCAAAAGGATGACAAAAAAAAACAGAGGCATCTACAAGATAGCATGTGTTGAGCATGGTTGTGAGCATGGTTTTCATTGATGACAAGCCATTAATGAAAATGAGTAACAAGGTTGATGACATGGCAAGCATGGCTTGGTTGTGTGTGCATTGGGACACTAGGTGGTCCAAATGACCCATTATGTGGTCATTTGTGGCTTATTAGGATCATGAAGCCCACACACATGATAGCTTGATGGTCCATGCTACCACTTGATGACAATGGGATGATGTGCTTGAAGACAATGATGTATGGAACCTTTGATGACATGAAAGAGCCCTCACTTTGTCATGGATGCACAATGGTGACTTGGAGCTCTTGAACAAATAAAATATTGACATGGTAAGTAGGACATGATAGGCAGAAACCAAGGACATGATGGTGTGGATAATCTCTTGAAGATCACTGATTGTGCACTTGGTAAATGATTTGGACATATGACCCACACACATTGACCCATACTTAATGCTTTTCATTGGAGTTGAAGTTTGATTATGGCATTGTGACTTAATGCTTTTGGTTGGTAATGAAACACATGAAGAAGCCCTTGCTAAAATGATGATGATGAAGGGGATAACCTATTGGAAATATAATTCAACATAATATCAAAAATCCCAAGCAAGTCGACTCCCATTTTTTTGAAATTATAAAGGATTAATTTAAAATAATTATTGTAAGTCGGCTCAGTTTGAAGTTAGTTTTTGACCTATATAAATAAACTTTGAAAACTTCATTTAAACTTGAAAAAAACAACTCTGATTTTTCGGATTAGCTACAAAGGAAATTCGGGTATGACAGAGGCAACCGTAGTCAAGAAGAGGTGGATGCTGCAGAGGTTTAAGACTGATTTTTTGCTTGACTGTTAGGTCAAATTTGTTGGTGTATAATCTACTAAGGCAGTCGCGGGAGAATGCACAAAGGAAATCAGATCTAAATTGGAGAAGAACAACTGTAGGTAACATAAAGTCTGAATTAAAGACAGAGATTATGGAGTAGCTTGGAGATCAGCTCTGAAATTCGGATCACTGTAGCAGCCGCAGTAGGAGAGAAAAGAGTTCGGAATTTCGGGTGGATTGGGTACCTATGATAGCCACAATCTGAGAAATTTTTCGGTGGTCAAAGGAAGAGCAGCAGCTATCCAACCTCTGTAATTTCGGACTGTTTTAACCTCTGCAATTTCTAGTATGTGACAGCCTCTGAGACAACTGCAGTAGATCAAGTGAAAGTCATCTGTGGTTTATTGGTATATACCTCAGCATCATTCAAACATTCAAATATTGAAGATCAGAAACATGATGGCGGCAGTTGGATTGAGCACATGACAAAGTTGATGACAGTCTTGATGTGACTGTGATGTGCTACAAAAATTTTACCCAGTGATATGATGTATGCATGATAACAAGTGCAACAGAAGTATACACAGTATCATAATGATATGATGATATACAGTGATGAATTATATACATGGTGATGTGCCAGAAAATTTTACCCAGTGATATGATGTATGCATGATAATAGTGTTTTGACAGTGTTGATGTGGGATGATGTACAGTGATATGCCTTGACAGTGTTTGACAGTAATGTTAGTTTGACTTAACAGTGAAGTACTTGAGAGACATCAGTTTCAGCAGGGTGATGACACGTGACAAATTGATGACAAGTTGATGGATTGAGTTGATGACAGTGATTGATATGTAACAGGTTGATGGAAATTGACAAAGTGATCAGTATGTAGTAGCAAGCTAGTCTTGCTTCTGAGGTTTGGACACCTCACCCTTTCTTAGTTGGTGCTAAGAAAACCAGGTTGGGCCTTAGAATAGGAGTTGGTGCTCTTTGGTCAGTTGGTGCTGATGTAATCGTGAAGATTGAAGTCTTCCATTGTACTTCATATACAATTATAAATAAAGTTTACTTTATCTGTGACGAGTGATGTGTATCTTATGATTTATGTTGATGACATGTTAATTAATGAATGTTGTTGTAGCTTAATGTGAATGATAAACTCTGTCTGAGTTTTGAGAAGTGAAAATTGCTAGAGTTGCTAGTACACTGAGTCAGCCCCCCCTCTCAGTGTGCCATTGTGTCCAACAATTGGTATCAGAGCAGGCCTTCACCAGGAGCCTCGCAAGCTTGAAGGAGATCCGTGGACACACAGTGGAAGGACAAGCAGAATTATCAAATGATGAAGTTCCAATATTTGATATGACAGATTATTTTGGATGGAGAAGCAAGATGAAAACTTATTTGGAGAAGTTTGGTGTCTGGGAGATTGTTATCAATCCACCCAATCCGTCCAACAAGAAGACCAAGATAGCTGCACAAAAATATGCCAAGAAGGACAACACCATTGCCTTGAAATTTCTGGTGGATGGACTCTCAAGCTCGCTCAAAGAGAGTGTAGGAGAACACACTTCAGCCAAAGACCTATGGTTTAAGCTGGAAAGTGAGTACCAAAGAAGAAACCAAGACACAGAGAAGGAGACGGAAGTCAATCCCATTAACGATGTGAAGCAAGAAGTGCAAGCATAAAACATCGTGGAAGGTAAGGATTCTTCTAATTATAATAGATATGAATGTGATGATGTTGAAATTCTAGTTACAGAATATGATAAGGAAGACTTGTTGAAATCCAATCATGCATTTGCATGTACCCTAATGGATATTGATATCAAGTACAATATGAGGCTCAAAAAGAAAATTTTGAGATCCTTTGAAAAATACCAAAAGGAGACAATGGTATTTCTCAAGAAACTGAAACACAAGAATAAAGATTTACAAGATGAGCTAAAAGACAAAGAAGATGAAATTGGAAGATTAAACGCCAAACTGATCAGTCAAGGAAATCCTAGTGAAGATTCAGAAAAGCTTGAAGAAATGAGGAAGGCTAATGTTGATTTGAAGATTCAACTCGAGGAAGCCAAAAGGATAGAATATGTTTTGAAGAATCAGTTGGATGAAAAAGTGAAGAGTTGTGAAAATATTGAAATGGAAGTGGTTGGACTTAGGAAGAAAAATGAAACTTCAAGTGCCTATATCAAATTCAAAAATAACTCATTTATCTTGGATGAGATCTTGGATTGTCAAAGATCTCCATTTGACAAATCCGGTCTTGGCTACAACAAGGAAGAAGGAAAACCTGAGGTTGGCACATGGTCTCCTAAGAATCTTGAAGCAAGTCCTTCAATGTCTAAGAATGGAGGCAAAGATCCTCAACAAGTACCTGCACAACATAAATAAGACTTCAAAAGATCAAAAAGACGCCAAGAAGTTGGTCCCACTCCTCAAAGCAGATTCATAAGAGAAACAACTTCAAGATGGAATCAAGCACTCAAGTATAAATATGGTTTTAATGGTTATTGCTATTTATGTAATAATTTTTGTCACAAGACTATGGATTGTAGATTCTATGAAAGAAGAAGTGTTGGAAGTCCCAACAACACGGTTAGATGCTGGACATGCAATCATGTTGGTCACATTGCTGCACATTGCCGTACTATGAGATGTTATAGTTGCAGTGGCTTTGGTCATAAAGCCCAAGATTGTGCAAGTTCAAGAAGACAACCCATGATGAGTCCCTCATACACATCATCTAGAAGATCCAATCAACCAAGGAAGATAAATAATGGTGAAGGATCAAATGCTAAGACAAGTGTCAAGAAACAGGTATGGGTGAAGAAGACTGAGCAGTTGCACCTAGGAGAATTTGATCAGTGCAAAGAAGATGGCTGCCATGTGGCAAGCCAAGTTTGAGGTCCTTCAAAGACCTTAGCACATCTTGAGTGCATGAAGTTTGGAAGGTGGACTCAAGGGAAATTGATGGTTACTCCAAGCAGTGGAACAGGTCCAAGGATCATGGTTACAATTGGCATGTTGATAGGGGGAGTATGGTTAGACAAAGAAAAGAAAATGAAGTAAAGCAACATGGTGATGTTTGAAGGATTATCCTTGATGCATGCTTACCTTTTATGAATTTACTAGATGATTGTTGATGCATTCCTTATAGCATCCATAAAATGAACCAATGACTCTCTCTAGCTTTGGATATGATTAGCAAGGATGTCTTCAAGAAACACTTTGTGTTGTTATCTTACTATATGTCTAATATTGTTGGTTATAATCCAGCTGGTTATCGATATTTTTATCATGGAGAGCAATAGAGGACTAGTAGACTGTTGAAGAGAAGCAGCGAAGATTGTTCTGTTCAATATTCAGTTCCATATATATATACAGGTGTGCAATGATAGTAGATGAAACATGCAAATCTTAGTCTACGTTTTGGGAGCTGCCTGTCTAAACAACTGAACACTTGAATAAAATATTGATGCCATATCAATTCAAAGGGGACAAAATGTCGATCAAGAGCTGAAGTATACACTCATAAAAAACTTGTAGCTGAATATATGTCTGAGTGAACAAGATCTGTAAAGAACAAAGTAAGTCAATATATTAGCCTCTAAAATTCATATGAAGTTAAACACTGCGTAGAAGAGGTTGTTCATTACTGATGATATCTGATATTTACAAACTCATAAGATAGCCCTGAATAAGGATAAGAAAGGATTGAGGAGTACTCTTTTGAAGACTGAAATGTTATTGGAAGTCTAAGAACTTTCGCAGCTATAGGAAGAGTAGCGTGGAAGCGTTGCGTAATGACAAAGTAGCTTTGTGGGCACACTTGATTGATGTATGGGCTTGACAACTGCTGAATGTTTTAAGCTTGTTGCAGCAACAGAGATTGTGCGACAGGAACTGTCAGAGGGTTTGTTGTTAAAGTTGACTTGACCTCTTGATCAAAATATGGAGCAGTCAACAAAGTGAAAATTCATCACACATTCCAAGGACTAATCAAACAATGTCAAGCCACACTCTATTTGTACAATAAGAAAAAGCAAATTAAAGAGCAGACATATCAGCAAATGAAGGAGTCCATTTGAAAGGGGGAGCAAACATTTCTAGCATGATTTCAGGAAGTATTCAAGAATACTTTTTTATTTTATTTTGGGCACTGTGAATCTTTTGATGGGTAAATGGTTGACCCTTTGTCATTAATGTCAAAGGGGGAGAATATTTGAAGAGGTTTTTCCATCAATGAAAAAGGGGGAGTTTGTTGAGCATGGTTGTCATTGATGACAGATGAGTAACAAGGTTGATGACATGGCAAGCACGGCTTCGTTGTGTGTGCATTGGGACACTAGGTGGTCCAAATGACCCATTATGTGGTCATTTGTGGCTTATTAGGATCATGAAGACCACACACATGATAGCTTGATGGTCCATGCTACCACTTGATGACAATGGGATGATGTGCTTGAAGACAATGATGTATGGAACCTTTGATGACATGAAAGAGCCCTTACTTTGTCATGGATGCACAATGGCGACTTAGCTCTTGAACAAATAAACTATTGACATGGCAAGCAGGACATGATGGTGTGGATAATATCTTGAAGGTCACTGATGGTGCACTTGGTAAATGATTTGGACATATTACCCATACACATTGATCCATACTTAATGCTTTTCGTTGGAGTTGAAGTTTGATTATGGCATTGTGACTTAATGCTTTTGGTTGGTAATGAAACACATGAAGAAGCCCTTGCTAAAATGATGATGATGAAGTGATAACCTATTGGAAACATAATTCAAAATAATATAAAAAAACCCAGGCAAGTCGGCTCCCATTTTTCTGAAATTATAAAAGATTAATTTAAAATAATTGTTGTAAGTCGGCTCAGTTTGAAGTTAGTTTTTGACCTATATAAATACACTTTGAAAACTTCATTTAAACTTGACAAAAACAACTCTGATTTTTCGGATTAGCTACAAAGGAAATTCGGGTATGACAGAGGCGGCTGCGGTCAAGAAGAGGTGGATGCTGCAGAGGTTTTAGACTGATTTTTTGCTTGATTGTCAGCTCAAATTTTTTGGTGTATAATCTACTAAGGAATCCGCAGGAGAATGCACAAAGGAAATTAGATCTGAATTGGAGAAGAACAACTGTAGGTAACACAAAGTCTTAATTAAAGATAGAGATTATGGAGTAGCTTGGAGATCAGCTCTGAAATTTGGATCACTGTAGCAGCCGCAGTAGGAGAGAAAAGAGTTCTGAATTTCGGGTGGATTGGGCACCTGTGACAACCACAGTTTGAGAAATTTTTCGGTGGTCAAAGGAAGAGCAGCAGCTGTCCAACCTTTGTAATTTCAGATTGTTTTAACCTCTGCAATTTCTAGTGTGTGACAGCCTCTGAGACAACTGCAGCAGATCAAGTGAAAGTCATATGTGGTTTATTGGGATATACCTCATTATCATTCAAACATTCAAAGATTGAAGATAAAAAACATGATGGCAGCAGTTGGATTGAGCACATGACAAAGTTGATGACAGTCTTGATGTGACTGTGATGTGCTACAAAATTTTTACCCAATGATATGATGTATGCATGATACAAGTGCAACAGAAGTATACACAGTATCACCATGATATGATGATATACAATGATGAATTATATACATAGTGATGTGCTAGAAAAGTTTACCTAGTGATATGATGTATGCATGATAATAGTGTTTTGACCGTGCTGATGTGGGATGATGTATAGTGATATATACATGTACAGTGATATGCGTTGACAATGTTTGACAGTAATGTCAGTTTGACTTGACAGAGATTAGATTGACTTGACAATGAAGTACTTGAGAGTGACAGCAGTTTCAACAGGGTGATGACACGTGACAAATTGATGACAAGTTGATGGATTGAGTTGATGACAGTGATGGATATGTAACAGGTTGATGGAAATTGACAAAGTGATCAATATGTAGTAGCAAGCTAGTCTTGCTTCTGAGGTTTGGAAACCTCACCCTTTCTTAGTTGGTGCTAATAAAACCAAGCTGGGGCTTGGAATATGAGTTGGTGCTCTTTGGTCAGTTGGTGCTGATGTAATCGCGAACATTGAAGTCTTCCATTGGACTTTGTATACAATTATAAATAAAGTTTACTTTATATGTGACGCGTGATGTGTATCTAATGATTTATGTTGATGACATGTTAATTAATGAATGTTGATGTAGCTTAATGTGAATGATAAACTCTGTTTAAGTTTTGAGAAGTGAAAATTGCTAGAGTTGCTAGTAAACTGATTCACCCCCCCCCCTAGTGTACCATTGTGTCCAACAACATGTTCATGTGGAAAATGTTACATTCGTGAAACAAGACGTTCTTTCCACATAAGAATAAAAGAGCACGGGGAAGACATCAGGAATGAACAGATCCAAACCTCGGCACTAGCAAAACACTCTTTCATAACCAAACACCAATTGTGCTTTGAAGACACCAAAATTCTTGCAAGAGAGGATCACTATCTCGAAAGGATGACCAAGAACAATACATAGGGTAACATGCTCATGTGGGAGGAGACGATAATCCAAGACGTTTGGACTTTTCTCTCCGGTTGGATGTTTTAGGGTTTCTGCTCAATGGAAGTCGTAGGAGTTCCACCGCCGCCCCTGAAGGATGCAACCCTTCGATGGACGAGTGCCTCTTCTCGTGTCCCAGCTATCCGCTCTCGTTTTCCAGATCCGACAAGTTGCATGCACGAGAAGCAGGCAGACACAGATCCCCGTCCAAGCAACCATCTTTATGCGCAGATAAACGAAGCTTTCTTATCAAGTCATCCAGGTCATTGGAGGCGACAGAGAGAGGAGGATAGGGTTCGCGCAGCCCTGGACTTACATCAACAGAAGAGGGCTTTCACTGTCGAAGGTCTCGGCCTAGGCTCATCCCCTTTCCTCCCTTCGCAGGCCGCTTTGCACTTGCAGACCGAGCCTGAGGATGACTAGCTGGTTCCCTCGAAGGTGGCCTTGACATCCATGAAGCATGAACCCTGTTTTCCTCTCCAAATCCAGAAAACGATCGACGAGCTCTCCATCTCAGATCTAGCCGTTTCAATATCGAGACGTGTCAAAGCCACTAGGACTCCTAAAGATTCTATATCATTTTTGATTTTTGTAAGATCACTGAAGGGGGTCTCTCTCTGCTTACGAGTGACCCCACAAAACTCTGTTCTGGAGCTGAAATCCCTGATTCAACAGGTAGAAGGAACCCCTTCAGGACTGCAGGGGCTTATCTTTGCAGGGCGACAACTCTCAGACCACCGACAACTCCACAGCCTCAAGATCTGAAAAGATTCATGCATTTCCATGGTGGCAAGTTTACAAGGAGGAAACAACAAACCCTTCGCTTCTCAGAACAAGACCTCCAAGGATGCAATGCGGGCAGGGCTCTCTCTTGCAAAAAATTTGGTCTAGATCCCACACCTGGTCTACATAGTGGACAAAGATGAGGACATTCCCACATTGGAGATTAATCAACCGGAAGTCAACCAGAACATTCTCCAGTTCAAGGAGCAAACCCTAATCTGCATATTCAATGGATTGTGGCCAAAAACAAATGATCTCCTCGAGTGGATCTTTTCAAACTGGAACGAGGATTCTCAGATATTACTTTGCTCTAAAGGTTTTTTTTTAGTGTTTTTTCCTTCTCGAGAAGACCTTCATGCAGTTACGAGCAAGGGGCCTTGGTTTTGGGGATGTGGAGGACTCTTCATAACCCCCTGGTTCCCTGAGTTTGACCCGTTAACAATGGTAGTGACGAAGGTGCCCATCTGGGTACGTATTCCAAACTTACCAATCCATCTCTGGACTTAATCGGTCTTCAATGGGATAGGTAAAGCTCTGGGATGCTTCTTGTCCTCCAATGGCACACACTCATCATAGGGTCTTTTTACCTTTGCACGCATCTGCGCCACCATTGACATCAGTTCAGGCCTTCCCACAAGATCAACCTGAAAATAGGCAGCTCCATCTGGACTCGAGCTTTAGACTATGAAAACATAGCCTTCAGGTGTCGGATTTGTCAACAAACAGGACACCTCCTTAATGCATGCCTGCAAAGAAAGCCCCAACAACAAAGGACAATGAAGGCACATAGAGCCAAAAGATGGCAACCCAAGACGCCCTCGCATGAAGAAGACAATCAAGGTGACCAGCTTGAGGAAGATACGCCCCCAACAAATGAGGAACAAAGATCCACTCCACCTTCGCCCAAGGTGCACATGGCTCTTCAAGAAGATGAAAGCACAAAAAGCGACCCTCCACAAGGGAAAAAAAGATATCATGAATCTTCTACTTCAGACTCTGATAAGGAACTCCACCATGATACCATTGACGCGTTGCAATTGGAACTAGTGTCCCCAACTTCAGGGGGATGGATACAAGTCAAGAAAAAACAAGGAAAAAAAGGGAAGACCTGAGAATCAACCCATGTTAGGGCTTTGATTTTCTTCTTTGTAATATCCAAGTCATAGCTTTTCTGCTACTCTCTGCTAGGACCCTCTATGGGATCTGGCTTTAGTATTTAGTTGTGCCAATTTGGCTGAGTGTTCTAAGATCTTCTTTTGGCAGATAGCCACTCCTTTCCGCCTCACTTGGCCTTTGGGAAGGTAGCGATAAATAGTTCGTAACAATATTTTCTTTTAAGGCAATACAAGGTTCTTCACTAGCTTACAAAAAAGACATGCTCACGTGGGAAATGTTATATTGGTGAAAGATGGCGTTCTTTCCACATAAGAATAAAAGAGCATGTGGAAGACATCAGGAATGAACAGATTCGAACCTCGACACTAGCATAACACTATTTCATAACCAAACACCAATTGTTATTGGAAGACACCAAAATCCTCACAAGAGAGGATCACTATCTCAAAAGGATGACCAAAAACAATACAAAGGCGTCTACAATGTAACATGTTCATGTGGAAAATGTTGCATTTGTGAAATAAGACGTTCTTTCCACATAAGAATAAAAGAGCATGGGGTAGAAATCAAGAATGAACAGATCTGAACCTTGGCACTAGCAGAACACTTTTTCATAACCAAACACCAATTGTGCTTGGAAGACACCAAAATCCTCGCAAGAGAGGATCATTATCTCAAAAGGATGACCAAAAACAATACATAGGCATCTACAAGGTAACATGTTCATGTGGAAAATGTTACATTGGTGAAATAGGACGTTCTTTCCAAATACGAACAACAGAGCATGGGGAAGACATCAGGAATGAATGGATCCAAACCTCGGTACTAGCATAACACTCTTTCATAACCAAACACCAATTGTGCTTGGAAGACATCAAAATCCTCTCAAGAGAGGATCACTATCTCAAAAGGAGGTTTTGGGAAGCCTTAGAAATAATAAAACATCCTAACAACTTGAATAGAGATGGAGGCCTTAAGGTGAGTACTAGATGGCTCCCCTTGCTCATTAACCAAATAACAAGAAGGGATTAGGTACAATTTCCTTAATAATCAAACCTCAATTAATTAAACCATTAAGCAACCAATTAAGTTCAATTTACACAAACTATACTATATTCAATGAAAATTCCAGAATAATTAAATTTCAAAACTTATTTGAAAATTCTAAAACATAATTTTAGTAACTGTAATCTCTAACACTTTATAAAATAAATCACATTATAATTTAAAAATCTTTAATAAAATTTATTACATTAATTTAACTCTCAAATATAGAATATTAATATAATAATGCGAAAGACTTTAAAACTTCTTATTAATATTAAACCTAAAAAAGTCAATTCCCGCTAGCTCATTCAGTTAAGGTGTGTGTCTCGTCAGCAGGGATACACCCAAAAATACAACCAGTTAAGGGTTCGTGTGGCCCAGGCTGGGTACTATCCTCAGGTGATTTTGACAGCTTAGATGCCCCTAGGTCATGGTTTCTTATACCAAAGGCTACTCACGCAAGTCAAGTAGATTCTAGCAAACAAACAAAATTATATTAAACCTAAAAAAGATTGTATTAATACTAAAGAAAAGAAAAGTTTGTATTCTAATTAATATAATATTATATCTTAATTAAAATATTTTTAGTAGCCCTAAAATCTCTAGTAAATATTAATATAAATTATAATTTAATGAATTTTTAATCCTAATCCCTATACAGTAATATATTAGAATTCTATCGTAATTTTAACCAAAAATGAAAATAACAAACCCTAAAAATTAAAAATTAAAAAGAGTTTATCTAACACTAATTTATCTAGCTAACATACATTTTCGTATTAGTTATGCACTTCTAATATTAATAGATTAGATCACCGACTCTTCTAAACTTAACAAGCAATCCTAATGGTGAATCTTGTTATGGATTCGAAATGTCAATGAAAAATATGGATACTGTGGATTTTCCGAGAGATGAAGGATCAGAAATCAATCGCCCCACATAAATCTTGCAATAGAATCTAAGTAGCATATTGTGTCCCAATTAAGGAACATGATCATCAACTTTCTCTTAAACTTAAACTTAAGGTGCTCTTCATGGTGAGACAAGGCAATTGAAGTAAGTGAAATATCTTAAACTTAAACTCAAGGTGCTCTTCATAGTGAGGCAAGGCAATTGAAGTAAGTGAAATCTCTTAAACTTAAACTCAAGGTACTCTTCATGGTGAGACGAGGTAATTGAAGTAAGTGAAAATTTAGGGCAAGGAGATTAGTGCCTTTAACACTCAACATTGGTAAAAGAATTAAGAATTGATATATGGTTCCAACCAATTGCTTATTATAAGCATTGAGGAATAATGCAAGGCATGATGTAGAATAAATGGATTTCTAGTTGTTGCATCAACACTAATCATGTTTGCATCAGTGACATAGGCTCTTGGACAACAAATGTATCTATATCCTGAGAAATCTATTCTTGATCATAGGGTTTCAATGTTGACATATCAAAACAAAAGTTTATAGGACAAGTTACTTATGCAACAAACATGAAGCTAGTGGTTATCTAGATGGCTCATCTTTAGTATCAGGTCTATGGGTGAATATATTATGTACTAGTGCTCAGATCTATAAGGGAATATGTAGTGATGCCCTATTTTTTGGGATCAAACTTCCTCACCAACATAACTTGTAGATTATTATTTTTCTAGTGCATGATCCCACTTGTATTTCAAAATGGAGCATAGGGTTGCACAAGCACTACTTTGGTGCAATTAGTGAGTTTTTGTACTTGATTTTGGGTCACATGCCATAGGCAGATTGAAGCATGGATAAAGGACTAGTCTAGATATAATCTCAAGATCTTGAAGGAAGGCTATCAGTCGAATCTTTGAACCCCTAAGGCATGGAGGATGATAGAATAAGTAAAGAAATCATGTCTATACTAGCACACTGGATGAGGAAGCCTATAGTATAGTGGTATAAAGGAAATATTTGAAGCTTGGTCACTCCATGACTTCTACCTAGTGAAATATCTAGCTCAAGGATGACCTAGTATAAAGAAGTCATTTCTAGGTATTAGAATAAAATATGGGAATGTATATCCCCAACTATAGATATGGTGCTGAAGTTCCTGATATATATTGATTGACTACTTGATATCCTGAATCATTGCTTGATACCTTGAATCTCCATAACTCATCATGTGATTTGAAAAGTGAAGTTGAGGATGGAGCCAGATGGAAAATCACATCTAAAGGATCTGATGAGTCTATGTTTTTTTGAAAGAGATCCACTGAGTCTAGGGTTTTTCCAAAGAGAGACTGGAATAATTAAGGACACTATCTGGGGTAAGATATGTTTCACCTAGAGGGAACCTAACTAAGACTGTGAAGGTTTCATGGGAAAGATGATTTCCTGCAACGATTTATTTTACTGTAGTAGGGTGGTTGACTATACAAGTGTGGGAATTGTGGGTTTCCATATCCAAGATGGGAAAGCCAATGAAGAAGACAACAACACAACAATGATTGTTTCATTGCATATGGAATTTTGATGGCTAGGATTTTGAAAAATAGAAGACCTAGTTGAATATTTTGATGTCCAATTGGTTGATTATTCTGATGATCTGATGGAGGGACATAACGTGTTTGAATACTTAGGTTCAAGTGTTAAGTTGGATGAACTAGGTGAGGAAACTAGGCCAAAACACATAAGGGACAAGGGGTCCTCAGATTGGGGGGTTACAAATGTTGATGTTTCTCCATGGTTCCAACATTGGACAAGCATTCTACATATCATTCTCCCAGAGTGGTCGTGTGTAATATTGACCAATGGTTGGTATAGAATGGCCCCGTTGTATCCCTTATTAGTCATATGCATTGGATGCTTCGCCTTTGTCTATTCATGTGGATTAATTGAGAGTGAAGGAAGGCTGGTGGTCACATTGCATACTCTATGTGGGAGTGCTCATGATGGAGTGGTCTATTCTAATTAGAGTGAGTTGACTTTTCTATGTTATAAGGGATCTTATCCCCTTGTTTAACATACAAAGTCTAATCTAATGTTGAATTTGACATTGGCTCTAAGAAGAGTCTGGGACTTCTTAGAGTATGGTCAAATCAACATTAGAGCTCTATGTGTGAATTTGATCTGCATGTGAGGAGATGGAAATCAATGAGGATAAATTTTCTATGATGAAGAAATAACCAAGAAGTTAAGGAAAACCATTGAAGAACTCCTAGAGAAAGTTGAAGGCAAGAAAGAGCAAAACTACCCCAGTAAAAGGGGTAAATTGGCCCTAGAAGACAAAAAGACAAGTTGGCCTCAAGAGTAAAAAAGTAATGTCAACTAAAGAATATAAATAAAGTGTTCACACACTTTATTTTCATACATCACATCTACACATATTCTCTCTCCAAGTGTGCATCTTTTAACTGGGCATAGCAAATTTTTGGGTTCTTATCTCTTCTTGGAAGCTCGCCATTTCTCCCTAGAAGCTTGCTAGGGTTTCTTGTGTAAAAATGACACACTCTTATGTGCTAGGGTTAATATTCATTATTGGTATTGTACTTGAATTGGATTGATTTATTCTGGAAAACTTTACTGGATTTTCTCCCTATTGGGTTTCCCAGGGTAAAATATTCGTGTCTCTTGTGCATGGTTATCTTTCAGCGATCCTTGTTTTTATTTCCACTGAAATTGAATGTTGAAATTATGCAAAGATAAAAGTGTGATGATAATAATTATCAAGATTTGAAAAATTATACTGCTAAGTAAAAATTCAACATGGTACCATAGTAGTGCTGAACAGAATCCATTTCCAGAGACTATTTCTGTCGGAATCAAGGAACTAGGGCTTGCAGTTTTAAACTATTATGACCACACATCGAACTGAAGAATAGTGTTTTTGAGTTTTCCCTAGGAGGGCACCCCTACCTATGGAGTTAGTTTTCACTTTTGACCTAGTTTCTACTAGGGTTTTTGAATTAGATTTTCATATTTTGTCAAGATGGTGTCCATAGTAGAAGACGTGTTGGATGATGTTGAGAATGCAGATCAACTCTAGTATTCCTTTGTCTCTGCTCTTAATGGCACTATTACATATAATAGTGATACTTGGTCAATGGACATTAATGTTACCAAGCACACGATAGTCTAAGAACAAAAGAGAAATAAAAGTGAATAATCAACTCTAGTTCAAGATCAAAAGGATATTTCAAAAGTAAGATGTTAGAAGTGTCCGAATTTTGGTCACTATGTTTTCTAGTGTTCTTAGAAGAAAATAAAAAAAAGAAATGGTGAGAAAAAGGAAAACAGGAGATCAACTCTAAAACAAAAGAAGAAGGATCTTTCAAAGATCAAATGTTACAATTGTCACACAATTGGTCACTTTGCTTATTAGTGCCCTCAAAGGAAAAGAAAAGAAAGGCAACATGCAACTAATGTTGAAGAGTTTCCACCTCAGAAGAAAATAAGACATATTTGATGATGATTTCAAAGAGTACTTCTAAGTATTCCAAAAGCTTGAGGTAGAACATGAAGGTATCTGCAAGGGTTATACACTTGGAAAGAATGCCAAGGGATCTTCTTTGAGCAATGATAGTAGATCCAAGGGGACCTTGGATCTAATACATTCAAACACATGCGAACCGGTGACAGTGGCATCCTTAGATGTCTTCCTATACTATGTATGGTTCCTTCCATGAATACTTCAGAAGTTCCAAAAGTTCAAAACTTGACAAAGAATAAGATCAAGGTCTCCAGATCAGGCAATAGATCGGAGTACCCTTCCAAAAAGTCCAGTGATTTATACAAAGAGGCAGATATCAAGAGGGAGTCAACAAAACAAGCAAAGATAAGTATTTATACTTTGTATGATAAGTTTTATTTTCTTAAATTGTTATTTTTTATTAATGAATAGCATAACATTTGATTTAGTACTGGTTAAACCTTGTGGACATTTATGTCATGTGTTATAGAATAGGTTCATTGAAAAGGTTGTGGAAACGAATATCCGTGATTAAGATCTACCCATGTTATTATGAGAATATGCATCCAATACGACAGTTAAATCAAGTGTCCTAACCGGATATTGGAGAACAAGAATCCCGAGAGACACTCACAAGAATGAATCCATAAAGGATATTTGGTTGACACCCATGTGCCGAGAAAGAAGAATAAAAATACTGTAGCCTTCAGGAGATATAGAAAGTCTCACATGGATTTTGATAGTGAGGAGTAGGAGGCTCAGAAGAATGAGTGTCCCCCTAGTACAATGATCATCCTTTTGACTATAAAGACAAGACAATAGAGCCAGCATAACTAGTGGATTTGCCAAAATATGATGTAGTGATAAAGAAGAGCGCAGCATAGATTCATGATACCTTGTAGGATAAAAGAAGGCAAGTAGATCCCCGTGGTTCCTTCAAGGAGAAAAAAAGAAGAAGAGGTTCTCGAGTTATATGGCCTTGATGAGTCACACCATTGATTTCCAGTTATAAGGAGGCAACAGGACAACAGGATGCCACGATGGATGAGTATCAGTCCATCATGTAGAATGATGTGGAAAATATAATACCAAGACTTGAGGGTGTTGTGAGGAAAAAGTTCCTTATGGATGGGTTGAGGCCACCAACGTACTAGGGTTGACAGACAAACATCTAAGGTTCTGCAAATACAATAATTAAGCAAAAAGTTTTAGGGTTTGAGAGGGTGTGTACCTTACTACATAAGGTTGATCCAAGCCTATCCTTGAGTCATCCTCTTGCTATCCAATCAAGAAAACTACAAAACCACTCCAAAACCTTCCTCAAACCAATTTGACTACAAATAAAACATCGATATTCAAAAGAACCTGAAATGTTGATCTAATAAACATCAATAAGTAATCAAAATTGAGATATACATGCTCACAATGATTTGGAAAGGGAAGAATCTCTAATCTTTTATTAATGAATGAAGTAAGTACATAATACCTTCCTTCAATCAAGGCACCTCATGAAACCTTCAATTCTGGATCTCCCACTTCTCTCCTCCAAGAATCCCAACCTCCAAGCAATGCATTAGGGTTCGATGGCAACTAGGGAAAAAATGAGGGGGATGAGAATAAAATTTTTTCTAGCATAACATTACAATGGGCTAAGTCCCCTTTCATGGTCCCCTCTCCCTCTCTTATATAGTAAATGAAGAAGATAGGGTCGAGGAGGAAGTAGTTACAACCGAGGAGATGGTCCCAAAACCACCCAAACCACCATTTTTTTGAAATTTATTATATTTTTTGAGTATATTCTGAGGCACACATTGGTGAACAGTAGATCAAGGTGCGCACAACATGCTGGTGAGCCATGTGCAACCTATGTGTAGGTGAAAAAATGAGGAAAAACTGCCTTTTCTAGGGTTTTTCAGGAGGTATTTTGATCTCCAAATGTGTTCATAAGCTTCCTAACTGTTGAATGTGTTGGCACTTTAATTCAGTTGTCCTTGATGGTTGGAAAGCAGACAAGGCGGGTGACTCAGACCATACCAACTTCACCTTACTAAAGCTGCGACTGAGATTAAAATACAAGAAAAGAATGTTGTTAGATGGCTGCAACTCAGACAACTGTGACTCAGACGGCTGCAACTCAGACGAATGCGACTTAGACGACTGTGAATCAGATAACTGCGACTCAGACAAGCTGTGACTCAGACGGCTGCAACTCAGATGGCTGCGACTCAGACGGCTACGACTCAAACGGCTGCGACTCAGACGGTTGTGACTCAGACGATCGAGACTCAGACGGTCGTGACTCAGACAACTGCGATTCAGACGGCTGAGACTCAGACAACCGTGACTCAAACAGCCATGACTCAGACAAGCTGCGACTCACAAACATTTATTTATTTTTTAATTAGTCAGTTACAGAGTGTAAATTCTGGAATTCAAAGAGACATTTCAAATATCAGTTACAACGTGTAAATTCTGGAAGTCAAAGAGACAGTTCAATTTTCGAATTGGGAGTTAAAAAAGACAATTTCAGTTTTAGAATTGGTATATCTAGAAGTTAAAGAGACCGAGGCATATAACTTCAGTATCTATAAAAAAAAAAAATGATGAGAACAAAATCAGTGTGAGAATTGAGAGGATTAAGAGGAGTGGTTGCTAATGAAGCTATGATTCAAAGAAAATGAGAACAAAAATGTATGGCTCGATTTAATGAAGAACATAATGCCCAAAAACTCAAGCTGTAGTAGCACCGAACAAAATAAAAAGGGTATGTACTGATATATCTGAACCAATGTGATATAATTGACTGAAACTTTTCTTACATAGGGTGGTAGGGAGGAGCAAGGGAAGACTGTAAAGTCTTCTTTGCAAGTTGGTGCTTGTACATTTGGGAGTTGTAGCTTCCATTCAGTTGGTGTTGAAGAAACATAGGTAGCAGCCTCATCTGGGTTGTAGCTCAGATAAAATAGAATGTAAAGAGAAGTTGGAGCTTGCCTTTCATCCTAAGAAGAAGATGTTTTTTCCCTTTATGGGTTTCCTCAGGAAAATTAGTGCCTCTGCATATTTATGTGATTGAACATTGTTTATATGCCTTATATTTAATTCTGTTATAACAATATACCTGCTATAAAGGAATGTGCATAGAACATCTCATATCATATTGATTGTCACACTTCATCAAAGTTAAAAGGGAAAAGGAGTGTAAAATTGTTTAAGCACAGTAATAACGGATTCACCCCCCCCCCCCTCTCAGTTATTTGAATACTTTCAACAATTGGTATTAGAGCAGTGTTCCTTTAGTCTAAGGTAGATCCGAAAGCTTAAACATGACAATCCATGAAGGCTCAACCAATAAAGCTCCTATGTTTGATGGAACAAATTTTTCCTTTTGGAAAGTTAGAATGAGAACATATTTAATGTCCCTAGGTGTTGATGTTTGGGAAGTTGTAGAAACTGGATATACAAAACCTGTGGTTCTTGCTTCCAAAGATGACAAGATGGAATTCAATTTTAATGCTAAGGGAATGAATGCAATATTAAGTGGTCTTGCTAAATCTGAGTTTGTGAAAGTGATGCATCTTGAATCTGCTAAAGATATGTGGGATAAACTTATTAATAGCTATGAAGGGAATGAGAAAGTAAAAGATGCCAAATTGCAAACATACAGGATGGAATTTGAACAACTAAAGATGAATGAGGATGAGACTGTTAGTAAATATTTCCTAAGGGTTGAAGAACTTGTGAATGCTATGAAGGGCCTCGGTGAAACAATTGAAGAAGCATCCTTAGTTTAGAAAATTTTAAGATCTTTGCCTGATAAATTTAACCCCAAAGTTTCAGCAATTGAAGAGTTAAATGATCTTAAAAATATGGGTATTGATCAACTCCTAGGAACTCTAACTGCCTATGAAATGAGTATCAACAAAGATAAAAATACCACTAGAGAAGCCTCCTTTAAAGCAGATAAGAATATTGATTCTGGAGCAGATGATATTGAGGCAAAATTTGTAAGAAGATTGAAGAAAGGATCAGGTAAATATAGAGACAAGCTGCCTTTTAAATGTTTTAACTGTGGTAAGATAGGTCATTTTGCCTCTAAATCTCCTCACAAGAAAAAAGATCAGAATTCTGATGATGAAGAGAAATACAAATTTAAGAAATACAGTAAAAAGAAAAGTTTGTGTGCAAATGATGATGTCTCCTCAGAGGATATAGATAGCAATTCATCTTGTGAAGATAGAATGAATGATTTTATGCTAATGGCCATAGAAGATATTGACATTGAATATGCAAAAAGTGACATGAATGATGAAGATGTTGTAGTTGATATGGAAGGTGAGTTGATTAGTGCATTGGAAGAAATTGATAGACTCGGGTTAAAGAAGAGGAAACAAAAACAATTGCTGATATAGTATGAAAAGAATGACAAAGAACCTAGTATAGATTGTATTTTGGTAAAAATAGAACTAGAAGAGGCAAATAAAATAGAAGACATTCTTAAACAACGGCTGGCTGAAAGTAAAACAAGATATGAAAAGTTAGAGGAAGAAGTGGTGACTGTGAAGAAAGAATTAGAAATTCCAAACTTTATATCATCAGAATTGTTCAAGTATTAAAGCCTCAGAAGAGTTAAATAATATCTTGAGTAAGCAAAGATCTCCTTTGATTAAATCTAGTTTAGGCTATGAGCAAGGTTCAAGCAGCAGTCACTCAGAGAACAAAGAAATAACTAAGGTGATCAACTTTCAAAGCAGTAAGAAATCAGAATTCACAAAGTCTGCAACCTCCATCAAAGCTGAAGCAAATAAAACCAATAGTAATGACAATCTAATGAATGATAAAAAGGATATAGCTACAAGAACAAAAAACAATACTCTGCAGTCAAGAAAGCATGAAGAAGATATACAATACAGAGTAACAAGGCAATCAATTCCAAGAGGACGGCTAAGATCCAGGTATCAAAATTTCTTTAATGGTTACTGTTATTGTTGTTCTAGCTTTGGTCACAATGCTCCAATCTGTGTATTTAATCCTAGAAACATGCAACAAAGAATATTTAGTAAGAATCAAATGCTGCAACACATAGTGGAACAGTTAGTGAGTAATCAAAACTATCATACTCTATCAATAATCAGAAGAGGAATTCATGATAGAAATGTCAATCCTTTTGATCTTCTATACAATGATCCAGAATGCTATGTTTGTCATAACTTTGGACACAAGGCTACAAAATGTTATTTGAAGAACTACAAAACAGATTCAAGAGTGAATTATTCAGCTGAAAGAAAAGTGTGGAAGAGGAAAGAAAGTAATCAATGTGATTTAGTGCTTTCTGCTCAAAGACAGAAGGACTCATGGTATATTGACAGTGGATGCTCCAAACACATGACTGGGGATAAAAGCAAGTTTTTGTCTCTAAGAGAACACAAATCAGGAAATGTAACTTTTGGAAATGATGCTCCAGGAAAAATCAGAGGCAAAGGAATGGTAAGTCTAAGCAATGGCAAAGGGAAAGCCCAAGATGTATTGTTTGTGGATGGTTTAAAACATAATCTTCTTAGTGTCAGTCAGGTCTATGACAGGGGATGTGAAGTGGTTTTCACTGCTAAAGATTGTAAGATAAATTCTGTAAACTCAGGTCAATTAGTTGCCAAAGGTATAAGAACAAAAAACAATGTTTATGTCTTGAAAGAAGAAAAGGAGGAATGCCATCTAAGCAAGTATGATGAGAGCTGGCTATGGCATAGAAGACTTGGACATTTAAATTTTGATCATTTAATCAAACTTAGAAACAATGGAGCAATGAAATATTTCCCAAATATATCAAAACTGTATGATGTTGTCTGTAAACCTTGCCAAATGGGAAAACTAATTTGAACACAGTTCAAATCCAAGAGCTTTCCATCTTCAGATAAACCTCTTCAATTAGTGCATATGGATTTGTGTGGACCATCAAGGAAGGAAGGTACAGGAAAAGAGAATTACTTTATGCTGGTTATAGATGATTATTCTAGACTTACTTGGGTTGCTTTTTTGAAAGAGAAATCTGAAGCGTTTGAAAAATTCAAAGTATTTAAAGCTCTGACCGAGAATCAAACAGGAACAAGACTGAAAGCAATAAGGTCAGATAGAGGAGGAGAGTTTAGCTCAAGGCATTTCAAGGAATTTTGTGATGAACAGGGTATCAAAAGAGAGTATACAATTCGAGGGACTCCACAGCAAAATGGAGTGGTTGAGAGACATAATAGACCAGTTCAGCAGATGGAAAGATCAATGATGAAAGAAAAGAATATATCTCAGGGATTTTGGGTAGAGGGAATTCATATAGCTGTTATATACTTAACAAAGCTCACTTAAGGCCGAATAGTGATAAAACCCCCTATGAATTATGGTTTGGGAGACCTGCTACAATCAAGCATTTCAAATTCTTTGGGAGTAAGTGTTATATCAAGAATAATGATGAACATCTTAGCAAATATGATGATAGGTCTGATGAAGGTGTTTTCCTAGGATATGCTACAAACAATAAAGGATATAGATGTTACAATAAGAGGTTGCATAAAATGGTTGACTGCATTGATATTAAAGTAGATGAAGGGAGTCATGTAAAAGACACTCAGATAAACAGTGATGAATCATGTACAGAGGATACAGCTGAAGATGAAGAAGATCAGGTCCAAGAATCAGAAAAGGAAGAATCTGAATCAGAGAATGAAGATGCATACTCACAACAACAATTAGTAAAACCTCCTTCAAGAATTATTCGGAAAAATCATCCTGAAAGTCAGATCATTGGTGACAAGAATGAAGGTGTGCAGACAAGAAGAAAGTTACTCAAAGATACAGAACAATCTCACATTGCCTTTTTATCTATAATAGAACCCAAGAATTTTTATGAAGCTAGTGAAGATGAAGATTGGATAAAAGCCATGAATGAAGAGCTTGGTCAGATTGAAAAGAATAATACTTAGGAACTTGTTCCTAGACCAACAAATAAGAATGTGATAGGTACCAAATGGGTATTTAAGAATAAGATGAATGAAAAAGGACAAATTGTGAGAAATAAAGCCAGATTGGTTTGCAAGGGGTATGCACAAGTTGAGGGACAATATTTTGATGAGACTTTTGCACCTGTGGAAAGAATGGAAGCTATAAGAATGTTTCTTGCTTATGCCTGTCACAAAAATTTCAAAGTTTATCATGTGGATGTTAAATCAGCTTTTCTAACTGGATATCGAGAAGAAGAAGTGTATATGGAGAAACCTGAAGGTTTTTAACTGACAGACAATCCTGATTATGTCTGCAAACTGAAGAAGGCACTATATGGATTGAAACAAGCACCAAGAGCCTGGTACTACAGATTGGATAAATATTTACAAGAAAAAGAATTCAAGAAAGGCACTGCTGATAGCAATCTGTACATCAAAACTGAAGGTGACGATTTATTAATTGTTCTAGTTTATGTTGATGACATTATGTTTGGATGTACTAATGCATCTTCTGTCCAGTGGTTTGCTAATGCCATGCAATCTGAGTTTGAAATGTCAATGATTGGAGAATTATCATACTTTCTTGGTCTTCAAATCAATCATAATTCTGAAGGTCTATTTCTCTCTCAAGAGAAATATCTGAAAGAGATGTTGAAAAAGTTTCAAATGGATGATTCTTCACCTGTTAGTACCCCTATGATTGTTGGCTGCAAGCTTAGCAAAGATGATATCTCACCAGATGTTGATCAAAGAACATACAGGTCAATGATAGGCAGTCTTCTATATATTACAACAACTCGTCCTGATATCATGCATGCTGTTGGAATGGTAGGAAGATTTCAGTCTGCTCCCAAACAAATTCACTTGGTAGCTGTGAAGAGAATTTTCAAATACTTGAAAGGCACAATGACTTATGGTCTCTCGTATCCTAGGAATCAAAACTTTCAGTTGATTGCATATTCAGATGCTGACTGGGCAAACTGTTTGGATGAAAGAAAGAGCACTAGTGGAGGTGCATTCTTCTTAGGCGATTCATTAGTAGCATGGATGAGTAAAAAGCAAGGTTCTATCTCTCTATCTACTACTGAGGCTGAATACATAGCTGTTGCAACATGCTGTAGACCGGTATTATGGATGATACAAACTCTTGCTGATTTGGAGGTGAAATATACTGAACCTATTCCTATTCACTGTGATAACACAAGTGCCATTAGTGTATCAAAGAACCTTGTTCTTCATTCCAAGACCAAACACATTCCAATCAAGTATCATTTTTTAAGGGAGCAGGTTACAAACAGAGTTGTCCAATTACATTTCATTCCATCTAAAGAACAGATTGCTGATATCTTTACTAAACCCTTATCCAAAATCCAGTTTGAATATCTACGCCAGAAGTTGGGTGTCATATCTTGTTCCAACTAACTTGTTCACTTTAGCAGGGGGAGTTTGTGCTTATTGCATATCTGATGTAATTATGAGATGATTCCATAATGTTTTCTTTGCTGATTTCTGAGTTAATATTGATAGGGGGAGATGTATTGTCATGTTTTATTTGACATTGATGTCAAAGGGGGAGAAGTTCAGGTAGTTGTAGATAACAAGCAGTCGATGATTACACTTGCAACATCATAAATTTTAGGTTTCCATCAATGCCAAAGGGGGAGATTGTTGGAACTTTAATTCAGTTGTCATTGATGGTTGGAAAGAAGACAAGGCGAGTGACTTAGACCATACCAACTTCAGCTTACTAAAGCTGCGACTGAGATTAAAATACAAGAAAAGAATGTTGTTAGATGGCTGCAACTCAGACAACTTTGACTCAGATGGCTGCAACTCAGACGGCTGCGACTCAGACGGCTGTGACTCAGATAGCTGCGACTTAGACAAGCTGTGACTCAGATGGCTGCAACTCAGATGGCTGCGACTCAGACGGCTACGACTCAAACGGCTGCGACTCAGACGGCCGTGACTCAGACGACCGTGACTCAGACGGCCGTGACTCAGACAGCTGCGACTTAGGCGGTTGAGACTCAGACAGCCGTGACTCAAACAGCCATGACTCAGACAAGCTGCGATTCACAAACATTTATTTATTTTTTAATTAGTCAGTTATAGAGTGTAAATTCTGGAATTCAAAGAGATAGTTCAAATATCAGTTACAGCGTGTAAATTCTGGAAGTCAAAGAGACAGTTCAATTTTCGAATTGGGAGTTAAAAAGACAGTTTCAGTTTTAGAATTGGTATATCTGGAAGTTAAAGAGATCGAGGCATATAACTTCAGTATCTATAAAAAAAAATTGATGAGAACAAAATCAGTGGGAGAATTGAGAGGATGAAGAGGAGTGGTTGCTGATGAAGCTGTGATTCGAAGAAAATGAGAACAAAAATGTATGGCTCGATTTAATGAAGAACAGAATGCCCAAAAACTCAAGCTGTAGCAGCACAAAACAAAATAAAAAGGGTATGTATTGATATATCTGAATTAGTGTGATATAATTGATTGAAACTTTTCTTACATAGGGTGGTAGGGAGGAGCAAGGGAAGACTGTAAAGTCTTCTTTGCAAGTTGGTGCTTGTACATTTGGGAGTTGTAGCTTCCATTCAATTGGTGCTGAAGAAATAGAGGTAGCAGCCTCATCTGGGTTGTAGCTCAGATAAAATAGAATGTAAAGAGAAGTTGGAGCTTGCATTTCATCCTAAGAAGAAGAGGTTTTTTCCCTTTATGGGTTTCCTCAGGAAAATCAGTGCCTCTGCATATTTATGTGATTGAACATTGTTTATATGCCTTATATTTAATTCTGTTATAACAATATACCTGCTATAAAGGAATGTGCATAGAACATCTCATATCATATTGATTGTCACACTTCATCAAAGTTAAAAGGGAAAAGGAGTGTAAAATTGTTTAAGCACAATAATAACTGATTCACCCCCCCCCTCTCTCAGTTATTTGAATACTTTCAACATAATGGACCATGAATGAGGTAAGGTCATCCAACTAAGGTCCCAAATATGGCTCTTCCATCCCTAATTTCCTTTTGTGTGACTCACAATAACCTCATGAAGTGTCGTCATGTGACCAAAACATGCAAGTGTCGTCACGAACAGAGAAGTGCCAAATTTGGTTATAACAGATGTCCCCTAATGCATGAGGTCAGGGGGGAACACGATGGAAGAAATACATTATAACTAATGAATAGTTGGGTCATGGAGTCGAAGAAACCGGAGAAACCAAGAATTGTAGGCTCAAATGAAGTACCTGAAAGAGAGGAAAATGTCAGAGAATCTAATTTTTGGGATAAATGTCCATGTTCAAATAGTGGAACATGACCTCAAGGAGGATACAATGATGATCCAATACATATAGATAACTGATGCATATATAATCGACACAAGAATACAAGCGTGGATCCATCAGAACAATATAAACATGAACATAGCCACAAAAATACAAAGGTGGATCTATGTCAAAACTGGAGATCATAGACATAGTGAACAAACTGGATATATGTCTCATCAAGAGCCATAATAAGTGTGGCTCAATCTTGCGCAGCTTGGGCAATAAAAAAATATGTTGACATTACTATAGGCCCAAGGTATTCAATCCAAACCATCTCAAGGTACGAATCCTAGCCATACGAATAAATGAGCTGATGTCGAACATGGAGGAAACTGTTTGATTACCGGTCATTGATGTAAACTGTTAACAAACACGAGGGAACCCACCAATAATGAAAATGGGTCCCAAGGTACCAAGTACATTATAACAAGTGTGAATAGATGTTCTTGAATTCGAACACCTGAAGAATCCATTGAGTAAGAGACACTGATGTATTCCCATAACTCGATAGCGAGGGAAATTGCCACTAATGACTACAATCCCCGAGGTACTGCTGAAACTCTAAAATTCGTTCCTAGAGAAAGATGAGTTGAATTCTATGGGGAGAAGTCCTCTGGAATGGAGGCCTTAAGGCATCATCCATCATCCAACATGAGGAACAATCAAAGTTTGATCTGATTTGGAGCAGGAATGAGTACATGATGAAACATACTGTCACCAAGGAATGGCTAAAACATGAGGTCAAGGTAACTACAAAATGGACGAAACAGGTTTTATCCTTGAAAAGTGAGCACGACACAGGAGTGCCTGTGACAACTTTGAATACAAAGGGACCATGATATAAATCTGCAATGTAGGAGACATTAACAGATTCTCCATACGATTGGAAGAGTAACCAATTAGAGGAGTAAAAACTTTGAGATCAGGTTTATCCTAAGGCAAAAACTAGAACCCAACTTGTTTAATAGACTCAAAATGGGTGATTTGTTCAGGGACATAGTTGACTTGCTGCCATTATATGGAAAGAAATTTGACACCCTTCCCTTGCCTTTTCTCTTTTTAGGTACCTTCTTCATTTTTTAACGAGCTTGAAAAAGAACTAAAGCATGCTCGATAAGGATCCAACCATGTGTAATTTTATGAGTCCATGGAAGGGAAAATCAACACTTTCTTCTTTGTTTTACGAGTTTGAAGATAAGATAGAAGAGTAATAGAAGATTACTCGATAATATACTAATCCATGGATTTTAATATCGAGCCCGAATCTATTTGTCCTCGTTGGTGTTTTCATATTTAAAGAGTCTTAAAAACTTAAACAAGAACTCTATACACCTGCTTGTGGATTTTATAGCAAGCCTAAGTTGGTATATGCTCGCAAGGATTTTCATATTTCGAGAGTCTAAAAATCCTAAAGAAGAGTCCAAGGGGTTCTTTTTTCGTAAAGTTAGTCTCCTCGCCCGAAAAAGGATATAATAATGTGATAGAGAACTCTTCTAGCCACGTTTGACTAGAGGATTCCTTTTTCGTATATAGTCTAAACGATCCGAAAAATAGTTAAACTTATACCGTAGAGATGATCTTTCAAGTACTTTAACAAGTATAAAAGAGACAAGCTGGCTCGATGATCTTTTCTTATTTAAGGTGTCCGAGAAGAGCTTAAAGAGGACTCCATAAAAGTATTTTTAGTGAAATTTTAACGATCCCGAAAAAGTAAACTCATGACCTCCTTACTATTTTTAACGAGATCGAAGGAGAGATGGAAGAATGCTTGTAATGGGAGGAGATGAGTGACAGGGGAATGCATGACTAGTTCCAAGCGCATGGAACAAACTTATGCATAATGTAAGGAACATGAGCAAGATAAGGACACTCAGGGTGTGTTTCCTCCAAGTAAAGGGTATCAAATCACAAAGGCAAAATGATACATGGATTAATGGAAATGAGATCAGAGATGGAATCTTATATAAAAAGATTAAAGCATGGAATGCAGCATCATGCTCACAAGCGCAAGTGGGATCAAGGTAAATGCATATGCAACTTAAACACTAAAATGGGATCGCTATAAGGAATGGACATAAACATAAGAGGAAGAAAGACATGAGGATTCTTCTCAAAGTCAAGGTAAATCTAGAAAGGCTCTTGAGCCTATGATAAAAACTCAACATGGGCACCAAAATTGCATAAGGGTGCTGAATAGGGTGTCCCATGTTAGGTAGGCTCTGCTGTCAGACTGGTGCACAATGCATATAAATATGGTTAACACACCAAAATCCAACAGGTTCGACCTTATGGCGAATTCATATGGAAAAAGGTTCAAATGCATCATAACAACGGGGAAGCCTAAACCTATATGCAAGCTTCCAAATATACCTGACATGATCGAACAATATGTCGCCAAGGATCAGTAAGCAATCATGAGTCCAGCTAAGAATCTTGTCTCCAAGAAACAACAATACCAAGATCATATCTAAAAAATGAGTAAATAAATATCTAATACAGGTCACCGTGGTAGAAATACTTTCAACTTTACTATCATCGACAACATGCATAATGAAGGTAGAGCTAACCAATGAAGAATCTATAGTACGAAAGCTCGAGGACTTACAATCAATAAGATCAAATTTAGTATGAAGATCAAAGTTGAAGGACATGATGGAATTTGTAGGAACAAATTCATCATCATGGGAGTTAAAAATTCTAGAAGTAGAATCAATCTCAGTAGGACCACCAATTTGCAGGTCTATGGGAGAGTCCAAAGACTCAACAATGGTAGGATCAGATTCCAAAGGTAAACCAGGGCTGGACATAATGGCAAACTACATTATAAACTCTAGGAAAAATTTGTTAGAAGGAATTATATCATCCTAGATGGAACACATGTCTGCACATTTAGTTGGATCAACAGGGTGGAGAGCAAGATCTGATGACCCTATTGGATGGATCCTCTGGTCAACTGTTGGGACCAAGTCCTGAGAAGGTAAGTATGAACTCATAGGATTCTCCTCGTTAGCAATTGAAACCAAAGGATATAAAGGTTGGTTGATTTTACTAGACCCAACTTCAAAGGTTGAACACTTCCAAAGGTTCTTAAAGTTCGAAGACTTCAATCGAGACTCCTTATTTATGGAACATGTGGAAACTGTTGAAATTGTGTGCACTGGTGATGCATTAGCTTGCAAAGTAGGTGGAGGAAGATTAAAAGTTCCCATTAATGAAGTATACATCCCCACACCAATGTTTTCACAACTCCTCGTGGAACGGGAAATTAAAGGAATATTGGATCCATGATCCTGATTGAACTCATTATTGTTTAAGGCTAGTTGGTTAATTGTTACAATCTTTGCTTCATGTGGAAACTTGATGATGCGAAAGATCGAAGAGACTAATACCATCATAGCTTGAGTCCAATTTATCCCTAGTAACAAATTGTAATCAAGTGGGGAATCAACAACTTCCACATCCACTTTTGCTACTTTTCCCCATAGCTCTGTAGGAAAAGTTGGGATAATTACATGAGGTTGGAAAACATGGTCGTCGAAATATTTTAACATGGTGACCGGAGGAACCACGTCAGGTGAACCTAAATCCTTCCAGCATGATAAAGACATTACGCATGTGGAGGAACCCTCATCTACCACTGACCGATGAATTTTAGTGTTTCCAGATATAACTTGAATTTGAAAAGCAGTATGGTAGGGTAAACGAGGCTTCCAATTCTCAAAATCAAAAGTGATCACTTGACTATATGCAGGATCGAGGGCCCCTAAAGATGAACGCAAGCTCTTCCTTTGAGCTGGACAGCTCCTCAAGACCTCAAGTGTAGACATCGCACATGGAGCCTACACAAATCTTCAACTATGTTATAATTCTGTGCAGCACGCACATTAGGATTGAATGTTGCTTTCTTAAGAAAAACTTTCGGTATTCGAGGCATAGCATCATTGGGAGGCTTCTCTATATGCAAAGAATTGTCACTATCAACATGGATAGGTTCCTTACCTTTTGATCCAGACAAATTAATTTTGTAATTCTTGTTCCTATTTTGGAGATACAAATCCCGTTCACACATGAAAACCTCTCCTGAGCCTAAACTGCCCCCTTAAGAAGAGGTTCCCTGGTTTCCCCCTTGAGAGGCTATAGGGTTTTGATGACCACCAACAATCATCTCCTGCTGATGTTGAGGAAATGGATTGAATAAAATATTGGGTTGGGAGGACCCTTCCTGCTAAGCTAATAGCTTTTGTGCCATTTCCAACTTGGGGCATTTGTAAGTTAGATGATATTCCTTGCATAACAAGCAAGGGAATTTCAAATTAGCTTTTTCATTACCTTCTCCACCAACATAATTATTGTTAGTATTTGCATTGTTTGTCCCATTATTCCCATTTTTCTTATTCTTGTTTTTCTTCCCTTCGGGCTGTTGGTTGCCTTGAGAGTTTTGTACTGACAAAACATCTGAAGGAGGGTTCGGTTTAAGGTTCTGTGCGTTAATCTAACTAGTTACCGATTAATTTTGACTTGAAAAGTTAATACTCGGGCTACCTGGATTGTTCTCAACTGCTCCGATCACACCATCATCATGAGGTGTCGGGATAGATTTCGTTGGGTCAGCTTCTTCTCTAGGATCAGTGGGCAAAATTTCATACATCATCCTGGATTGGGAATAAACCAAATCCAATTGTTGGGCCTTAATAATAACATACACCTTGATCTAAACCCTAGAAAGAGCCACATATTTTGCAATCACAAGTTGCAATGAATTAATGAACCAATCAATAATGAATTCATCAGGGATTCGAGCCTTGATAAAACTACATCTCCTCCGCCATTCATGAATGTGGTCGGAGATATGGGTAGATTTGTCCCGATGAAAGGATGTTAACAAGCCGTTTCTAGTTTCATAACAGATTGGAAGCTGAAAGTGGTTAAGAAATACCGTTGCAACTGAGTTAAAAGTTTGAAAAGATGCTCGTGGTAACTCTATGTACCATTTCGACGTTGCCCCAATCAAAGTACTATGGAAAAGACGCAAACGAATATAATCATCCATATAAGAGTTGGATGAACACCATAGATGAAAATTCATCACATGGGTAGATGGGTCTTCCTTGGGTTTACCTTCAAACTTAGGAATGTATGAAGGAGTTTTAGTGGGTAGGGGTGGCCATCTTAGGTCATGTAACATTGGATCATTAGTTAACTTTGTAAGATCAGGAAAATTCAAAGTATCAAAAAATGACAACTTCATCTGAGCCATTGTGTTCCAGGTTCCAGGAACATTAGTTGCCCATTGGTTGGTGTTGGCATGTGGTTGTCCTAGAATGTATGGATTTCAAGGATTAGTGAAAGGTGGAGTGGGTTGTCCAAAGTTCTGACCAAATTGGTGTTGAAATGAAGGATTGGATTTTCCAAAAGTCCCTCCCATCCCTCCAAAAGGTTGGCTACCTTGCAAGGCAGTTGTCATAATAAGGTTAGCCATATTAGAACCTCCCATCCCATATAAGGGGATATTTTCTTGAGTGGCAGGCTGCCCCCATGAACATCCAGTATTGATTCCCCCTAGTACAAAAGGATTACTTTGTGACACATTGAATCCAAAGGGGTGACCAAAACTCATACCTCCAACAAATTGGAAAGGAAAGCTTGACTGGGTAGAGTAGCATTAGAAACAACTCGAGTGAAGGGTGGGGTAGACATAAACATTTGTCCACTAAAGGGTGGGATAGTATGGAAAGGGATAGATGGGCCACTGCCTGAAACAATGGTCAAAGTTGAACTAGGAGGAATAGTGGCAGTCATAGGTTGACAACCTGAAAAGGGGAATCCAAAAGAGAAATGGTTTGAACTAACCTGGGTTAACGAACTAGTACCAGTAAGTACCATCGAGGTCGGGGGAAACCAACCTGATCCTATGTAGATTCCATATTAAAAGTGACTCTTCCTACAGGGAAAGTGCTAACTAGAGTAGACATGTCCCCTAAAGTAAATACTTGTTCTCTATTTTCCATATTGACCTGCCTAGACAATGGATTAGGAACGTTGATACCAGATAACTAAGCAAAACTAGGACTCCGTGGCAGGTTCAAAAGTCCAGATGGATATGAGAGGTTCTCAATTTCACAAGACCCAAATTCTCTTCAGGCTGAGGAGAATGAACTCTAGGGGAGTTATGTATATGTTCCTCAGTATCTATAAAGTGTCCTTCATTAGAAGGTCTCTCAGACTCACCTAACCTAGAATTGTTTTCTTCTACTGGTTGTTTTGTTTGATGTTCCTAGTTTTCCTCTTTTTCCCCCTGAGGGGGTGGATCAGGATAATCCAGTGTTCACCTTGGTGCAAGTACTTCTCTCTATTCAGTATATTGTCCTTGAATCCTTCTAGATTTGAGTGGAGGTTGATTGGCCATGGTGACTCCCATAAGACACTAAGAAGAAAGTCTACAAAAAATAAAAATCAAACAACACACACTAAAAAGTTCCTAAAAGATATCAAACAAGCACACAAGGATATGATCTCCCAAAGATCAGCCTAGGATGATGAGGGCCCAATTCTAATTAGTGAATATCTGAGAGCAATTACCAAGGTTGGGCGTGTTTTCCTTCTTGGTGCAAGTGTTTCCCAGATAAATTTGCAAAACACCCTCCAAGGGTACTGATGCTCCAAACACAAGGCCTACTCAATATGGTCACAGAAAATCCTTTGCTAGCACCTGTGTGTCACCCTAAAGACATGATACTATGGCTACCAATCCACATACAACGTTTGGGGGAAGAGTCACAGGTCGGAATCATGCATATGGGCAGGGTAGTTAAGCTCAAAACTCTACAACAACAATCTGTACTGTCGAAAGTGCCCGTACACACAAAATTCCTGGTAGATGCTCGATTGGGTATTGGAGGGATCTCTCTATAACTAAACCTCACATGACCTCGTGCTTGACTCATGTGGTAGAGGAGATTCCCAACCAGAACCTTACAGTGTTGGATTTCTCTCCCTAATGAAAGACACCTAAGTTTTGACATGTCTGAGCGATCATGGAGGAGTTAACTCACAACTCCCTACCTCCAAATCCTACTTAACCTATTAGGTGTGTTTCTAAACTAGAAGAAAACCTAAGATCCTATCCAAGTTATTGATTTCCTGCTTTAAAATGTACTTTCAAAACTTTTCAAAAAGAAGTAAAACAAGTGCAACTAAATAAATATATTCTTTAACTGAAATATGAAGCACTCAATCACCACAAATATGCATTTCTCTCTCAATTTCTTTCCAATGCAAGTTCTAAAGATGTGATTTGGAATGCATATGAAAAATTTCCATAGAAGATGCAATTGTTTGTTCTTTTCAAATGCAAAAGGTAAAAAAATTAAATTCTAATATGTAAAACCAAACCTAAAACCTAAGCATGAAACTACTCAAACAACTAGCTATGCAAAATAAATATTGTCTTTGTTTTTCAATGTGAAGCAATCCCAAATCCTTCAATCTACTTGCAAAGCATTCAACCAACACTAACTTGTAAAATGAACCAATTTTTTTTTTTTTTGAATATGAGAAACAAAACTAAAACCCAATGTAACACACAACCAAAACAAATGAAAAGCTTTCTGATCTCCTCATCAAACAATGAAATTAACCATAAACACTAAGCTTCTTATTCATGTAAGCATGCCAAAATTGGGAAAATCATACGACACAGAATTTTAGACCCAATCAAAGCAAAGGACCTACTAAGAAATATGGTTTGGTAAAGCTAGGTCTGCAAACAATCGATGCAATCAAGGTCTTAAACCACAAAAATGACACTTGAGCTTCCACTCCAAAGGAAAGACCAGAAGCACAAACAAGTACAAGAACCCTACCAAAAGAGGATTTTTCATTCAAATAGATACAAATTGACTCAAATACCCTCAATAGGTTCCAAATCAATATGAATAGAAGCAAATATAATCACTTAGACTCAAATTGGGTCAAAAAACACCAAACTAGTTCACAAAGTCCCAACTTGGGTCAACAAGCCCCAAATTATTCCAAAGAAGACCAAATTGCTTTAAAAAGATCCCAAACATCAAATTAAGATCAATCACAAGATAAGGCACTACTTCCAAGGGGTCCTACACAGACCTAGGATCAACAGAGACTAAAAAAAATGCAACCAAAACCCCCCAAACAACCTTAAAACTGAAAAAAAATCACCTACAGGAAGGACACGATGGTGAATAACTAGCACAGTAGCATGTAACACGCAGGTGAGAAGACCTTCCACCAACGTGTATGTAGAAGACACGCACCTATAAGTGCTATGACCTGTGTGTGGGTACTGAAAGTCCCAAAAAAATGCAAATCCAATTCCCAAATTGACAATGGAAGTGTCTAATAAAACTCAATGACTGTTCCTAACTTGAAATCAAACTCAGAGCTTCAAATATAATGGAAAAATATCCTTGGAGAACCCAAAGCAAATAGGCTTCTCCCCAATGGATTCGTCAGTTCTGTTGTGAGGAAAAAGTTACTAATGGCTAGGGTGAGGCCACCAACCTACTAGGGTTGACAGACATACATCTAAGGTTCTGCAAATACAATAATTAAGCAAAAAGTTTTAGGGTTTGAGAGGGTGTGTACCTTACTACATAATGTTGATTGAAGCCTCTCCTTGAGTCCTCCTCTTGCTCTCCAATCAAGGAACCTGCAAAACCACTCCAAAACCTTCCTCAAACTAATTTGACTCCAAATAGAACATTGATATTCAAAAGAACATGAAATGTTGATCTAATAAACATCAATAAGTAATAAAAAATGAGATATACATGCTCACAGTTGTAATATCCCAATTTCGACCCCATCGCATTAAAATGTAAATGATGTAATATCGTTATAAAATTGTGGTGAGGAGCTCAAGGCCAAGACCCCACCATCGATTTAGTGATTAATATTGATGCATAAGGTTTGTGTGCTATCCAGGCACAATAGAAACCATAAATACCATGTAAATATGCATTTTAATAAAAATACCCACAACTAGCTATTCCATGCAACAAGAGTATGGGGGCATGATTTTTACAAGGAATTGGGAGGGAAATATTCAAACCCTTCAATCCAATAATGTCAAGCCAAGTGTCAATGAGAGAACCCATGAACCATCAAATACCCATGTTGACTTTTGTACCCAATCATTTATTTCTCCCAATAATTGGTTGAAGTAATTATTATTTGGGGAAATGGAGAGGTATGGCTGTCCCATTTTCATTTATGGGCAAGCCACCATTTTGGAAATTCGTGTTTTGGATTCTTGGGCAAGAAAAGACCCCCGAATTTGCTCCCCAAACCATTATTCATCAACTAGTTTGGTTCTCTCACAAAGTTCTAGCTGGTGGGGGCGTTTTCCCTCCACGTTTTTTCTTGGTTTCTAGTTGGGAAAAGGGTGTTTTTGGTGTTGTAGAGTGACTAGGAGGAAGGAAGCTCGATTTGGGGATCCATAGAGGCTGTTTTTGGCCATTGGAATGCTCATAACCCGTGGCAAAAATCATTTTTTCTCCCTGTGGTCGATTTTTCCTCTCACAACTCATTTTTGGGTGTGCCACGAAATGAAAGAACCAATGGGTATCCCGTTTTGTAAATCCCATAGTAAAAACGTTTATCCATGCCCAAAATTTTTGCTTGTTGTGTGTGGGAGAGAATGTTGGGGTTTGAGTTTGGGATTGAGCTTGAGTCTTCCCACTCCTTGTTGAAATCACGCCCAACTTGGGGGTGGTAATTGTGTTAAGAGATTGATGAGCACAGTTGGCCTATGGCTAGGTGGAACGTTGCAATTGCATAGCCAGCTTCTTGGGAAGGCATCATTTGAAGATAAGTATTCTCTATGTGTTTCGATTATGAAATGTTTTAATTGATGCCGTAATAATTCTACTGGAAATTACATGCTAGATGTGTCTCATTTGATGATTGTTATTGATAAGTTGAATGTATGATAAATGTGTGTGGATAATGTTTTATTCCGCTGTGTTTATTTGAGTATGCATCTACACACATGTGTTTTTATTTGTATGAATTTGATGAATGGGGATGAGTTTTTAAAAAATACCAGAATCTTAGTCATGTTCCCGTCCTTGTGTTGGATCGATGGAAGGGGATGTGACAGTGTGGCATCAGAGCATAGGTTACAAAATTGGGACTGTACGGGCCAAATCAGGCAGTTTGCAAAGGTAAGATCACTACTGATCATCAAGAAAAATTTATAAGTTTTTGAGTTTTTTTTGAGTTTTTGTCTAAGTATGAAGTCGACGCAAAATTGTAAAAAGCACCGAAACTATCGGTGAGGAAATAGAAGTCACCGATACATTTCGGCAAGAAAGCACAAAAGTTGTCGCAAGAGGCGTTTCAACGCAAAATTAAAAGTTGCACTGATTGACAACAAATTGGAAAAGCCGCCGAAACGGGTCGATGACAAAATGAAATTTGCACCGATTAATGACAAATTGGAAAGTGCGCCAAAACGGATCGGTGGAAAAATCAAAAGGTGGGCCGAAACAGGTCGGAAAGAAATGGAAAGTTGCATTGATCGACGAGAAATTGAAAGTGTACCTATTGGAGGCAAATTGAAAAGTATGTGAAAATGGGTCGGTGACAAATTGATAACTGTGTCGATCAAAGGAAAATTAAAAAGTCCGCTGAAACAAAGAATTTCAACAATTTCCCAGGGACATTTTCAAGTGCTAGAAGTTGTAAAATGGCATCGAATTTATGTGCCATATTGCGCGAAATCGAAATATTTACAAAAAAAAAATGAGGGCACTGCCCTCGACCACCGTTGGCCCCCCATGGAAGCCACAAGGGGGAAAGCCCCCTTGACCCCCGTTGTTCCCCCCCAAGACATCGTTAATTGTGAGAAAATTCCGGGGTAATGACATGAATCATGGAAATGGAAATTTTGCACCTTGATGGGGTAATTCATATGGTTATGTAATTTGGTAGAAATTTTCAATTTGGGTACAAGTCCCCAGAATACATGAAAAAAATTATTTTTGTGTATTTCTGAGAATTTAATGAGGATAAAATGAAGAAGATTCAACATAAGGATTCTTATTTTGAAACAGGTTTCCAGTTGTTTCAAATAGCAGGTAGAGGAAATCCTCTAGGCTTGATTGAGCAAACAAAATTTCTCATTGTGGGTGACCTCCAAAGCAACCAAATTTTTTGGAAAGGCCTTACATGATCATGCAGGAATACTAGATATGGAAATAACTCAAAGTGAGTAAATTTTATGGTATCAACATCATGGTAATGGTGCTATCAAAATAAAAGTGGAGGCACATTTGAGATCATGATCATGGTAAATTGCTGGTTAGATAGCAATGTGAAGAATTGAATCAAGCCTGGTTGGATGCTTAGTGACAAGGTAGTTCCACTAATGAGGAAGGATATTCAAGTGAGATTATTATGGTAATTCACGTTAACATGTGGAAAAACATGTTGAATGGATAAGAATACACTCTTGCAGATTGTATTTTATAATCATGGGATGGAATAAGGGAACTAAAAGGAAGTGATGTTCCTTAGCCAAAATGTATGAAATGCATTCTCTATGCTTAGAATGTGCAATATGAATTTCATAGAGGGGTTGTGTAAGCCTTAGTAAGAGTAATGGTTGTAATATCCATTATGGAGGAGTGATAGGTGTGTCTAATCATTGGAGGATGAAAGGGACCAATAATGGACATTGGTGCCTTGGATAAGAACACATCCAATGTACTATTTTTAGCAATGTATGCAATTTGAATTGCAAGGAAGAACCATGGGAGATCTTGATTATCAAATATGGATATTGTATTCCATGAAAGAATGCTCAACAAGTAATGGAATAGGTTATATGGTAAGGGACATGTAAGTGTAAAGATGACGATTCAATCATCCTTGTGGGCAAGTGCATGCATGATAAGAGAAGTTACAAGATATTAGTCAGTAACTTATGAGTAAGTAAAGAGAATTGGTAAGGAAATTTCATTCTCCCCAAAAGTTGTCACTCATAGGAATAAGACATCCTAGTATGTGGAATTGGCATGTGGCTCATGATAGTGACATGGTGGCCATGCAAAGGCTGCTAATTAGGGAATGATGCATTCCCATGTGTGAACCAATTGTGTGGTTCGGAATTGTGGCAAATATTTCCATGAGAAAGGAAATAAGCTATCATAATTGAATGAGGTAAAAGGTCATATAATGGACCTGGAAAAAACTCCTTATGGAGTTGATATTGAATCAATTGTAGTGCTAATAAGTGATAGGAAGTCCAAGAAAGGTCAAGCTGAACTTGGCCATAATTTCTGAAATCAATTGGAGCAGTAAGGCAATGTTGATAAAGAGGGAAATTTCTCACCTTAAACTATTTATGTTTATAACATAAGAATTGCATGCTTGGAAAGTAGCAAATAGGAATGTTATACATGAGTATATGTATTGAATTGCTGCTTGGTGAGAAAATAATAACTACTGATTCCTTGTGTGCTTGCTACAAAGGCCATGAAATTGGATCAACTATGATGTGGAAGATGAATTCCTTGCTATGATGAGGGATTGGAAAGGGAGAATTCCTTAACTCCTCTCTTGTTATTATATTTATATTTTATGAGTTTTATATACAAAAAGTTATGGCATAAGAATGCTGAAAATGCAAGAGATTAGATAGATGAAGTGAATACGCACTAATGGGCATATTAATATACATTGCATAGTGCATGTGAATATGTTTGTGCATGTACTATATGATGTTGCATGTTGGTAAATATAGTGAATTTTAACCTATGCAATGAGCCACTTAAGATAATTATTATGGATGTTAATAATTAGCGTTGTTCCATTGGTTGTAGGACCAAAGAATACTGAAGCATGGCTAAAGATGTTGATGATGTTGTTGCATGCGACTAACAACCTTATGAAGAAAGGTTGGGGCAACAAATCTATGATCAAGAGATTGGTGGAAGGATGGTGTAATCCTTTGTAGGAGACCAACCGATCAGATAACATCAAATATGTTGATGGAAACCACGCAGGTAATGGTTTATTTATGTTGATTGCATATGTACAAAAAGGGGGATTAAGAAAGAATCCCTTGAGCCATATTTAATCATCATAATTTGGTATGTGTGTGATGTTGAATGCCTTTATGTGACTAACCTCCCACTGGGTATGGTGAGGTATAGGGTAGTAAGGGAAATGAGCCTTATACTATCTAACTGTTTAGAATTTTGAATGCATTCATATGAAAATATATCATGCCATTTGTGTATGTTGGTTATGAGTTTAATAACCAAAGCAAGTGAAAACTTATGGTCGTTTTGTGGTAATGCATGCCATATGAGATAGTCATGGTTAAGGCCATAATGTGGTTGGAATGGTAATTCTATAGTGCTACAGAAGTATACCATGAACCCCCTATTGTTGTTAATTTGGGATGAAACCTCTTTTCCAACAACGAAGGAGTGAGCAAACTCCTGACGTGTTTTTCAAGTGGAGAAGGAAGGCACCCAGATAAGTTAACCAAATGATTGGGGAGATGGTTGGGTGATGTGTTGAGTCAATATCCATACTTTCCAAAACATCATGGCGGAATGCATGACATGAAATTATGGTAATAATGAATCAATGTGAGGTTGCATTGAGTGAATGCATATGTTGAGAGGCATTGTGTGAATGCATGGTTGTGGCATATATTTCACTGCAATTCATTAATAACTGAAATGATAGAATTATTGGCAATTATGAGATCATTTCATGAGCTACTATGGATGCAGGAAAATGATTGCATGAAGAAGGTAGTCATGTTTGATGGGCTATCAACAATGCTCTGTTGGGAGGACAGAGTTCCCTGAATGGATACGATTTTGTAACCATGAGAATTGGAAGTTTTATTTAAATTGCATAGATAATGTGATGGTATATTGTAATTTTATTGTGATAATGATGCACATAAAGTAAAAGTCTTTGAGATAATAACAGCTGATTGTGTTTGAATGATTGAGTATTATAATTCCAAGATCACTTCAGTGACTGTTGTAACAATGAAAATATTATATGCATGGATACTCACAAAGTGTTTGACTGATTGAAAATTTTAGATTTCAAGTAGCATTGTCTTGGATATGGCAATGTGGGTAAGTCCTTAATAAAGACTAGAATCTACCATGTGCCAAAGCAAAAAACTATGAGAAGGGTTTCATTGTTGTGAAATTTAATTATGTACGAAACATATTGTAAATTTCAGAGTTGAAATTTTGCTAATAATTACTAATGATCGTTTGGCTTATCTAGAATTGTGTCAAGATAACACGTCGTAGGTGAATGTCCAGGTTATGGAAGAAAGTGTAAATCCATAAGGGACAAAGTTCTACCACTTACATGAGCCAAACAATATGAGGATGGCCTCATGGTTAAATAAATCTAATTTCTGTAGGAGACAGAATTGTAAATTTAGATTTGAATTTGATTATTAATGTCATTTATTGGTTGACCGTTTGTGAATTGTGTCAGAAGGACACATTGCAGGAAGACCATGTGTTATGGCTTGCAAGAGCTAAACATAATGAGAAGGAACTCATATTTTGGAAATCTAGTTTCTGTATGAAACAAATTTGAAAATTTATGATTGAAATTACTGTGATGGTATCTCACGTGAACTGCATGCTTGCATGTAATACATGTGAGATGGTGAAAATATGCTAGTCGAGCAGATGTCAGCTGCTAAAAGATAAAAATCAAAAGGAAATGCCAAGAGTGGCTTGGGTTTGAGAAACCTTGCAAAATTCCATATGTGTGCTTGTCTCTCCGTATGGAATGCCTGATAAACCCATTTGGTGTACTGACTTGGCATTGGTTATTTGAATGATGTGGTGTAGCCGGTGTACTGGCATAACATTTGTTTTATACATATGCACATGTGATCCGAGGCTTGCAGAAACTTGGTTACCTTTCGATGCACACCCTGAAGAGCACTGGAAGGGGTGGGTACACTGGAGGATTGTATAGCAGAGAAGAGGTACCATCCTTGTGTTGTGTGGGGTAGGTCTCGTGGGTGCCATAGTTGTCTGAAGTCAAAGTAGGATAGTTGTGGAGCTAAAGGAAGATGCCTATGAAGATAAGAATTTGGTTTATTTTGCATTTTATTGCTTATTTAATGTGAATATACATGTGTATATGATTCGGCTGCGGTTTTGAAACTCTTGTTAAGAGATGAATCCTATAAGAACGAATTTGGCATGTGAATTGACTCATTGTTTGGGTATAGGTATTGCTAGATGCAAGGACCTTGAATGCATTTTAAGGATGCAATGGACATGTGGTTGTCCTAAAAGTATTAATATGAGCAGCTAAAGATTGGAAAGAGATCCAATGGATGTTGATGAAAATAGAGAAAGGCATTGTAGTTGCAGTTGAAAAGAAGGACATGGAACCTTGCTAAAAATAAAGAGAACACCCAGGACGGTGTTATTCCAAGGGGGAGGGGATTGTAATATCCCAATTTTGACCCCATCGCATTAAAATGTAAATGATGTCATATCTTTATAAAATCATGGCGATTAGCTCAAGGCCAAGTTCCCACCATTGATTTAGTGATTAAAATTGATACATAAGGTTTGCATGCTATCCGGGCACAATAGAAATTGTAAATACCATGTAAATATGCATTTTAATAAAAATACCCACAACTAGATATGCAATGCAACAAGAGTATGGGGGTATAATTTTTGCAAAGAATTGGGAGGTAAATATTCAAACCCTTGAATCCAATAATGTCAAGCCAAGTGTTAATGAGAGAACCCATGAACCATCAACTACCCATGTTGAATTTTGTACCCAATCATTTATTTCTCCCAATAATTGGTTGAAGTAATTATTATTTGGGGAAATAGAGAGGTATGGCTACCCATTTTTGTGTATGGGAAAGCCACCATTTTGAAAATTCGTGTTTTGGCTTCTTGGGAAAGAAAAGAGCCCTGAATTTGCTCCCCAAGCCATTATTCATCAACTAGTTTGGCTCTCTCACGGAGTTCTAGCTAGTGGGGCGTTTTCCCTCCACGTTTTTTCTGGTTTTTCCTTGGTTTCTAGCTCGAGAAAGGGCATTTTTGGTTCTGTAGAGATACTGGGAGGAAGGAAGCTCAATTTGGGGATCCATAGAGGTTGATTTTGGCCATTGGAATGCTCATAAACCGTGGGAATTTTTTTTTTTCTCCCTGTGGTCGATTTTCCCTCTCACAACTCATTTTTGGGTGTGCCACAAAGTGAAAGAACCAATGGGTATCCCGTTTTGTAAATCCCATAGTAAAAACGTTTATCCATGCCCAAAATTTGTGCTTGTTGTGTGTGGGAGGGAATGCTAGGTTTTGAGTTTGGGCTTGAGCTTGAGTGTTCCCACTCCTTGTAGAAATCATGCCCAGATAGGGGGTGGCAATTTTGTTGAGAGGTTGATGAGCACAGTTGGCCTATAGCTGGGTGGAGCATTGTATTTGCATATCCAGTTGCTCGAGAATGCATCATTTGAAGATAAGTATTCTCTATGTGTTTCGATTATGAAATGTTTTAATTGATGCCATTATAATTCTATTGGAAATTACATGATAGATGTGTCTCATTTGATGACTATTATTGATATGTTGAATGTATGATAAATGTGTGTGGATGATGTTTTATTCCACTGTGTTTATTTGAGTATGCATCTACACACATGTGTTTTTATTTGTATGAATTTGATGAATGGGGCTAATTTTTTTGTAAAATCCCAGAATCTTAGTCATGTTCCCTTCCTTGCGTTGGATCGATGGAAGGGGACGTGAAAACAATGATTTGGAAAGGGAATAATGTCTAATATTTTATTAATGAATGAAGTAAGTACATAATACCTTCCTTCAGTCAAGGCACCTCATGAAACCTTCAATTTTGGATCTCCTGCTTCTCTCCTCCAAGAATCCCAACCTCAAAGCAATGCATTAGGGTTATATGGAAACTAGGGCACAAGTGAGGGGGATGAGAATTGAAATTTATCCAACATAAATTTACAATGGGCTAAGTCCCCTTTCATGGTCTCCTCTCCCTATATTATATAGTAAATGAAGAAGATAGGGTCGAGGAGGAAGTAGTTACAATTGAGGAGATGGTTCCCAAACCACCCAAACCACCCAAACCACCCTTTTTCAGAATTTACTATACATTTTTGAGTATTTTATGAGGCACACACTGGTGAATAGTAGGGAAGGGTGCACAGAATACGCAGGTGAGCACCATGATCCATGTGCAACATGCATGTGGGTGAAAAAATGAGGAAAAACTTCCTTTTCTAGGTTTTTTCAGGAGGTGTTTTCGTTTGTAAATTTGTTCATAAGCTTCCTAACTGTTGAATGGACAATGAATGAGGTAAGGCCATTCCACTGAGGTCCCAAATATGGCTTTTCCAACCGTAATGTCCTTTTGTGTGACTCACAGTAACCTCATGAAATGTTGTCATGCTACCAAAACATGCAAGTGTCGTCACGAACAAAGAAGTGACAAATTTGGTTATAACAGAGGGGAAGTCGATGGTGACTTCCAAATGGTTTTATAAGATCAAGCATGCATTCCATATTGACATCTGAGAGGGCACACTATGTAGGCTATGAGAGAGACTTGTATGGTATTCAATGTTATTGAGAGAGCAGGAGGCTTGTCTCAGTAAACCCACTTGGTGGAGAGGACACAGATGAATATGCAAAGATCAACACGTGTAGAAGGAAGCAAGTTTCTTTGCAAAAAGATACTCAGATGAAGAGACATCAGAGTGTCCATATATAGAAGGAGCATAATACTCAGGTGCATATGGAGCACGTTGCTCCAACATAGAGGGAGTAGCTCTAGCACAGGTTATTGGTAATGAAGGAAGTGCCCTAGGATCTTTCTCAGTCAGAGGGAGTACACAGTTGAGATACTGAGAGATTCGAGATGATGGACAGTAAGTCCATGGATATACTTATGGATATAGATATGGAGAAGTTGAGTGATTCCGCTTCAGATTCAGTTCCATTGGATGCCATGATGTGCAAACATGAAAAATCTAAGTGATTCCGCTTCAGATTCAGATTTGATGGATCCCACTATATGCAGGAAGACAAATATGGAGAAGCTTAGTGATTTTGCTTCAGATTTAGATCTGGTGGATCCCACTATGATAACAAATTTTAAGAAGTTGAGTGATTCTATTTCAAATTCAGATTTGGTGGGAAGCGGACTAGATCCTTGATGTACCGGGGTAACACCAGACCAGATATCTGCTTTGTAGTGAACACTCTAAGCTAGTTTATGGTTGAGCCGAGGCATGCAAATTGGGTGGCAGCAAAGCATGTGTTGAGATACCTATGTGGTATATTTGGATATGGATTTATATATGTCTTAGGTGGAGAAGTAAAGTTGCATGTCTATGCAAATTCTGACTAGGAGAGGAGTACAGTGGACATAAAGAGCACCTCATGGTGTTGCTTCAACTTGGGATCAACCATGATATCTTGGTTTAGTAGGAAGAAAAATTCAATCACACTTAGTACAATGGAAGCAGAGTATTATGAAACCATTGTTTCAATTCTCAAAGCAATGTGGCTTTGGAAGCTTCCTGCAGGATTATTTGATCAAGAGCCAGAGACGACCGTGATACACCATGACAATCAAAATTGTGTCAATATTTCAGAAAATCCATTGTTTCATGACAGGTCGAAGCATATTGAGATCAAATAACACTTCATCCGATACATGATGCAGAAGAGGGCAGTGAAGCTCCAGTACATATCCATGGATGAGCAGATAGCCGACATTATCAACAAGCCTTTGTCCAAGGCAAAGTTTGTATACTTTAGGGACAAGCTTGGTGTGATGGAGAATGCCTCCCTTAGTGAGAGGGAGTGTTGATGGATGAGCAACACCATGATGGTTCTATAGATGAATGACAAACATTAATGGCCCAAACACTATGATGGTGAGTGGCAGACATTCACATGAGGTGAATGGCCTAGACATTGTGATGATCCTACAAACAAGTGACAAACATTCACGAAAGGTGAATGGAATTGGCATAGTCTTGATCCAAATAAACATATGGTTTTTCTAGGAGTGAAAGACTCGAGTACACATCGAAGATGGATCATGGACATTCTCACCAAGTATAATGATTGGAAGTGATGTAGAATGCTTCTGTTGGACATTCTCACCAAGTATAATGATTGGAAGTGATGTAGAATGCTTCCGTTGGAAATTCTCACTAATTGTGTTTCTTGGTGTGATGCAGAATCTCTCCCTTGATGAGAGGGAGTGCTGATGTTTCTCCATGGTTCCAACATTGGGAAAAAATTCTATAGATCATTCTCTCAGAGTGGTCATGTGTAATATTGACTAATAGTTGGTATAGAATGGCCCCGTCGTAGACCTTATTAGTCATATGTATTGATTATGTGTATTGAGGCTCGAAGGCTTAGCCTTTGTCTAATCATGTGGATTGATTAAGAGTGAAGGAAGGGGAAGGCTAGTGGTCACATTGCATACTCTATGTGGGAGTGCTCATGATGGAGTGATCTATTCTAATTAGAGTGAGTTGACTTGTCTATGTTATAGGGGATCTTACCCCCTTGTGTAATAGACAAAGTCTAATCTAATGCTGAATTTGACATTGGCTCTAAGAAGTGCACAAGACTTCTTAGAGTATGGTCAAATCAACATTAGAGCTTTATGTGTGAATTTGATCTTCATGTGAGGAGATGTACATCAATGCATATAAATTTTCTATGATGAAGAAATAACAAAGAAGTCAAGACAAAAAATTGAAGAAGTCCTAGAGAAATTTGAAGGCAAGAAAGAGCAAAACTACCCCTGTAAAAGGGGTAAATTGGCCCTAGAAGACAAAAAGACAAGTCAACCTCAAGAATGAAAAAGTCAAGTCAACTGAAGAATATAAATAAAGTGTTTACACACTTTATTTGCATACATCACATCTACACATATTCTCTCTCCAAGTGCACATCTTTTAGTATCAAATATGAAGGAGCAAATATTTGGGTTCTTATCTCTTCTTGGAAGCTTGCCATTTCTCCCTAGATGCTCGCTAGGTTTTCTTGTGTAAAAATGACACACTTTTATGTGCTAGGGTCCATCTTCATTATTGGTATTGTACTTGAATTGGATTGATTTATTCTGAGAAAAGTTTGCTTGGTTTTCTCCCTATTAGGTTTCCCAGGGTAAAATATTTGTGTCTCTTTTGCACGGTTATCTTTTAATGATCCTTGTTTTTATTTCCGTTGAAATTATGCAATGATGAAAGCGGGATGATAATAATTATCAAGATTTGAAAAATTACACCGCTAAGTAAAAATTCAACAGCAAAAGCTTTAGAACATTTCCAACATGAGGGCTTCATCAATGTTGATGAGGAAACTCAGGAGACTGTAATGGACTTTGAATGCAACAAAGAAGGATGAGGTATGGGTGACCAATCCCCATCCTCTATGTTTAATTTTTTCAGCACCAATTTCGAGGATATTAAAGGTTTACACACTTCTGCATAGTCTCTAGAAGTTGCTTTTGGATTCTGTTATAGGAAGGTTTTATCAACACATTCCTCTAGGCTATTGGTTGACAAGAGGAAAAATATCAAACTCAACGCCAACATGGTGTTAGTTCGTGGTGGTTTTGTTGGAGAACACCTTGATTTGAGGTGTTTGGTGGATTGTAATACTATATCAAAAGAGGATTCAAATTTCATGCTCGAAGGAAGGCAAGAGAAAGAAAAAGAAGGAACATAGTGCAAAAGAAGGAGGGAGACCTGTGGTTGGTGGTCAGTGAGGACATCCAAGTGATTCATATACTCAATTACTCTAGAAAAACCCTTGTATGTAAATTCTTGAGCAGGCATATTTTGAAAGCAACCTTGAATGATTGGATGCAACGTACATGGGATTCAATAATTGGGTATGGTCCAGTTTCACATTTACTCCCTAGGGGGTGGATAGTGCTTGTGTTTCATTCTGATGTGGGTGGTAGATGGTTTTAGGGTTTGATATTTTTACACACAAATCCCTGGCACCCTTGTTTTGATACTTGGTTGGAGGCTTCATATGTCATCCCCATTTGGGTTAAAATGCCAGGACTCCTGATGGAGTTATGGTTGGAAGAGGGAATCACTGATGTAACATCCCTCATTTTTTACCTAATAAATTTGTATAAATATAAACATTTATTGTAATCATTTCTGGTGAGGAGCTCAAGGCCAAGGCCCCACCAGTAAGCATTGTATGTTAAGGTATTATTTCTTAAAAATTGTAAACCTAGGTTACGGGAAGTTGGGTTGCAACTACATAACGGACAACTGATATTCACTAGGCGGAGTATGTATAATGACGTAGGTCGTCCAAAGGCTACTAGCACCGGAGAAACGGTGAAATGCCTTAATCTATACCTTAGGTAATAAGGTTAGAAGACAGCTAATCACCGCATGTTAGATTAAACTGCAACGACTTAGCCACATACACAAGAGTAAAACTAAGTAGTATTACTGGATATCCTCATCATTTCAATACTAATGGGATAAACCACTAGATACTCTATTAAGGGAATGATAGAAGAAAATTCTAACAAAGACAAATACTTATGAAGAACTAGTACTACTACTATAGTCTTTTGGGTGTAATAGGTATGTGTAGGTATATATATGTATATATATACAGGTGTGCGAGAAGCATGCTTATAAGTAATTAATCTTATACGTACACCTCTTTTTTTTTTCCTCGGATTTTTCCTTGGAAAAAGTCCGTAATTTTATTTCAAAAAGATGATTAAAATTACATTCTGCACATGTAGTAGAATCAACAAGGATCCCTACATTTTCACAAATTTCTGTCCCATATAAGCAGAAAACAACAGCTTCTAAAGGGCTGAACCAAAAAAGAGAAACCCAAAACAGTAAATACTACAGAAGAGTGAGCAGAAACCCGCTCAAATCCACCATAGCCACACAAGAACTAGAAGCTATGACCAACAACTCACTTTGTAGCAGACCCTCCACAGAAAGATATAGATCCGTCATAACCGAAACCCTCATCGTAGGAAGCAGAAGGTCCATGTCTGTGGACAGAGCAGCAGACACTGTAGACCTCCCAAGCCGGCAAAACAGCCAGCAAGCAAACCCCTGATAAAGAAGCAGCCAGACAAAATCCATTTTGGCGCCGAAGCAAGCCAAGCGTCCCTGAAACCAAGCCCCAGACGCCTCCACCGAATGACGGTGATGGCAGAGTCAGAGACGGCATCGATCGTGGTGAGGCAGGCGAGGCCGTTGCAGCCGTTGATGTAGCACAGGATCCGCAGATGCCCTCCCTGCAGGAACGCCTGAAGGTGAGCGAGGGGTCTGTCTCGTTCTTGATCTTGATCAGGGCGTCCAGCACCATGGACCCACACTCCTTCGAATATCAGCCGGGGCTTCTCTACGTGCTCCGTATCCCATAGCCAGCCGATGCCTTCGGCTGTTGCAGGCGAAGCCGTGCTGGAAGAGAAGGAGTTGCAGCCGTTGAAAGGATCCACAGATGCCCTCCTTGCAGGAAAACTGAGTGAGGGGTCTGTCTCGTTCTTGATCTTGATCAGGTGACTCACCGCCATGAGCTCCAGTAAGAGCCCCGCCTCCACCGACACCGACCACCAGGAATCCGCCATAGTCAGGACCATTGAAGCCCACATAGAATTGGAGCAGACCACCATTGGGAGTCCCTGAAGCCCTGCGATGCCTCTTCTGCTCTCTGTATCTCTGAAATTCCGCGGCTCCCTTATACATACACCTCTATGAGAGAAGTCTACATATTTAAAAAAATATTGGAGAAACTTCTATAATATGTATATATATAGACACCACCACAAGACAAAGAATTTTGAAGGACTATAATAATAGTATCATTTTAGTATGTTTAAATGAACTCAACATATGAAATGATTTAAAAACAGATTAAGAAAGACTAAGTAGTCATTATTATTATTATCTTGTTTCATATAAAGATGTATGCTTATAAAGGTAAAAGATATATATATATTTTGAATGTTTTAAGTTGGACCAATAATATTAAGATTAATAGTATAAATGATATTTTATAATACTTATGTAATATCTACATACACTGATTCATATATTTTTATGCAAGTGAATAAATAAGTTCCACAAGTCCACCACTTATGCATAATTCAAGGGACTTAGGTTTAGCTAAAAAAAATTATGATTTTATTAAAGATAATAAATGTGTTGTGTGATGAATGATTGAATAGTCTTTATGGGTTAGTAGTCGAAATAGTCCAAGTCTTTTGGTGTGTTTAAATAAGGGCATTATTGCTATTAGGAATTATTATTTTTTAAAATGATCCTTATGAATGCTAAGGTCAAGATATGTATACAACTAGTAATAAAAGTTCAATAACCAATTGCAAATTGTTGAGGTTTATAGGTAACCAATGAAGCGGTTTAGAAATAAAGAAAATGGTAGATGCATTCTTTGTAGCTACAAGATTCTTAAGAAAATCGTAGTCATAAGAAATAAATCCCACTCATGAGTAGACCAAACTATATTGTTATTTACGATTAAACGGTTATAAGTTATTTAAATTATATGCAGGGTGGCTGGGGCGGTTGGCTGTGGCCGCCCCTACCCAGGATCGACCCTGTGATCTTGTTAGATTTAGCGTTCTCGCATATTGAGCTGCCAGTTTCACTACTATATGAAAAAAAAGTTATTTAAATTATAAACACAATATGGAAGACGTGTCTCCACGAATGAAGCACTCCAGTAAGTGGAGAGTTAATTCAAACAGGCGTTAACTTTTCGTAGATCTTTTAGAGGTTAATACCTTTACCTAGAGATTTGGATAATATACCTCGTTGGCTGCCAGCGAGATGTTTTAGATACGGCCCCTCTTTCACCTATGTGTAATTTGCAGTATACCATCCTTAAGGCCGTGTATGGAAATCTTTCAAGGAGGAAGCCATTCTTTTTATAGCTTGTTTATATTAGAGCTATGATTTTCATAGTTTTTATACTATTCGTATTTGTTCCTTTTAAAGATTAAGAAGATTCTAATATATATAGAAAAACTATATTTTAGTTATAAAAAGAAGAAGAAGAAGGAATGTTACACTTTGATTAAGTTCAAGAGTTTAATAACATTGTAAGAAGATAAACTTTAGATATAGATGACAAAGTTAATTGATAAGGGCTTAATAACATTGTAAGAAGATAAACTTTATTTTTAGGCATGGTAAGTAGATATTCATTTGGGTGGTATGTATATGGGTTAAAAGGAGTTTAGTGGAAAAGATGTGGTCCTTATCTAAATTACTAAATAAATTATATGGACCTTGCTATAGTTTGGTGAGTTATTTAGAAATAAGCTAATTGAACTAAGTCCTTGTAGTAACTTTGATGCTAGAATAAATTGTTCTTAAGATGCTCTCTATAAGAGAAGTCGGGTAAAATGGAGGATGTAACAATCCAGTCGTGAAATGTAAGCTTCTATTAGATTATTAATATAATACAACATTTTGTGGACGTAGCCCAAGATGCGGGTGAACCACGGTAAACAGTGTTCATGGTATGTGTTCCATGTGTATCATTATCACATTGTTCATTATGTGCATTTTTAAAAGTTAATGGGTTTCCTAGGTATATTTTATGTATTGTTTCCTATATATATCAAAAGCATTGGTTAAGTTATCCATGCTGGTTTTGCACTCGTTTTTATGTGATTATTATGGTTCAATGTTATTCTGGAATCTCTCTTGTGTGTTATTTAATGACAATGTTTTTCACAATATGTATGTAATGTCGAACGTTCAAATATTCGTAATGACAACGATGACAACATCATTGCATGTAATTGATCATTTAAGATTATATCATTAAGGTAAAGGAAAATGCTTAATATGTTTTAGCGAATCAAATTGTTTTGTTTGATACGAATAAGGGTCTCATGTATGTAAGAGTATTTAAGACCTTTAATGTTTGTTGAAAAGTTTTATAGAATAATCGTAAGACATAGGTATGCCTATTTACTTAATTGTTAATTAGGAAAATTAAGTTAGTTAAAGAAAAAAATATGGGGTTATTAAAATATCGCTAAACACATATTTTACACTTCTGCATAGCATTTAATGGCAAATAGATTGCTTAGAAAAATTTTAATTTTTTATGAAATTTGGGGTTGTGATAACTGCTTAGGAAATAGGATTGGCCACATGATTTGTGTGGACCAGAGTTTCTATATAGATAATAGGAGTATGATGGCAATAGATTTGGTTGAACTTGGCATAAAGGATGGTTTATATGAGATCCCAGAGATTGTTTTCAAATATAATGTTTATGTCTAGGCTTTGGACTATGTGAATGTCCCTTTCCAATGCATTTGTTTCCATCATTATGGAAATGTTGTTCAAGATTGCAACTTTCCTTTTGAGAAATTTCCGTGGAGGAAAAATGTGATGTTGTGTCTGAAAGTGTTACAACCAACCCTATTAAGGAAGTTGGTAAGGAGGCAGAAGAAGTTGGGGATTCTCACAATTTGGATGGAGTCGTGTCGGGTGAAAAGTAGGTTGATATTCAACAGGCTAGAGGGGATTCTCGAGTTTTAAGAGATCCAATTATAAACACTTAGACAATTAACAATTTTTAGATTTTTCTTTAAGATCAGTGAAATCCAATGAGCCAAAGATCGACCATGTTTGAATACAAGGTCCGGAGGTAGTAATGGACTCAACAATAACACAATTCACTTCTCCACATATTTTTATTGATTCAAGTAAAAGTCTACATTGTTATGTGAAGATACTATTACTTTTGGAAATTTAACAAAGGTGGTAGTGAGACCTCTTCCAATTGAGAGAGAATGGATTCCAACTAAAAATTGGTTGGGGACTAGGCTAATGAATTATGATAATGGGGTGGTCTCAGATTTGGGGAAACCCATCTTGGAGTCGATTAGTCACTCTTCCTCATGGGGAAATTCTCTTTGGATTTATATAGAGAGAATTCAAGTATGGGCATGGAAGTTGGTCATGTTGAGCCAAGGGGATGGGAACATTACTACCTGTAGTCTAAAAAATTTAAGGGAGGACTTGGAGGTTCATTTGTTGGGGTCTTGAGAGTCAATCATTACAAATACTTTGAGTATTCACATGTAGGCATGAAATATTTATTATTTCATGCTCGGGTTAAAGCAACCAAATAGATTCAACAAGGTTGCCAAAGACCCATTTTGTGGGTATTTAAAACAAATAAAACCCCTCACAAAAATGTGCCATGGAGATTCTATTAGTGAACACTAAGGGGTTGGGTTTTCAACATAAAATACTATCCCTATCCAGACTTGTAGATTTAGAGAAGCTAGGTGTAATTCTTATACAAGAAACTATGTACAAGGGACATCCGATTGTAGATAATTTGAGAAAATGCCATAAGGGTTGGGAATTTTCTTTCATTAAATATGTTGGACTGTTAGGTAATAGGTTGGAACTCTAGTTTGTAACCTAGAGAATAAATAAATGAATAAGCATTACTGATGAACATCCCTCTACAATCATGCTAACAAATGAAACATTTTAGGCAATAAAGTTCAAACATGTCTAATTTCCACCATTTAATACATCACAGTGAAATTGGTCAATAAATATGAAGGACTAAAGAAACAATGTTAGCAACATCAGGCATAAGATAGCAAGGAAGAGGTTGGAAAAGAATTCAAGTGCTTGAAATATCTTGCTTCATCCTTCCTTGAAATGAAAATCATGGTTAAGCACATAGAGAAAATGTTCAAAAAATGGCCAACATACTAACTAGGATAGTTCAAAATCGTTATCAACAAAAGCCATGCTATTGAATAAACTCTCTTAGTTATGATGCCAACCAAATTATAATAAGGGAAGCAAGCAAAAATGCAAAGGACATAAAACCAATGGTACCAAGAGGCCAATACCTTTGTGAAATAGGTTCAAGCACCCATCGACTAGATACATGAACCAAAACAAGTTATCAAAAAACTAAAGAGCAAATGCAAAAGATCATGAGAAGTTTTGTAGCTGAGTGGACAATTCCTTTCCATTGGGACAATGTTTTATATTTATTGATATTTTTTAAATCAATAAAATCACCTCAATCCAAGGTATGCCAACATTGATTTAAAGGGGATTTTTTTATGCAATACCTCGTCATTCTTTTCCCCTTTCTTGCTAGTATTTTCATCATCTACATCAAAAAATTTCATACTACACAAGTGTTTTCTTGAGGTCAAGTTATCATGTTTAGGATATATATTTTAAAGTCATTTTGTTTTACTTTGAAAAAGAGTTATAAATCAATGAACTATGTGTTATAGAAGTGTACTAAATGAAGAGAGGTTGGGATACACAATGACCAAAATGGCCTAAACATGTGGCCTCCAATAAGAGAATTCACGAATCATTAGGAGCCAATTTGACAAGGTAGTTGAACCCATGATATCAAGAAAAAAGCTTCACGAATCATTAGGAGCCAATTTGACAAGGTAGTTGAACCCATGATATCAAGAAAAAAGCTTACTTTCCTTGCTCCCAACCAAGTGATTTTCTTATTAGAAAGTTATAAATATCATGGAGGATTGGTTACAAGCCAATCTCCCTCAATAAGAGCCATCCCCACTTTCTTATTTATGAGGGTAAAGGGAGGAATAATTTGATGGCGACTCAAAATTTTAACAACTCCTTATTGTCACATTATGAAGTAGGGGCCTGTATGTGATTGTAGATAGGTCCTATAGTTGTTTCGTAAAAGTTAGGATTTAGGAGTCAATTCAACATTGGTGTTAAACCCATGAACTCAAGAAAAAAACTCACTTCCATGCTTAGGACTAAAGAGATTGGAGAGAAAGTGTCAAAGTTGGACCTACCAACTTGCATGTGCATTCATCCAAACTTCAACATCGATCTCCTAAAGCTCTAGGAAACATTGATGTTGTATAGTGATTAAGAATAATGTGTTGCATTGGTTATTAAAGATATTATAACTAAAGTTGGTAAACTACAAGTAGATGCAATTTTATAGTGTAATGGGTGATCAACTAGACATGTAAACCTAAAACTTTATCAATTCAAACTAAAAGGACATCTGCCCCAAGAATGCAAGTGGTTGACCTTAAAATGTGATTTCCATATTTACTTTCCAAAATAGATATGATATTTTGGGTTCATACAAATATGTTTTAATGAGTTTTTGATGGATGGAAAATGCAGATTTATCTAACATAATATTTGGTCTAGATTATGATGCAATAATTCAAGTGTTAATAGTTTTTTTGGGATAGATCAAATTTATAATTTAGGGCAATAAATTATATATATGTTGAGTAGAGAAAGAGATAATTATCAAGGCCTATGAAAATATGTTTTTGGATGTGTTATGATGCTTGAAAATTCAATTTTATATAGCAGAAAGCTTAGCATTGTTGAATATTCAATGGAGTGTATTACCAGATTGCTTGGGACAGATCTAGTGTATGATAAATAGTATTAATTTCCAAATTTGTTGAGCCAAAGTAAACAGGTTACAATTTTATTTATTTATTTACATCTCAACATTACAAACTTAGACTTTAGGTAGGTTTTAAAACATAACCAAGGCCATGCCCATTAAATTTGAGCCTTGAATAGATTTGAGGTTAAACTGCCTAAATAGAAGAACACTTGTGAAAATCATTAATAAGTAAACTCATCAATGAAGTGGTGTCCATGGATGGTATGTAACCTTGAATTATTTTGTTGTCCCCTTTGGTATGCATTTCGCAATGTAGACATTGAAAAAATTTAGTTCACAACTTACACGACAAGGATATCAAAATTTGCAACTTGTTGGCACTACAACTATCCGAGTAACCTAAAACTAGTGCTAGGCATGAAATGCTTTCCAAGATTTATTCATTGTAAGTTTTAAACCTGTGCAAAGAAGCAAAGCATACAAATTCTTTTAAGCAAAATAGAGACTGCACCACAACATTCACACACAATACACATAGATTTACCCTGGAAACCCTTAACCTGGAAAACCAACAAAACTTAGAGCCACATCTCATACTCTCTCATTATGATTATTAACCACTCATGATACAACAGACAGGTATTCCGCAACATCCAAAACCCTAATCCGTTAGCCGAGATTAGAAATAGACCCCAATCCCTTAATTGGGATCAAATTACATATTTTTAGAAAAACCCAAAAATAGCTCAAAAAATTCCGAACTCACTTTGCTCGTGACTCGGCTTTGGCTTGTGTTGACAAAGAATATAACACATACCCAACATCCACATGCTCATTCAATTTACCCATAAGGGTTGAGGGTAGTAGCTCACTTTGATACCATTTTGTCATACCTCTCCTATAATAAATATGGTTAACAACCTTTTGACACTCCATGTACAACAACATATGTTTCCATAATGCTATGTTGATTTAATACGAAGGAGTTTACAAGCTTTGTGCATGATTAATTAATCTTATTTTGTCAAATGGTCAATGATCAATGCTTAGGTAATTTGTTTATGGAAAATGGTTAGTTGGTTGAAGAATATTATTCCTAACAAGTATCATGTTTTATTCAAGTGCTTTTGAGACCAAGTTATTGAAGATCTTTCTTTTCCCATGTTTATATGATGATGATGAAAATGTTTTCCTTGTACTTGGATAATATTATGCATGATTATCATGACAAAATGGTTTAATAAACATGCCCACAAGGGATACATTGCAAAGAGAAAACTTCCTTTGGTTTAAGTATCAAGTATTAGGGGTACCTATTCTACAAAAAATATACACCTAGTTGGGTCTTCTTGAAACTCATACCACATTCTAGGCAGACAACAATAAGAATAGAACTTGGAAAATGATTGCACATACCCTCAACCACACTAATGAGCTCATTCGCAATTCTCTTCAACTTTCTCACCTAATATCTGCAACTTTGAGGAGAATATTACACGATGGCACCAATATGCTTCATGGGATTTTCCCATATAAAGAGAAAATAAAATCTACAAAATATTTTCTCCATCAAGTTGAGGTTCTATTGCATGTTTTTTCTCCTTTTAGAGAACCTAATGTTATTCTTTAAACATGTGGAAATATAATATGTCATATACTTTCATCGGAACACCTTACCTCATGTTATTGAAATCAAGGTTACATTAAAAATTCATTGTATTTAGAAAATTTCACTCATTGTCTTTTGATTAAGCATAGATATTTTGAATGAAATGAAATCAAACATTAAATTCAAAATTTTAAAGGTCAAGAAAGAACTCTAACACAAAATTTTAATCCTTCAAATATCATCCAATAAACTGGAAAGAAAAAGATAAAATGTTGTATAATAACCAACAAATCTAGAAAGATGAAAAATGCCTAGTAATGCCCATCTTAGACAAATTATATGCATGCATATTCCCAGCAAACTCCTAACACTTGAATACAAGTGATTTCGCCCAACTAATCCAACAATTTCTTTCACGGATTTCACATGAATATTTCAGCTCTAAAATATTAATTTAGAAATGAACAAATTCTATAATTCAACACAGCTCCACGATAAACTCTATGATTTATGCAATGAGAGAAAAACAAGCATAAAATCGATCCAACAATACATTTACAAGGACTTAACACTGAACATAGCATACACAATTTATTTTATCATACCAATTCAAAATTCAATTCCTAACGAAAAATGATTACAAGACAAAGAATTCACTTATCTAGAAACTACTTCTCCAATAAATAACTGTGAACGAGGCATTCTCCACCCAGCCTTAGGAAACTAACTCTAGAATTTTCAACCACTTTCCACCCCTGAACTGAGATTATTAACACACTAGGATGAATGAAATCATGTAGCCAATTCTAGGTATTCATAGCTACTCTCAATGAATTATAAAAAATACCCATGTTCTTACACTTATCTCTTTTCCCAATTCCAAGCCTAAATTCTTGCACCCCCCTCTCTCAAGAACAATTCCCCCAAAAATAGAATCTAAATTATATGATGCATGGGAACTTGGCACCATGATACCCCCCCCCCACACCACCACCCAACCAACACGAATTACAACCAAAGAACATTAAACTCTCCCTAAGGTCTTAACTTTGGCCTTTAATAAAATAATCATAGAACACGATAAAGGTCCAAACCTAGGTTTAATTTACACATTAATAACATAACCAAGGTCCTAGGATCAAGTTAATACTTAGACAAATGTCTCAGGATACCCAACCCCCCCTACCATTCCCCTCTTGTGGATTCATAGTCTCCCATCATTTAGCATCCGCTTTGTGTGCACCAACCGTTATTTTTATTTTTAATAATAATTTGTTCAGTTACAAGTCTTTAAAGAGGGGAGGGTAATTATGTGAGGAGATATTAACTTTACTTTGAATAGATTGGAGGTGGGGGGGGGGGGGGACTGTCGGAATGCGCAATTTTAATATTACACGTGTAATGATGTCTAGTATGATGTTGTAAGATGTCTTATCTAGCTTTGGAAGGCATAAATAACTCTAATATTAAGTAAAAAGATTTAACCCAAATGCACCATGGAGTAATATGCTCCTATTACCTTTCATTATATAAAGAGGTAGAACATAATTTATTCCACATGTATTTTCGGATTTTATTCTTACAAATCTCTCGATATATACTAGAGGTGAAGGAAAGCCAGGCTTTGGGCATATCTTGTGGATTCAATTGTAATGCTATTGTAAAGTTGTGGAGCATATGTGGGGTGGAGCTCTCTTGTAATAATGGAGATTTCTGAAGAATAAAGAAGACCAAACCTTCCCTGATGAATGTTTCTCCATTTTGGGTTTTACCAAGTATATTTGGTGTATTGTTCTTTTGTTCTCTTATCTCTTATTTCTTACATGATTATTGTTGTTTGTATGGATTGAAGGCTAAACAAGTATACCTTTGCTATTGATTTACATGTTAGTGTAAATGTATTGTTGTATGCTATGCATATTCTCAATATTCTAACATGGTATTAGAGCTAGTTGCTATGTTCTACCTTCTTCGGTAATTCTTTGAATTTTTTTACAAGCAAAATTCTTCAAATTTTGATAGTTGGGTCCTTCATACTTTGTATATTTGTCATCTGATCTATCAACCCAAGTGGTATTCTTTTTAGATCTAGTCATTTTGCTACATGTTTGATTTTTTTTCAAAACCTAACCCTCACCATTAAGTTTCATAATTTCTTCAAGTTTCTCTTGATTTTTTTTTGTAGATCTGGATTAAAATCATTTGTATACTAACTTTCTGTCAAGAATCTATTTGTTTTGTAATATATATAATTTGTTTTCGACTTTGGTTGTGTTTTGTTGCAGGTTTCCATAAGGGATGGTGACTATTTTGCAATTTTCAAAATTTTGACATATTTCAAGGCAGCTTTTGGCTAATTCACATCTTTTGATCTGAGAAAGCATGAATTTTCTGGGAATTTGTGCCCTGTATTCAACGAAAGTGCTAATTTGTTCTAGGATTTGCACCTTTTGTTCAGTGAAAGCACAAATATGTCTTGTTTGGCTGTTTTTTCGCCGAATTCGATTTTTGACTCTCGTTTCTCTACTGTAGGGTTAAATATCTAGCTGTTAGCAATTGTTAGGCTTCGGTTTCAGTGAAGAATTTATGGTTTTTAATCACTTTTCTTCTTTTGAAACAAATCAATTTTTTGCATTTAAGGGCTTCATTATTTTGTCACATTATTATTTTTATTGCTGCATTAGTTGGATCTAACTATCTATCTTGGAAGAGAAAGATGATTGAAGTGCTTAGGAGTAAGAAATTATGGAGATTAGTTAAAGGTGATCAAACGAAACCAACCGATGCAAAATATTTGACAATATGAGAACATCAATGTGTTCAAGCAAGAGGACATAATGGACAAACTATTTATTATAGCTTACAGGTACACAGTGAGGCTGAGGATAGTCCTATTGAGGCATGGAAAACTCTAGATTCTTTATTTGATAAAAGTGACGATGTTTCTACTTACTATCTTGAAAAAAAGAGCCACGAGTTAGACCCTAAATATTTTGATAGAATAGAGTCATTTCTTGCTAAAATTAAAACATTTAATGATAAGTTAAATAATTGTGGTTCTGATTACAAGAAAAATGATAATGCTCTTACTATTCTTGTTGAACAAAATTTACCTTCATGCTTTGATATTGTCATCCAAACTAGGAATAGAACTATTGAAATTTCTAAAGGAACTTTGAAACCTACTTTTGATTATTTTTGTAAAGGTTTGATAAATGAGCAAGATAGATTAATTGATAGTAGTCAATTATCTAATAATAAATCTCCAATGACATATAGTAAAAATAATCCTAATAGGAATTTTAAAAACTCTAAACCACATAATCAAGGATCAACTTCTAATGACGATGTTTGTAACATGGTGTCTAATAAAAAGAAAGTGCATTATCCTTGTAAACATTGTGGACAAACCAACCACCCTGAAATTTTTTACTTTAAACGAAGACGTGAACTTGCGAAAGCAAAGAAGAATTCCTTTGAAGAATAGTCGGTGTACCTATGTGCCTATTATGTTCAACCTATTAAGTTGTCTTCTAATGTGGAATGGATAGTGTATTTTGGTGCATCTAACCACACGTCTGGTACAACTCCTTATTTAATGCTTATGACACTAAAAACACACACACAACATAAAGTATATCTAAGTGATGGTAATAATCTTTCAATTTTAGGATCTGCTAGTGTTAATGTTCCTCATGGTACTTTGGAAGATGTGTTTCATGTTCAAGGAATGCCCATCAACTTGCTTTCTATTTATCATGCACGTTAGAAAGTTTATAAATTTTATGCTTGGCCTAATAAGTATGTATTACAAGATATCAAACACAACTTCAAAATTGTTTCTTCTGGTCCCGTTGATCATAATGTTGGATTATATAAGTTTATTGGTTTTAATTCAAGCAAAAACCAACCTTTTTATTCCTATGTTGCTCATGTTGATGAACAAAGTAAATTATGGCATGGATATTATGTCACTTGAATTATGGTAAAATGAAAATGATGTCTAAAATGGTACTTGGCTTACCTTTAATTTATTCCTCTAAAGGTGTTTGTGAAGGTTGTGTTCTTGGTAAACATCATAAAGCAATGTTTGATAAAGGTAAATCTTGGTGTTCTAAGAACCATTGTAACTAATTCATAGTGATATTTGTGGTCCTCTTGAAACTCCTTCTTTGTCTCATGTGTTGAGCATTGGTTGTCATTGATGTCAACTAAAGATGATGTCAAGTGTTTGAACATCATCCAATGTCAAAGAGGATGTCAACTGATTCAATATGAGTCATTGATATCAACACAATCCAAAGTGGATACAACAGTTCAACATGAATATGAAGAAGCCACTTTGGGGAAGTCTACTACGCATAATGAAGGAAGCATGAACATCAAAAGCATATGTGCAAGAGGTAAAGGTGACAAACATACAACACTGAAGTACATCTAAATGCATAGATATATGAAGAAGACAAGAAGCATACATGTGCAAGATGACTAAACTGACATGGATGCCAGTCCGAAAAAGTATATCTAGTCACTACATCCATTCTATCTGAAGATGCTTACAATATCTTGGAGATTATCTATAAGAGAAGATGTGAATCAAGGATGCATTAAACATGCAACTTTGAAGTATATATAAGAGGTACATTCATGCATAAGATATCAAGGAGAACATCATAAAGTCTGGAGAAGTACATAATACGACACTTCATACAGATCCAAAAGGACACCTCGTGATGATTGTGTTCAAGAAGGAACACAAGCAATGTACTCTACATCATGAAGCCCTTGCACAGATATTGAGTCCACTAAGACATACTATATCATTACAACAAATGCAAAGAAATTTGTTGGAAAATAGTTCAAGTGCCCAAACTTCCAAGTAGATGATTGGACCAAAGGGATAAGCAAGCTAGCAAGTCTAAGTGTTGCTTAGTCAACAGTTGGGGAGTGCGCTGGAAGAAAGGAAAAACAGATGGTCGGACAATCCTGAAAGCGCGCAAGCACAACTAATAAGACGAAGCCTTCTAGCGGTGAAAAGTGCACAAGTTCCTAAATGGGTACGATCGGTTGAAGATCAAAATGGACAAATGCTACAACCGATGAACATCAAGTGTGCAAGACCCACAAGCAGGAAAAAGGAAGAGGTCAAAGTCCCACAAGCATGAATAAGGAAGAGGTCAAAAGTGGAAAGATTAGCAGAGTTCCAACCGAAAAATTAACGGATTTTCAATGGAAAGGTTGGCGGAGTTTTGGCAAAAAGTTGAAATATTGGTGGAGTTTCAGAAAAAAAGAGGAAAGATAGGTGGAGTTTCGGTGGAAAGTGTTGGAATATTCTCACCATCATTTTTATATTTGCATGCATTGTGCATGCATCCAACCATCAATATGGTAGTATCCCCAGCACCTGGAGCCTATTTGCAGCCCCATAGAGCCTATTTTTAGCCCTCAGTAGCCCTCCTACCTACCTAGTGCACCTTGTTTTCCTCACCTGGATGACATATGCACCCCACTACACCTACTTAGATTCTAACAGTCAGTTGCAACATTGATTGACCAGTTCTTGCATTTATTGCTTAGTTTAACTGCCTGTAGCTTCCAGTTGTCTGTATCAGAGTACCACTTGACCTATTGACAACCTCATGCGCCCTCCTTGGAGTCTCCATCCCTTGATTTGTGCTCACATGGCTTAGTTAGACTCAATTGACTGACTTTTGACTATTTGTGACTACTCCCACTGATTGGGTGATGTCTCCAATGCTATCCAAGCCACACATTGAGGAGAATTCAAATCACCTTTGGCTATTTCGAATTCACTTGACAGCATTGTTATTGTATTCATTTTTCACAGTGCCAGCTTGGAGCTGATGTATGATTATACTGCAGATTTCTCCATTTCTGAGTTTATGAGTGATAATTGATTCATTTCTTCTTCTTCTTCTCTGCAATTCTTGAGTGAGATTTGTGAGGTTTACTCTAGCTGTGTGATCTATCCTGTAGAATTACACATGTACAACTAAAATAAGACTCTTTGAATGTAATTTAAAGGCCATGTATGCCATTATGGGTGGTATAATTTGTCAAGGTTATGCATCGTACCTCAGTAAAATAAATTTGGGACAAGCTCAAGAATGTGTATGAAATTAATGTTAAAGTCAAAGGGGCCAAACTACAAACTTATCGAAGACAATCTGAACACTTGAAAATGAAGGAAGATGAAGACATTGCAACTTGTTTTCTTCGAGTAGATGAAATTGTGAATACCATGAGAGGAATAGGAGAAAAGATTAAAAGTTTAGTAATTGTTCAAAATATACTCAGATCTCTCCCGATGAGATTTGATTCTAAAATATAAGCTCTAGAAGAAAGACAAGATCTATATAATTTAAGCATGGATGAATTACATGGAATTCTTACAACATACGCAATGAGAATAGAATAGGAAAATCCAACTAGAAGGGAAGTGACTTTCAATGCCTCCAATAAGATAAGGAAGAGTAATAAAAAGTCAAATCATGCTCATGCTCCAGCTATAGTGATGACATACAATGAAGAAGAGGTCAACTTTGTAAGAAATTTAAAAAGGGGAACCAAAAAGTACAAAGGTAAGCTTCCTTTCAAATGTTTTAATTGTGGTAAAGTTGGTTATTTTTCTTCCAAATGTCCTTATGCAAAAGGGTTAGATAGTGATGAAGAAAAAGTTCCCAAGAAAGAAAATAAATATTAGAAAAGAGACAAAGAAAGAAATAAAAGAAGATTTTTGAAAAAAAATATTCTCTATTCAAAGGAAGACAACTCCTCATATGATGAAGGTGATGATAGTGACAGTGACTCAGAAAGAGTGCTCTTCATGGAATTCGAAGAAACTGTTAAAGATAATGAGGAAGAATATGAAGAAGGAGAAGTGAATATTGAGGTAGAATTGCTCAGTGCCTTAAGTGATCTAAGAAAAAAAGGAACAAAAACAAGTTACTCAAGGAAGAGTTGAGCGAACTAAAAGAACGCTCCGACAGAAATCCCGAAGAAACAAAGAATATCTTTATGGATCTAAAACTTCAGTTGGAAAAAGGAAAGACGATTGAAGAAACACTCATAATAAAAATGGAAGAAAAGGAGAAGATACAGGGAGAGCTAGGAGCTGAAGTACTCCCACTCATAAAAGAATTACAGAAGGACACCCAACAAAAATTTGGCAACAACTCCAAAATACTGGATGAAATCATTAGTATCCAAAGAACTTTCTATGATAGGTCTAGTCTTGGATACAAACAAAATGATTCTGATAAGGGTTCAAGCTCTATGATGACTGTAAGTGAAGTAGAACAAATAATTTATGCATATGATATCAAGGGTTCCAAGCCTCTAAAGGATGATATACAAAAACCCACAATGATAAAGAAGAATCTAGAAGAATATTGTGCATTCTGAGGAACATGGAAGCAACCACCAATAATGAAGAAGACTCGGATTGAAGGCCATGATTTCAAAATATCTACACCAACTAGAAGAACACCCACATCGAGGTACCAAAATATTTTCCTTGGCTTATGTCATTCTTGTAATAATTTTGGGCATAAATCTATAAATTGTAGAGCCTATGCACATGGTAGAAACACATGGAATGGAAATGGCTATGAAAAATCTAGGAATCATTATGAAGGGAACTATCTCAAAAATCCTCGTGTGGATTTTGATAGAAGTTATAACAGATTCAAAGCTTTGAATTATGAAACTAAATGTTACAAATGTAATAATTTTGTACACATAGCTAGAAATTGTAGAAGTGGTTTGATAATGTCTTCAAGGGAAACTAGACACGTTCCAAAACAACAAAGAATTTGGAAAAAGAAGAAAGAAGACTTGGAGGTTGAGGAATGTGGGTTTGCCTTACAATCCAAAGACAAAATATGTCAATGGTGTGCCGATAGTGGATGCTCAAAGCATATGACAGGTGACAAAAACAAATTTGTGTAATTAAAGAAAGAAAAAGAAGGGTTCGTCTCGTTTGGCAATAACAACTCAGCCAAAATTTTGGGAAAAGGCACAGTTAATCTTGGAAACAAAGATGCTTTGAAAGAAAATGTCATACTTGTTGAAAATATGAAGCATAATATGTTAAGTGTTAGCGAGATGTGTGACCAGGGACACACTGTCTTATTCAATTCAAAATAATATGAAATAAGGAAAGAAGGATCAAGTAAACTAGTGGAAACAACAACAAGAACTCCAAACAACATATACATCGTGAATGAAATCGGGAAAGAAAGTTGTTGTTTGGGAAAGGAAGATGAAAGTTGGATTTGGCAGAAAAGAATGGGTCATATCAATTTGAAAATATTACCAGGGTCAACAAGAGGCAAGCTATAAGAGAAATGCTTGAAATTACAAAACCAACCAATACTTTGTGCAAGCATTGTCAACAACACAATTTGAATTCAAGACAAAGGAATACTCTACAACAAAACCATTGGAAATTGTACACACTAATCTGTATGGGACAATGGGGATAAAAGGAATGGATGGTGAGCAATACTTCATGCTACTCATTGATGACTACACAAGAATGACATGGGTTTTCTTCCTCAAGAAAAATTCACAAGCTTTCGAATGTTTCAGGATATTCAAGGAAATGGTCGAAAATGAAACATATTTGAAAGTCGAATGCTTAAGATAAGACAATGGAGGTGAGTTCACTTCAAATGAGTTCTTGGTATTTTGTGAAGAACATGGAATAAAAAGGGAATTCTCAATAGCTAGAACACCTCAGCAAAACGGAGTTATTGAAAGAAAAAATAGAGTTGTACAAGAAATGGCTAGAACCATGATGAATGACTCCAAGATAAGTGATGTCTTTTGGGTACAAGCAATACATACAACCATTCATATATTGAAAAAAGGATTGCTCAGAAGTAATAGTGACCAGAATCCATATGGGGTATGGAAAGGAATACCAACCAATGTCAAACACTTCAAAGTGTTTGGAAGCAAATGCTACATAAAAAGGGAAGACAAGAAGATTGGGAAATTTGATTCCCGGGTGGATGGAGCCATATTTGTTGGGTACTCATGGAAAAGCAAAGCATACATATGCTATAATCTAAGACTCAACAAGATAGTGGAAAACATCAATGTAAAAATTAATGAAATCAGCTTGTTGAAAACTAGGGATGAAAGCAAAAATTCAGACATCCTTGAAGAACATGATGAGATGGAACTGAAGCGGGAAGAAGAAGAATAATAATAAGAAGAAAAATAACAACAAGAAGAGAAATAGCTAGAAGAAGAACAAGAAGAAGAAAAAAAAAAAATTTCAAACACCTTCTAGGACACCTAACCGCTGGGTTCAAAAGAATCATCCACCAAGAGAAATCATTGGAGATAGAAGTTCCGTAGTAGAAACCAGAAGAAAAAGGAAAGCACAGACACCGAAACAAGGACACTTTTCTTTACTATACAACATCGAACCAAGCAACTTCAAAGGAGCTGTAAATGATGAACATTGGATCAAGGTTATGGAAGAAGAATTAAATCAGATAAAGAAGAATGAGACATGGGAGCTGGTTCCAAGACAAAAGGATAAAAATGTGATTGGTACAAAATGGGTTTTCAAAAACAAGCTCAATGAAGATGTATAGGTAACTAGAAACAAAGAAAGACTTGTATGCAAAGGATATGCTCAAGTTGAAGGAATAGAATTTGAGGAAAATTTTGCTCCCGTGGCCAGAATGGAAGCAATTGGAATGATCTTGGCTTATGCATGCTCCAAAAGGATCACAGTGTATCAGATGGATGTAAAATCAACATTTTTAAATGGAGAATTAGAAGAAGAAGTCTACATCGAGAAACCAAAGGGATTCCTACTTTTAGAATATGGAGACTATGTTTGTAGATTAAAGAAATCTCTGTATGGACTTAAGCAATCTCCTAGAGAGTGGTACTCAAGATTGGACAGGTAATTACAACAACAAGGTTTTAGAAGGGGAAATGCAAATAGTAATCTCTACATAAAATTGGATCAATACAATATGATTATTATTGAAGTGTAAGTTGATGACATCATCTTTGGAAGTAATGATGACAGGTTGAGTCAGAATTTTCCAAGGATATGCAAAATGAATTTGAAATGTCCAAACTTGGGGAGTTAAATTTCTTCTTGGGACTCCAGATATCTCAACTACATTTTCATTTCCCAAACCAAGTACATCAAGGAAACGTTGAAGAAGTTCAAAATAGAAGAATGCAAACCAATAAGTACTCCTATGGTCACCGGTTGCAAGTTAAGCAAAGATGACGAATCCAAAGAAGTGGATCGGAGACTCTTTAGAACGATGATTGGAATCCTACTCTATGTGACGACCTCAAGACCAGATGTAATGGAAGTAGATGGATAGGTTGCAATATTTCAAGCAGCTCCAAAGGAAACTCATGTTCTATAAGTAATAGTTATCTTAAAGGAACAATAGATTTTGGGCTATGGTATCCGAAAGGAAATAAGTTGACTATGATTCCCTACACTGATGCAAATTGGGCATGAAGTATTGATGATAGAAGAAGTGCTAGTGGAGAAAATTTCTACTTAGGTGACTACTTAGTGTCCTGGTTGAGCAAGACGAAATCTTCAGTATATTTATCCACAACAAAAGCATAATATATTGCAGTATAAGCATGTTGTACTCAATCTCTATAGATGAAGCAATCTATGCAAGACATACAGGTGAAATATGATGATCATATTCCAATACTCCGTGACAACAACAATGCTATAAACATCTCCAATAATCCAATGACACATTCCAAGATAAAACATATTCCTATAAAGTTTCACGTTCTACGGGAACAGGTCACAAAAAATAACATCAAGTTGGAGTACATTGAAACAAAGAAACATATTGCATATATTTTCATGAAGCCTCTTCCTAGGGAGACATTTGAGTATCTTAGACAGAAACTGGGAGTAATTTCTACTCCAAATTGATTTGCATAGTCTCAACAAGAAAGGAAGATGTCAAGGGGAGAAATACTGATAGTGGGAGTTACCCTTTGTCATTGATGTCAAAGGGGGAGAGAAAGATCAGAATCATGAAGACAGGGGAAGCATGGTCCTAGGAGGAGTATGATGCTTTCCACCAATGACAAAGGGGGATATTGTTGAATGATGTTTTCATTGATGTCGAAATCCAAGCATAAGTATATATAAATCCAAAGTGGTCCCCTTATGGAGTAGCTGTCAAGCATGGCCCTCACAAGATGAGATAATATGTGGTTGTATCTACATGCCCACTTTGAGTGGTACAAAAATAGAGAAAGTCCCTAAAGCCATGGAATATGCCCCTAAAGTGATGATAATGTGTCCACGTGACCATGATGAAGTGAAAATTGAAGAAGCCCCAAATCCCCTTAATGATGACGTGTCTACATGACCATGATGAAGTGAAACTTGAAGAAGCCCCAAATATCCTTGATGCAGACATGAAGTGGTCAAGAAGACAAGTCAAAGACCCTTGATGAATCCATGAAGTGGTCATTGACCCATTGAAGAAGCCCCTAAATTGTAGAAGACAAAATTAATGATAAGTTATAGGTTGGCCCTAAAGTGAACTAAAAGTGATCTTGCACTTGTATAAATAAGAAGAAACTCATTTGGCATTTGAAAAAACATCAATTCAACCCAGATAAGGAAGAGGAGCAAATTTCATACTAGAGGAGCGAATTTACAAGGAAATATGAAGTGAAGAAGGGTGGAATTCCAATGGAAGATGAAATCTTGTGATGATTTGTTCTAGGGTTTTTGTTGTGAAATCTGTTTCAGGTCATCTTGGAATTTTCGCTCTAACTTTTGTTTTGGGATGATTCATACCATGAAATTCTGATTGGATGGAGGTAAGATGTTTGAGTACTTGTGGTACAAATTTTATATTTTGGTGCTCTATATTTTAGGATACACGACCTCTGGAAGTTAGGGTTTCTAAATCATCTTCAAACATGTTATCTTGGATTTTTTGCTATATATTTTGTTCTAGAAAGATTCAAATAGTTCCCCTTGGAGAAGATGAATTAGAGAGTATGAAGAACCTGTGTTATGAGTTTTAGATGTTATTATACTATATTTTTGGATATATGACCTCGGGAAGTTATGGCTTCTAAATAATATAGAAATCAGATTTAAACAGGCCAGGTTTGCATTTTCGCTCTATCGCTTGTTCTAGAAAGCTTAAGATAGTGCCCCTTGGAGGAGATGAAGTAAAGAGATTGAAGAACTTGTGATACGAGTTTCAGATGCTAGTCTACTATATTTTCATAGATATGACCTCAAGAATTTAGGGTTTGATTACAAACTTGAAGGGCATCTTCTTAAAGGTTTTATTGCAGATTTGGAGGACATATTTGAGGCATGTACAAGTTGACATAGTGACAGTGATAGTGATAGTACTAGAGACAGTGACATATTGATTCTCTTACTCATATCATGGTGTTCGGGTGGTGCTAGGGTGAGTTGGATCTCAATGAGGATTCATGTCCTCTCTACAGGTTGGAGCTTATGCCTTAGGGAGTGGGTGCTTCCTTCTAGTTGCAACTAGTAAAGCTAGGGGGTTGTAGCCTCCTTTTAGTAGGTGCTAGAGAAATTAGGGAGTGGGTGCTTCGTTCTAGTGGATAATCAATTGAATGTAATCTTTGTATTATATAAGAAAATCATTCTTTGGTTTTCTCCCATTTGGGTTTTCACGTAAAATCTCTTGTGTACTATGTATGGTTTATTTGATGATGAATTTCATTGTTAATTGTTAATTTTTACTTGTTCTATTTGAAGTTTGAAATGGTAAAAAGAGCTCAATACTGATTCACCACCCACTCTTAGTATTGGTGAATATTCCAACAATTATTTGATCAATTATTGTTTTGTTTAGTTATCCATTCCATGGAAGCTAGCAGTGCAACCATCAAAAGCAAATTACCCTCACAATTTACGAGACTACTCTAAAATAAGGAGTGAACCATGTTCTTTGGGTATATATACCGTAATATTGTATATTATTTGATGAACTTTAAGATTGTGTGCTATGCTAATAAAAACATGTCAATTTCTCTTATGACCTTCACCTTAGACCTATCTAGATGAATATTATGAGTAGAGAATCTAGTAGGAGTAGCATTCAATTTTTTGCATATTGAATAATGCATCACATTTGAAGAAGATCCTAAATCCACAAGGTAATTGTGCACACTCTTGTTGAAAATTTGAAATGTTCACAAGAATGGCAGTGTCTATGATTTATATTTCTTACTTGAGATAACAACATTTACAACTGATTCTTGCAAAGTATTAGTTGTGATTTTGTGATAGTTAGTAATAGTTGGTGATTGTGACTTGTAGTTTCTTTATAAGCATTCAACAACAACTTTCTTGTTGAGCAATTTTACACATGTCAAGAATAGAGATATTCTCCTTGATTTTATTGAGCTCTTCAACTATGTTATATTCCATGGAAAAAAAATCATAATTACTAATTGAAGTTTTGTTTTCTTTCTGATTATTGGTTTAGGTTCTAACAACAAAAGTATGTGTCTAATTTTTCTTGTTATTCGAAACTTAGGGGTTAAGAGGAGTGATTTGTGGGGTATCTCCTCTTCTTCTCAAGTTGTATCCATTTTGGACATGTCACTCCTCTACTTGTTTTTCATCATTGACAACGATAAGACCAAAATCATGCCCCAAAGATCCATATATGTTTTTTTTGGTTCTTCTATTTCCTCCACTACTTTTAGCTAACAATTGGATATGTACCTCTTCCTTCCAGAATTCAAAATATCAAACAAAGAACCAACCAAGTTTTCAAAAACATATTTGCACCTAATTTTTCAAATAACATATAAGGATCAAATATTCAAGTACTACTAGGCACCAGTGAGTCATAAACAAATTAAATATTCAGAATCACCCAATAACATTTCTCTCTAATGCAACCTCCCCTACAAAATGACTACATGTTTAGTTAGAAAAAACTCCCAATCAAGTCCTAGCAAAAGAAAAATATGAAAGGAGGTGCTTCATTGTCAAAGCCAACAATCTTCCATCTCATGGAAAAATACTACATCTAGCTTAGCCTTCTGTAGACTCCCTAAACAAACTTCCTATGTCTTGGGATCATCATTCCTCTCACATTCCTATAATAAAGAGAAATATTCATTCAATGAATAGAGAGTTGGATATAACATTGAATTTGTTACTTAATGCTACACTGTATAAGGAAAAGGAAACCTTGTCTGTGGAATGGGCCATAGCTTCCTTTAATGAATTTTCTTGAGGTATTCAGGACTCACTATTGTACCATGATTCTCCAAAGGAGTAAAAGAAAAACCCCCTTCCTTTTGTTGGACTTAAGCTTCCAAGATTCATTAACATCCATACCTTGGGATTGATCACTGACACCTAAAATAAAAGTCAACATAGTACTCTATCTCTATGAGATATTAATAGGTCTAGAGGCATAAACTTGCATTGGTTGTGAGGTAGGTAACCCAGTACTTGTGGATGAATCTTGAGTCAAACCAGCACCAAAAATAACTCCCAAACTCTATAGTGGATGATACATAGCCTCACTAATCTATGTCTAAATGCAATCCTTCTTGTCGCACTTGGACACGACCCATTGATGACCCACCCATGTTAGTTGGGGCAGCTAATATTGTAGCACATGTACCTTGAGAAGCTTTCAAAGGTAAACCTCTGCTAACTTGGGTGGTCGTTGTTGTAAGACCAGTACCTTGAGAAGATGTTAGAGGTGGTTTTTGATGTGGGTAGTCACAACTGAGGTAATATTGAGCTTGACAAGAAAAAAAATCATTGGGTAGATTCATATAGGGAGCCTTTTGTTGAGGAACCCCATCTACCCTCATAAGTAAAAAAAAGGGGGGAAACTTCTTCTTTATATCAACTTCTACACACTCCCTAGGGTTTCCATTAAATTAATTGCATTGGCCATCTAGGATCAACACTTTACCAAATCCATTGGAAAACAAGTCTAGAAAAGGATGTAGGTCAATTGGGATAGAAGGGAACACTGAACACAAAGGATAATGGGCTTGTCCTCTATCCCCTACATTAAACTCTACCTTCCACAATTGGGAATTGTCTTACATTTGGTTTTTATGTTTTATGCACTCATCTAGAAAGTGGTTTTCCACCAACTTCATAGCATTAATATACTATGGACAAGTTTTCTCAAAACGATTAGCTTGATGGTAATTACAATAGTTATACATAACTACTCCTTCTAAGTCTATGTTTAAATCCGCGGGTAAAGGGGCAAGTGGTTTTGGTGGAAAATAGGTCTTCTAAAGAATAAAGTATAAGGCCTCTATGTTGAAGTACCTTTTTGTATTCTCTCTTTATATCTATGATTTTATTAGTTAGTCTTTTTACCATGCATTGAAGACTATCTAGCTCAAAATGATATTTTTCTTTAACATCTAGACTTGTTTTTTGTGGGGGTCTAGGAAAAACAATAGATTTATTTGGAGGGATATTTTCTTTCTTAGCAAAAGCATTGTGATTTTCTTTAGAGCTCATTATTTTAGCTTTGACCTTTTTTTGCTTCTTTAAAATTTTTTATTTTTATTTTTTAAAACATGTTGAATTATGGATCATGAACTTTGAATCTTGAACTAATAATAATTTATAAGAATCTCATTGTAGATGTATTCATTTAAGGTTATATTATTCTTATGCATTTTAACTTCTATTTGATGGGATGAGTGGCTTCTTATAATATTTATACTCATACATATTTTGTTCAAGTTTACATAGTAGAATTATTAGATCATAATGTTTGAAAGTCTACAGTGAAGGATGATGTAGGAATACATTGGGGGTCTCAATCTAATCCGGGTCAAGGGATTAGGTTTTGGATGCTGCAGAATAAATAAATATTGTATTATGAATTGTTAAGAAAAACACAATGAGAAAGATGGAGGTGTAAAGCTAAGTTTTGCTAGTTTTTCTGGTTAATTGGGCTCTTAATATAATTCAGGATAAGGGATAAGCCTTTTCGTATGCTGCGGAATACCTAAATATTGTATTGTGAATAATTAAGAAAAACACAATGAGAAAGATAGAGGTGAAACTCTAAGTTTTACGAGTTTTTCAGGTTAAGGGTTTCCAAGGTAAATCTCTATTTATTGTGTGTGTGCAGTTGTTTAATCTCTATTTTGCTTAAGAATTGATATATCTTGTTTCACTTCACAGGTTTAGAACTTACAGCCCTAACTCATATCAAATGAATTATTCCCTCTAAAGTAGAAATTACTTATCCATTAGGGACTTTATGTGCCCAGATGTGATCATATATTAGCTTTTCAAGTCCAAAAAATTTCCTATGATACTTTGAATGTGTATAATGAGGTGTCCACTTAAGAAAACTTGGTGAGGTGGAAATTTATGATGTGCTTAAACTTATAATACTTTTTTTAAGGTTTTAAAGTTAGGTAAATATGGAAAATAACGAGGGAGGGTGCACCATAGGTTGCTATCATAGTTGATTGACCTAGTCAATATTTTGGGTTAAAATTGATCCATGGAAAGAACTTTAGAGATTGGTCCCTAGTTGGATAGAAAAGTGAAACATTACCCTTTCATGTTACAAGGTATTGATGACTTGATGCATAATGGACACATATCACTAAAGTAAAATTATGTTTGGAAAAAGGGGATGGGTAATCACAAAAAACATTGAGAAAACATGATAGGTAATCACCATACCTTAAACATTTGTATAATTGCATTATAGTTAGTGTAGGACATCAAGGTCCAAGGCGAGCTCTTGAAAGGAATGCACGATAGAGGTAGATGGTGGCTAAAGGCATCATGAGGATGAACATTACCGTTAAAAAAATTAAGTTTTTTACAGTATTATGAGGAATATCATAGAGTTATGTAAAGACCTATAATAAAATAAATTAAAGCGAGAAAGAAGAGGGAGTGAATGTGAACTCCAAAACAAGAAACTCAAGCAAGAAGCATAAAATCCAAGGAACTCATAAAGATTAATCCCCTTGCTTTGATGACATATACATTCGTACCAATAAAAGGTATAGAGAAATTTTTAGTCTACATCAATTCATAGAAAACATGAGAGAAAACCTAAATATATATCGACTTATTAACAAGGCAATGTGGTAGCAAATCCTTACCATTAAAAGCAAAAAATTGCATCTAATAACATTGTATTTTAATGGAAACACTTACAATGGTGTATGCTCGATACAAAGGTCTTTATGGAAACCTCTTAGTAAATTACATGGGAATTTGTGCTTTAGTGTGATAGATTTAGTGACAATAGAGAATGTTCTCTATGTCAGTGAAATATTAAGCTTCAATTCCACAAATAAAATTGCATGCTATTACAACAAGAAAAAATTAGTAACCAACACATGTAAAGGTGGCAATTCCAAATATTTGGAACAAATTCTCTTTTTGTGTTTAAGACCAGAAAGTTATCTCCATAAACTATAGTTTGCTTAGAGTAATAGGATCCAAATACTAGCCTTGATTGGTAATTCAATTATGATCAACATTGAAAACTATCCTCAATTTTGAAGACAGAAATATGGAGTTGACAATGATGTGATGCTACCAATACAAAACATTAATCTTTTTGGAAGAATTTTGTACATAAATTTGTCAGGTATTTATATCCATGCAAATGTGCTAGGTATGCACATTGAGATACACCTATTTAAGAGAGAAGTGAACTATTAAACTACAATAATATTCTCATGTAGGATACTCTACATTATATTTAATCTATTCATATGAATATGGATGATGCATTTTCATTCTGTGGCTAATGCATCTTGGTTTTCATATGGAGATGGATTGACAACTGTGTCCCTTTTAGGATGTGAAAAATGTGTAATACCTGCATGTCGTACAAATCTACAAGTGACAATAATGTGCCAACACAAAATATACTAGCCTCACCTCTATAATAGATATACAAGAATCCACTAATTTTCTTCCCATTTGGACTCAGTCCAACAATTGTAACATAGAATATATTGGGCAATGAGGATTGATCTCAATGACTCTTTTCATCTTAAGAAGTTTTATGTTTCTCACTAACCTGGAAATCCATCAAGACATCGCTCTTGACAATGGACTCAGCTTAGAGTCTGAAACTTATGTAGAGTTGAAAAAACCACACACATGCTCTCCATATCAGTATCCTTAACACAATGATGATCTATGAAAGCATAAACAAAAGTTTTAGGATTGTTGGTTTTGTTTGTTTTTGGCATTTGAAGAAAATAGTTTTTGTGAGGTTGCTTCAATTTTTCAATGTGTAAGATTTAATCATTGCCCAACCCATTTGGCTTCAACATGTTGTTTAGAGTGCCTTAAGAATTATGCTAGTTATACTATTATACTAAGTTAATTTTCCATGCACATGTAGATTCTTCGTTTTAAAGCTTTACCCAAGGACATTATTTTTCTGATCTTGGACACAAAGGTCTCACAGTACTACCTATTTTCCATTAATTGGTTGTTGCCCTATGTTCTATTTGACATTTAGTGCGAGCAGAGTGTGTGGTTATAACAACTATTTTTCCTCTACATGTCTTCCGACATCAACATGTATGGGATGAAAATATCAGTATTTTAATGGATGGAATAATTTAATACTTTACTTTTTGTAAGAATTTTAAATGCAATAAAGTAAAGGATCATTGAAAGATAGACAAGCACAAAATAAACAATAGTACACAACAACTTATCTCGGGAAACCCTCGTGGGGAAGAAAACCCATAAAAATTCTTCAGTATAGATTCGTCAGAAAGTACAATGTAAATCCCACAAAAGAACCCAAGATAAGATGTCTTCAAAAGTAGCTACTCTTCTCTCCCATGTGACTATACTTTTCTCCTCTACTCATGTGAACTTGAGTGAGTAAATGACATGACCAAATGAGGAGGGATACCCTCCTATTTATACTAATCATAAGACTGGCCTTTTTCCCTAACATGACCGACTTGATCTCTCAAACAGGGGCCGACTTGTATAGGATACAATAAAATATTATTTTCATGCTTTTTTTGGATTCTTCTAGGCTGACACAACTAGTAGGGTTTACATTGATTCTTTCAATGACTCTTACATGAATAAATACAACACAAATAATTCCCGAAGGAAGTACAATACAAATAATACAAATAAAACAAATAAGAATATCTTTTGAAGTTACATTCTTCAACACTCCCTCTTAACAAGGAAGGTATTCTTCTTTCGATGTCATCATCATCATCCCGCTGCTACAATTCTATAGTCTGACCATTGACTTCTGACATCTCTTGAATCTATACATCACTAGAAGTTTTGAATGAGCAAGTCATCCGATGGGTCTATCCCAAGAGCGCACATTACGTCGCACACGAAAACCACCTACATTGCCTCACCACGTGTATATATAATCTCGTGAGTGTAGCATAGGAGACTCAATTATGTCACACATTGTGACTACCCGCTAACACGTCACATCTCATCATGTGGAGAACATCCCAGGTCTGAAACCTGTGTCTTCGCACATTGGGGCAACACAACTCTGTGAGTGTACGTAGCCTAGGAGACTCAATTACGTCACATACACAGTGACTACCTGCTGCCATTTCACCTCATGTGGAGAGAAACCCAGGTTCGAAACCTACGTCTTTGCACATGTGTGTTTCCCAACATAGCACAATAGTCAGGAGACTCAATTACATCACCAATGTGACTACCTACTGCATCCTCATGAGTGTAGTCCAGGAAACTCAATTACGTCACTGAAGTGACTACCTGCGTCTCACACGTGCTATGTTACTCATCCCTGCCTCTTTTCAGGAACCTCGATCTAGACCACTCCAATATTGTCCCTGAAGTACTCAAACTTTACTCTCGACAGAGGCTTGGTCAACACATCGGCTATCTGCTCCTCCGTCGCTACATAATAGAGTCTATAGAGTCTCATTGCTCCTCTCTACACCATATCCCAAATATAGTGATACCCGATCTCGATGTGCTTCGACTTTTCATGAAACACCGGGTTCTCAGACAACTTCACACAACTCTGGTTGTCATAGAAAATACAAGTCACCTCTAACTCAAGATCGAGCAATCCTATAAGTAAATCCCGAAGACACACTGCCTCTTAGCTATCCGAACAAGCTTCCATGTACTCTGCTTCGGCTGTATTGAATGTCACGCTCATCTTCTTCCTACTGAACCAAGAGATCATACCTGATCCCAAGCTGAAGCAACACCCTAATGTGCTCTTTCTATCTGTGAAACTACTGGCCCAATTCACATCAACATAGCCTTGTAGCTTAATCTTTTGATCTGACACATATCTAAGGACATAATCAATCATACCCCTTAGGCACCTCAACACATGCTTTGTTGCAATCAGGTGAACACGTCTCGTCTCTACCATGTACTGACTCAATGTGTTCACCACAAAGCATATATTTGGACTCATGTTCGTTAAGTACTGTAATGTCCCCAGTTTGACCCTTATAATATTTTGGGCTATAACGTAAATATTGTATGCATATTATGTATGATTCTTAGCGTGGAGCTCAAGGCCAAGGCCCTGCTAGTGAACACTTGACCTCGAAGAGGCAATTATTGGATATTATGCTACCCATGTGCTAGTGAACCATGGGAATTGTAAATATGCATTTTAATATAAAATACCCACAACTAGCTATGCAATGCAACAAGAGATGGTGGCATGATTTTACAAGGAATTGGGAGGGAAAACATTCAAACCCCTGAGCCAATCAAGTCAAGCCAAGTGTCAATAAGAGAACCCATCAAACCCTCAACTACCCATGTTGACTTTTGTACCCAATCATTTACTCACCCAAGAGTTGGTTGAGGTAGTTAATGCCTTGGGGAATGGGAGGTATGGTTGTCCAAATTCGGGTATGGGCAAGCCACCCATCATGGAAAATCGTGTTTTGTCTCCTTGGGAAAGAAAAGAGCCACATAATTGCTCTCTAAGCGATTATTCACCATTGCCTTTCTCCCTCATGCAGCTCTAGCTTGCAGGGCGTTTTCCCCTCCTCATTCTTCCTGGGAATCCTTGTTTTCTTGGTTGGGAAGGGAGTTTTTGTGTTGTATACCAGTGGGGAAGAAGGGAAATAGATTTTGGGTCTTCCTGGAGGCCGTTTGGGCCATTGGAAAGGATCATAACCAATGGGAGAAATTGGTTTTTCTCCCTGGGGTTGAATTCTAAATTCCACAGTTTTTTCCAATGATTGTTTTGTTATGAGTAGACAGAGTATGTTGGGGTATGGGTCATGGGTCTCCGTTGCTATGGGCTTGAGCTTGAGTTCAAGTATCCTTAAATGAAGAGGGTTCAGTATTATCCTGATAAACCCAGCTGTGGACTGGCTTGGCTTAGTTGAAATGATGTTTTGGTTGTGTAGGAGTTTGAATGCCCCCTTTCCTTGTAGAAATCATGCCCAACTCGGGGGTGGCAGTTGTGTTGATAGAATTGATGAACACAACTGGCCTATGGTTGGGTGGAACGTTGCAGCGACATAACTAGTTGTTTGGGACAATTTCACAACGAAGATAAGTGTTCTCTGTCTCTTTATTTTACTTCTGCAATGTTTAATTTGATGACTGTAGATATGTTGTATGCATGAGTAATGTGTGTGGATAGTTTAATTCCGATGTGCATATTTGATTTGTTTTACATCTACACACAAAGGATTTATTCATATGATTCTAATGAATGGGCTGAGATTATGTGAAAGCCCCATAGATTGCTAGCATGTTCCCCTCCTCGAATTGGATCCGCGGGTGGGTACATTACAAGTACATCAATGAACCAATCATCTGTCTACATACTGTGGAATCCACTATCTCTGAAGAAGTATCACCCAACAACTTCAGATTCGATGCCATTGGTGTGGCCATGGACTTGCAATCCATCATCCTGAATCTCTTCAGGATCTCTACTACATATTTTCCTTAGCTAAGGAAAGTTCTTCTGGATTCTGCCACAGCTCAAGACATAAGAAGTAGTGCATCATACCCGGGTCTTTCATCTTAAACCCTGTGGTAAGTTTCCTCTTCGTTTCTGCAATGAGCTTCTCATCATCTGTCAGGAACAGATCACCACCTGTCAGGAACATATCATCTACATAAAAAAGTAGTATCTTTGGTTTTCCATCCTCAAACTTGAATTAAAGGTTGGAATATGCTCTACTCTTGGTAAATCCCAAGCTCATCATAAAACCATAAATCCTGTCGTACCATGTCCTGGGTGCCTGTTTCAAACCGTACAAGTCCTTCTTCAATCTACACACATGAGTCTGCCTATCATGTGTCTCAAATACTACTAGCTACTCCACATGCACTTCCTCCTCAGATACTACACCATTCAGGAAGGCAGTCTTCACATCCATATAATGTACCTTCCACTTCATTACTACGGCTATATCAAGTATATATCTAATCAAAGTGTATCTGGCCACAGGAGAAAATGTATCCTCATAGTCTATGCCTTCTTTCTGGGAGAACCCACGAGCCACAAATATTGCCTTGTATTTCTCGACACTTTCGCATGTTGCATGCTTTATCTTGTAGATCCATTTGGAAGACACTACTGACTTCCCTTTTGGTCTTGGAACCACATTCCATACATCATTCTTCATGATCGACCGATACTCTTCGATCATAGTATCCTTCCATACTTTCTTTTCAGCTGCCTCTTCATAATTGGAAGGTTTTACATCAATAATATCACATAGCAAGGCTACATAGATGGAATATGGTCGATGTCTCTTACTTTCTCTCGAAGTCCTGTCTGGAGCACCATATTTATCTGCCTCTTGAATAGCCCCTCGTGCCCAAGCTGGTCTTCTCTTGTGAGTGTCCACCTCTCGGGGTGGATATACATGTTTCTTTGGATCTGTCATATCATGGTCTTTAGGTTCTTCTGGAATCATTTCTTCCATAACCGTGTCTCTGATTCTGTGAGTTTCATGTTCATCTTCATGTGCTTCATCGGAGTGAATCTGCCTTGTTTTACTGAAAGTTGTATCTTCATCAAAGGTAACATCTCTGCTGGTCTAGATCTTCTTGAAGCCCGGTATATAGATCATGTAAGCCTTTGATGTGTCACTGTATCCGACGAAAATACCCTTCTTTCATGAAGGCTCCAACTTGGTTCTTTTCTCTTTTGGAACATGTATGTATACAGGACAACCAAATATCCTGAGGTGGCTGACTTTAGGTTTCTCTCATGTAAACATCTCTTAAGGTGTCTTGTTTTCAAGTACACGATGTGCGGTTCTATGTTGTAAATAAACTATTGTTCTTGTTGTTTCTGCCGAAAAGTGCATTAGAAAGTCCTGATCATGGATCATGGCCTTCACTGCTTCCATTATCATCTCGTTCTTTCTTTCTGCAACACCATTTTGTTGTGGATGTAGGTAGTGCTCATATCCCTCTTAATCCCTGATTCTTTACATAATATTTTGAAATCTCCCGAAGTAAAGTCACTTCTAGTATCTAATCTTAAAGTCTTTATCTTCTTTTCAGTATGATTTTCTATAAGGGATTCAAATTCTTTGAATTTTCTAAATACTTCATCTTTAGTTTTCAAAAAGTAAATCCAGGGTTTTGCGAGAATAATCATCAATAAAATATACATAGTATGCATACCCACTTAGTGAGTTGGGAGACATAGGTCCACATACATCTGAGTGTATTATTTCCAAGATCTCCTTTACTTTTCTATCACTACTTGGAAATGGTTTCTTCACATTCTTCCCTTTTGCACATCCTTTGCATATACCTTCATGTTTTGTTGTTTTGTCTGGATCTCGGGCATACCAGTCACCATTTTGATCATGATTGGTAATGCCTTGTAGTTTATATGTGCAAACCTTATGTTCCATAGTTTCATGAAACAATGCTTGTTCTGGTTGACCTTTCAGTTTGTACAAGCCTCCCTCTTGCTCTCCAATTACCACAACATCATCAAAAGTTTTATATTTTGGCCACATGATTACTTTGTCATCAACAAATGAAACTCAGAATCCCTTCTCATCTAAGGATGATATGGAGAGTAGATTCTTCTTTAGTCATGGTACATATAGAACATATTTCATCTTGATATGATTTCCTGATTCTAGTTTGTAGGATGCTTCTCCTATCCGTTTTATGGAATATTGGTAATCATCTCCAAGTTTCACCTTGTGAGGTGAGTCCTTTTCTGTCAATTTGTTGAGGGAGTTCTTGAAACCCGTCATATGCTTGGAAGCACCACTATCAACAAGCCAATCATTGCTTCCATGATTAATAGCACCTGTGAGTGCTGAAATCAAAACATACTCTTCATCACTTGCAAAATCTTCACTTGCTTTCTTCTTCACTGGTTCGTCATCTTCTGCAGCATGAGCATGATGCCTCTTCTTATTTCCTTTATTTTTTTCCTTGGGACAGTTTCTTGCAATGTGTCCCATTTCATAACAATTGTAACATTTGAAGTTTGAGTAGAGGCTTTGGGAATATTCTAGACTTGTGAGAGTGATCTTCTTTCTTGCTCCTCTTTGCATGAGATGCCAAGGCTTGGTTATCATATTCACCCATATTCTCTTCTCTGGCTTCAATTATGGCTTCTTCCTGAGTACAAGTTTCCAAAAGTGCACTGAATCTGATGAGATTCCTTCTAGAACATATTCCTTGAATGAATGATTCCCATGATATTGGGAGACCATTCAAAGTAGTCATTACTAATTCTGCATTTTAAACATGATCTCCAATAGCTTCCAATTATTCTTTTATTTGGGAGACCCTTGTAAAATAAGATTGAATGATTTATGAGCTCTGCATATTCACTCCCTTGAGTTGAGTTCTCAAGGTCATCTTTCTGTTAATGTTCTTCCCTTTGAATAATCTTTTCAATGCATTGAACATCTCTTTAGGAGTCTTCAAAGATGAGATGTGGGGGATCAAGTGATCCTTGCTGGAATAAAAAATGATCCACTTGGCCTTAACCAAGTTATTCTTGTGCTTAGATTTGTCTTCATCTCCCTCTGGATCCACAATTTCTTCATTGACATAGTTGTCCAACTCATTCTCTTCTAGAATGAGCATCACTCTATACTTCCAGGCACAAAAGTTATATGCTCCTTCAAGCTTATCCTCAAGCTTGGTATTGTTTGTCATCTTGATTAAATTAGAACCTCAAATGTAAATAGAGATAGTAGGACTTACCAAATGAGATTCTCCAATCAAGTGCTTACTTCAATGTCTTCTGAGATATGACTTCTGGATGACCTAGATTTTGTCAAAGAAACCCTAATTTTTTAACTTTGGATTCTTAAAAAAACGAGCGGAGAGAGAGATGTGCCTCCCTAAAGCGAGTTGAGAAAAGGTCCTTTTCTTCCAATTCTGTGGATAGATTTGCCAAAACCTTAATGCCCTAGTTTTCCCAAGCAACAATGATAGGGCCAAAAATGAAAATTCTCTGATATGAATTCTTCCTCCATAGAAAAATGCGCCCTCATAGGGTGAGTTGCTTTGACCTCCTTTTCAGGCCAAACTATGGTGAAAATCCTCAAGAATAGGAAACCCTAGTTTTCACTTCTGGTAGTTTTTGTTGCACAAGGTCTTCTTTCAAGCTAACTCTGATACCATGCTAGAATTTTAAATGCAATAAAGTAAAGTATCACTGAAATATAGGCAAGCATAACATAAACAATAGTACACAACAATTTATCTTGGGAAACCCTCATGGGGAAAACATCCCACCAAAAATTGTTCAGTATAGATTCATTAGAAAGTACAATGTCAATCCCGCAAAATAACCCAAGATAAGATGTATTCAAAAGCACCTACTCTTCTCTCCCAAGTGACTTGACTTTTCTTCTCTACTCATGTGAACTTGAGTGAGTGAATGAATTGACCAAATGAGGAGGGCGACCCTCCTATTTATACTAATCATAAGACTGACATTTTTCCCTAATAGGTCCGACTTGAATTCTCAAACAGGGCCGACTTATTTAGGATACAATAAAATATTATTTTCATTCTTTTTTTTAATTCTTCTAGGCCGACACAACTAGTAGGGTTTACATTGATTCTTTCAATGACTCTTTCCTGAATAAATACAACATAAATAATTCTTGAAGGAAGTATAATACAAATAATACAAATAAAAAAATAAGAATATCTTATGAAGTTACATTCTTAAACACTTTTCTTGGTGCCAAAAGAAACTTGCTTTTGGTCTTGTCTCTTCCTACTTTACAAGCATCTTCCACATGGTTATTAACTTATTTCACAAGTCAATATTGAAAATGAATGCCCAAGGTAAAGCATACTAGTGGAATGTCTAGAGACAACGACAACACATGTAAGCTCAAGAAAATCTCCAACGAGATAAAATTAGAGACCCACACAGAGGTAGCTACAAGCACTTGATTGATTCTTTTGTATTGAAATGGATAGATTTTTAATTTTATGTCTATGGTATGATTTCCATGCCATGAGAAAAGACAAATATGTACGGAGCCATTCCATTATCGAAAACCAACTACTTGGGCATCCTCGAGTGAACCAAGACCTTCTAGAATGGCACACACTAGAAATTTTGTTTTTGTTGGTATGAGTTTTGATCAATCTTTATCCTACACTTGAATAACGTTCAATTTTCTATAATATTTCATCTAATTATGATCCCTTCATACCATTACTCTTTTCTTTTGAAATTCATGCAACCATTTTATGTGAGATGAAGAGCTCCCTTATGAAATGATTATAATAATGAAGATAATTTTATAATTATATTAATTCAACATGCTTATTTTCTAGGTTTGTTAAACATGACATTAGGGGATATGCTAGGTAGTTAGAAACTGATTATTCCTCAAAAGCACTCAATTTAAAGAAACCCCATAGTTTTATGATGTGTATTTCTTATGGAAGAAAACCTATGAAAAGTTTTAGAGGGAAAAAATATACCAACTAATCCAACAAATCAATCCTTCCTTCAAACATTACATACATGTATGGACCATTCTCAACTAAATTTATATATGCCAAACTCAATTTATTTATGTATGTATGAGCATTATATTGAAATGTTGCATAAACTTTCTTAAAGTGTTTTTTTATTGTTTGCAACTTAATAGATGCTAATATAATAGATAACATGGCAAAGTGTCTATTATTGTGACATATATTGTTGGGTATGTTAAATTTATCATGGTAGTTATACAAGGTATCAAAATATAGTATTTGTTGAAAGATCATTGAAATCTCCATGGAGATTTATTGCAAATAAAAGCATCCCTAATAAATCCAAGTATATACCAATGTTGAAAGATCAATTGAATGCTAACAAATCTCAAATCGTGGAAAATAACAAAAACATGATTTATGTTGCAAACTTATCACACCTTAGATATATTTGACAAGTCCATCCCCTATTGTTTCCCAAATTCAAATAATCACAATCCTCTCAATTCTCATAAAAACATGAGATAGAGAGAAGGCATACTAACTTGAAAAATGTGAAAAACTAGTGTATTAAATGGATTTGCAATAGGTTTTGAATGATCTCCCAAATTGGAAATGCTTCCAAATCCCATATTCTCCATTGATTTATTCCAAAAATGATAAAAACCACATGGACATGAGATGTGGAAAACATAGCACATGAAAGGTACAAAATAAAACGTGTTTCCATGCTCTACCAATGGCTACATTTGGGATCTAGAGAAAAAAATAAAGCACACTTGCAATATGCATGCCTCTCAGTTAATCATGTCTTCGTTTGTACATTCAAGGAGGTGACAAATGTTCAAAGGCAATGTGTCTATGATCAAAGGAAATGGTAGAGAGGAAAATAAAGTGTGAGGAGCATATGGATCCAACTCTCTTAAGTGAAATAAATGCATTAATGATTTGAAAAACAAGAGAATCAAACACTACCACCATTAGTTCCAAAAATCATGCAAACTTGACAAACCTAATAGCTACAATATCATCAAGGCCTCATACTATTGGCTCAAGTAACAAGAAGATAGTTTCCGCTCCCAAAATAAGACCTAAACTTATTATCCAATCACAATTTAAAGAAATTAAAATATTTAAATGAAAACCATTTTTTCTTAAAATTTAGGGCAAATGCAAATATGTTTTGCAATCAAAACATGATAAAAGTAGGCCAGAGATGAATGAATATGATATATTTCCTCTATGTTAGAGATAATAAGGAAGCCTTGTGGTTGCATCATGTGACAATGGAATGTTTGGACATGGAATTCATAGCATGTGAATAACTCAAACAATACTTTTACTACAACAATACAGGCCACTAGCACCGAGTTTAACACCACAATGTAGTGTATTTTTTCCAAAATGGAGTGGATTCCTAGTGCAAAAATTGTTGAGAAAATGATTTTCATATTTTGTGTCAATGTTCAAGTTTAGCACTGACTTTTATGTTAACTTTTGGATTGTTACAAGTTTAGAGCCATATTCATTGCTAACTATAGCATTGACAACCACTTCTAGTGCTAGCATTAGAACCAACCAAGGTGCCTATTGTAACATCAAATTTATCATCTAATACTAATCCTTAAACAACTTCTTGTTTAACCTTGAAGTTATCATTTTCTAGTTTGTTTGCATTAAATAAAGATTCCAAAATTGTTTCCAATATAACCTCCACTTTAGCAATGAGATTTATTCCACTGTAACTTCCACTTTAGCATTGTGTTATATTTTCACTTTAGTGCCAAGTTTTGCTTGCACTTTAGCATTGAGTTATGCTTTCACTTTAGCAATGAATTTTGCTTCCACTTTAGAATTGAGAATTGATTCAATTTTGACACTAAATTTTACTTTCACATAAATGTTGAGTGTTGCTTCTAATTTTGCACTAAGTTTTTCTTCCACTTTAATGTTGGGTGTTGCTTTCAATCTAGTGTCAAGTTTTTCTTCCACTACACATCTACCATATAATTAGGTTTTGTTTCCAATATATTATATTTTCCACTCTTGCACCATGTTTTCTTCCACTTTAAAATTTATTTTTGCTTCCTTTACAACTTCTACTTTAGCAATGGGTTGAACTTCCACTTTAATACATTTTTGCACCAGGTTTAGCTTCCACATTAGCTTCAATGTTAGCATAGGGTTTTGTTTTCATTTAAGCTTTGGATTTGCTTCCAAATTCTCTTATTTGTTTGGAAATTTTATAGATATGTTTGTGTTAAAATAACATTTAACATTTAAATATAAATGTTATTAAATTCATTTTATTGTTTTAAATTGTGTTAATGAAGTATATAAGAACTCTAAAACAAATTATAACAATATTAAACAAATACCTTAATTTAAATTTATATCATACATTTCTCAAGACATTTAAGGGAAATGAACATCCATCAAAACAAGCCCATATATAATAAACAAAGTAAAACAATAACATTATCATCACAGAAATTCACCATAAAAAACATCACCAATTTTCTCTCTCTCTCTCTCTCTCTCTCTAACTAACCTCATCATCACCATCTGTTGAAACAAGTTGAGATATAATGTCAATATCATTACATCATACTATCATAAGCAACACTACAGAAATGTAAATAAACAAGTCAAATATATGATGTAGATACCAATATCATAAGAAACAAGTTTGACGATTACATATATTCAAAAGTAAAAAATGACATGTATATCATCACATCTCAACATAAATCCATGAAACAAGTCAATATGATGGAGATAACTTGTGTCTAGATAGTCATATAAATTATACATCCCACTAGCATTTGGATTCTAATGAGCATCATTATTGGTAGAATCATCTCCACCATCACCAACATCATCATCACTAGTAGAATCATCTCCACCACCATCAACATCATCATCATCAACATCCTCCTCCTCATCTTTTAGTTCCGATCCGATCTTAGCAAAGTCTAGATCATCATCTTTTTGGTCCTTGGATCTAGTAGCCTAAAAATAAAACAAAAATACAATATTAAACATTAGTATTAAGTGCATTTTATATACTCAGATTGATTATTAAAACTATGAAAAACGTTCTAAATTATGATACGGGAGTAAAATAACAAATAAAGTTAAAAAAAATATAACATGTTTTTTTGTATCTAAGCGACTAACCAAAATTTCTACATGCTTTATGTACATATCTAATTTGCAACTCGAATCAATGTCCATTTAATCTATACATTTTTTAGACTTCAATGAAAATAGATGATATTATTCACCAAAGAAAAAAACCCATACAAATTCTCAAAGCTAGGATAATTGAATTAGAACAATTATAATCCTTGAATTTAATATAAATAATTTATCACTGAAAAACCACGTGGATTTTCGTAAAGTTACCTCAATAAACAAAATCCAATTAAGTGTGTAAATGGATATACATGGCATTATAAATTAATGGTATATTTTAAAAGCATAAAGTGGAGTTTCCAAGCTTGGTATGTTGTAAGTTGATGATGTTAGTATGAAAGTCGTAGTGAGCATGAAGTTACAACAATAAAAATAAAAGATCTACTATAAAAATTCAACATGATAGACCTTAAGGTGTTACACTATAATAGTGTAAAGAGACGTAATCCAAAGAATAAGCTTTGTAATACAGTTAATATAGACAATGAATGTAGACTATCAAAGGATTTATAAACCAAGGTTTAACGTTGATATAGAAAACATAAGCATTGTTGAAACTAAGATAATTAAACCAAAATATTGTAGTAATGGTGACAAATGCATGTCTAAAATAACGTATTCATTGCAATGCAATATAATGGTGACTTGTCTTTAATATGATTCTTTTTGTGTATGATAGCCATGGAGATCCAAAGAAATATTGGTTTTGTGTAAGACAATTAAGTATTGATATTTTGGTCAATGATGATATATAATAATAATTAATAAATTTTGGTGCATCACTTAGAGATCAAACATTATACTAGTCTATAAACCTAAATTAAGGAATACATGGATATTCAATAGGATAAATTCAATAAAGTTCCTTTAAACATGGAAACCTTTGGGTTCCCAAAAGTTAGGAAAAATCAAGTAATTACCTGAGGATTTCATCAATTATAACAAAACAATTAATTATTTCTTAAGTTGGTGATTCTTTTTGCACTATTATAAATAACACAATGGATGCTTATAATTAAACTCCTTGTTGTCAACCCAAATATGTAACCTTTGATATACAAAACATAAGCTTTTCTCACTTTTATCCAATTTACAAATGTGATTAAAATCTATAAACCAATATATTGCATATATTCAATTGAAATGTGACTCTACACTCTTTTTCCAATAACAACCCAAACACTTTACTTTGGCTTGAACACAAGGGATTGCATCATTTTTTCCAACTCACAATGTGACAAGTATAAACTGATAGTACCAAACTGATAATAGTATAAATTGATAGAGTTCCCATGTAAGACGTATGGTCATTGACCACATGGAGCTTTAAAGATGAATTAAAAATCATGTTGTAGACCATAAGATATATAGCGTACCCATGTAATACCCCAAGTTTTGACCCTGTTGTATATGAACATGTAAATTATATCATGGTGAGGAGCTCAATGCCAAGGCCTCACCATCGATTTCACGATAATGATCAACGACTAAATATGGTATAATTGGAATGTGCGCTAGCCAGGCACCATAGAGGTTGTGTGTGTGTGTGTGTAAAAGAAAACCCACAAATTACTGTGCAAAGAAACAAGAAGCAATGGCACCATTTTCACAAAATTAGGAAGTGAGATATTGAACCTGTGAGCCCTTAACTACCTAGTTGACCTGTTCACTTAATGGTTCAATTCTTCTAAGAAGGAGGTGGTTGAGGCAGTTATTGTCTTAGGAAGGGGAAGGAATGGGTGTATTTTTGTGTATGAGTCACCCTATAGTATGGAACTGGAATTGCTTGTTGTATAGGGGCATAGTTACAAATCAAATCCAATCCCTTCAATGAATTAGTAATTTTACTATCTCATGAGAGTTTCGTTCTTCTGAGAGAGTGTGTAATCCATAGGGAATCATCGAGTCTTACTACTCTCAAGTTTTGGTGGGATAGAGGAATGACCAATGAGTTGCTTTCATGCAGTGCATTATGCCTAAGTTCTATTGATTATCTACTAATTAGCCTAAGTATAGTGAGTGTTTGAGCCTTGTGTATGAATCTGAGAGTAGAGGAGGGAGTTTGGACGTTCTTTATAAACCTAGTGAAGGTTGGAACCTCCTTTCTTTGGAGATTAATAGGGTCTAGGTTACCTTTCTATGCACACACTGAATAGCACCTAGAGGAAGGGAATGTCTGAGGGACTACGAGCAAAGAAGGGGACCTTCTTGGTGTTGTGTGGGGTGGGTACTGTGGGTGTTATGCTGGTTGCATCTTCTTGAGGTTTGTGCAGCTCTGTAGTTGAGATCACTATCTTAGAAATCCTTCCCTTAGTTCTCTTGGTAGCCTGATAAACCCAGTTGTAGATTGGATTGGCCGTATAATTGTGTCTTTGCGCCAAAATGGGATTTGGATGTTCTTGATAAACCTAGTAAAGGTTGGAACCTTCTTTCTTAGGAGATGACCGAGGTTTGGGTTACCTTTCTATACACACACTAAATAGCACTCGGAGGAAGGGAAAACTCAAGGGATTGCGAGTAGAGAAGGGGATCTTCTTGGTATTGTTTGGGCTGGTAATGTCAATGTCGACATGGTCGTTTCTTCTTGAGGTTCTTGTAGCTCTGTGGTTGAGCTTACTAGCTTGGAAATCCCTCCCATAGATATCTTGGTAGCTTGATAAACCTAGTTGTGGATTGGAGTTGACTATGAAAGTGTATAATGTGACTATGGGTGAGCCTTAGTAGTTCCCCTTCTTGTGTAAATTGTTCCAATATTGGGGGTGGCCTCTCAACAGAAAGTGTATAGATTGGACATAGTGCCTATGGTTGAATGGAATGTTGTTGTTGTGTAGTTAGTTGTTTGGGAAAACTTATTTCAAAAGAAGCATTTAGTTGATGTGTTATGTTGATTTTATTTTTTCCTAAGTTAATGTTGAATGGAATGAATACTTGTATTTTTTTTGTAACAAGTGGTCTATGAATATGAATTCCTATATAAGTCTTGATAGCATGTAATCAAAATGACTATGTAGTAGATTGCTTATTTACTTTAACTTTGCTTAATTGCATAAAGAATAGAATGTTGCATGAGTAGCAATAATCGTAATTGCATGTGGATATAGATTGTGCATATTGTTAGACTTTAGTCACGAAAATTAACGAGTGGCCAAGAAGGGCCTAAGGACCCTGGAAATCAGGATAAAATTACTAAGGTATCCATAGTTCAATCCCTTTTAGAACCCATAAATCAGCTACGTGTAGCTATCGGAAACAGTTCAATGGAATTTCACCATCAGAGGTTCATCGTGAAGGAAACCAAATGTCTGAAGCACGATAAGTCTATCAGATAGTGTTCATCGGGAAGTACGACCAATAAGTGCATGAAAAGGATTTTAACGGGACGAGGCTACCAATGGATCAGGACCCGACATATCGCGAAGGATTTATCGGAGGCTAGTCATTGGGAAACCATCCAAGAATGCTCGAAGGAAAACCCTGGTGAAGCATAGAATTCCGATGCATTGGGACTCGATGTGTCAGGGAGAGCCTAGTTAGAGGTCAGTTATCAAAGACCAGCCATCAGATATTTACACCAAAGGCGCAAGCGGAGGACTCCGAGAGAGTGAAGTCCGATGTGTTGGACCCAACTACATCGAAGACGCCTCATTAGACATAGCCCTTTGGAGAAAAAATCCTGATAGAATGAATCCAATGTCGTATCGGGAATGCCATACCAGAGACGCTTTATCAAGGAGTTGAACTGAAAGTGTAGAAAGGAAAATACGACAAAGCAATGGAAAAGCCAATAGGCGATATCCAATGGGATATGATATCTCATGTATCAGAGATGGCTGAGATGGCTCATCAGGAGTGGGCCATCAAAGTATTCGTACGACAAAGTATATGTGAGGATTGTGGAAAAGACGATAGGAGATATCCGATGGGATATCAAATTTGATGTATCAAAAATGGCTCATCAAGAGTGGGCCATTGGAGTATTCATCCACGAAGTATGTATGAGGATTGTGTAAAAGTTGATAGACGATATCCGATATATCGGCGGGGCCTTGTCGGAGGTAGTTTGTCGGAACTATTGTGTCAAGGTTAAGCCATCAAGGAATCAAGTTGCAAGTGAACACACGGAATTATGATGGGAGGAAGTCGATGGATCAAAGTCGATATTTTGGTATGGCCATGAAGCATAGTTTCAATCAAGCTGCTAAGGACATTGGTAGAGGTAGAACTCGATGAACATAGAAACGAGGAAGAAACAAAAAGATACTTATGTAGGTTGTATGATATCGCCTAAGACCTTGAAGGGTTGCAAAGGTGGTCAGGAATGTTACATTATGGTATTAAAGTTGAAATTTCAATAGAATGGAGTTGAGGAAATATCCAGCCCAAAATTTCTACAGGGTCGGCTGAGGATGTGGCAAAGTGGTATCAGAGCATGGTTACAACACCATGGTTGTATGGGTCAGAATCCACGGTTATAGAGCATGGTTGTGGCACAAAGACTAAATGATTTGAAGAAGTCGAACTAATGCCATGGTTGCACAGCTGGTTCATTGATGGGAATTGTCAGTTCATTAAGGGATGGAAAAATTTGCTATCGGAGCAAACTTAGAAAATTTTGGGAAATTTGAGATAGGCACTACCTGTTCATGTGGATGTGAGTGTGAAGTGGACAAGCCACTTTGGATGGATGCACAGGCGGTAGGACCAATTACAGGTCATCGAATATTAGCCATCGGACATCGGCTCATTGGAGATCCAAAAGCGTCAAATAAAGGCTATTAGAGTGAACCGAGGAGATTAAACTGTGCTATTGATCAGACCTATGCAATTGGAGCGCATAGCATTAGGTAATAATGTAGAGCAATCCCAATGGGAGAAATCCAATCTGTTGGGAGGAAGCCAATAAGAAAAGTCTGAGGAAGAGAAGGTTGCTATAGGAAAAAATACAGAATTGGGCGAGAATTGACAATTTTCAAGGGGTTGTAACTTTCAGCTCCAAGGTTAGAATTAAGCCCAAGTATAGTCATTAGAAAGCTTATCTAGAGGAGAATAAATTGTAAAGTTTTTATTTTTTAAACATGTTTCTAATTGTTTTAGAAATAAGACAGAGTAGATCCTCTAGGATTGATTGAGAAATAATTCTCCAAGTGGGTGACTTCCAAAGTACCCCAAGCTTTGGATTTTTTGTGTGTAATGGTATAATAATATACCAGAGATGAAAGCAACTCAAAATGAGTAAATATGATGATACCCATACCATGGTAATGGTGCTATCCAAATAAAGTGGAGGCAAAGTTGGGAAAACAAGCATGGTAAAATTGTTTGTTAGCTAGCAATGCGAAGAATTAAACCAAGTAAAGTTGGATGCTTGGTAACATGATAGTTTTGTTGATGAGCAAGGATATTCAAGTAATAGTATTGTGGCCATTCTTGATAACATGTGAGAAAACATGTTGAATGGATAAGAATACACTCTTGTAGATTGTATTTTATAAACCCTCAAGATGAAAGAAGGGAACTAAGAGGGATTGATGGTTCCTTAGCCAGAATGTACACAATGCATTCTCCATGTTCATAAGGTGCAATTTAAATTGCAAGAGACAGCCATGGGAGCTATTGATTATTGGAGATGGATATTGCAATCCATAAGGAAATGCTCAGCAAGGTATGGAATAGACTAGTAGATAAAGAACATACAAATGGTAAAGATGATGGGTGAATCGTCCTTATGGGAAATTGCATGCATGCTAAGAGAAGTTGCAGGATATTGCAGGGTATGAACCAACAACTTATGAGTAAGTAATGAGGATGAGCAAGGAAATTCCATTCACCTATAAGTTGTCACTAATAGAATAATACATCCCAGTATGTGGACCTGTCGCGTGGTTCATGATAGTGAGAGTGTTCCCATGCCAAGGCTGCCAGTCAGAGAATGAGGCATTCACATGTGTGAATCTGTTGTGTGGTTAATAAATGTGGAAAATATTTGCATGGGAAAGGTGGACTTGACTAGAATTACTCATAGTGATTGAAGCAACAAGACAATGTGTATAGAGTGTAATGGAAGATGTTGTAACAACAAGGAAAGATAAATAACCCTAATAAATGGTTGTAACATAAATTGGAAAATAATCTCCGCAAGGAAACATTCATGAAGAGGGAAATTTCTCACCTCAAACTATTTTTGTTTATAACATAAGAATTGTGTGCTTGGAAAGTAGCAAGTAGAAATGTTATGCAGGTGGATGTATTGAAAATCTACTTGGTGAGAAAATCATAGCTAATGATCCTTTGTGTGCTTGCCAAAGAGGCCATGAATTGGATCAACTACGATGTGGAAGAGGAATTCCATGCTATGATGAGGAATTGGAAAGGGAGAATTCCTTAACCCTTCTCATTCTATTATATTTATATTTTTTGAGTTTTATATACAAAAAATTATGGCATAGGAATGTTGGAAATGCAAGAGATCGGATAATTGGAATGCATATGCACTAGTGGGCATATTAAGAAATAATGCATAGTGCATGTGAATATGCTTGTGAATGCATAAGATATTGCATATTGGTAAAAGCGGTATGGTTTTACATATGCAATGAACCAATGGTAATAATCATTGTTGATTGGAGATGGTTATAGGACCGAGGACCAACTGATCAGGTAATATCAGAGTAGCGAAATGAATAAAGGGTGTATCTTGGTATTATGTTGGGAAAAAGAAGAGGGTGTTCAGATGGCCGTGCAAGTATTGAGAAAGTGGCTAGATGATGTGTTGAGGCATTGGCTAGACCTTCCAAATCGTCATGGTGGAATGCATGACATGACATTATGATATTCATGAATCAATGTAGGGGTGCATTGAGTGGATGTGTATTAAAAGGATTATGTAAATATTGTGGTTATGCATGCATATGTGCGTGTGTATATATATATATATATATATGTTAAGATGCTTTGCGTGAATGCATGGTTATATATATATTTCATTGCATTGGAGATATTGACAACATATAGTGTTTGAATCATTTGTGTATTATAATTCTGAGACCACTCCAGGGGTTGTTGTAAATGCTACAATGAAAAGATTGCATGCATGAATAGTCACAGTTTATTTGATTATTTGAAAAGTTCAAATTCTAGGTAGAATTATCTTGGACACGGCAGTGAGTGTAATCCCATGTGGAAGGCTATGTATTATTGTCTGCAAGGGCCAACCAATATGAGGAGGGTCTCATAGTTGGTTAAATTTGGTTTCTACAAGAAACAAATTTGAAATTTCATATTGGAATTTAACAAGTAGTATCTCATAGGAATTGTATGTATGTGATACAAGTGAGATGATGAGACTTGTCCCGGGAGGACAAGCGATGGTCGTTAAACATTGGAAAGCACAAGGAGGACACCACTATCATTGAGCTGGAAAGTGCAAGGAGGAAGGGACAAGGAATTACTTGCTAAACCTAGTGAGGGAAGAGACCTCCAGGAAGATGACAGGGTTTGGGTGATATTTCTATGCACGCACTAAATAGCATCTAGAGGAAGGAGATGCCCGAGGGACTGCTGAGCAGAGAAGGGATACCTTCTTAGTGTTGTGTGGGGCGGGTAATGTGGACCCCATGATGGTTTAGTATGATTGAGGTTCCTATAGCTCTGTGATTGAGCTCAATATCTTAGTATATTCCACCCTTGAATTCCTTAAATGCGTGATAAACCCAGATGTGTGTTGCCTTGAAATTGTGATCTGTGGATGGCCTGGTAAACCCAATTGTGTGTTTACTTGGCATTTTGATCAATGATTCTAAATGGCATGATAAACCCAATAGACGTGTTGGCTTGGTTATGGACTCAACGAAGAAAAGGGTAGAAAGTTGAACCTCGCATGTGGTAGACATGTGAATTGAACATATTCATGAAGATAAGTACTGGGCTGTTATGCATACTTGTCTTTCTTATTGATGAATATGTGCTTTGATTATGTAACTAAATTCTTGTTATGGAATGTTTTTCTTGAGATGGATATGGTATACATCATGGATTTGTCTACTGATGCAAGTAACATATGCGTGCAAAGCATTAATGACAATTGTAGACATTACTGCTCAAAATAGCCATCGGATGCAAGCTAGAAATGAAGAAAATGGCATAGTATGTGCTGCTACAAGTGGGATACCTGGCCTCTTGATGATAAACGAGAATGTTGGAAAAAAATTATTGTGTTATAAGGTGCTTGGAAAAAAGTGAAAATGCCTTGAGAAAGGCTATAGAATCATAGATTGTATTGAAGCATTGAGGACAATGCTAATTTAAGGGGGAGAGTAATGTAATACCCCCAGTTTTGACCTCATTGTATATGAACATGTAATATCGCGTTGAGGAGCTCAAGGCCAAAGCCCCGCCATCAATTTCCTGATTATGTATTGGCATTTATATATGGTATAGTTGGACTGTCCGCTAGCTAGGCGCCATAGAGATTGTGAATGTGATATATATATATATATATATATATATATATATATATATATATATATATTATATATATATAAGAAAACCATAAATGACTTTACAAAGCAAGAAGAAGCAATGGGCACCATTTTCACAAGATTAGAGAAAGAGATATTGAACCTGTGAGCCATTAACAACCCAGTTGACCTATGCACTCAATCATTCAATTCTTCTAGGAAGGAGGTGATTGAGATATTTATTATCTTGGGAAGTGGAAGGCATGGGTGTCGTTTCATGTCTGAGTTACCTTATAGTCTAGAACTGGGATTTCTTGTTGTACATGGGCATAATTACGAATCAAATCCCATCTCTTTAGTTAATTATATGTTTTATTTACACCTAAATCTCGTCATCATGAGACCAATGTCAACTCAGTGCCTTGATCCCTGAAGTCTCTATGATCAAAAAGTCAATTAGAGCAAGTTGTTGGCCTTTTTCCACAAGTTCTAGTTGGGTCGGCGCAGATTGCCTTCTAGTAAGGAGCGCCCAACTAGGTCAGGCGCAGATTGCCATCTGGCAGACTGCGCCGGTGGCTCAGGTTGCCTTTGTGCATCCTATGCTTTCCCTCTCAGGCGCAAGTTTCCCTCATTCAACATGCGTCGGTGTTGGTTAAAATGGATAAAGGTGACCTTCGAGCGAATTCTCAAAGGTAGATGAGGTGGATCTCTATTCCTAACTTGTAGGTGAGCTGTCCTACGGTTCCCTAACCTCAAGGAAGGATCCCTTAATCCTCTCCCCATGAGCCTCAACCTACTCTATCCTCTTGGTCTTATAAATACAAAGCTCCTCTCCATTCCAAAGGGAGGAAATCTATAGCACTTACATGCTGGTGGAATTAACTTAGGTGATCCCTGTCCATCTCTTGGGAGGCATACATTTCCTTTGGAGGAAGATTGCAGTGTTAAGGCTTGGGTTGTAATCATCACTTTTTTATGTATTTCCCAATTATTTACAGTAATATAATCTCTTTCCATAAATATCTTTGTGTTAATGATATTTAGAGCTCACTTCCTTAACTATTTGCTTAGATGAGTTAGTGTTTAGATATATTCTTTTACTACTCGTTTGTCTCTATATGCTTTGACAGGTTTTATAGCTACGAATCTGATGACCACGAAGCTTGGAGCAACAAAGAGGAGAAAGATTCGCGAATCTGAAGGTAAGACATCTATCTACCTTGATCTCTAATTGATCTAGGAAAGTAGTTTTATATCCTGTTTCCCTATGTTCTAGATCCACCTGGACTAGGGAGATCATGCTCGCGTCCGCTCGAGTAGATTGCCCGAAAACAAATCTGGCGACCATACTGGGGATTACTTTGTTTTGATTTCAATTTGAATGTGTTGTTCATTGATTTATTTGTGAGCCATTTCTTTGCCTCCTGAGCCTCAGATCTTCTTCTTGAAGAGTGTGGTGAATTTCCCTGATCCTGTTTGGGTCAATATTAGACCATTTGTTTATTCATTGTTTGGAGATTTTTCATTTCTTGCATTGGGTTATTCTCTCGACGCACCTGGGTAGTGTATCCAGTGCGCCCTTCCATTTCAAGCGCTTTTTGCCTTTGAGCATCCTGCGGCTTCGACGTTTTTTCTAGTTTGATAGCTTGCGCCACCAACACTTTACCCCTGTATACAGTTTGCGCTGGGCGCTCTGATCCTAACCACATACTGCACTGACCCTTTAAGCTTGGTGCTTGGTCTACCCCCTCTCCAAATTTTGATTTTGGTCTGACCAACAGACTTCTCTGTGCTGTACCTTCCAGTCAGAGACTTGTTTATTCAACATTGATTGTGTTTGGCTTGCTTGTGTGGATCTTCGGGTTCCATTTGGTCAAGTGAGAGATTCGGTGGTGGCGGGCAATTTTAATCCCCCATGGTCATCCGCTCGATCTTGCATTCCCTTGCCACCTTATCAGGTCTATTCAGCATGCTAGATCTGACTTCCAAACACTTCTTGCGCTTAGCCATTTAGTTTTGCTTGCATTTGATTGATTTTGAATGACTTGAGTGTCTTTCGGTTCATTTGAGTGCTTGTTATTTTTCTTTGAGAATTTTTGAGTTACTAGGGTGCTACAATTAGTCTCTTGTTTTCTGCTATTTACATATGAAAAGCATATTTATTATCAAATCTTGTTTTGATATACACATTGGAAAAATCAAAAGTATCTCATTCTCCCGTTTTCAAAGTCATTTGGAAATTGTTGTAGGATTGTTTCACGCATTGGAATTCATTATTTACCAATATTTGAGAAGTTTGAAAAGGAAACCGGTTGATTGAATTTTTCTTAAATTATGAGTTATGCATCTTTTTGAAAAATCAAGTGAATTCAAGCTTTTGCAAAGTGATTCAAAGTTTGAAGCATTCTATGCGCTTTTGATCTTTTTATGCTTTTGAGTTCATTATTGCAAAAATTAAGAGTTAGTGCATCCTAGATAGAAGTTCTCATTTTTCATCAGTACTTAGTTTATTCTAGTTGGAAAAGACGAAAAGAAAAAGTTTTGATTTGGTGTGCTATTATTTTTTGTGTTTTGTTTGAAAAAACGAAAAGAGTGCTTTAATCATCTTTGGTAGATTTTGAACTTCTGGGATTCTTGTCTTATTGAGATCATTGGAAAAATAATTTCTCCCTCCGTTACGTAGGTTTCATCGAAAGAAAAAAGTGCACTTTCATGTAGCTAGGGTTGCATTATGTTTAAATTCTTGTCTTCACCTCATGCATTCACCTAACCGTCCAGATAAAATTTACCGATAGAGCTAGTTAAAACTTACTAGTAACTTGTGTGCTAAGTTAGTGACGTGTTACAACGTCATAAAGCATGGTAGCTGTCGTTATTTGCCTGCACTGCATCCCAGGGGCACTGTAGTTCTTCCACGTACCAACCGGTATATCGAAGGCTCTTTCAAGTACCTTAGGGTATATCGAAAGGCACTTCACGTACTCCGTAGTATATCAAAAGGATCTTGTCGTACGGTTGTGTATTAAACAACACCACTGCGGATTTGAGCTCCCACGTACCTTGTGTATATCGGGAGACACTCACAGGATTCCTGAAACCAACTGAGCTAACCATTTGGCCGTCTTGGCAGAGCAATACACCGAGTACAGCACTCGGGGAGCTACCACGCACATACTATCAGGTAGTCGGGTTATATGGTCAGGGGTACGATCCTAATCCTCCCTGGTTAGTGCTCTGAAAAATTGGACCGAGTATAACTGTTGGAACCTGGAGTATATCGTGAGTTACAAATCCTTGACAATCCTACGAGGTTCCAGAATTTTGAATCCACACCTATCACATATGTTTGCTTGCGGCCTTAGTTTGTGTAGATTTTTCTGGATTGCTTTTTCTTTTGTATAAAAGACACTTAGGAGAAATTCTAGTCCAGTCATTCTGGCTGAACAACCTTTGAGAAGGTCCCGTAGAATTTTAAACTTGCCACCCAAGTATTCCCTTAACCCGGAGGTACTTTTGAGGGCAAGCATGGATCCATCAACTACTGTCATATCACCTGAACCAGAAAGCTCCACCATGGAGTCGAGAGTGAACTTTTCGCTTCCTTTGAGTCCACCCGTCACTGACCGTCCTAGGTCTATGACCATGGAACCGTCTGCTTCACGAGACACCTCTTTCCACCATTCGATGGAAGGAGAGCCTGGGGCTACCGAATGGTTTAATCAACCCCAGGATGAACCTGTATCCACAGCTTTTGGTCCATCTGCATCTTTTTGGGAAACCACTCTAGGCAAACAATGGGCTCATTTTTCCATCTCACCTTCCAGTTGGGCTTCCCATGAGGAGCTTCTGGCACCCTTTCGTGACAGCCTGAACCGGATACGTACAACTAGCAAGGATCTTAGAAGACAAAGCCTCTAACGAAGGGATTAGGACCCAGAGGTACCCATATTTAGACATACCCCATTTCGTTCTTTATCTTATGATTCACCGGAAACACCCGCACCCAGTATGACCACTTATGAACCTGGTCAACCCTCGTTTCCTGCGAGTACACCTCTTCATCAGGAGACCAGTTCCATACCTCAGATGTCTCAACACATTGAAGGACAATTGTACAACACCCCACTTACTACTACTGGAACACTACCTCCTCCCCCACCACAAAATTCGAGGGGAGGATACTCTTTACCTCCTAATTTCATCATAAGTAATGTTCCTTCGTTATTAAGTCAGCATCAACCCATTGTGAGTTAACCATTAACAAGCGGTCAAAACATTGTTACCGGGGGGCAACCCCTGTTCTCTAGCCATAATACGAGTGGAGGGCTTCCAATCGATCATTCCGTTGGCAGATCCTTACCCGTTGTGGGATTCACCATGGGATTACATAATGGTGGGGGACCATCCAACCCAACCCAACCACCATGGAGTCACGCGTATCCAGGTCATTTTAACCTTGTGTCAGGACAATTCAATCCCGGAAACGTACTCCACTGGATACCTTATCCCGGAAACCCATACACTCCATGGGGACATTACAATGTTGCACTAATTGGACCCCCACCAAATTTTCCTCATGTCCCACCACTATTTGGTCCACCCCCACCTCCTTCCGGAGGCGGCGGACCCCACCTCATTCCGGAGGGGGCAGACCTCCACTTTTTGGCCGAGGTGGTAGCCCACCCCATTCCAGCGGTGGAGGCCCAGCATACTCCGGTGGCGGAGGTGGAGGACCGCCACCTTCTGGCAGCGGTGGACCCCCACCTTTTGGAGAAGGCCCACGTTATTCTGGAGGCGGTGGCCCACCCTATTCCGGCGGCGGAGGCGATGGCTCACCCTATTCCGGCGGCAGACCCCCTTATTCCAACAGCGGAGGAGGACCCCCAACTTCTGGTGGGGGCCCACCTTATTCTGGCGGTGGATGACCCCCACCTTCCAGCGGCAGACCACCATATTATGGAAGTGGGACACCATCCGACCCACCACCCAATCCAGGAGGCCCACCCCCCTTATAACCAATTCCTTATGGGAGGACCTTATAATCAATCAATTCAAGGTCCTATTAGTACGCAAATTGCATATCAATACAACCCGTATCCACAACCGAACCAACAACTACCTTTTCTAGCTACTCTGGATCTGCCAGATCTGTCTCGGTTGACGAACGATCCCATCTTACACGGTTATAACTGGCCACCTATTCCGGTCAAATTGCCATCCGATATTCCAAAGTTTGACGACAAGCCCGGTGAGGCCCCGAAGAACCATGTGATGACTTACCATCTACGGTGCTCATCTAATTCCTTGATGGACGATTCAATCCGTCTAAGGTTATTTCAACGAACCCGCACCGGTACAGCTGCCAAGTGGTATATTGAATTACCACCGCACTCCTTTCCTGATTTTCGCTCTCTTTCTATGTCCTTCCTGACTCATTTCCAGTTACCCATATGCTATGAGACTGGTACAGACCTACTGACCTCGCTCCGCCAAAACAACGCAACTCATATATCTGACCATATCCATGAGTGGAAGAGGAGACGACGTCTCATTAAGGGTCCCATTCCAGACCAATTATTAGCGGAGTGGTTCACAAAGTCTCTTTTACCCACCATAGCTCGAGATGTGGCCATGAGTGGGGCCGTCATAGAGGAGAAAGATATTGCTCGTGCCCAGTCTTTATACCTTGTCTATGCTCAATCTGGCACATTGTATGACATTGTTCCGGACGCCCCCCGCCCTACGTACGATCTTGCAAAACCACCCAAGGGACCTTAGGCCGACGGCATTATCGGTTCCCTTAATTCCCAGCCTTCTACTCAAACCAGTGGATCGTCGAACCACCACGGTTCTTCCCCACCCTCAGCACAGGTTGGCAGCAGCACCACCAAATCACCCACCCCTGCTCCCACCGAGGAGGTGAATTATGTCCAATCATCTTCGCCTCAAAAATCCAGTGGCAAGAAGAATACCAAAGGTAAACCCAAGAAGTCTTCCAACAAGTAGGAACCTAAGAACTCTCCCGAAGACACGAAATAAGAATGGAAAGTCAAGTATCCTTGTTTACTGTGTGGCGGTGACCATTTCTCCAAAGAGTGCCCACACAAAGATAAACTGCAGAAGTTTCTTAAGGGACACTCCACACCCGCAGTTTGCAATGATCCCTTCCCCACCCAAAATCAACAAATGATAGCCCAACCCTCTCCTTCTCAAGGAGAAACATCCTCCACCGCGCATGTTCTCATGATGTGTAGTGAAACGGTTAACCTGAATACACGATCACGATCATACGACTTAGTCCCTCCTAAGGAACCCGCCAGAAGTAATACTGAAAAAGCTTTCGCCTCTACTCCAGATATTTCCGTGCCACAAGGTCCTCTCACCATTGAGAAACCTTCATTAGAGTCAGTGTTGTGTTCGCCTAAGAGCACGATTCGAAAAGCAGTTTTCAATCCCAATTCTCGGGCAGCTCAGAACTATAACATTGTAGAGGACTTGGCACAAGCTCCTTGTGCCATGTCGACACTAGAAGTCTTGCATAATTATCCCAATCAACGCAAGGCTCTTCTCGCTGCCATCGACGCGGTGGACCCAGATTCCTCAAATACGATCATGTTCAAACTTGAGTACTTTAAACCGAGGCTTTCCCATCATCTGGCATTCCAAGTTGCCACGAAGGTTGCTGGGAAGACAATCCATCGTACTGTGTTAGACGAAGGTGCTTCCACCTCAGTCATGTTGTTATCCTGTTGGCGAGCCATCGGCTCTCCCGAGTTAAATCATTCTCCCACCACCTTGAAAGCATTCGACGGTCGTGGATTCCAACCTCACAAACTCTTACAAGCCTTAGCAGTAGAGTTGGCGGGCAAAAATGTAACCATTAACGTGGAAGTGGTCGCTGCCCCTTTGGATTATAATCTCTTACTTGGTCGTAACTGGTTTTATGACATGAGTACGGTCGCGTCCTTCGTCTTCCGCATTGTGCAATCCCCCCATCAAGGCCGAATTGTCACCGTTGACCAATTGGACTTCTGTACACCGGACACCGCTACTCATCTCGACGATAATGTCCCTTTGCTAGAGCAAACTTCGCAACTATAGGAGAGCGTGGGGGTCGACCTCATATAAGACTCATCTCTTATGGGTGTCTTTCCAACCCTGGATCCCCCTAAACATGTTGCCACAATGAACATGATCTCCTCCATGATTCCATCATATTCCAACCCTCAAGATCCATGGCTCGTACACGATGAGGCCACCATGCATTTGATTGGAGTAACCATGCCTCTCTCACCAGCCAAAGCTACTTATGAGGCTATCCAATCAGCCCCTGAGGACCACTTGGCTATGGCCTCTACATCTTGTTTTCTACAGCGGACGTCATCCTTACTAGATCCTCTACTCCGGACTTTTCATTACTTATGAGCGCGGATGACCCCCCTTGGGAAGACCTTCACCATCGATCTTCTTTGCTAACCCATTAGACTCTGTGGAGAACATCATCACAACCATTTTCACACCAGATGCCTATCCTTGCCCGCAGTCACTGATCCTCACTTGCGATATGGTCATTGAAGGCAACTTGGCGAACATCAAGCCCACCATTCAGATTGACATCTCGATTACCCCTAGTGTCGTGGAACATATTCGTTTAGGCCAGAACTGTTCTCTCGAAGAGATCACCACATACACGACCTTATTCAAATAATTCCGCGATGTGTTCGCGTGGACTTACGAGGAAATTCCCGGGATAGATCCTGCCATTGTAGTGCATGAGATCCAAACCTATCCCGACGCTAAACCAGCCCGCCAAAAGTTATGACCAGTGCACCCTCAAAAAACTGCGGAAATTAAAGCTGAGATTGAAAAGCTCTTGAAGGCCAACTTTATCTACCTTGTTCCTTTAACATAATGGGTCTCCAATGTCGTCCTTGTGGACAATAAGCAGGGCACTATTAGAGTCTGTGTCGATTATAGGGATCCGAACAAGGCTTGTCCTAAGGACAACTACCCTACTCCCTTCATCGATCTGATCATTGACAATTGTGCCGAGAGTGTCATCTTCTCATTTATGGATGGCTTTTCCGGTTACAACCATATTGAGATCCACCTGGCCGACCAACATAAGACCGCTTTCATCTGCCCCTGGGGTACGTTTGCTTATCGTAAACTCCCTTTTGGCCTAAAAAATGCTGGTGCTACATTCCAGTGGGCCATGTCATATGCTTTTCATGATGTGAAGGACTTTGTGGAGCCCTATCTCAACGATCTCCCTGCTCATTCACAACATCGCGAATTCCACATCGACCATCTAACGACAGTATTCCTCAGATGTAAGAGGTATAACATCCATCTGAATCCTCACAAGTGCATATTCTGCGTCGAATCAGGATGCCTCCTAGGATTCATCGTTTCAAAAGATGGGATCCGCATTGATCCCTTGAAGGTGGAAGCCATTGTTGCTCTCCCGCTTCCCACTAATATCCCAAAACTACAAAGTTTGCAAGGGAAGGAAAATTACTTACGACGTTTTCTTTGTAATTTTGCTGAAAAGACACAGGGCTATATGCGATTACTGAAGAAGGACGTCCCTTTCATCTGGGATGAACAAGCACTACAATCCTTCGACAGTTTGAAACATGCCATTACCCACGCCCCTGTGCTCCAACCTCCCAATTACTATAAGGATTATATCATTTATCTTACCGCTTCCACCCATTAGAGGAAATTTGGGGTCTAAAATGGGCCTTATAAGAAAACGAGCCAACCATAATTTCTTCTGAGTTGGAATTCTAGAACCAATATAATTTCAATAAAATGAGTCAACCATAATGGTTGACTTGAGATATTTGTCATAAAAATACTACTTTTTTGTTTGTATTTTCAATATATCTCCCTTTGTTTTTACTCAAATCTCGAGTGGGAGCACTTGTTGGATGCGGAATTAAATTCCGCATCGAATGAGTACCCACGCTGCATACTTTTGACGGACCCTGCTGCCCCAAAAACAAGAAATACCTAAAAAAAGTGATGATGATCAAATTTCGAGCGGGAGCACTCGTTGGATGCAGAATATAATTCTGCATTCAATGAGTGCTCCCGCTTGAAATTTGAGTAAAAACAGGTAGATATGTTGAAAATACGAACAAAAAAGTAGTTTTTTCTTTACTCCAAAATTAATAAATATTATTTCATTATTTTAACTATTATTTTATTATTTTCCTTAGGAGGCCCATTTTAGACCTCAAATTTCCTCTAATTACCACGATCGCCATGGTCTTAGTCCAGGAAGATGATAACGCCCAAGAACATGCGATCTATTACCTAAGTAACGGTCTTATTGACTCTGAAACCCATTATTTGCATGTCGAGAAACTCTCTCTCGCGGCAGTCATTGCTGTCCAAAAGTTCCGACACTACATACTACTCTGCACCACCACCATCATTGCCGACTCAAACCCCATGTACCATGTTCTTACACGTCAGGTGCTCGGGGGCAAGTATTCACGCTAGATTTTGATACTGCAGGAACTTGATCACCTGTTCGAGGAGGCCAAGTCAAAGAAATCTTTGGTTTTCGCAGAGCTCATTTGCGATCTTCACCGTGTTGATTCGAGAACTGAGCCCAACGATTCTCTTCCATATGAATTGTTGTTTCTCATCAGCACGTCAAACCCATGGTATGGATATATCACCTTATATATTCAAACCCAACGGTTCAACCCCCAACTATCTCGTGACGACCGTCGTCGTATACGCCACCACGCCAAATACTCCTTAATTGTTGGTGATACCCTCTACCGTTGTGGTGTTGATTCCATTCTTCGATGTCGTCTGACACACGAGGAGGCTGAACACGTACTGAATGACTATCACTCTGGGGCTTGTGGAGGACATCTTTTTGGGATGGCTACGACCTAGAAAATACTATGCGCGGGATATTATTGGCCTTCAACCTTCAAAGATTGCATTGAGGCTGTTAAGAAGTGTCCCCCATGCCAGCACTTTCAATCTGAAAAGCACTCCCATCCAGCCCCTTTACATCCGGTTATTGTCGTCGTTCCCTTTGCTAAATGGGGCATAGATTTCATGCACTGTAATCCTACCTCGGTTGGGGGACATGGTTACGTCATAGTAGCCGTGGATTATTTCACTAAATGGGACGAGGCAATGCCTACATACAATGAATATGGAAAAACCATTGCACTCTTCATGTTTAATCATGTCATTGCGCGTTTCAAAGTTCCACAGGCCATAGTCACCGATCATGGATCTCACTTTCAAAACTAGATGGTAGATTAATTGAGTGTCGAACCCCCTACTACCCACAGTCCAACGAACAAGTAGAGGCCATCAATAAGGTCTTGAAAACCATGATTCAACGCATGGTGGGTACACACAAATCAAACTTGCATAACATGCTCTTTTTTGCACTATGGGCATACCGAACCTCCGTTAAGACTTCCACGATGGATTCACACCATTCCAATTAGTATACGGATTGGAGGCAGTCCTACCAATAGAGTGTGAGATTCCATCACTAAAACTTGCAGTCGAACTTCTTTCGAACACTACTGCCGAGGAAGAACATTTCCTTCACCTAGCAAAAATCAACGAGACCCGCCGCGATGTTTCTCTTGCCAACGAGGCACATAAGAAACGCATCAAAGCTCAGTATGATAAGTCGGTCAAACCTCATGTCTTCAACGAAGGGGATTTGGTTCTCACATATGACCAAAAGCATGATAAGCTGGGGGTAGGTCAGTTCGAGTCCATGTGGCATGGGCCATACATCGTAAAACGTGTCCTAGAGAAGGGAACATACGAGCTAGAAGATTATGATGGAATATCTCTAGGGGAGCCTTGCAATGGGCTCTATGTAAAGAAATACTATGCTTGAGTCTTTCACGCATTAGTACCTTGTATATACTGTACATGATGTGTGTTTTGTGTGGTGTGATGCTTTGCTTTAAGTGTGTTAGGATCTTGGTTTTTAACACTTACGTCTTGTCCTACCTACGTGTGCAAATCACAACCTTCTTTGGATTGGTGGATGGGGCCAGCCGGCATACCCGCAGCCTCGCCTCGGCAGCTTGGGTACTTTATTCCCCTACCAGCGAGCTCATCAGTTCATGAGGGAGTTGTCTAGGGTATGCAACCAACAACGTCATTGAGTATCACGCGGTGATTGGAGTCTTAACCGACGCTCTTTCCCTGGTTATGGACCACATTGTCGTCCACCTTGACTCACAATTAGTAGTCTCCCATCTCAACCGAGTCTACGCCATCCATGATCCCATGCTACTCCGTATTTTCAGACAAGTACGTCTCTTGGAGAGGTCCTTCGAATATGTTCAGTACCTGCACATCACAAGAGACATAAACATAGTTGCGGAATCCATGGCCAATTTCATCTTGGATTGGTACATTGCACACATAAAAAATCATAAATCATAAAAAATGGCACGACATGTACATAATGCATAAAAACAAACACATAGATAAGATCCCACATTCATCCATAAGAACACAATATGTATAAATCTGTCAATAGAGTCTGTATATATCAAGTCGGTACAAAATACAAAATGTAGTGTTGATACAAAATATGAAGCATGAAAGCTTTTAGTAGATATCATCTGGTACAAAATCTGAAGCTCATGGCTTTCAGTACATATACATATAAATCATGAGTCTAGTCCCTAGGACGCTCATGATAACATATAACGACCCTTGCTACTCTCCTGAGCAGCGAACCAAAATGCTCGGACACGCCAACAGTAAGTCGCTGGTAGCGACGAGGCATGGCATGGACTGTTGGATCCTCAATATCTAGTGTCAGGCTCCAGAGGTTCTCCTCCACCTCCTCCATCTCCTCAACGACATCCCGTGCCGCGGGGCCTATCTCCGACACCGCTCCTCTCCGTGCAATAGGAGAGACTCCAACCGGTCGCTCCAGGCCCACATCTGCATCAAACATGTATCGATTATCAATACTAATCCAAAAAAATCTAATATATATAAAATGTAAAAACACAATCAAGTTGTTGTTCTTACCGATATCACCCCATTGTAACCCCTCAGGAAGCACTAGGTGAAGATCGCCTCGGAAGTCAGTCTCGTTGTAGGGGAAATCCTCAACCATGAGGAGTTGGCCCCTCAACCATCTGAAGAAACATGTACTGAAACCGATAATGGTACCCCTGCCACCATGACGGGCCATCACCTCTTCCCATCGAATCATGTGAGCATGCATTTCGATCATCGACCTCAACCTGTGGATGCAGGTGCGGTACCTGCTCCCGAAAGAATGAGACTACCACAGAACCATAACCGAATTGCTTCAGCGCTCCGCGTCGACATTTATTTAGCCCCTGGTGAGAAGTCCCTCACACTAGTTGAACATTGTTGGGGCCATACACTCCTTGGCATACATCATCTGGGATTTACTTACCATATGAGGGGATCTGCTGCCGGCCACTCTCACAATGGTGAACAGGATAGTCCAAAGGGGCCGATCTCTCACCTCCTTGATGGGAATTTTCCCACTTGCCATCTGTGTACCGGCATGGCACCATTGATCTATGAGATACTCCATAGTACGACCACCTCCTCGTGATCCAGATAGTGATACGGGAATCCCCCGTCGAGACAGCCCCATCAAGAAATAGATGTTCTCGACATCTATCGTCAGAGTGTGCATGCCGATTTGAAAATGTTGTTGCACAGGATCCTAGCATTGGATCAGGTACTCCAATAGTGTAACTTGGGCCCTCATGCCCATAACTTGGAAGTACTTCAGTAGTTCGCAATTCCTCAATGCAGCCATGCATTAGGGGTCGTTTGCCGCTTGGGCATCGTCGATCTCATGTTCCCTTTCGCGCCACTCAATCATTTTGATCACTCCAACCCTGTCCAAAATCCCATAAAAACACTATTAGGATCCTTTCCAACTTTCAAAACTTTCCATTTTTGCTTAGATTTTGGGTTTGCTATGTGGGTTTGCGTCGGCGCAGGATGTCGTTTCGACTAGGGCGCCGCTGGCACAAAACGTCCTTTTGGGATTTGCGTCGGCGCATCCTCGGCGCAGTTCCCGAAAGGAGGTATTGCGTCAGTCCGTGGGCGCAATATCCCCCACTTAGCAACCCCAAAACCCAACAAAATGAAAGAAAATAAAAAATTAATCCGCTGAAAAGGAAGAGGGCTGAGTCTAGGGTTACCTAGCACTGACGGCGCGACAAATGGTCGATCGTGTCTCCTGGAATCAACACTGGAAAAACAACTCCAAATGGTACTTCTCACCTCTCCAATTGGTAAAAACAAATAGTAATTGATTTTTACTATTTACACCCTTTTTTAATTCTATTCCATTGTGGGTTATTTTGCTATAGTTGAGATTATTTCTATATTTGAATACTCGGTTAATTATTTTGACCTAGTTTCGAAGCTTGCAAGTGAAGTTAAGTACCTACTACTGTTTTTCGCAATTGTGGTAATCTCGCACGTGTTATCAAGAATGAGCAATTCGCTAAGCGTTTTTATGTCATTATTTTGCTCATTAAATTCAATTATCAATGACACCGAGCTAACTTTTTGTTCTTCCTTGTGCTCGTAAAAGATGAGAATAAGTCACTGAGTTATAGTTTATCACTTTTTCGAGCTCGTTAAACTTCCACGAAAAAGGAGCCCCTCAGAGTCTTTCTTTAAGCCCTTTTCAAGCTCTCGAAATACGAAAAGATCACCAAGCGAACTTGATGCGTTCACGCTTGTAAAAGTATTTGAACGATTGTCTTTCTGGTGATAGTTTACCCCTTTTTCGGACCAAGAGGTACTATTTACGAAAAATGAATACTCCATCTAATCATGACTAGAAGAGTCCTCTCTCGCGTTGTTTTACCCTTTTTTCGGGCGAAGACGCTAACTTTACGAAAAAGGACCTTTGGAGTCGTCTTTAGTTCTTTTCAGACTCTCTGAATATGAAATGATGCCCAGTTTACCTTCTATGGACTCGTTAAAATTTAACATTGAAGGGCCTATCATGGGACGAACCCCTCCTATCCTAGGTTCATAAAACGTTTGGGATTGGACTCATCCATGGGATGAGCTATACCGAGCATCTGTTTACCCTCCTCAAGCTCGTTAAAAAACAAAAGAGGCACTCATCAATCATGATGGGGAAAAGGAAAGATTTTGTGTTACACTATAGTTTATGGAAGTACATAGTCGCTCTTGAACATAGCACTCATTTGCATTTGCATCCAGTAATTGGGTAATCTGTTTGTATTTGAGTCCTCTTGATTTCACGAGTCTTGTCACTCCTTTGGGTCATCCAAAGAATGCTTCCATCATCCGTTGCATTGGGGGTTGGTATCATTCTCGTCGCGTCAAAACTGCCAAGTCATGCCATGCTCATGTTCAAGAGATGTTCGTTACTCATCGCCTGCAGTCAGTACACCTTCCGTCTTGTCTTTCTACCCTGAGTGAGTCTTGCATGTTACTCTACCATCCGATCTACTCTAAACATCTCTTATTGAGTTTCGTGTCGATGATGGGGGATTTATCATGGCCCTCCTTCGACATATTCATCCTTGTCGACTTCAACACATCATCCAAGGATTGAATCTAGAAACCAATCAACTACCTTGGGCCTGCATGCCTTAATTGCAGGTTACCTCGCTTTCAACATGAGTTCACATCATTGACTCTTGATTGAAATATTTTATCGAGCGTTCGACCTCAACTCATTGATTCACGCTCGGTGATGTGTACTATGATACCTTGGGGATCATTGACATCAATGGTGATTTCCCTCGCACTTGTTAACGATATACATCAATGACCGGTAATCAAGTGGTTTCTACCATGTTCGACTCCAAGACATTGTAATCACATGGATAGATTTGTATCATTGCAGGTTCGGCTTGAACATCCTGGGGAAAATCATATCTTACCCAGGTTGCGTTGGAGATTGTTTGAGTCATATTACACGGATCCACTTTGTATTGGTTGTGGATATGTTATCATCTCATCATGGATCTACGATTGTGTCTAGTAGCCATGATTGTGTTCAGTCAGTCCTACTACCATGGATCTTCATTGTATTGGTTGGCAACCATGTTGAGAGTCATGTGAGACTTGGATCTTAGAGTCAGTTGTACTGTAGTGGAATCTTCCAACTGACAAGTCCTTGCCATCCATCTTTCAAAGCAATTCACCTATCTTGTTCTACTAGCTTCATGCTTTGGGGGGCATTCTGTTACACCTGAATCGCATCATCATGAGACCAATGTCAACTCAGTGCCTTGATCCTTGAAGTCTCTCTGATCAGAAAGTCAATTAGAGCAAGTTGTTGGCATTTTTCCACAAGTTCTAGTTGGGCCGACACAGATTGCCTTCTATCAAGGAGCTCCCAACTAGGTTAGGCGCAGATTGCCATCTGGCAGACTGCGTCGGTGGCTCAAGTTTCCTTTGTGCAGCCTGTGCTTTCCCTCTCAGGTGCAAGTTGCCCTCATTGAACATGCGCCGGTGTTGGTTAAAATGGATAAAGGTGAGTGAATTCTAGAAGGGAGATGAGGTGGATCTCTATCCCTAACTTGTAGGTCAGTTGTCCTACGGTTCCCTAACCTCAAGGAACGATCCCTTAATCCTCTCCCCATGATCCTTAACCTACTCTATCCACTTGGTCTTATAAATACAAAGCTCCTCTCCATTCCAAATGGAGGAAGTCTATAGCACTTACACGCTGGTGGAATTAACTTAGGTGATCCCTATCCATCTCTTGGGAGGCATACATTTCCTTTGGAGGCATTGGCTTGGCTTGTTGGAGGAAGATAACAACGTTAAGGCTTGGGTTGTAATCATCACTTTTCTATGTATTTCCCAATTATTTACAATAATATAATCTCTTTCCATAAATGTCTTTGTGTTAATGATATTTAGAGCTCACTTCCTTAACTGTTTGCTTAGATCAGTGAGTGTTTAGATATGCTTTTACTACACGTTTGTCTCTATATGCTTTGACAGGTTTTATAGCTACGGATCTGACGAACACAAAGCTTGGAGCAGCAAAGAGGAGAATGATTCACGAATCTGAAGGTAAGACATCTATCTACCCTGATCTCTAATTGATCTAGAAAAGTAGTTTTATATTCTGTTTCCATTTGTTCTAGATCCACTTGGACTAGGGAGATCATGCTCGCGTCCGTTTGAGTAGATTGTCCGAAAACAGTTTTACTATATCAAGAGAGTTCAGTTCTTCTTGAAGTGTGTATTCTTGAGGAAATATCCAAGTCTCATTTCTCTTGAGTTCTGGTGGACTAGAGGAATGACTAGTGATTTTCTTTCATGTAGTGCGTTATGCCTGAGTTCTATCAATTGTCAACCTATTAGTCTGATTTCAATAACAGTTTGAGCCTTATGTATGAATACAAGAGTAGAGGAGAGAGTTTGGATGTTCTCGATAAACCTAGTGAAGGCCAGAACCTCCTTTCTTAGGAGATGACCATGGTTTGGGTTAACTTTCTATGCACATAGTGAATAGAACCTAGAGGAAGGGAATGCTCAAGGGACTACGAGTAGAGAAGGGGACCTTCTTGGTGTTGTGTGGGGTGGGTAATGTTAGTTCCAGGCAAGATGCGTCTTCTTGAGGTTCTTGTAGCTCTATGGTTGAACTCACTAGCCTAGAAATCCTTCCCTTAGTTCTCTTGGTAGCCTGATAAACCCAGGTGTAGATTGGCTTGGTCGTGTAATTGTGTATTGGTGAAAAAATGGGATTTGGATGTTCTTGATAAAAATAGTGAAGGCTGGAACCTTCTTTCTTAGGAGATGACCAGTTTGGGTTACCTTTCTTTGCACAGACTAAATAACACCCGGAGGAAGGGAACGCCCAAATGACTGTGAGCAGAGAAGGGGACCTTCTTGTTGTTGTTTGGGGCGGGTAATGTGGGTGTTAGGCTGGATGCGTATTATTTAGGTGCATGTAGCTCTGTGGTTGAGCTCACTAGCTTAGAAATCCTCCCCATAGATATCTTGGTCGCATGATAAATCTAGTTGTGGACTGGATTGACTTTGAAAGTGTGTTATATGACTAGGAGTGAGCCTTAATAGTTCCTCTTTTCTTGTGGAAATCATGCTCATCTTGGGGGTGGCCTCTCAGCAGAAATAGTATATGCTGAATAGAGTACCTACAGTTGGGTGAAACGTTGTTGTTGCACAGTCAGTTGTTAATTGGGAGACCTTATTTCAAGATAAGTATTCATTTGATGTGTTCTATTGATTTCATTGCTTCATAAGTTAATGTTGAATGGAATGAATACTTCTATTTTTTTGTATCAAGTGGTCTACGAATATGAAAATATGTATAAGTCGTGATAGCTTGTATTCAAGTTGATCGTGTAGTACTGCTTCTTTACTTGTAGATTTGCTTGATTGCATAAAGAATAGAATGTTGCATGAGTAGAAATAACCATAATTTCAAGTGAGTATAAATCGTGCATATTGTTAGAATTTAGTCACAGATATTAACAAGTGGCCGGGTAAGGCCTAATGACCCTGGAAATCAAGATTAAATTACTAAGGAGACCATCATTCAATCCCTATTAGAACCTAGAAATCGACTAAGTGTAGTTATCGGAAAAGGTTCATTAGAAATTCACCATCAGAGGTTCATCGTGAGGGTATCCCAATATCCAAAGCCCGATAAATCTATCAGATAGTGTTCATTGGTAAGTCCAACCGAGAAGTGCATGAAAAGGATTTTAATGGGATGAGGATCCCAATGGATCGAGATCCGACGTATCATGATGGATTCATCATAGGATAGCCTTCGAGAAATCAATAGAGAATGCTTGGAGGAAAATCCTTACAGAGCAAAGAAGTATGATGTATCGAGACCCATTGTGTCGGGGAAAGCCTCGTTGGGAGTCAATTATTGGAGATCATTCATCTGATATTTATGTCAAAGGTGAAAATGAAGGAATCTAAGAGAGTGAAGTCCAATGTGTTGGACCAGACAACATTGGAGGTAGGCCTTCAAAGATAAAGCCTGATAAAGTGAATCCGATATCGTATGGGGAATAACATATCAAAGGTGTGGTATCGGGGAGTTGAATTGAAAGTTTACAAAGGAAAATCCAATGGAGCGTGGAAAATCCTAGGTGATATTCGATGGCATATTGGATCCGATGTATCGGAGATGGCTCATTGAGAGTGGGCAATTAGAGTATTAGTCCGATGGAGTATGTATGAGGATTGTGGAAAAGCCAATAGGAAATATCTGATGGGATATCAAATCCAATGTATTGAAAATGGCTCATTATGAGTGGGCCATCAGAGTATTCATCTGATGGAGTGAGTGTGAGGATTGTGGAAATTCGATAGGTGATATCCAATATATTAATAGGGCCTTATTAGAGGTATTCCATTAGAACTATCGCGTGGGGGATAAGCCATCAGGAATCAAGTTGTAAGTGCACGCGGGGAATTCCAATAGGACGAAGCTGATGGATTGGAGCTGATAGTTCGGGATGGCCATGAAGCATAGTCCTGATAAATCTAAGGACATTGATAGAGGTAGAACCCGATGAACAGAGAAAAGAGGAAGAAACACAGACATGTTTGCGTAAGTTGTATAACATTGTATAAGAGCTTAAAGGTGACTAGGGACATTATAGTATGGTATTAGAGTCCAAATTTCGATAAAGTGGAATCGAGGAAATCTCTTGTCAACCCAAAAGTGCTATAGGGTCAACCATGGATGCAACAACTGAAGGATAATAACAATTAGTTACTAGTCATCTAAGCATAAAAAAATGTGGTTAAAAAACGATAATGGGGATGATGAGCCTCTAAGCGTTTCAATTCACAATGATACCACAATTATACATGTCAACACTTTTTTTTCTTTTAATAAAAACATGTACTTTTTAGATTAAAAAGGGGGATGCAACCAAACCGTCCAATAATTCAATACAAAGTTTTAAAAGTGAAATAGTCCAATTATTCAAAAAACATCAAATTTCCAAAAATGATATTGTTATGCCCTATTCTCATAATTATACTATTATTGTTCACTATTCTCAGAATTATACTATTATTGTTTACTATATGGCTTGTGTAAATCCTCACAGACTATCCCAACAGAATTTTAAAAAAAAAACATAAATTGATTCATGTGTTTTTGTCACCATACCCACTATGGGCCTTTTTTTTCCTTGCTACAAATGAGAGAAATGAAGGGTCCAAGATTGCTCTAATTGCTACTACATGGTATCCTCTTCAATAGTTGCTTCTTTGTCCTGTCTAGGAGAACCCACTGAGACAATTAGGGATGCATAATTTATCAGCTCCTCAAACCTAGGTCTTTGCTCTAATTCTAGAAGGAAAGCCTCCTCTTGTAGTTCTTTAAGTTTTTCCCCCATTTCCTGAAGATTCTCCTTGTTTCTTGCTTCTCCTACTTCTAAAAGAACCAACTTTCCTTAGTGCTTCTCTAACTAGGATTTCATCCTTATCATTTCCCTTCTCATATATTTCAAGTCCCTAGCATAATTATTCTTCCAATCTTTGCTCCAAGTTTCCTAGCTCCACATAACTAGAGAAATACTCTCATAGTTGTTGTCACAATGCCTTTCAAATGGATTGACCTACGAAGTTTTTAATGCTCATATAAATCCAAATGACTAAGATGGCCATGAAGGTTGGCCATCGCACCAAATTAAATTACTTTAACCAAAACAAAAATCCTAAATTCCGAAGTCAGAAAAAGAGATTTGGATCCAGTTCCATGTTCCCCAAAGCCAGATGAAAAACATTCCCAATGCCCCACACCATAGTTCTATATGCTTCCTATAAGGTTACTGCAAAATGGAGTGAGGGGAGGCCAAATGACATGATGCAAACATAGAATTAATCTACACACACATGACCATCCATCCTAACCTATTTCAAATTGAAGTTACCATGGAAGGGGAGATGTAAATCACAACAAATTTCCCTCCCATTAATTCATTGTTGCATTTTCTCCTTGTTGTGACACTTGTCTTGGTTGATTAAATGATGCATTTAGAATGAATTTGGGTTTAAAACTTAGGGAAGGTGACAACACACCAATTCCCCCCTCTTTTCTACACCATGCCTATTTTCAAATTACATACTTCGTTGGCCAATGAGTCAATCGTTGTGTTTAAAACTTAGGGAAGGTGACAATGCACCAATTCCCCCTGTCTTCTACACCATGCCTATTTGTAAGTTACATACTTTGTTATCCAATGAGTTAATCATTGTGTTTACTTGTCAGTAAAATTTAACTAATTTAAAACATTTCGTTTGTTTTTGCACTTTGATTATGATATGTTTCAAATGGGAGCCATGAGGAAGTGTTAGAGACCATATGATGAAGAAAATCATACAATCACCTAGAGCATGATATTTTTCAATCCAAGTTACTCATTATCATCACTCCTTACCATAGTGCTAGAGCTTATGCCTAGTTATTTGTAGTATCATCTAATCCACAAGCATATAGAGTTTCCCAATTTACTTCAAGGTTAAGAATGACCCACCTCCTCGCATCCGCCATCCCTAGGTTACCTTTTGAGGTACATTTGAAGAAAAGAGATATTGTTGTTCATTTATATTTTGTAGGTGTCATTTTTTTATGTTATGTCCTTGAGTCTTTCTACAACATTGAAGGCTACTGGATTTTGTCCTTCCATACCTTTTGAAAGAATCGATTCTAATAATAAAGCCCAAACCTATGTGGCTACCTATCGGGGGGGATGTTTCTTTATGGTTGAATATTAGTTTATTTCTAGCTAGGCATATTTTCCATGAGAGGAAGAGAGGGGCTAGTACCCAAACTTGTTGTAGTAATGAATTGTACTAGAGTGAGCTAAGATAATGTGTATGCCAATTCTGAAAGGTCTCTTTCCATCTTTGAGGCATGTCCACTTGTATTCGTAAATCAAATAATGCAATGTTCCAAAACAATTTTGAGAAGTCACATTCCTAAAAAAGGAACAACTAAAGTTTCTTCATTTTTCTTACACAAAGGGCATCTAGAAGGTCCAAGGATCAAATTTTTGCATGAGTAAGCATCCAACATAACATTTTAATTTGGGGTATCCCACCATCTTTCCATATTTCATTCCATGTGGTTTACTTATTGGTTGATTCCTATCATCCAATTATTTTATATATCATTTTTAGACAATATAATGATCTTTGTAGGTCCCCATTCCCTATTGTCTATGATTCTTTTGTTATTTGGAGTTCAAACTTTGAGCTTGATCACAAGGATGTACCATTGAAATTTTAAATATTCTTGAATGTCCAAGGATTTCCAAATAGGCCTCATAGCTATCCCAACCAGAGACATTAGATACCAGTAACTACAGATTGCTACTCTCCCTCCATTACTTTAATTCAATGATTTATAGAATTTGGTTTAAGGGATGCATGCCCATGATTCTATCATCCCATGGTGTCATGTGCTCCAGATTCAGCAACCTATTAAGACTTGTTTTGCAAAGACTCCTGATACTTCTCCTAGAACCACATCGCCTCCTACCCTCATTCTACTCAACAATCCTACTAATCCTAACCTGACGCTACTGATTATGACTGTAGATGATGCCACCACCTCCCAAGCCACCCTTTTTACCCACAACTATAAAATCTAACACACATTGACTACTCTAATTCTAGATAATGTGAATCAGAAGAACCTCATTGTGCAATCCCTAGCACAATGTCTTGCTCTTCCTACCACACCTCACCCAAGTCCTTATCAATTAGGTTGGGTCCACATGGATGGTCCTCACCTAATGGTTTCCTAATGTTGTACTATCACTTTTTCCATTTGTCCTTTTCGTGATATTGTTATCTGCAATGTGTCTCCCCTCAATTGTGTGGACCTGATCCTTGGCATTCCTTACCAACATCAACGCAATTTTTTGTAGCATGCTCTCACTCATTAATATAATATTCAATAGGATAGTAATACATATGTCCTCACCTCTTCTTCCTTGAAATCTCTTACCCATCTCTCGAGTAATGATGTGATCTGACAAGTCAATTTAAAAAATGTGTGTCGTTGTGTCTAGTACTCCCTCTCAAGATTGATAATACCGCCAATCTAGTTCCCCCATACATGGCCCCTTTACTTGTTGAGTATGTTGATTTCTTTGCTCCTCCAACTAGTCTCCATACTCGTCCCATTGAACACAACGTTGAACTTATCCCTCGCACATATTTACCCAATTCTCTATCTTATTTCCTGGCTCCTCATGAAGCTAAGGAAATTGAGTGTAAAATACAAAATTTGTTGCATTTGAGCCACATTCAAGCCATCTCTTCACCTTGTACCTCTATGAACATCATTCCGAAAAAGGAAACCAATGAATGATACCTAGTCATTGACTATCGTGCTCTCAACAAGGCCACTATCAAAAACCGATACCCTTTGCTCAAAATTGATGATCCATTGGACCACTTGCAACGTTCCTATTTCTTTATCAAGATGGATTTCACAGCAAGGTACCATTAAGTTTGTATGCATGTTGCTAATACATGAAAAAACGCCTTCAAAACCAAGTTTGGGCTATATGAATGGATGGTGACGCCTTTTAGTCTCACTAATGCTCCAGTTACCTTCATGATGCTCATCAACGACATATTTTGGCCTCACCTCGGTCATTTGGTGGTCATCTACCTTGATGGAATTCTCATTTTTAGTAGCAATTGGGAAGAATACCTTCGACATCTGCGCATAATCCTAGACCTCTTGCAAACACACAAATTATAGGTGGAAGAACATAAATCTTATTTATCTTCAGTCCAATACTTTGGGGTTTATCATTGATGAGGATGGGGTGAGTTCCAATTTGGACAAAGGTGAAAGCCTTGGCCACTTGGCCTTGTCCCACCAATGCTCTTGAGATCAAAAGCTTTATGGGGGCATAAAATCCTCTGGGCATTTCATTTCTCACTTTTCCCACCTAGCGCATCCCCTACATCAACACTCTAATCAATCTCGTTTTGTATGGATGCCTCTTGCTTAGCAATAGTTTTAGTGTATTAAAGATGTCCTTTTTTCAACTCATGTCCTATGCTTGTTGGATCTCCATCAGCCTTCTGATATTGAGATCATCGCCTCTCAACATGCTATTAGGGCCTCTCTTAAACAAGGAGGCCATCTTGTTGCCTCTCATTCAGAGACACTCTTCAATGCTGAGCTCAATTATAACACGTAGGACAAGGAATATTACAGTCTAGTGCAATCGTTAAAACAAAGGTGCCACTATATCTTAGGGAAAGAAACGGTCTTGCACACTGATCATCATCCATTGATCTTCATTAATTCTCAGTCCAAGCTCTAGGAATAGCTCCATCTCAAATGGGCTGCTTATATTTAGCAATTTCATCTAGTTATTAAATATAAGAAGGGCACAACAAACATAATGGAAAATCTCTTGAGCATGCCTCCCACTCTAGTCCTTCAGATTTTGGAAGTTCGTTATGCGACTTAAGATCCGTGGAAACCACTCTATGCTACAAATGAATTCTTTGGTCTCATTTGGGAAGCATTGCAATAACCCATAGAGGTGAATCAAACACATATCCTTGACTACACCATCTAGGATGGATGGCTCTACAAGCTCAAGCAATTATGTGTGTCACTTTTGGATGACCCTCTCACTCTCATTCCTGAGATTCATGCATCTTCATATGGCAGTCACTTTCGTAAGCATAAGATTGTACATAATTTGTAGCGCCACTTATTTTGGCTCACAATGCAATGACAAGTTGAACATTTCATTTGTGCTTGCTCCTTGTGCAATCAACGTTAGCCGACAAACAAAAAATATGGCCTTTATCAGCCCCTTCCTATCTCTTCTTTTACCTGGGAATCAATTTCCATGGACTTCATGAGTGGTCTTCTATTGACTTTTTGCAAACATGATGTTGTTTGGGTAGTGGTTTGTCAGTTTTCAAATATGGCTCTCTTCATCCCTTGCACAAAGACCACCTCCACTACTCAAACCTCTGATTTATTCTTTTCTCGGGTTTGGACTCATTTTGGTCTTCCTAGAATCATCATATATGATCACAACTCTCATTTTCTAAGCACATTTTGGAACACTTTGGTCTTTGTTGGGTTGTCATCTCAAATTTTCCACTTCTTTTCACTCACGAAGAGATGGCCAAACCGAAGTCATGAACTATAGCTTGGTGCATTCTCCTTGTATGTACTTTACCAAGAACAAACAATGGGATACTTACCTTCATGTTATTTAATATAGTTATAACCATTAAATCCATCTATCCATCGGCCTCTCCCCTTTTGAAGTATGTTATCTCTCTCAGCATTTGGCTCCTTGTGAATTTTCGCTCACCTTGACCCCTATGGGTACAAATCATCAACAAAAGAAAACAATTCTACCCTCTCCTTCTCTAAAATTTGGCTCAAAAACATGCCCAAGTAATGGAAGACCTTCAAGCTACTTAACCAAACTAGAAAACACACCATGACTTGCATCATATCCCCCTATCTTTCTCATTGGACGATCATGCCTAGTTGTACATGGATAAGCAATGCTTTCAAACCCAACATCATCATAAACTCAAGCCCCTTTGGTATGGTCCATACATAGCCCTTCAATGGATCAATGAGAATGCTTATCATCTTGATTTTCCACCCCAACTCGGTATCCATGATGTAGCTAATGTTAATCACCTCAAGTTGTTTGAGCCTCCTTTGTTAGAGGAATCAGTCATCGTCTCTCTTCCTTCCAAAAACATCCCTAATTTCCAAACCCCTCTCACTACGGATACCTTGTTAGAACTTGTTCTAAGACTACTCACCAACACCAACACATCTCTTATCTTGTCGGTCGTAAAGTTCAAACTCCTCCCTAGGCCAAGTGGTTTTCACATATTTCTATGCAAGCACGGTTTCCTCAGTTGTTGGCGGAAGTAGGTACACTTCTGAATCTAAACAAGGAGGAATCAAGAAAACCAAAAGGGTACCTCCCTAATCCATAATACCTAGGTACTCCTCCCAATGCTTCATGTATCCCACAAGAAGGCACACAATCCAAACAAGCAAGCTCTTCAAACTGACTAAGTATCCAAGCCGCACCTCTCCAATAGTGCACAAGTTCCAAGGAAGGGTGTTGGGTCCTAAGTTGAGTTAGTGGTTAATAATAACTATGTAGTTGTTCGAATAGTAGAGTGAGTTGGCTACAGATTGGCATGGTCAATCACTTTTGTAATAAGCATATCTATATAGAGATCGCACGGTGAACCTAATAGAGTTAATGGTATTTTGATTCTACTTCAATTTCGAGCCTTTTGTGTTTACTGTTATTTGTTTTTAGATCTATTATTTTCCTCGTTTGATCCAGATCAATGAGTTAGTATTTTTAGGGTTCAGTGTATTAGAGGGTATGTGAATTAGTGTGATTGGGGGTCATATCATGTCAAGGGTGCAATTTTATTGTGTTAGAGGGTATTAAGAGGTACAAATTAATTTGTTAGGTAGTTATTATGTAACATGGTACAAGTTAGTGTTTTAATGGTATCTATTAGTGCGTTAGCATGTATATGCATTTAATGTGTTTCAAGATACAAGTTATATTTTTAATGTATATGCATATATGCCAGGGGGTATGTTAGGGGTTATAATGTGATTAAAGTAATAGTTTTTTAAGTTACACAATATATTAGGGATAATAATATGTTAATTCATTATGGTAAGTGGGAATTAGAACTTATGGGTCAGTAGGTTAGAAGGTTATTAGTTATTGGTACAGTGGATTAATAGGGTAGTTGTTAAGTTTTAGGGGTTAGGAATTCAAGCATTTGAATCAATGGTTAGGAGTTTATTATCTTAGGACACATATATGGATGTGGACATGGATAAAAGAGAAGTTATTTATCCTAAGAGACACACCTAACTTACACACCCACCCACGTAAGAAACACAACTAACATAAGCAATGGACTTGGAATATGCAGCTACACACATATAACCCGTTCATTTAACAACCTATACATGTGATCCTCATAGTTAACCCATGTATCTAAGAGACACTTAAACGACACATTAACACACCTATACACACACTTGCACTTGCAAAAATGCACCTAATTAACATGAACAATGAACACAATCAATGCATTTACTTAAACATCTAGCACATGCATGACTCAAATGGTAATCCTCTCTCTCTCTCTCTCTCTCTCTCTCTCTCTCTCTCTCTATATATATATATATATATATATATATATATATGTATATAACACCCTTAAATGGTCCACATAGATAACCCATGCCATAGCACATATGTGTAAGCAATATCAATTAGGGATTATGGGTTAGTCTGGACAGTGTATTAGTGTGTATGGCTTAGTGGTTATGTGTATTAGTGTGTGTGGCTTAGTGGTCATGTGTATTGGTGGGTATGGGAATTATAGGGAGTTATGTGTTAGCGTGTAAGAAGGATAGTTGTTAAGGGGTATGAAATAGTATATTAAGGGTATATGGGTTAGTGTTCAAGGATTTAGTGTATTAGGGGGTATGTGTTTGGGGTCATATCAAGTTAGGGGGTGCAATTGAGTGTGTTAGGGGTTTAGTGTGTCAAGGGGTACACATTAATTTGTTTAGTGTGTTATGGGGTAAAAATTAGTGTTTTATTGGTATCTATTCGTGTGTTAGGAAATTCATGTGTTTTACAATAGAAGTAATAGTTTGTTAAAGGGTACAAGTTATCATGTTGGGAGTATGCTAGGGGTCGTAATGTTAGGGTAATAATTTTGTAGGTTTCACAATGTAGTAATGTGTTAATTCAATACGGTAGGTGAAATTTAGAGCTTAATAATTAGTGTATTAGAGGGTTAGTAGTTATTGGTATTAATGGGATGATAAAATAATGGTTAGGCTCTAGGGTTATGAATTCAAGCATTTTTAATAGTCAATGATCGAGGTTTTATTATGTTAGGTCATGGAAGTTGACCTAGACATGGACGTGGACATGGATATAAGAGATTGTACTTATCCTTAGAGACAAACCGAACCCACACACCCACCAACATAAGAAACACAACTAACATAAGCTATGTAATTACCCTACACATCTGCACACACAACTAACCCATGTACTTAATAACCCGCACATGTACCCCTCATAGTTAACCCATGTACTTACGAGAGACACTTAATGACACTCATGCACCTACCCATACACCCCACATGTTGACCACATTTTTGGTCAACTGAATTGGGCTAGCAAAGAGTTGCCAAGCTTTCCCATGAATCGAAATTTAAGCGTAATTAAAAAAACTTACCTTACCGAGAAGTCTCCTTGAACTCTAAAGTTTGTGATCCTAGCCTATGTACCTGGATGGCTTAGAGTTGTCTCGGGGTTTCCACCAATTAAGAAGTCTATGAATTTGATGAAATATTGGACTATTTACTAATGGATGACAATTCTTCTTCAAATTTGTTCACGGTGATGAACAGGTTGACAAGTTACATATTTATTTGGAGATCACATGAAATATATTCAGATGTTCATTCGGCAAATTTGGCGTGGGTTATTCGATAGATTTAAAAAAATAAATTAAAAAAAAAAACCTTGACTTGGCCCTGGTCCTCTTATGCTTCTGACTCCCTTTTCTATTGATGCCTCTTTCGCATTACAAATTCCTTTTGCCCTCATGCCATCATACCCAGTCTCCCACCATGTCCATTAGGCACGCCTTTAGTTACTTTATGCAACACATATACCACGTTCCAATAAAACAAAATCATTATCTGCTTTATAATCATAATCATAAAAGGGGTTTACCTTGCTTTAAAACCTTAACCTATTTATAATTACTTCTTATTGCCAAATGATTAATTATGGCCTAACCTAAACCAAATCCCTCGAGCATATTTATCATACCAAGCCACCAAAGCCAAAAGTCAAGCCCCAAGCCAAATCTTTTGAAGAGTTATATGTGCATCACACATCGATGAACATATGAAACAAAGTCATATATGAATAAGCACAAGTATAATTTCATTATTCAATGTGGGATATGAATCATACAACAAATCAAAAAATGTATGTGGAACCAGCTTCATTTTCCTGACACTTTGTATAAGCGGGATCCAATATCCACTTACATACATCAATGGAAAAGATAAAAAAAAATGCATTTATTGGCTATCTTCTAAACAATGGAAATGAGGATTTCTTAAGAAATGTTTTGAGCACTTTGAGAACTTTGAGAAAATTTCTCCTTGTGAATATAAAAATTCATTTCAAGATAAATTAGTTTAATGTTTTCACTCATTTCATGGATTTTCCTAATATGGTGGAGATACCCCACTCGGCCTAAGTTTAGTTAAGGCTTAGTTAGGGTTTTATTCTTAATGACTCCTTGATATTTTATAATGAGTTTTTAACTGGTCAATAACTATTTAAAATGAGACCGTATTAATATTAAGGTTGAAGAATGGGGCTCCAAGAAGTGATTAACCCTAATGACTGATCGTTGGCTCTGGTAACTATGTGAAGGACGAGATTTGTACTGTGTCGATTGGTAGAGCGTCGACGGGATGGTGAGATCATAGGGGAGGGGACTCTCCCCTCCTCTGATCCAAGATAAAGCTAAGCGTAATGAGATTACGCCATTACAAAATCAGGAGGGAATTGGAGGAGAGAGTCGAAGTCCTAGGGTGGATAATCATGAGGCGGTGAAAGGAGAAGCGAGACAGAGGTTTTGTAACCCTAAATCGAACAGTACCCCAACTATTTCGGTGAACCCTACACGGGTAAAGGAAAGAATACAACATATGACAGACCATGCCTTGATAGGGAAATTTATGGGTATATGGCCTAATGAGAAAGCCCTAACCTGGTGGATTCACTCTACTTGGAAACCGAAAGGCCACTTTGATCTCTTGTTGGGCTCTAAGGGTTTCTTTACTGTGGTTTACTACTATTTTTTTCCATTATTTCTGGGATTTGATTAAAAATGAAGTTTGGCAGGTGGTGGAAGAATCTCGGAGAATGAGAGGCGTTCTCCCGACCTTGAACTCTACCTTTCTCACCTTGATCCCCAAAACTCCGATGGTTGAGAACGCTGATTTGTTTAGACTAATTTCCCTTTGTAACATCATTTATAAACTCATCACTAAAGTCCTTGCAAATTGACTCAAACCCCTTCTTCCCTCCTTGATCTCTTTGGAACAATCAAGATTCGTGGAAGGAAGACAAATTATGGATGGCATTATCTTAGCTCAATAGGTTCTTCACTCCTTGCAGAGTACTAAGAAAGCAGGGATGTTGCTAAAATTGGATTTATCCAAAGCTTATGATAAACTAAACTGGACTATATGAAAGAAATTATGAGCTCCTTTGGTTTCAGTGATGTATGGATTAAATGGATAGCCAACCTTACCTCCACAGCTTTCTTCTCCATCCTGATTAATGGGCATTGTCTATTGGCTTTAAACCCTCTTGGGGTATCCGACAGGGAGACCCTCTCTCACCCTTCCTCTTTGTGATTATGACGGAAGGAATCGGCAGGCTTATCTCTCATTTAGTTGTTCAGAGCAGCACTAAAGGTCTTTAGTTCCCTCCCTATAAGAAAGCTATAACTCACCAGCAGTTTGTTGATGACACACTTCTTATGGGACACTCCTCTGTCCAGGAAGCTAGACAAATCAAGAAAGATTTGAATTTTTTTAAGAGCCCCTGGGCTTACTATTAATATGGATAAGTCACTGGTGTTTTTCTTTAATACTCCTCTTGTCAGTCAAAGGAATATTATAAGAATTTTAGGGTTCAAAAAGAGCTCTTTTCCAACCAAATACCTCGGTGCTCCTTTATCGGATGGTGTTTTAAAAAAGGCTTCCTGGGAAGACCTCTTAAATAGAACGAAGGACAGACTCTCTAACTAGACACTAAGATACTTGAACTTCCTGGGAGGAGTGGTTCTTGTGAAATCTGTGCTGCAAGTAATGCCTTTGTATCTTTTTTCTATTCTGGCTGCTCCTAAGTCGGTTATGAAGGACATCAGGAATATCCAACGCACGTTTTTGTGGAGAGGCATGGTGGACCACAGGAAGTGGCCTTTGGTTGATTGGGAAACATTGTGTAAATCTAATCCTGAAGGGGTTTTACGTCTTAGAGATCTGGAGAAACTTAGTACTGTGTGTGGAGCTAAAATCTGGTGGCGCTGGTTTACTCATACAAATGAGCAATGGGCTAGTTTTGGGGGCAGAAAGTATGCTCCGTTGATAGTTCAACAGGACTGGGTTCAGGATGATGGACAGAAGAAAGGCTCTCACATCTGGAATATGGCGTGGGCTGGAAGTGAGTTAATCAGGAAACGGGGTTTTTGGGAGATACGAGAAGGGTCTTCAACCAATCTTTGGTCAGATGCCTGGCAACAAGAGCCCACTCTTCTTTCTCTGGTGAATGATATCCCTATAGATTCCCCTGTTTTGCACCATAATTGGATGACGGTTAATTGTTACTGGCAGGAGGGTCAGAATGACAGGCGTTTTCGTGTCAGGAACCCGCTTAAATGGTGGACAGATAACTATGGGGATGATATAGGTAGGCAAATCTATGACATATTGATAAACCGATAAATAACAACTCAGAGGAGTATGGATATTCTAAGGTGGGGTTACCGCCCTAAAGGAATGTTTACCATTAAGGAACCTTACACTCTGCAGACCATATCGATGAATCAACTTGTGGACCATATTTGGAAATATCCATGGGGAGCCAAACTATGGCCTAAAATTACTTTATTCCTATGGCTGGTTTTGAAAGGTAGAATTCTAACATGGGATAATATCGTGAATAGAGGTTTTGAGGGACCTTCATTCTGTGTCCTATGTGGTACTCATGGCGAAACAATAGTTTATCTTTTGGATGGATGCAGTTTCTCTTCGGCCTTAGGGATGAAGGGGCAAATATCTTTCGCCTGTTTGATAGAGTTAGGACTGACCCGGGAGAAACTATTAAGCAGTGGAAGGAAGACCCCTTCCAAGGGAGACTTCTGAATCGGGTTTGGCAACTTTTTCTTGGTTTTCTCCTATGAGAAGTTTGGAAAGAACACAATAAACGTATATTCACTGGCAAACAGCATACCTGCAAGATGGTCTGGGGGCATATACAATGTGGAATCAACTGAGACTCTTCAATTAATTGTTTGGACTGAACATGATATGAACAATCCGGAAAATGAGCTGAGCATTCTTCATACCTGGGGCATTAAGGCTCTCCCTCGCTATGTCAGAAGCCCCCATACTCGTTGTAATTTTCCTGATAGTTCGGTGGTATGGTCTCCGCCATTACCGAGATGGATCAAGCTAAATTTCGATGGGGCATCGAAAGGCAACCCGAGTAATGTTGGGTATGGTGGTGTTCTTTGCGACGACCAGGGCAAGGTTATGTATAGCTACTATGGGTATCTGGGACGTGAGACTAACAATGTCGCTGAGTGTGAAGCTATGTCGCAGGGTTTTTGCATGGCGGTTCTACGTGGATTAACATGTTTAATCATGGAGGGGGACTCAAACCTACTTATCCAGATTGCAATAAATCTCTGCAATGGGACCCGTGCAGCCAAGCTGGCACAATCATGGACGCTGACTTGTCTCGACAAAATCATTGCGTCATTTAACTCCATCACCTTCCAGCATGTTAGGCAAAGTGCTAACTGTTTGGTCGATGTATTGGCTAACCAAGGCGTCAATCACCAAGATGAAGGATGGGAAGGTGTGGCCCTGGAAATGCCCCCGGGAACGTGCTGTGACAAGTGCATGATGATTGCTGATTGTGACAGAGGTGTTAAGGAACCTACAGTTGGCAGCATTACTACGCAAAGAACCGATGGTATGTAATAATTGGTTCACTACTCAAGGTAGAATTGACAGATGGTATTCCGGTAGTCTTAAAAAAAACGTCACTATCCGTTCATCCGTATATTTTTCATCGTCTATGTCAATTATGTGACGAGATATGGAGCGTGAAGATGTTAATGGAAGATCGACCTCTCACGATTCATCTAGGTAATGCTGATAAGGGTTCTACTGATATGACGAAGGAGCAGGACATGATGAATTATTACAGAGTTTGGCTCATTATGATGGATTTAATGGCTGTTAGGGGCGTCTTTCCTTTAAATTATGTGATCAAGAATGGAAACAATCATCGCGGTTGTAGCCTGGGTAACCCTAGTGCCTTGTTGAGTTTTATTGTGTCTATTTGCGGGGTGGAGTGTGGTAGGAAGGGAACAATGAACATGCCTCCGAGAGGGAGCCCTGCTAGGCGAGGCAGACGGGCCAAGGTGAGCTGAGTAATGTCGGTAGGGGCAATGTGGCTCAAGCAAGTCCTAGTCGGGACCAATGGAGCGTTGCCTGCGGAGGCTATTGCTATGGAGGACTGGATTCATGACCCTGGAAATACCAGGGGTCGAATGGCTTTGAATAATCGCGCCGTGGTAATGCTGTGGGTTACTAAGACTCTCATCGCCCAGATATTGGAGGCGAGGGTTGATATCTTGTCTAGCTCTCAAAGGATGACCAAGCTGGAGGAACGCTGTAAGGATCATGCCGATGAGACGAAATGGATTCACATGAAACTGGATGTTATGGTGATGAACATGGGGATCTCTTTCCTCACCAGACCAAAAAAGGTTGAGAATCCGAGAGAGATTAATCTCTGTGGCAAGGTTGCGATGAATGATGTGCCACCGGTGGTGGTTATTAAGGAAGAGGCCGGTCCGACGGGTTAATTTCCTGATACTTCCTTTCCTTCTATGGATTGTTTCTGGTTATGTGGTGTTGTCTTGGCTTTGTAATATTTTGGCAGGTTCTAGCTTCGGTTTATTTATGTTTCACCATGTTTCCTTTTCATCTTAGAGGCATATTTCTAGTTCTCTGTTGTTGGATTTTCTCGTTGGGTGATGTCTGTTCTTTCGGCATCCTTTTTGTAATGGGGGTTTTAACCTATTGTCGGTCTGGATGTTTGGGGTAGCACTGGTAGTTTTCTAATTGCTGACAGTAAGTGGTTAAACCTTACTAGTTTTATTCAGGATAGTTTTGTTGTTGATCTCTGGTCATGTTAAGGGATCATGCTGATTTTAGAAAGGGTGGTTTTGATCTCAATGGTTGCTTTTTAAGTGCCCAGCATATTGTAAAGATGTTCAATGTACTTTTTATCCTACTGAAATAGAATGATGGTTACTTTTGCTTTTAAAAAAAACTATTTAAAAAGAGATAATCACAAGTGAGAAAGCGACTTCTATATGTAGCTGGCGTGAGGTATGCTTGAGCATTGTTTTCCATATTATTTTTAAAATTATTTTCACATTCCATACGTTTTTTTCTACGAATCTAGTAGTTTCATGACAACAAGGTACTCTTTAAGTTGCATGGAAAAATAAAAGGTGAATACTAATCTGGTTTTTTGCACAAGATATATTATTCGTCTGTATGCCATTGTTTTTATATTAAAATCTATATTTTGGTGGTATTAATAAATAGTTTGTATACCCGAAAAAGTTATTGTGCAACACAAATTGTTGTTTTTTGAAGTCCAAACTATACATTTTTTTTTTTAAATATGTTATGTACTTTACTTTTATTTCATTTTTTATTTATTTAATTTGATACTTTAAGTATTTTCATTTTGCTAATTATCAAATTTTTAACTTTTTTTAATTTAATTTTTAAGTAAAAAATAAAACATTAAAATAAATTTAAAATTACACTTTTTTGATAAATTATTCCCTAAATAACGTAAATAATGTAATTTAATGTACTACATAAATTTCCATTTCTTCTTCTTTACTTCATTTGTATTGTTAAAACACTGTCCCTTTATTTTAGCATTTTAGTTAGCATTTATTCTTTTTACTTCAAGATATAAAATAAAAAATAAAATTATCTTGTTATTCATTTACTTTATTGTTTCTTATTTTTTATTATATTTATTTTACTTTTCTTAATGTAGTTTACATTTACCTATCATTTTATTAGGTTTACCTATCATTTTATTAGGTCATGTACTTTATTCATATTTATTTAATTTCATTGTTATCTTTTAACACCTTTTTTTTTAAAACCAAAAAAATCTTGAAACAAAAAATACATAAAAATAAAATAAATAAAATCATAAAACAAAAAATACATACAAATCAAATAAATAGAAAAGAAAAACTTTGTAAGGTAACCACAAATATTTTTATATTATTTAAAGCTAACCATTTATTATACATGCTTATCTGGATTATTCCATGAAAGAGAAGATAATGTTAGTAATGTTACCTCATGTTCTTTGTCATATTACTCATGAAAGTTCAAGTTATGATGATTAAATTGAGGATTTAAACCCAGGGTCTCATTCACATTTCTTCATACCTGGTCTCACGGAAGGTCGAAGCTTTGATTTTGAGAGATTCCACTCACATAATCAACACCCCACACTAGGAGAAACAAACATAATTAACATTACCAATGCACCTATCCAAACATGTAACCCATGCACATGGACCAAATAGTTAATCTATGCATTCCTAACCCATGTAAATAAAAGACATGGTAAATAAGTGACACGAATAACATAATAATGCACCTAACATATGTGCATACTAATTCAGCTAATGTTCCACAAACCCATGCATATAAAAAACACACCTAACATGAGAGATGGACCTAACTTATATTGCACCTAATAATACATCTATACTATGGAGTGGCAAAAGGCCACACAGCATGTACCAAGATTATGAAGTATATAAACGTCACAACCTCAACAATAGACCATAATCCCAAGGTTGAGTAACTGCAACCCTTAGATTTTAGAGTGGTACTAGGTAGAAACCCCAAGGTTGTTAGATTAGTTGGAGATGACAACCCCAAGGTTGTGGGGGAGCAAGTACCACAATGCCTAATATTGGAAGATGAGATATAGTGTTGTAACATAAGACAAAGATAGATAGATAGATAGATAGTTAATGATGTATGCATGTATGTATGTCTTGTAATAACGGAGGAATCGACACAACTATATAATCTATGGTATTTTATCTTTGCAATAATAAATCTTTGTTAATTATAATATTTTGAGTAGATATGCATTGCCTTATTTTCTACTTCCAACTTTGCAAATTCTAGTTATGGATAGTATGATAGAATATCAATGATGAAACGAAACAAATCTTTAAGCCACAATTAAGAGAGACATTTAACTAACAAATAAACAGAGTTCTATACATCTTGTAATGGAGGAGGAATAGACACTATTGATCAAAGTTATGTTGTATAGAAGTTATGGTATTCTATCTTTGCAATAATAAATCTTTGTGAACATACATTATTTTGAATATATACATTGTACTTTTGTTTACTTCTAACTTTATAAATTATAATTATGAATAGTATGTTACAATATTAATATGCATATACTAAATTTCAATTATGATATACAAAGAAAATCCCTTTAATCCACTATTAAAAGAGACTTGTAATTACATTAAGCTGGTTTTTGAATCCACTATTAAAATAGACTTGTAATTACATTGAGTCGGTTTTTAAAGAATATAGTGCAATCCCAAAAATTGATTTTCTTAGAAAATCCCTTTAATCCACTATTAAAAGAGACTTGCAATTACATTAAGCCGGTTTTTGAATCCACTATTAAAATAGACTCTTGTAATTACATTGAGTAATTTTTTAAAGAATATAGTGCAATCCCAAAAATTGATTTTCTTAATATCAAAGTCATCGTGAAAAGTTATAAGACACTTCAAATAATCAATTAAGCTCAAATTATAACTATAAAGATAATGGAGCAATTTGTTACCACAAAATGATAAGGTAACTAAAGCAATGATGACATGAACACAAATATAAATGAAAATTAGAAAAGAAGACAAAGGAAATCGTTTTGATGGACTTCCATCCTAAACATGAAAAGTTATCCACAAAGCTAGGACTTAGATAGCTTATTTACATGTCTAAGTAACAAAATAGGCACATGATGGCTATCGTTTTGATGGACTCCCATCCTAAACATGAAAAGTTATCCACAAAGCTAAGACTTGGATAGCTTATTTACATGTCTAAGTAGCAAAATAGGCACATGATGGCCAAGGATGGAATTGGCTTACTAGTGACAAATATCCCTAGCTTATTTAGGAAAAATAAGGATGGTAATGATCTTGTCCTTTATGGTGCAACTACTTGTACCTAGAGTTACATTTTTCCTTGGCCTTATCTGTCCCTATCCAGTTGCTTTTGCTTTTTCAACTTGTACAAGGACAAAAATTTAATTTTCATATATTTTGGATAAGTTGTAAATTATCTTAATCAAGCATGGATGCTCCATGCTTTGGGTCATATGGAATTTGCAATCATGATATCCAACATTTTATTGTAACATTATGTAATTCTTCCAATATATTGAAATTATATTCATGGTAAACTATTGTGGATATTTCATTAGATAGGTCATCAATACAAATCTTAAAATGATAATGTAAAAACACTGGGTTGATACTCTATTTCGTAATGATTATTCATGATTGATATGTAATATAAACACATAGCTTGTTTGTTATGGAAAACTCATTGAGAAAAATAAGAAAACCACTAAAGTGGTAAAATAAGCACACTAGTAACACAATGAACACAAAATGTACCTTGGGAAAACCCAACAAGAAATAATTATTGCGCTTTGTTGTTTTCTTCTCATATATATAATGCAAGAAATGAAGAAAGAGAGACTTAGTATGGAACTACAGTAAAAATTGTGGCTTGTGATTAGTTGCTATAAGATCTTCTCTTCCCATTGTTTACTCAAACATCCCACTCCTTTTCTCCACTCAGTGATGGAACAAGAAATCATACAATAGAAACAAAACCTCTTCATGTTTTTAACATGTCCTAATAACCATCTAGGTTTAGAGTTAAGGTTTTGGCATGCCCAAACTCCTAATTAGGGCTAGGGTTTTTGGACCCTCTAGAATCTTCATGAAAGTAGAAACATGGATATCTCCACATGTATGAGTAATAAGAGTTGATGTAGCATCTACGTGGTGCTGCAATAGTCAAAGGAGAAGTCAACTTTCTAGAGGCATAACTTCATCATACATACTCTAATTGAGGTGCTCTTTGGATTGTTGGAAAGCTCTCAACAAGCATAAAAACAATGAAGAGCCATTAACTCCATTCACAAAGTTTTGACCCCAAAAATGGGGGTTTAAAACCCAAAAATAGGCTCCAAATGTTTTAAAACCCAAATCACCAAATTAAGATTTGCCCCTAAGATGGTGCCCACAAGGCTATAGATATGATTTTCCAGTCCAAAATGCATAGAATGAATGAAAAATTATATAGTGATCCATTTCAAATAATCTCTCCCAACTTGTGAGGCTTTTGGTCCCCAAATGCTTTTACTAAAGGAGATGAGGAAAAATATCCTAAACTTTCTCTTTGGAGTACCACTTAAACTTATTTAGAAGTTATCCTTTTAACCCAACCTGCTATATGTCCTACTACCCTCGTCTAGTTGTTATGGACATCATATCCAAAACCATATCTTTTACTAACGTTGCCCAAGCATTCAAAGGTAAGTCCTCTACGATAGGTAAGACTTGCCCATCATTTCCTCATTGAGCATGAATGGCTCATAGGGTTTCAAATTCTCCACATTCACTACTAAGTAAATGTGTGTGTAAGTGCATTTAGTCTATAGGTATTATCACTTATTTTTCCAACACTTCGAAAGGAACATATTGCAAAGTCTTAATATTCTTACCAAGTACCTGCAACCTCTGTTAATTTAGGTACAACAAGACTTTATCTCCTACTTTGAATATATTCTCAATTATGTACTAGTAATGCATGGCCTTGTGCTTTTCTTACTATTTATTTAGTGTCTCCCATACATACAAATGGATTTGCCAAATCTTGGCAATGAATTCTTCAATCTTCGGTGCTTATCCAATGGCATCTTCCTTACCTCCCCCGTGTCCATGTACAACCTCAAGAGGTGTGTAACAATCCCATTTTAAGGGTAGATTATAAACTTATTTAATAAATGTTCCTTGAGAAAAATTCTAGAAAAGAACTAATCTATCAAGTGTCAATTCATCAATCAAATACCTTTCAAATAACTAGCAAAAATAGTTAATTCCCGCTAGCTCATTCAATTAAGGTATGTGTCTGTCAACAAGGTAACCCAGGTTCAATTCCCCTTAAGGGTGAGCTAGTTGGGAGGAGACACCCAAAAATCCAACCAAGTTGACGATTGGTGTGGTCCAGGCCGAGTGCGATCCTCAGGTGATTTTGATGGAATAGATGCCTTTAGGTCATGGTTTCTCGGACCAAAGGCCACTCCCACCAAGTGAGGGAGTTTCAACAAAAAAAAGAACTAGCAATAATTAAAAATTGTAATTTAAAGGGAATAATCTCTACTTACTTGATCGATGTCCAATTTAACCAATTTTGCATGTAGACCTTGTTGAGAACATCCAACTATGGATATTTCATTTGGTATCAAGGCGAGATTTCGCTCCTCCCCCTAAGCTCGGATTCGACTCTTCATCTTCACACACCTCTTCCTCCCTCATCTCCACACTTCCACTCAACCTTCGTCTTCCATCCTCGTGCTCTCTCCATCTCCTTGGTTCTCGACTTCACTCCCACCTCCGTTCTGCAGTGCTCTCACAATGATCCCGCTAATCCAGCGCCCTCCTTCCTTCTCCGCACCCCCTCACCATCGCTTAATCCCTCCTCACTTACTGCTTTCGCGCCTCCTCGGATCCATCTCTTGCACACACGGCCCACCTGCCAACCTCCATACTTCACGTCCTCCTTCTTCCTTCCCGCCTTCCCGTCCATCTCCCATCCACCATGTCTGCCTGCTTACACCTGCACGACTCACACTCCTCACTCACCGACCCCGCCCACTCCTTCCGTTGCTCCTGCATTTCCTATACGCCGCCACCTTCCCGCCACGCCTTCCCCTGCTCTCTAGCCCTCCATATCCCCCATCTCTCGTCTTCGTCCACTCGACCACCAGCCCTCTCGTCAACACTCCATATCCCAACGTCCATCTCCCACACCACTCCACCTGCATCTTCCTGCTTCCATCCTCTTCCACGGTTGTTCATCCCATCAACACTACACTCCCTTCTTCCCTCCAAATCATCCATGCAGTCTTCCTCCCATCTCCAATTCGACCTCCCTTCTTCTCTTACGCTCTAACTTCCAAAATTCAAAAAATTCATATTATTATAATATTGTTGTTACAATATTTTAAAATTTAAAATTTCAAAAATTAATAATAATTATTATTATTATTTTAAAATTATAAAAAATTAAATAGAATATTTAATTATTATATTTAAAATCTTCTTAACAAGCAAAATTTGGACGTGCACTAATCTATGTATGCACACCAATGTCTTCCAAAGATGACATCCTAGCTGACGAAATGAGGAAAATTAAAGAAAAAATAATGGGAAATATTTCAAAAAGTATAGACGGAATAATATAAAGTTGCCACACGAAATATGTCCGAACAACTATGTGAAGAAGAAATTAAAAAGGAACGTGAAAGCAATGAAGGTCATCAAAATATAACGATTTTACCATATAGAAAAGAACAGCTTCATGAATTATCACAAGCAAAAAAGAGTGAGAGAGATGATTGTTGCGATAAGGAGCCTGAAATTGCAACTGCTGAGAGCTCCAAGGTTTATATTGATGTTGCATACTCATTCAATGATGACAAAGGTACAGTAAACCATTATGTCAACAATGACGAGAGTAAAATGATCAATCAAGATAATAAGCAAGACAAAAATATAGAATACCCTAGTGATGAAGAAAAAGACAATGACAAAAATGAAGATGATTGTGACCAAGATGGTGATGAGATTCAAGCTAGTATTAATGACAACAACGAGGATCAATGCATCGACAAGAATATCACAATAATAGATGCACAAAGAACATGTCACCCCAGAATCACTATAAAGAACATCAATGAGAACATCTATAAGGTTAATCAGATACAAGATGAGAATGGTGCTCATGTGAATGTTATAAGTACAAGGATTTCCTTCAAAGGAACTGACATAGAATGTGTTGGGAATGACATCACAAAAATAGTTTCTACTGTCAAGTCTATCAAGTTTTTTCAAATGGAAACAAAATAAGTTAAAAGCAACAACCACGCAAGCAACAAAAGTGTCAACGAAACTTCACCAAGTACATACTTAATGTGGACTCCGAAACAAAAGAAACAAGAGGAAGTAATGCATGTAATCAACCTTACATGTCTTAAGTCATCAGTTCGACACAGAGCCAGAATAAAAGACAACATCAGCAAACTCAGCTTTGAGGACAAAGCTTTCCTTAAGGGGAAGGCAATTTTGTGTACCTAAATAGTAAACATACTAGTTAAATCACAAATAGGATTAATTAATTAAATTAATTAGTTAAATTCTAAGGGGTACATATTGAAACGATACCTAATTGACCTATAAATGGTCAATGCTTGTAAATATAATAATCATCCATCAATATATTATTACTTATTAAAAATGTGGGTTTTCGAGTATTTGTGGGCGTTTTAGAAATACTTGTGGGTTTCAAAAGTATTTTATACTTCATCTGTCAACAAGGCGACCCGGGTTCAATTCCCCTTAGGGGTGAGCTAGTTGGGAGCAAACACCCCAAAATCCAACCAAGTTGACGATTGGTGTGGTCCAGGCTGGGTGCGATCCCCAGGTGATTTTGATGGAATAGATGCCCCTGGGTCATGGTTTCTCGGACCAAAGGCCACCCCCGCCAAGTGAGAGAGTTTCAACAAAAAAATAACTAGCAATAATTAAAAATTGTAATTTAAAGGGAAGAATCTCTACTTACTTGATCGATGTCCAGTTTAAACATTTTTGCATGTAGACCTTGTCCTCAATCAATCATCGAATCCTCTATATGCAACAATAGTTTGGGAGACAACTCTCCAACCAACCAACCTCCAACAGAAGTTGAGGCCCTAAAGCCCTCAACGACTAACAATATGCAATATCAGTCGAGACCTTACTCAATTCTCTCTCCACGTATGTAAAAACATTCCTCCTCTGTAACCTCCCTCTCCAATAGGTGCACTTACAAACAACATAAAAACAACACAAACCAGCAACAAACCCTCAAAATCAACTAGTAAGCTAGAGGTCCCACCTCTTCGTCTTGCCCCCATTTATTACTTAATTTTCATATTTTACTCAATTTCTTAATTGTTGCATGGATGATACAATTGTCATCCATTCACCTAAATTAAATTACAATGCACACACACACACACATATTACTTGACCTTTTACTAGTACCCTATGTTATTTATATTTTTACTAATGTCTAAGGTTGGGTTGTTACATACTCCACCCTTGTAAAAATTGTCTCAAAGCGATAACCCTGTAGCAACAAATACAATGACTCTCCATTTTTGTTACTTGGATCTCTTTGTGTGGTTAAAATCTTATTTAGTACTTTAGAGCTATTTTCATATCTTGTTTGAATAACTCTTACATCTAGCTCATTTCTTAAGTGAACTAATTCTGCCTCCATTCTTTCACAAATTAGTTGTTTCCTTTTAAGGGACTCTTCCAGCCTTTCTTCTATCTTATTTGCATCTAGGATTTGATGTTTTAGGTCGCTCATGATTTTCTATATCTCTTTTTCTTTCTATTCATGTTCTTCCTTTTGTTCAAATACAAAACTTTTCAACTGTCTATATTTCTTTTTGAAATCTTCTTAATTCATTCAAAGCACTGAGTAGTTCTTCTTCCATATTGATTTCTGCTTCATTTTCTGACTCTTTATTAGTTTTTTCTATCTCATCAGACTCTTCAATACCTAGAAAAAGGACTTCACCATCACTGTCACTAATCTCAGATAAACTGTTGTTCTCTTCTTTTGAGTAGAAATTCCTTTTTTCTTTGTAATTATTTTTCTTATAGTGGGATTTTCCCTTTTTCAAGTATGGTTTATTTTTGCCATCTTCATATTCAGAGTCTTTCTTGGGACAAGGACACTTGGCTGCAAAGTGCCCAACTTTGCCACAATTAAAACATTTGAAAGGAAGTTTGCCCTTGTACTTCCCTGATCCTTTCTAAAGCTTCTTAATAAAATTGGCTTCTTCTACACCAGATTCTTTGTGATGGTTGTCCTGAGATGTTTGCTTCTGATTTTTTGTTTTCTTGATTACTTTGAAAGTTGCTTCTCCTTTTGGGACATTCTCAATACCTAGTCTTAATTCATAGGCTATGAGGATTCCATATAATTCATATATCGTAAGTTCTTCTAGCTTCTCTCGGTCTTCAAGAGTAGAGACTTTGGGATTATATGCCATAGGAAGTGTTCTTAGTATCTTTTCAACTAACTCACTATCTAGTACCTCTGCTCCCACACCTCTGATTGCATTGACAAGATTGTCCACTCTTTCGAAGTACTCTGAGATATTTTCTTCATCCTTCATTTTTAGACTTTCATATTGTACTTTGAGGGATTGAAGTTTTGCCTTCTTTACTTTGGAATCTCCTGCGTATATAGTTTCCAATTTATCCCAGAGCTGTTTGGCACTATTATATGTTAGTAATTTTGCAAGGATATTTTTGCTCACTCCAACTTGTAATGTATTTAAGGCTTTTGCATGTTCCCAATATTTCTTCCTATCTTCTGCTTCTGTGGGAGTGACTTTTGGAACATCATATCCTTCTTCAACTAATGCCCAAACTTCTAGTCCAATGGACATCAAATAACTCTTCATTCTAATTTTCCAGAAAACAAAGTCTTCACCATCAAATATGGGGACTCTTATTGGCATCTTCATCTGTTGATCCATAGTGGTCTTCATAGGATCTTCCTTCCAGTGGTTAAACTGTGGTGAAGGATTCGGCTATGATACCAATTGTTAGATCAGACCTTGTCACTGAGAGGGGGGGGTGAATCAGTGACTAGAACTTAAACACAATTTTTACTTTAGCAAATGTAAAAACAAATTTGAATGCAATGATTTATCGTGGAACCCAATAAGGTAAACCACCAATAATTTTCTATTATCTGCAAAACTTGTTTTTGTAATTATATAATAGAAGAAGATGTTTCTTCTTTTAGATAAGCACCAACTAATCAGGGTGCACCTACACCCTTAGTCACCAGCACCAATGGGTAGGAGGCTACGACCCCCTATTTAGTCAGCTACAATTGACAGGGAGCACCTACTCCCCTTTATAGGCATCGACCTGCCCTAACACAACCCTGCCACCCTTAAAATATTAATTCTTCATAAACTGCTTGGACTGCATCTCTTCCTTGTGGTCTCTCTTCTGCTTCGGATACTAAGATGGAGAACTTAGAGACACACTTCGAATGACTTTGTTTTCTTAATATATACCTCTCCAATAGTCATGTGTATTCCTTGGAAATAACACAACTCTTCAAAACAATGTGACCGTTTAAAAACATGACTCTTCATTAAAATCACTTTTTAATTTTATTTAACTTTTTACTCCAACTAAAATATAACCAAAAGTTAAATATTTCTTTCTTTCTTTTCAACAAGAAGTTAACAAAAGTTAAATATTTCTTTCTTTCTTTTCAACAAGAAATTTTCTTTTTAATTTTCAATTAACATCTCTATTATTCCATGACTCTCACGTGCTTCCACATATATTTTAATTATATGTTTAACATATAGAAAACCTGGAAAATATTCAATCTCGAAGAGTATGGCGTCCTCGATGGCAAAGTTCAGTTACTCGTTCTCACTCGATCATTCATATGCTAACATGCCAACCGAATTGGTCTCATGCCACTCTACAACACATCTCAATACCACGTTCGCTTGTCTGTCCACATCAATTCCACGTTCGCTTTCAATGCTGCATTGCCACGTTTTCCAAAAGGTTATTGCAACGTCTGCCAAAAGGTTAGGGGGCCTGACAGGTGGTCCCGAGCTTCGAGCTGGTGAGCTTCTCATGGAGTCCAATCACCCAGAGCCCCACCATAACCTTTTCTCTACGCATCGATAGTAAGAGAGAAGGTCGGGCTATATAAACCCATATAAGCTCTTTTACACCATCAATGTGGGATCAAACCTAAAGACAAATCAATCAAGGCCATCAATTTTTTGATCTGACAATCCTTGAGTCTTCTCAGCATCAAATATTTCCTTTGTGAAATTTGATGGTAATTTCTTATCTACACGCTCTTTTATCGTCATGTTCCAGTATCTCTCATGTTCAGAAACAATGCTTTGTTCATAATGCCTAATTTTTTTGTAGTATGGATGAATATGATCTCATCTGTCACGACACTGAGTGGCAGTGCGATTGAGACCATTTGAATGACATTGAGCAGAAGTGCATTTCCATTTATAAATGGTTGATTTAGTTTGTTTCATGAAACCATCTAGGGAAGACATAGTTTTGCATTGATGAGGGTAAGGGTTTTTGAAACGGTCCACTGAACTCTTCCCTTTGGTTGTTTCTTTTGTGTTATTGTTCTTTCCACTTCATTAAGGGGAAAAGCATCATGCACCTCTCCTACAGTTACCTCATTGTGTGGAATGCTGAGAGCATATGCACCTTGAGAGCCAACTTGTGTACAAATAACATCAGGAAAAGATTCTGATAACATTTCGTCGTCTAGGGACAGTATGTCTTCAATGGTGTGAGGTATCCTCCAATGGGAATCTTTTAGGTCCTAGGTACAGAGTCTTTGTGCTTGGACAATATCAATTTTTGCCCATTACAAGAAAAGTAGACTCGACAAATCCTTTGAAAGTTTACTGCCTTGTGAAAGGCCGCCACGAATTGGGCAGTGAAGGATCCATGTGCAATATGATCCTGACACCATCTTCATGAATTTGCATAGATTTCGTGTGGAGAATTGAGGTTAAAGGCACTCAGATCTGTGGGTTAAAGTGAATTGGAAAACCCCAATTGCATGTTGACGTTGCCTGATGAATTATAAACATCTGCTCAGCTACTCGCCCCGAGCCCATCGAGAATTTTAGGCCTCTAAAATAGGAGAATGATCGTTTTGGCACAATGTTTAAAACAAATCCATTAATTCCAAAGCCATAGAAACTCATTCATCATATCTCAATTGCTATCCTTTTATAGATCTATCATAACTTACATCATCTTGACAACCTCATCCATGGCTCTATCATCTGCTTTGCCATAACCATCTGTTTGTCATCACACCTGCTTGTTGCTCTGTCATCATCTGGTTGCCATCAATGACAACCTGCACTGCCATATTGCCAACAGGTAGCTATATCTCTGAGAAAAGATGTGGCGGCTACGCTCATTCGTGACAAGCTGAATACAAAAAAAATTCAAAAGGGCCTATTTATCATAAGCATTAGGGCAGTAACCCTAAACATCCAAAAACTTAACCCTAGAAGATGAACTGTCATAAAGTTTGCGGCCCCAAACTGGTTAGTTGAACAATCAACTTCCCGGGGTAATAACTTTTGCATACAATCTCCATTTGGGGAGCTCAATAGCCCGTTGGAAAGATCTATCCAAGCTCTACAAAGTTCGACTGGGGATAATGCATTCCATTAACAATCAATACCCCCCAAATAGCCCAAAAATGTCATTTAGGGCCTCAAAACGGCCCCAGAAGTTCAGGACTTGAAAAATTGTAGAAAAATGACTAGAAAATTGCCAAAATGGAGAATTGTTTTGAGCCAGTGGAATAGGTGGGTGGTCACCTATATCCATCTAGATTAATCCTCCCCCCCTTAGGAAGAAATGGTCTCCATTATATTGAGTGCCCCCATTAAATGGGGAATCTTATGTTTAACTAGTTGACTCCTAGTGAGCCACTTGCCTTGGTGGAGTAGCTTCCCTACTTTGACAACCCGATATAGTTGGATATTCTCTTGTTGGGTTCCCTTAACTTGTGTTTCCATGATCCGATCGATGGTTTCCTGTTCCATGCAGTCAGGGTTAAGCTCTGTAGGTGTCAATTGCTCTGCCACCTTCGATGTGTCCAACAATGGTGGAAAATATGGGCTAAGGAGCTCCACATTAAATACTATGTGCATGTCAGGGAATGGGGGAATGCTTAGTTCGAAGGCTTTCTCACCAACCGCCTTGGTGATGGTATACGACCCATATCGAAGTGGACAAAGCTTGTGATGGGATCCTGTGAGCCTCTCTTTCTGCAAATGCAACCAAACTTTATCACCCACCTGAAACTTGTGTGGAACACGATGTTGGTCATGTCACTACCTGTACTTGGTATTGGCTTTTTCCAAAATGTCATGGACCTATTGGCGGATGTATTGGATTCGTTCAACAAATCTGGTGGCCATATCAACCTCATTTTGAGCATGGGAAGAGTCATCCCATGTGGATGCAATGGGCAGAGCTACATCAATTGGGGCCAATGGTTGGAACCTCAGGCACACCTAAAAAGGGTAATGGCCGATAGAGCTATGAAGGGCTCTGTTATAGCTATGTTGAACATATGGAAGGCTCTCATCCCATCTGCGAGGATGTTTATAATTGCAAATTCTCAAAATATGCACAATCATCTGGTTGACTATCTCTATTTGTCCATCGGTCTAGGGGTGGAAGGCAGTTGATTTGGTGAGCTTGTTATTCAATGACCATAAGTTGAACGAAAAGGTGCTTCGAAACCTGTTGTCTTGATCTGAAATGATATTCTGTGACAACCCGAAATGAACCCAAACATGCTCAAAGAAGAGCTTAGTAGTGGCCTCGATGAAGATACTCTTCTTGCAAGGTATCAGAATGGCGATCTTAGAGAAGCGATCCACGACCACAAACACACAGTCATTACCATGCTTGGTTGAAGGTAGTCCTGACATGTAATCCATGGATATGGATTGCCATGGCCCATTGTGAGTGGGAAGAGGAGTGTACAACCCCTACTTTTTTATGGTATATTTTGCGATGGTGCAAGCAGTGCAGGATCTGATATATTGGCTTACATTTTGTCGGAGCTTGGGATACTAAAAATACTACCCACAATACTGCCATTGCCTTTTCAGTGCCAAAGTGTCCTACCACATGACTGTAATGTGCTTCCCAAATCATCTTCGCACGCTCGCTTGAAGGAACACATAGATGGCCTAGGTGGCATAACAATCCTTCCTGGAGATGAAATTCTGCCACTGGTGCACCTGCACATATTTCTTGATAGATGAAAGCAATTCAGGATCAATGTCATATATTTGAGGCCACCCAGAGGTCTAAGCCATAAGAGTTGCGCATCATGGTCAGTGTTGCTACTGGAGGTCGATTGAGGCAATCGACGACTCGAATGGTGTTGCCCTTCTTATATTTAATGTTCAGGTGGAACTGCTGCAAGTAGGTGGACCACTTTTGGTGGCGGTCATTCTGCAACTTTTCTTGCGTTTGCATGAACTACAGGGGCTTGTGATCAGTGTGAATGATCCTACTTTTGGTAGCGGTCATTCTGCAACTTTTCTTGGGTTTGCATGAACTACAGGGGCTTGAGATCAGTGTGAATGATCGTCTTTTTTCCTAGGATGCAATGCTTCCATTGGCGGCAAGCTTGGGCAATGGAATACATTTCTTTGCAATAGGTGGGGTACTTATGGATTGTATCTGAAAGCATCTCACTATGATACGCCACTGGATGGCCATGTCGTGTGAGGACTGGACCAACAACATAGTCTGAAGCATTTGTCTCAATCTAAAAAAGGTAAGGACGAGAGCTGAAAATAATCATTGCTTCAGCTCTTCAAATGCTTGTTGTTGTTGCTTGGACCAAACAAACTTGACCTTTGATCCCCTTTTGGTCACCTGGCTAAGAGACCAAGCAATATTGGAGAATCCCAACACAAATCTGCAATAGAAGTTGGCAAGGCCTAGGAAGCTATGAATCTCTATGAGGGTTTTCGGGGTTGGCCAATCACGAATGGCTTGGATCTTGGAAAGATCCGCATGCACACCATGTTCATCCATGATGTATCCCAAATACTGAACCCTCTCCATGCCAAATGAGCACTTCTTTAGATTGGCATATAACTTGTGTTGTTGCAGGGTGTTGAGGACCTAATTGATATGCTGCAAATGTTCTACCCATGTTCTGTTGTAGATGAGGATATCATCTAGATATACGACCACAAAATAATTCGTGAATGGTCGGAGAATATCATCCATCATCCTCATGAAGGTTGATGGAGCACTAGTCAAGCCGAAAGGCATGACCAACTACTCAAAAAGGCCTTCCCCATATTTGAAGGTAGTATTTCAGACATTGGTCTACTCAATTGGCACCTGATGATAGCCATACCTCAAATCAATCTTACTGAAATATTTGGCACCATCGAGCTGGTCAAGGTCATCGATCCGAGGAATGGGATACCGATTCCGGACTGTGATCTTGTTTAGAACTCGGTAGTCAATATAGTCGCCATGTCCCATCTTTCTTCTGTACCAACACAATTGAGCTCCCATAAGGTGATGGGTTGGATCGAATGTGCCCCTTTTGAATTAATTCTCTAATCTGACGTTTGATTTCTTCATTTTCCATGAGGAAACTCCTATATACTGGCCCATCCGCTAAAGGCGCACCAGGGATCAAATCATCTGAATGCTTGACCTGGCAATGTAATGGCACCCCATTAGGTGTGGTTAAGATGTCTCGGTATGCTTCCACTATCTTGTCCACTTGTTTCTGTTGTGTGGAGAGACTCCGTCCAGAGGTGGTGGTCGTTGTCATGATCTTTCGTTCAACTTCAGAATGAATCATAAAGAGGATGAATTTCTTTGTCTGGGAGATTACCTTCATGCACTGCTTAGCTGTGATGAGAGACACTGTAGTAGTGGGAATTGTCTTTGGTATCCTGTAGGGTTGCTTTCCCAAAGTAACGATGACACTACGAGGTCTAGACTCATACACAGCATGACGTTTCCACATATATGGTTGTCCTAAAAGAACATCACAAACTTCAAGTGGGGCAACATCACATATTACCTCGTCTTTGAAGGGTTTGAAGTCGTAGGAGAGGTAGCACTATTGATTGATGCAGATGTCTCGTCCTGGGCTCAGTCAATTGATGTTGTATGGTTGGGTGTGGGGAACGATCGACAGCTTCAATATTTTGACAACCTCGACCGAGATGAGGTTCTTTTGGCTACCACTGTCAACAATGAAATATACCAAATTCCCCTACACCCAAAGGTGTGAATGGAAGAGGCGCTCCCCTTCCTCTGGATCCTTCAACTCTTCTACTTGGATCTTTGCAATTGCAATGGTGGCACTAGGTTTCACATCAATTATCTGCTTTCAATTTTCTTGCTCTGAATCAAAGTTTGAGCCAGAGTCCAGCTCTGGGGATTTCGTCTCAACCAACAACGATTGTTTTGAGTGGCATTCATCAGTGTTGTGCCACGAGCTTTTGTGAAACTCACACTACTTACCGATGTCCTTCGATTTCCCGTTACCCTTTTTTTCTTGTGGTTTGGGTTGGTTGTCAAGATTTTGGCAGTCCTTGCTCTGTCATCTGCTTTGTGAGTTAGGGTCGCCTTTTCCAGGCTTCTGCTGATGTTGATTTGCATACCCAAACTCTCGCTTATTCTTTTCCTTAAATTTTTGCTCAATGTTGACAATGTATCGATAAGAAGCTCCGAATGAGGATATATCCAGGAAATACATCTATGTATGAATGTACATGTGTAGGCTGTTAGAATATTGTGAACATATGAAATAATATCATAACACAATATAAAATATGGAAAGCATGACTAGTCTATCATTCTATCTATCAAGCAACATAAAACATGAAATAAAATTGGATAAAAGAGAACAACAAGAGAACACCGATATACGTGGTTCACCCAATATGGGCTATATCCACAGGAAGGGTTGCATCTTCCATAATTCTGCAAATAGATCTCCAAGATTATATGGCATCCACACATATGCATGACATCAAGCTCCATCACTCAATCATGTGTGTACAAATGACATACACAACATGTGATATGTGATGAACTACAATCAACACATACCCAAAAGGGTCTCCTTCACCTCTCTTATATACCAAGAGGTTTGGATTACAATACATCCCATAACACATATGGGATAAATGAATTTCCACCTCTTTATATAGAGAATGGTTACAAATGATATAATTACAATGATGCATGTGGGATAACTCTATTTTATAATATTATAGTTATTTTATGTCTTTAAATGATATTTTATCAATATATCACATAAGTCATCATTACATATTCTAACACTCCCCCTTAATGATGATTGGGATAAAGAATACAAATGGAAGGAAGGTGGAAACACACCAACATCCCCCTTGATAACAACTTTTAGAATGCTCCATACGATGCGAATAAAAAACACACTTTGCCTCATGGACTTGATGAAGACAACATCCGCTTCTCATGAAAATGCATCCAAACCAAGTTGTATGATGAATGTTTGCACAACACAACAGTGTATGGCCAATACAACAAAACATGTGGCTGCAAACTCATCACAACCTGTAACTCAACTGATAGCTGAAAGAACTCTGCAATAGATCGCATGACGAATACAAGAACCCCGGATCCATACATCGAAATAGTCTTCAAAGAGCTCTCACTGAAGATTGCTTTGCGAATACAAGACTTGAATGGTCTATCCATCGAAACATGAGCCAAGCAGACAATCTTCACAACCCAGCTGAAAGATGCATGAACAGTAGAAGATGGCTGTCCATCATACAACATTACTGGAATATTGTGATATAATATGACAAAATTCAACATTACATTCCTTCTTAACATCAACCATCTTTGTTGCGGTCAAGGATAAGCTAAAAAGAGGAACAATGCTGAAAAAAACAGAGATCCGCAACCATCATATGCTTAAACAAGGAAGGAATGGAAGAAGCAAACTATCACACAACATAGATAGCTAATCTGCACAAAAGAACTTCCAAGAGTAAAGCATATAATAAAACATGACAAGCCCAAAAGAAAAAACATAAGGGATGATAACATGGCATTTCTCAAGAACATATAAATAATAGGAATTGCTTCTATGTTATCACCTCTATGCAAGGCCATATAAATTTTGAGCAAAAGATTATAAAAAAAGACATGACATGATATAATAAATAGAGGAGCATAAACATGAGTGAGCATAATAGATATCAAGATAGAATAATGAGCCAAGATATCACTTAAATATATGAAAAATATAGTCATCAAGCAACTAATCTTAAGTATAGGTTCATTTCTTGTTAACATCATGTTAATATGCAAGAGATGAATGCCCTGGAAATGTCAATGCTTCCATATAGGAACGTTAAAGACAAGAACCACATGTCAATGCTTCCATATAGGAACGTTAGAGACAAGTAGGAATAAGACAACCTCTGCAACCATAAGAATAGAATTCTCGATGCAACAAGAACAAGGTGCTCATGACAAAGATTTCAAGATTACAAGATTCTCAAATCCATATAAACATTGAGTAAAAGATAATCGAAATAAACATGACATGATATATATGAAAATAGATCAAAGTGTTTAATATGATCAACATATAGCAAATTATGATCAAATGTGCAAGAGATGAAATCTTAACATCATGTTAATATGCAAGAGATGAAATGCCCTAGAAATTTCAATGCTTCCATATAGGAACGTTAGAGACAAGCAACACATGTCAATGCTTCCATATAGGAATGTTAGAGACAAACAACAGAAGAACCAGATACAGTCTCTGTAACACATGAGAAAAAAAAAACTATACCCCAATTAAAGAACTTATGACAAGTCAAAAATATGATATCACATAGATTCAAAAAATTGATTTTACTCAAGAAATTAATTAGCAAGAGCATATAATGATCATAAAGAGATTGCTTATAAAAACAATGAAATTGCTTTTACGGAAATGTCAGCAATAACATATAAATAAAGCAAATAATGATCACAAGATAACACATATAGAAGCATCATTATCATTATTAGAAAAGTGAGACCATGTTAGAATATTGAACTAAAAATTGATCAAATAAAACAATAATTCACTTACAGATATGAAAATATAACCATCAAGCAACTAAGTCTTAAGCATAGGTTCATTTCTTGATGTCACCATTACCATACTAGAAATCCATGCCCTTGAAAATGTCAAAACATCTTCCACACAAAGAAGGTTAGAGACATAAACAAGAATAAGAAAACCTCTATAAACATGATGAATAAGAACACAAACCCTAATGCAAAGAGATCAAGAAGCTCATGACAAGAACTTCAAGAAAAGATATGAGAAAAAAAATGATTTTTCTCACCAAAACCGAAGCCCAACAGCTGCTAAAAGACGGATCTATCACTCTACAGTAGAAAACCGAAAGCATAAAAAATGGAAAATTTAAAATGACCATAACTCGGCCGATATTACCCAAAATTTTTAATATAACTTGTTTTCGGAACTAGAGAAGTCGTTCTGCGTCCACCATCGTAAACATAACAAAAATCTGGGCTCTCAATCAACAGTTATTTACTCTGCAGTCCATGCGGGCATCATAAAAAAAACTGGAAAATAGCTAATTTTAAAATAGCGATATATCCACCATCCGCACTCCAAACGAGACGATTTATTTTTGAAATTGAGTATTTTTGCGAGAAGAGCTAAAATATGCAATTTATTTCTTAAAAAATATGCACAAAAAGTGTTAAAAAATGATCTGAAAGTCGTCGTCCAATTTTACATCAAACACTTCTCCACAAGGGTTAGGGTTTGAAAGAAAAACAAAATTCAAATATGTAGAATAAAGCCCAAATGTGAAAAACTACCACATGGGTATTATAGATTGGGGCACAAAACCACAAAATATGAAGAGCCCAAGTAAAATCATGAACATATGTTGCTTGAAAATAAAAAAATAAGAAATTTACCGAAGAAGGTAGAGCATAGCAACCTGCTCTAATACCATGTTAGAATATTGTGAACATATGAAATAATATCATAACACAATATAAACTATGGAAAGCATTACTAATCGATCATTATATCTACCAAGCAACATAAAGCATGAAATAAAATTTGAGAAAAGAGAACAACAAGAGAACACTGATATACACGGTTCACCCAATATGGGCTACATCCATATGAAGGGTTGCATCTTCCATAATTATGCAAATAGATATTCAAGATTACATGGCATCCTCATGCATCACATCAAGCTCCATCATCAATCATGTCACAATCATGTGTGTACAAATGACATACACAGCATGGGATGTGTGATGAACTACAATCAACACATACCCAAAAAGGTCTCCTTCACGTCTCTTATATACCAAGAGGTTTGGATTACAATGGATCCCATAACAAATGTGGGATAAATGAATTTCCACCTCTTTATATAGAAAATGGCTACGAAGGATATAATTACAATGATGCATGTGGAATAACTCTATTTTATAATATTAGAGTTCTTTTATGCCTTTAAATGATATTTTACCAATATATCACATAAGTCATCATTACATATTCTATCATAGGTCACTACGGTACTTTAGGACTAAGTGTCGTTCAGAGTCTCCAATACCCAATTTTGTGCACAGGGTATGGAATATGTTGGTAAACTCTGGCACTGTCTAGTCTCTTTCCTGGCGCAAAGTTGTCCACCTAGTGTATTAGTCATCATAGTTTCCGACAATGTAGAATTACTCCTTAACGACATCAACAAAAGTTGTCCAAGTGGTTTATGTCCTAAATATTTCAAACTCATCCCTCGCATGCCTCTCGCAGTACCCATCCTACCAATCTTCAATATGGGGGAGAGATTTAAGGAACGTGAAGGTAATATTTTCACTGTTGGAAAAATTTTGAACAAAGAATTAACCCTATAATAGACTTAAGGCATTTCTCCAAATGATATGCATCTATCTTGCCTTCAAATAAGGGGATGTCAAAGTTAACTTGTACCTTGAAGGGATTCACACCTCCGAAAAGACTGCTCCTTGAAAGTGCAACCGCCGCCGTCGGCATTCGTCGAAGGATCTGGTAAAAATTATCCATCATCTTGTTCCTCTGTTGTGCGAGGGATTTCTCGAGCAACAACTTAATAGGATCTCTTGCTCTGTAATCTCTCTTTTCTTCTCCCTCCATGTGAGGTTGCTTGGACCAACGAGAGTGGTTTTCCCCAAGCTAACTAGTTCAAGACCCAACTCTCAATATTCAAATCTCGTCAGGGACATGCACTGAGAAACCACAAAAGCAAATTGCTCCGATACCACTTGTTAACACCCAAAAATTGTTCACCTAGCTCATCCCCCTAGTCACATAACCCATTTACCCCTTTTTTCCTACATTTTTGGCCTCCAAAAACCCAAAAATCCCTAAATTGGTAACCAAATGGGCAAAAAATAATTATTTCCCTCGTCAATTAATGAAAAACCTTCAAAAAATGTTAAAATCTCACAAAAAAATGTCAAAATCCCCAAAAAAGAAAAAGAAAAAAGGGAAATAGTCAAAATAAAATTAAAAAATAGAAACTATCAAATACCACTGGCCAATAATACCATGGGTCAATACTCCACCACCCAAAATTGCTATAAAAAGGTAATAGAGGCCCCCCATTTCACATGCATGATTCACTCTTCCTACCCTTATGCTGCCAAAATTCCTATTGAACTCTAGCCCACCTCTTGGAGATTTTGTTCCCATTCAGTTGAGTCTTGCCCACCACTTGAGCATTCGGAGAAGAGCAAGGAACCTTGGATACCTGGAGCACTACTCTTCGTACAGTTGCGAGGCTTCTGAGGTAAATTTTGATTGTAAACCATTATTTACAACATAATACAAAATACAAATCTTATTCATGGGTTCATGTTTATTTGTTATTTTATTGCAATAATCATTTAATTTACTGGTTTTTCTATTATTGACATTCGCATCTTATTTATTTACAACCTGCTACTAAGGGTTCCATAATCCTTAGTAGGTGTCCTTTTGCACAGTTTGGTGTGAAAACACTAGCTACAGTTTTTGGCGACTCCAACTGGGTCGATTCTCATCGATATATGGTTTGGTATAACTAGTGGTTATTTCTAGTTTTGCACCTTTTATTTTGCTTGCATTTTACTTTCCTGGCCTAGCCTTGGACCTTGTACTTGTAGATCTGGCCCTTGCCTTCGCAGTACCCTTCATTATTTATGTTTTTGTAGCCCGACCCGCGACTACAGATACACTTTTCCGCGCTGCAAATCACGACTTTCCGCCATAAACCTGTGCCCTGAGCGCGACTTCCGTCCCGAAACTCGCGCTCAGAGCGCAACTTTCGGCCCGAAACGCGAGCTCCAAGCACGCCTTTTGGCATGAATCCCGCGCGCTTCAGAGCCCAAAACCCACGTGCTTCTGAGCCTGAAACCCATGCCCTTTTTCCCCAAATTTTTTTTTATGTTCCGACGCGATTATTCTGCAATCTGCAGCGCCCAGAGCGCGACCTTTCCCTTCATAGATGCACCCTACACTTGTCTTTTCCTCTTTTCTTGACCTTGGATGCACCAACAACCCCTTGTTTTCCTGCACCCATTTGCCATTGATATTTTTTTGTTGTTTGCTTACTGTAGCATTTGAGACATTTCAGTGTGTGTGCATCCTTAGTGCATTGCTATCTCGTGCATTCTATTTCAGAGAGCTTTACTATATACCTGTCATAACAGTCAGTACTTTTATTTGAAAAAGCAAAAGAAAGAGTTTATTTCAGCATTTACTTTCAACGATATTGGGTTTACACCACTTGTGCACCCACACACTCCCTATAATTCAAGTGAGACTAAAATTGGCTTAATTCAACACACATTAACGTCAGTTGGGGACCCAAAAACAACTTTGTAGCTAGGTAGGACATTGAGGTTAGGCATCCACATATAACACCCCCTCTGTCATACACATTTGAGACATAGTTGTCGTCCCTTACGGAGCCAAAATCCCCTATTATTTATTGGTACGGTTGACATCGATTTGTCGAAAGGCCTCTCCCTTGGGAACGCAAGAGACAAGACTAGTTCTGGAAGTCTGAGTGGAATACTGCTCTCCACTCTGTACGGAAAGACACCAACTCGTTGTTCTCGCCGTGCATGTTGGTGCTCATACTGGGTGCGCGACGGCAAAAGAACTAAAGCCACGGGAAACATTTATGGACGCGCCATGAACAAAGTAGGCTAGTTGTCATTCTTCTAGGACTCTTTTACTCGAAGTTCCTCTCGGTAGAGGGATATCCTTTAGCCATTTGGTTATACATTTTGTATTGCCTGACTGCATATTTCATCACCTTAGAGGGGATACGATTTGTGTGAGCTTCTATATCTTTTAGATAGGTGTTTGCATGCTCCTATACCCCCCTTGGTTAGTGAGTCTTTTTTTCTTTCCAGGAGTGCTGCTTGTTGGTATTCTGACAATTTTATTGCCGCTCCACCTGTTGTAGCACGTTGTTGCAGCAAGTGTTTTTAAGCCTGTTGTTGGCCCGAGTGCTGTCTTTTTACGAGCTTTCCTTTTGCACGCATGGTTGCACTAGGATTTTTAAGCGTTTTATCCACCACATCTCCTTAGCACTTTTATACTTGTCACCATTGATTCAACGCGACACTCTCGTCGCCTACGGAGCAATCCCCACAGTACGGTCCATTCGACCCTGTTAAGTCAGTATTTTGTTTCTTCAAATTTGGTTTTGTTTGTGCCAGAAATTGTTTCTAAGGCTAAGGAAACAAGCTAACACAATCTCAAGAGTAAACTCAATAAATAAGACAAAGTTTTTAGGGTTTTTGAATATGATTTAAATGGTTGTAAGCTCTGGGTACAATCAGGGAATACATCCAATAGAAAAGTAACAACTAAATCATAAGCATAAACTGATAAAGATGCATAATATATCACAAAAGATCCCACAAAAAGAATGTGCTGAGGTTCATACATAAAAGATAAGCATCACCAGAAAATATACATCAACTAGCAATGAATTTACCATTTAAGAAGCTAAACAAGCTTAACAACAAAGCCAATCACAAACAAAAATGAAGGAGAAAAAGTCATATGTTTCATTATTTCATCAGCTAATGCTCATAAGAGTCACAGTACTTATCTCTTAAACAAGTCTGAAGATACAATAGATTCTGCAGACCTCCTGATGCTCCCAAAAATCAGAACCTTCTTTATGACTTACTCACATGTCTAAATACTATGCTCTTCAAAATCGATTAGGTCTCTAACCCTAATTGTTTTCCAGCCTTCGATGATGTAAAGTAAAGACAGAATATTAACAAGTTACAAAATCAGCTAAAAATAGCATTTCATTAATATATCAATTTGCCATTTAATGACAACTAACTAAAAACATAGCTATTTTATAGGTCCTTTGCCACCTCAGCTAAAAGGGCGATACCATCTGGAGTTTGCTCTTTCTTCTTGGCCTTCTTTTGTTCCTTCTCCATGTCATTAATCCTTTTTGTGAGTTATTTGTTTTTCTACTGCAAGTCCCGAACTGTCTTCTCTAGCTGAGTGCATTGACTGTCAACAGCCCTTTTCCTTTTAAGTGCTTCTTTTGCATCAGCCACTAGTTCCTGAAAATTGTCATTAATATCCTGGAGATCTTCCCTTAATCTTCTATTGGCCATCATCAAACCATCATTGACCTCCTGTATATAATTCATTTGGTGCTTATATTGCTTGACAGTCTTCTGTAAATTTTCCCTGTCAGAATGAGCTATTTTATCCATTGCAGAATTTTGATCTTCATTAGGTTTCCAAGGGATGTCAAACTTCTTGAAGATTTCTGTCTCTTCCATCAACAGCTTCTTAGAAGTGTCCTCAATGTTGGGCTTTCGATCTTCTTCACCTGCTGCTTCTACTGAATTAATCTCTTCTTTTAAACATGGCCGCAACTTATCTATTTCTGATTTGTCATCATCCATGGACCCTTCATCTAAGATAGTCACCTCATCTGTTTTTAATTTAGGATTTAGCAACTTCTTCATGTTTAATCTCAATTTATTTTTCGACCTAGTTTTAGGTCTCCAAAATGTAGTTGCCTCTCCCATCATCTTCAGTTCTTTCCCTTGGTGCTGAATAGCAGCTAATTCTACCACTTCCAGCTTGTTTATTTTCCTGTTAGGCCTTGTGGTTTTGCCATCTAAAACTTGAACTTCTTCAATTTCAGTTTTGACTTTTATCTCAGAAATAGGTTGTTCTTCTTCTAACAGATATCCTTCATCATCTGAAAGAATTGTGATGGGACTTCTTGGCTGAATGTGGATCTCTTCTTTAGCTACAGGAACCATTTTAATGTCAACCTTTTTCTCCTCCTGAGGATCTGCTACAGGTGCTGGATTCTTTTCAGGCAGTTCCTTTTTGTCTTCAAACAATGTGAACTTGCTTTTAGGGCTGTCCAAAGGTGTCTTTTGTTCACTGTCTTCCTTTACAGGCTCTGCTGATTCTTCAATTTTGATCTTTCCTTTGTCTTCCAATTTGGGCTTATGACCTAATTTTCTAAGTAAGACTTTGCCTTTATCTGCTTGTCTTTTGGATTTTTTATCTTCAAAACCAAACCAAAAAACAAAAAAGTCCCAGGTCTTTCCCTCCTGTTGCAAGGCAGTACTAACAATCAATTTGATTAATCCATGATGAAAAATAGACTGAGAGGAAGAATCTACTGGACCTTTCATCTTGTTTGCCATTTTCTGCAAACTCTTCAGGAAGAAAAATGGTAAGTTCATTTTGGATATTCCAGCCATGTATTGAAGAAATCTAAAATGATACTTGTATACGAAGGCATACCTGCCCTCACAGGTAACATAACTCTGTAAAATTCTAATTGGTTCCACGCATTCTTTCTTAACATTTTGGATTAGCACACCTTTGTTCCAATCAGGTATGATATTGGGTAAGAGGTATTTCTACGGATCAAAATCAAAGGGCAACTTTTTAAACCAATGTTCACCTTCATCTTTAATTCCTGTGGCTTCTGCAATTAATTTGACTGTCAGCTTGAATTTCAGGGTATCGAAGACCAACATATCATTCTTGAAACCCTGGGCAATCTGCAGGATACTTGTGCATTATATCCATCAATTTTTCTGAAGAAGTCCATCCAGCCAGCTTGCTGGAATAACTCCACACACTCTGGCAATTTTTCAACCCATTCCACATCTGTTGGCTCAGCTCTATTTATTTTGCCACTTTTGCCCATTATGCTTTGATCACTTCAAACTGGATATCTGCTCTTGTACTGTTTGTGAACATAAGCTGAATTTTGGCAATTGACAACACTATTGAATGCACAGGTTATTCGTTGCACTGATAGGGTTGAAATTCATAAAAACGAGACTATTATCCTTAACCCTCTTTCAAACTGATGACGCGGCTCACCAACAGATAGCTATTTCTCTGGTTAAAATCGCGTTTAAGAACCCAATTTTACCTAACCTTTGATTAATTTGAACAGAGTGAGCTCAAGCGACAAAGCCCCAAATTTGCTGCTATGCGGGTTTTTTTAAGAATACCTGTAAATCGCTCCTTTATGGTTGTTTGAAATCATGACCCATAGTGCCAGATGAGTCAGCTTTGTTGTACAGATGTCACACAATCTTCAATTTAGGTGTTAACGCTGGAATTAAGAAGCCCTAATTTTCGTGAAGCCCTCCACGCCTCTTACTTGTCCAATTGGCAATGATGCTCGGTCTTTTAAATGGCTACGGTTATCTCATTAAATTCTCTGTGTTTGAATAAGCTTGTAGATAACAACTTCATGCCACATTACCTGAAACCATGTGGATGTCTGTCGAATCTGAACTACACTTATGCTGATGATGAACACGACCTCTTCACGACGTGCAAGCATTTGAAATCATGATGCCTTCTGAATCAACACGTCATGAACCCTCTAAAACACATAATCAATGATTCATAAGCTCGAGCGTGCCAAAATCTGCTGGAAAATCGGAAGAATCTGGGATCACGATATTCTTGTAGCGCTTCTTTGTAGAATTTCGGCTCCAACGCTACAAGAAAAGTTTTAACACTGTTTTGTGGCTTTTAAACCACTTTTTATCATTTTGCATGGGATCTTGAGGTTATCAGGATTAGACTTGTACATATTCTCATTTAGAATAAGATTATGGGCTACATATTTGATATAATGAACTTTTAAAACCCTTCATCAAAAACCAATATAAAGCTTTAAAATAAAAAAACTCAAAAGCAAGCCCAACATCTTATATAAATCCTAAGGGAAAATTACTAAGGAGAAAAAAATCAAGTTAAAGAAAATGAATAACTTTAAAATAGAGTGCAAATCAAACCAAATTTTGAAAAAAACAAGATACTATCAAACCAAAAATTGGAAAAACAAGGTACTGACTTAACAGGTTTGATTTGCACTTTATTTTAAGTTATTTATTTTTTTTAACTTGATTTTTTCCTCTTTAGTAAATTTTCCTTAGTCTTTATATGAGATTTTGGGCTTGCTTTTGAGTTTTTAGATTTTAAAACTTTAGGTTTGTTTTTGATGAGGGGTTTAAAAGGTCATTATATCAAATAAGGGGCTCATAAATCTTATTGTAAGTAAGGTCATGTACAATCCTAATCCTGACAGCTTTAAGATCCCATGCAAAATGATAAAAAGCTGTTTAAAAGCAACAAAACAGTGTCAAAGTTTTTCTTGTAGCGCTGGAGCTGAAAATCACCAAAGGCGCGCTGCAAGAATATCGCGATTCCAGATTCTTCCGATTTTTCAGCAAATTTTGGCACGCTTGGGCTAATGAATGACTGATTATGTGTTTTAGAGAATTCATGACGTGTTGATGCAGAAAACATCATGATTTCAAATGCTTGCACGTCGTGAGGAAATCATGCTCATCACCAGCACAGGTGTAATTCATTTTGACAGATATCCACATGGTTTGAGGTAATGTGGCATGAATTTGTTATTTACAAGCAGATTCAAACACGGAGGACTTAATGAGGTAACCATAACACTAAAAAATCCGAGCATCGTTGCCAACTAAACAAGCAAGAGGTGTTGAGGGCTTCCTAATTCCGTTGCTAACAGCTAAATTGAAGGTTGGAGGACATCTGTACAACCAAGGTGACTCATCTGACAGTTTGGGTCGTGATTTCAAACAACAACAGTGGAGCAATTTACAGGTATTCCTAAAAAACCAATATAACAGTAAATTTGGAGCTTTTTCACCGGAGCTTACTCTGTTCAAATTGATCAAAGGATAGGTTAAATTGCGCTTTTAAACGCAATTTTAACCAGAGAAATAGCTATTTGATTGATGATCTACGACGCCAGGCTAAATGAGGGTTGAAGATAACAGTTTCGTTTTTTATGAAATTTAACCCTGTCAGTACTGTGAACAACCTGTACATTCAATAGTGTTTTTAACTTCCAAAATTAATCTCCTGTTCACAAACAATACAAGAGGATACATTCAATTTGCAGTGATTGAAGAATAATGGGCAGGAGTGGTAAAATAAACAGAGCCGAACCAACAGATGTATAATGGGTTGAAAAACTGCCTGAGTGTGTGGAGCTGTTCAAACAAGCTGGTTGGATGGATTTTTTCAGAAAGATTGATGGATATAATGCAAAGGTGACCTGTAAGTTTGCCCAGGGTTTCAAGAATGACATGGTGATTTTTGATATTGTGAAGTTCAAGCTGACAGTAAAACTAATTTCAGAAGCCACAGGGATTAAGGATGAGGGCGAACAATGGTTTAAGAAGCTGCCTTTTGACTTTGATCCACAAAGATACCTCTTACCAAATGTCATACCTGATTGGAATAAAGGTGTCCTGATCCAAAATGTCAGAAAAGAATGGGTTGAACCAATCAGAATATTACAGAGCTATATTACTTGTGAGGGCAGGTATGCTTTTGTATACAAATATCATTTTAGATTCCTTCAGCACATGGTGGGGGTGTCCAAGATGAACCTGCCATTCTTCTTTTTGAAGAGTTTACAGAAACTGTCCAACAAGGTGAAAGGGCCAATAGATCATTCCTCTCAGTCCATCTTTCACCATGGATTAATCAAGTTGATTATTAGTACTGTCTTGCAGCATGAAGGAAAGACTTGGGACTTCTTCATCTTTTGGTCTGGTTTTGAAGATCAAAAGTCTAAGAGGCAAACAGATAAGGGTAAGGTCTTGTTGAGAAAGTTAGGCCATAAGTCAAAGCAAGAAGATAAGGAAAAGATCAAAATTGAGGAAGCAACAGAGCTTGTGGAGGAAGACAATGAACAAAAGACATTCTCAGCTAGCTCTAAAGGCAAGTATACACTGTTTGAAGACAAGAAGGAACAGCCTGAACAGAATTTGGTGCCTGTAGCAGATCCTCAGGTAGAAAAAAAGGTTGATATAAAAGTCGTTGTTGTACCTAAAGAGGAGATTCACACTCAGCCGAGAAGCCCTATCACCATTCTCTCAGATGATGAGGGATATCTATTGGAAGAAGAACAGTCCATCTCCAAAATAGAAGTCAAAGCTGAAATAGAAGAAATTCATACTTCAGATAGCAAAAAAACAAGACCTAACAGGAAAAGGAACAAGCTGGAAGTAGTAGAATTGGCTGCTATTCAGCACCAAGGGAAAGAATTGAAGATGATGGGAGAAGCAACAGCATTTTGGAGACCTAAAACTAGGTCAAAGAACAAGTTGAGATTAAACATGAAGAAATTGCTGAATCCTAAATTAAATACAGATGAAGTGACTGTCTTAGATGAAGTGTCCATGGATGATGATAAACCAGAACTAGATAAATTGCAGCCATGTTTAAAAGAAGAAATTCATTCAATCGAAGCAGCAAGTAAAGAAAATCAGAATCCTAGTATTGAAGACACAGAACTGTTGATTGAAGAGACAGAAATATTCAAGAAGCTTGACATTCCTTGGAGACCTGATGAAGAACAAGATTATACAATGGATAAATTAGCTAACTCTGATAGGGAAAATTTGTAGAAAACTGTCGAGCAATACAAACACCAGATGAATTATATGCAAGAAGTCAATGATGGGCTAATAATGGCCAACAGAAGGTTAAGAGAAGATCTACAAGATGTAAATGATAATTTTCAGGAGCTGGTAGATGATGCAAAAGAAGCACTTAAAAGAAAAAGAGCTGCTGACATTCATTGCACACAGTTGGAGAAGACAGTCCAGGACCTGCAGCAGAAAAACAAAGAGCTCATCAAAAGGATAAGTGACATGGAGCAAGAGCAGAAAAAGGCTAAGAAGAAAGACCAGGCATCAGATGGTATCGCTCTGCTGGCTGAGGTGGCAAAAGACCTATAAGACAGTTGTAAATTCTGTTAGTTGTCATTAATTAACAAACATATATGTTAGTGATGTGCTATTTTTAGCATATTTTGTAATGTTGTAAATATTCTACATTTACCCTACATCATCGAATAGGTGGAAGGAAGTTAGGGTTAGAGGCCTAACTGATTTTGTAAAAAACATACTATTTAGAGATGTTAGGAAGTCATTGAGAAGGTTCTGATTTTTGGGAGCATCAGGAGGTCTATAGACTGTGTTGTATCTTCAGACTTATTCAGAGATAAGTACTGTGACTCTTATAAGCATTTGTTGATGAAATAATGAGATATATGACTTTTTCCCCTTCAGTTTGTCCGTGTTGGCTTTGTTATTGAGCTTGTTTAGCTTCTTAAATGATAAATTCATTGCTAGTTAATGTGTATTTTCTGGTAATGCTTATCCTTTATGTATGAACCTCAGCATAGTCTTTCAGTTGGATCTTATGTGATATGTTATGCATCTTTATCAATTTCTGTTTATGATTTAGTTATTACTTTTCTTTTGAATGTATTCCCTGACTATGCCCAAAGCTTACAACCATTTAAATCATACCAAAAACCCTAAACTTTGTTTTATTTATTGAGTTTTACTCTTGAGATTGTGTTGGCTTGTTTCTCTGGCCTTAGAAACAATTTCTGGCACAAACAGACCCCATTCATCACGCTCCCTTGAGACGCAAATCTTTGTCGTCGAATCGTCATCCCGACGCCCCTTATTACACCTCTAACTCTGAGTCAAATTTACCCATATACACAGCTCCATCTAGCCCCATGGTTGACGTGAATCCCAACCCATTTTCCGGCCAGATTGTCGACAATGGTTCCACCACTGGCCCCGCTACCACTTCAGCATCCATCCCGGTTATGCCATCTATAGGACCTACGCCTGGCATTACAATAACTACCTCTATACCCACCGGTACCGTATCTATTTCGACCACCGTTCTTCCAGCCGTTGGCAGTACCCTTGGGGGCACCGACCCTTCCTATCAGATCCCTCCGCCCTTTACCAGTGGTTCCTTGATCTTCGTCATAACTCACGCCACTACACCATCGCTTGGCGGAGGTGGCCCCACGATCACCGCCATGGCTAGCACGCAAGCCACATCGACCATGTCACATCCTCCTGTTAATTTGTCATTCATGGCCAGTCTCAACCTACCTGATCTGGCCCGATTGACGAATGATCTGATCCGACATGAACCTACATGGCCTCCCATGCCTACCAAACTCGCTTCGAACATCCTAAAATTCTAAGGGAAGGGTAGTGAGGACCCCCAAAACCACATAATGTCCTTCCACTTATGGTGTTCCTCCAACTCCATAGTGGATGACTCAATCTGCCTACGCCTCTTACAATGAACATTAACTGACGTTGTAGCCAAGTGGTATATTGACCAGCCACATGGGATGCACCTCGCGTTTGCTTCCCTTGCTTCAACTTTCCTGCAGTTCTTCCAGCTCCATATCCGTTATGACGTTGGTGTTGAGATACTCCTATCTTGCAGGCAAAACACGGCTACCCACATCACTGACCATATCCATGAGTGGCGTCGTCACCGTAGTTTGTGCAAGATCAAATTAGATGATCGTATTTATTTAGATTGGTTCTTGAAGTCCCTCATACCAGTTATCGCAAAGCATGTCGCATCTGAATGGCCCCAAACCGAAGAAGAATCCATACTTAAATCCCAATAGTTTGACCTTATCAATGCACAATCGGACTACCTTTACACCATTTTACACGATGCTCCTCGTGGTGATTCCTCCCGCAAGGACGCGCCAGGAGCATCCCACGCTGCTGACGACATTATTGGACACGTTGCATCTACCAGTCAACCATATGTCCATATGTCTCCCGCCCTCACCCCTGCTTATAATCATATGCCTAGTTCCACACCACCCGCCATGAGCGGTGATCCCAACCATTCGCGCGCGCCCGTTCTGGAGCAACACATTTGTATGTTCCCCCGGCCCAAGCCCCTCATATACATGGATTTTTTTGCTTAACACATTGCTACGGTCATACTCCGCCAGCATATGCCCCCCCTACAATATCACCTGCCTACTACCATCCACCAGTTGCACCCGCACAACCTCCAGCCCCTCCTGCTTACTATCAACTGTCGGCTGCCCCAACACCCGCCCAATCACAACATCCTCATGTTCCCCAAGAGCAATTTTATGCCCAACAAATCCAACCACAAAACCAACCCGCCTAACGGAACCAACAAGGACAACGAAATAAGGGACGTGAAAGTAACCAAGGTAATAACTAGCCTCTTGACAGAGGCGGTCCACTACTGAACCCTCCTCAGAATAATGGTGCCACACCGGCTAACCAAAATCTTGATCGACCACCTCAGCAAAGGTAAAAACCCCAACTTACGTACAAACCACCCATGTTCTATTTGTGGGGTCTATGGCCATTACACGCACAACTGTCCCCATCTGGCGCGAGCTCGCCAACTTTGGAGTGACGACGCCCAACATCAAGGACATGCTGCACCTCTGGCACCACCAAACCCCTTGCAATCCCACACACAACCTATGGCGTTGCAGAACCCCCTACCTATGCAAGGGGTAGTAGCCACCCAACCTTTGGATCCCCCTCAAGGGGCTGCCACACCACAACATCCAGTTACTTACGCTTATCATGTTACTCAACCCATTGACTCAGGTACTCACCACCTCTGAATGATGTCTTCGACTGATATTAACCTTCAAACACCCTGTAACCAGTATGGTTCAACCACCGAGACCATTCTAGAGGACAAGCCCGCTACCACTCTTCACATATATCAGTCGTTGCATCTTCCCCCACCACCACTTGAGGGGGGCCCCAAAGCCCCTTGATTTCCTCTACGTCGCATCAATAACCACAATGCTCGTGCTTCCCCCAACTACAATATCGTGGATGATTTAGCCCAATCCCCCGCTGCCATGTCAACCTTAGAAGTTTTAAAGAACTTCCTAGCACAGCATAAAACATTGTTATCTGCCATAGGTGTGATTGACCCTTCTGACTCACGAATGATGGCATTCGACTTAGACCAATCTGAACCTGCATGCCTTCCACCCTAGCATTTCAGGTCTTTGTTTCAATCTGGAACCTTGTTATCCATCGATGCATCATCGACGAAGGTGCCTCTACCTACGTCATCTCTACATTCATGTGGCAGAAGCTAGGATCCCCTCCCCTAAAGCTATCCACAACTGCCCTACGAGCTTATGATGGCCACTCATCTCAGCCGCAAGGCCTTCTGGCTAATGTTCCAGTCCAAATAGCTGGCAAAACTGTCCTAATTGACATTGAAGTCATCAATGCATAGCTTGACTACAACCTACTCCTAGGACAAAGCTACATGTATGCCATGAAGGTTGTTGCTTCATATGTGTTTCGGCTTATGATGTTCCCCCATGAGGGACGGATTGTCAAAATAGACCAGGTCACTTACGATGACCCTAATGCACCCACTACACCCGAGAATGTCATCCCTATGGTTGAACAACCTGTATTTGGTGCATCTACCCCTTTGACTTCCCTCATAGGGCCTGGACTTTATTCAGAGACGTAAATGGTCTCCACCTTTCATTCCTTACCCCTTCCTCCTCTAGTCGTTGAGATCTTTGACTTGTGTACCATTTCTTCAAGTAAATCGATCTCTAACCCTCAAACGCCACCTCAGTCTCAACCGCCTTCCGTACCTAGCCACATGGGAGCCACATCGATCCACACAATCTCATTCTTGTTTCCACCCATCAGGGGTACTAAGTATGCCCATCATGGCCACATTGAATCTCCCGGGATTGACGTTAGGACTTCCAGTGTGGTATTTACCTGCCCCAAATCCAAATCCAACACCATAAGTCATTCTTCAACTGTTCCAATCGATTATCACCGCCAATCATCCACCTCCCGGTGTGTTGGCCACATCTACCTCAAACATCTTACCTCAACCGTCCAAGAATGCTGGGGGCAAAGCGACACAAACTCATACTGCAACTAATGCGACTAAAATTGTGCACCCCCCTCCTCCAGCATGCGCACCCCCCAAGTGTGCCTTGTGCAATGATTTGAGATACGCCACCCATAACTGTCCGCACTTGCCCAACCTTCAAGAACACATGAAGACGTTGGACGATGACCCAACTAAACCGGTTGCCAAACTACCAACCACCCCCCCCATTGCGTAACAAATCATTACACACCAACCACTCATGCGCCATATGCAGAGTCTACGACCATTACTCTCATCATTGTCCCGACTTACCAGAGTATCGTTTGGAGCTTCACGAAATGCATCAATCTTCCTTAGAATCATCCATTACTACAATCGCGGTGATTCACCCACCTGAATCCTCCTCCTCGGCAAAGGTCAACACTATTTATTTGATTTCCACAAGTAGCGAACCAACCATTCCCTTGACCTCTAGCTCTACCTCATCAAATCTTTCCACACAATGTTTTCGCAGTGACGAAGAAATCCTTGAAGCCCTAACCGCACCCGACTTCCCTTGGGATGGCATGCATCACAGAGCCTACTTCATTCCTAAAGAATCCACTCCTATGATGGCCGACCAACTTTCGGTCGAGTCAAAAAACTTCATCCATAACCAAGTGGACTGGTTCAAGAGCCCCATCCTAGCTCCTGACACCTTCGAAGAAGGTAACATGGCTAAAATTTCTCCCACCATCCAGGTCGATATTTCCATCACACCCGGTGTAGTGAAGCACATTACGTTAGGTGCCTCGTGTACTCCCGACGAAGTGGTTGCCTATAAGAAGCTCTTCCCAGAGTTTCGTGATGTTTTCGCTTGGTCATATACTGAGATCCCCAGTCTTGACCCTGCCATTGTTGAACATTGTATTGATACTTGGCCTGACATCCTCTTGTCCGCCAAAAGCAGCGACCCATTGACCCCTTGAAGCTATCAACAGTGAAGGCCAGAATTGAAAATTTGCATCAAGCTAGGTTCATTTACCCCATTGCTTACACTACATGGGTTTCCAATCCGGTGCCTGTTAACAAAAAATAGGGCACCATTCGCGTCTGTATCGATTTTCGTGATCTGAATTTAGCTTGTCCCAAAGACAACTTTCCTACACCTTCCATCAATCAACTCGTCAATGCATGTGCAGGTCGTGAGATTCTATCCTTCATGGATGGTTTCTCTGGCGACAACCAGATTCAAATTCATAAAGAGGAATAGTATAAGATTGCATTTACTACTCCATGGGGCACCTTTCCCTACCGCGTCATGCCATTTGGCCTTAAAAATGTTGGGGCCACATTTCAGCGGGCCATGACCTTTTGTTTTCACGACTTGATTCATATTATCCTTGTATACTTGGATGATCTCAGCGCTCAATCCAAGAAACGATCTGACCACCTGGATGATCTCCGGCAAGTCTTTTTGCATTGTCGCAAATATAACATTCACTTGAATCCCCTCAAGTGTGTTTTTTGCGTTCCTATCGGTCAGTTATTGGGTTTTATTGTTTCCCAGAAAGGGATCATTGTTGACCCCTTGAAGGTTCAAGCCATTCTTGATCTCCCATCCCCACGTACATTACGCCAATTACAAAGCCTTCAAGACAAAGCCAATTTTTTGTCGCATTGTTCCTGACTATGCTACGAAATTCCATGGTTTCCTTCGCTTGCTTCGGAACCACGTTCCCTTCATTTGGGACGAACAGGCACAAGTAGCTTTTGAAGCATTAAAACAAGCCTTGACTTCCGCTCCCTTGATTTCACCTCCTGATTTCTCGAAGGATTCCATCCTTTATGTTTCGGCATCTGAATATGTCGTTTCCGACGTATTAGTCCAGGAAGATAGTGCACGTCAAGAACGTGTCATATATTATGTGAGTTAGACGTTGTCTGGTCCACCAATACGCTACCCCCATGAGGAAAATTCGGCCCTCCTCGTCGTCTTCTCTGTTCAGAAGGTACGCCACTACATTCTTCTGAGCCGAACTACAGTTGTGGCATACTCCAACCCCATGGTCTATCTCTTGAGTCATTGCCTCCTTCAAGGACGCGTGGCTAAATGGATCATTATCCTTCAAGAATATGACATGACATTTGTTACACCTAAGAGTACCAAAGCCCTTGCATTGGCACATCTCATGATGGACTTACCCTCTTTGTCGACATCACCTCTCATAATCACTAACTTACCCGATGAACACTTGTTCACCATTCCGTCCAATGATCCATGGTATCGCGACATCCTTGTATACCTACGAACGCAGAAGTTTCGACCCCACATCAGTCGCGATGATCGACATTGCATACACCATCGCCCTTCACGATACCTACTTCTCGACGATGTCCTTTATCGACGCGACATCGACACCATTTTATGTCGATGCCTCACAAATGACGAAGCTGAATAGGTTTTGAATGATTTTCATAGTAGAGCCCGTAGTGGCCACTTCTCTAGAATGGAAACTGCCCAAAAGATCATCCGCTCTAGGTATTTCTGGCCCACCCTTTTCACTGATTGCATTACAGCAATTAAACATTGCCGAAATTGCAACCTCTTTGCCCCCAAAGCGAGGACCCCTCCTGCCCCCCTCCATCCAGTCATCACCGTTGGCCCTTTCTGTAAATGGGCCATTGATTTTATGGAGTGTAACCCCCCCTTGTCCAGTGGCCATAAGTACATCATTGTGGTTGTCAATTATTTCACTAAATGGATCGAGGCCATGCCCACATTTAACTGCCAAGCTGAGACCGCGACACATTTCTTTTTTAACCATGTCATTACTCGGTTCGGGGTCCCTAAACAACTCGTATCCAACCATTGCAAATATTTCGAAGACACCGTTTGGAAAGAGTTGTCCACCTTCCTAAAGTTTGACCACCAGTACGCCTCATCCTACTACCCTCAGGGGAATGACCAAGTTGAGGCTATCAATAAGATTTTGAAGACAATCCTTCAACGAATAGTGAACAAGCACAAGTCAAATTGGCACCATAGTTTTCCTGCACTTTCGGCTTACCGCACTTCTACTAAGACCACCACGGGTTTTACCCCTTTCCACTTGGTTCACGACGTAGAGTATGTTCTCCCTATTGAGTGTCAAATCCCAGCTTTGCACATTGTCGTTAACCTTCTCCTAGACACCTCACCTCTTGAGCAACGCTTACTCTTGTTGGAACAAGCAGACGAAGATCGATGAGCGGACTTACAAATAATAGAGGCTATCAAACATCACCCCAAATCCCATTATGACAAGCGTGTCCATCGCTGCACCTTCCAAGAGGGTGACCTAGTGCTCGTTTATGACCAAGCTCATGACAAGCATGGCAAAGGAAAGTTTGAATCCATGTGGAAAGGCCCCTACATTGTTCAAACCTATCTCGGCAAGGGGGCATACATCCTTACTGATTCTGAAGAACACCCTTTGACCAACCCTCACAATGGGTTGTATCTCAAACGATTTTTTCCTTCACTGTTCTCGGACCCAATAGTCCATGTTGCATAGTTTTTCCTTTTTTTGATTTCCATTTGTTTTTGCATTTTGAAAATTATTATTTGCTTCTATGCGTGACCACAAATGGATATTGTTCCCCCGCTTTATGTCGTTTTCGCCGACGGCGCAAGTAAGATGGTCTCCAATCCTCGCCTCTGCAACTTGGGTACTGTATTCCCCTCACACGAGTTGATCCACCTTGACGGAGTGTGTATCGATGCTGCCACTAATAACCAGGATGCGTACGATGTCGTGACCGCTCTCTTGATCACTTGCCTCAAGTTGGCAATTAGTCACCTTCGTGTGTTTCTTGACTCCCAGCTCCTTGTCACCCAACTCAATAACTTTTCCCAAGTACGGGATCCTTGCCTTTTTAGAAAATTCCTGTGCACTAAACAATTGATTAGACAATTCGAGTTCATTACATTCACTCACGTCCCACAAAGTCATAATGGTGTTGCAGACCAAATGGCTAACAATATTCTAGAATGGCATATAAATCATAACATATAGGAAGTAAACCATAAAAATGCATCATCATATCATCCACATGCACATATACATCAGATAGGCATAAAACATCATAAAAAAGGTACATCGTCATAATAAACTGCATCCACGTGCATATATATATCATCAAAATGTGATAGTGTTTATATCATAACATAAGCATCACTGCATCGAGCAGCCCCAACAGCTTCCTCGCCATAACAATAATAGTCGAATACAAAAATTCCCTATGCTCATCGCATTAGGGGGCAATTCCATCAACTGTCTAGTCATCTGAATCATCTCCATCGTCCTCATCCTCATCCTCCTCCTTGTCCTCCTCCTCCTCATCTGACTCAGTCTACTCGTCCTCCTCCTCGTCATCATAGGGGGCATCACCTCGCCACATGGCCCTCAGCTGCCATAGCAATCTGCCATATCATTGATCTCCACTCTTGTGGAGCGTCGTAGCAAATGTCGATCAACTCCTGGTCCAAATGATGCCATCCGTCATCCACCACTCCATCAAGTAAGTGGTCAAACCCCACACATAGTGACTCCAAATCTGTCGAAGCACTCTGCTGACGACGATGCCCTCGACCGGGAGGATCCACTCCCTCCACTTGACCCCTCCACGCGCGATACCCTGCTGGAGGTCGTGGCCCCACATCTACACACATAAGCACATCATCAGTCTCGATATCATAAGAATCCTCTAGCTATCATATATGTTATGAAGTGTAACCAACATGATACTTCAAAGTAAGTAGAACCATACCATCTAGTCCCAATGCCCGGTCGGGTGATCGTGGTAGCTCTACATCCCCCTTGCAGTCCATCCCTACATTTGGGTAGTCCTCGATCACCACTGGCAGTTGCCGCCACGATGCAAACAAATCTAGAGTAAAGAACCGACCCACCGATCCCCCACCACCGCGAGTCATCATCTCACCCCATTGCCGCATCCTCGGCTTGATGGGCCCACTGTCACGTACTTCCCTGTGCGGTCGTAGCGTCGGAACTCGCTCAAAGAAGAACGAGCATATGAATGAAGGGAAACAAAAATCTCCTCCTATACAACTCACCTTGTTCAGCTCTCGTCGAACCATTGTCAGATACATATACCCCCAACCAAAGTATGTCCTTGCTAGCCCTGCTAGAGCCTGCTCTACCAGCATCATCTGACCTCTAGAGACCCTGGGGGCACCTTCGACCCCAGTATCCGCACTACCAATGTTGTTATGGCTCGCATATCCAGACTCTCTATGTTGCAGATCAGTATAGCATTGTCATGCACATAGGTCATTGCATAATTGTGCTGCTCCAGTAGATCCTCCATCGAGACATCACTGGGCATCCTCGGTTGTGTGTCTGCAATCACACCTAATCGTGGGAGCCCCGTCAGAAAGTACACATCCTTCAATGAAATCTCTAGTTGCTCCCCCTGTATCACAAATGCCCCCACATCGGCATCCCAAAACTCTACACACGTGTTCAACAATAGCTTTGTTGAACACATTGGAGTCACCCTAGCAAACTTCAGCAACCCACACCGAGCCAAAGTATCTTGAACATCATCATCATCCATAATGTCATCCAGCAGCCTACCAATATCTTGCTCTCGCCAGTTCACTCTCGACATCCTACACATACTGACGGCCAAAGTTGTCATTGATGACAACACATTAATGACAAAGGTCAAAGTGATGATATGGCAAGGACAAGGACAAAAGCAAAGGTCAATAACATGACATGGATTGATGAAAAAAGACATGGTAGATGACTTGACAAAGGACAAAGCACAAGGTGGACAAGGTAATGACACAAGACAAAGGACAAGAAGGACATGACAATGCATGGAGGACAAAGACTAATGACAAAGGTCAAAGTGATAACATGACAAAGACTTGACTGGACATGGATGACATGGCAAGCAATGAGGATAAGAAACAACATGACAAAAGTTGATGCATTGCAAGTGGCAAGCATAACATGGCAAGTGTTGATGAGAAGGAGCCATGCTGGCATACCCTAGAGCAGCCTGCGGGCATCTTATCAAGCAGCTGCAAGCATTTTATGTGGCCCTTGCGGGCATTTACAAGCAGCCTTACGGGCATTTCATAGTGCCCTTGCGAGCATTTTAAGGTATCCCTGTGGGCATTTTTATTGGCCCATGCGGGCATCTTCAAAGCCCTCTTGTGGGCATTTTTGTGGAGGTCTAGCGGGCATAATTTAAGGCCCCTGTAGGCATTTCCAAGAAGCCCTTGCGGGAATCACAATGGCCCTCCTACGGGCATTTCTTGACCTCCCTGCGGGCATGTGGAAGACATGAAAGAGAGCCCTTGCGGGCATAATGTAGACCCCCCCCCCTTCGGGCATTTCAAGGTGGATAGAAGGAGTTGCTGCAGGAATTTTTTGAGCCATGCGGGCATATTAAATAGCCCTTGCGGGCATTTTGTTAAGCCCCTTGCGGGCATATGAGGACATGTGGAGAAGGCCCCTTGCAGGCATTTCAATAAGCCCCTGCGGGAATTTTATGGGAGCTATAAGGAGCCTCCTGTGGGCATAAATAGATCCCCTTGCGGGCATTTCTAAAGTGTATTGCGGGCATATGTTAAAGGGCAATTGATGATGTGGAAAAGAAGACATAAATAAATAAATATATACATATATATTTTGGATGAGGATAACATGGAAATAATAAATCATTTTTATTTATTTGAATTAATTAATGATAAAATGATAATCAAAGGACAAGTCGACCTCCAGATTTGGTCGAAAGGAAAAGTATATATACAAGACAAGTTTTATTTTGGAGGGATGAATTGAGTGTAGAATTGGTGTGTGAGAAGAGAAGCTCTAATATTTTTCGTGGGTCTGATTTTTCGAGTACAAAGGCAACAGTAGATATGAGGAGCAGCAAATGATTTCTATTGTCTAAATCTCTTTCTCTTTGAAGCTCTAAAGATTGGTGATGGACTGATTGAAAAATTAGTTGATGACATGTTTGTCATTGATGAAGATAGAATGATGGGCTGAATTATGTGGTTGGACAGAATGTTGATGATGTTCTCATGGACAAAATGAAGATGAGCTTATGGACATAATGTTGATGATGTGCTCATGGACAGAATGAGAGCTTATGGACAGAATGTTGATGATGTGCTTATGGACAGATGATGATTTGGGCAGAATGAGGATGATGTGCTTCTTGATAGAATGATGATCCAAATTTATGATTGATGAAATAGATAGTGGTTTGATGCAGTGATAATCTTGAACATCATAGATGTAGTGATGTCAGTGACACCTACAGCAAAATGAAATGATACGTGAATATGATCAGGCAGGGACAAGTTGTTAATAGTGATATGTTGATTGTATGACAGATGGGTCAATATGACAATGATATGTATGTGATGATATGAGTGTGGAGCTGGTTGAGCAGAAGACAATGAACTAAATTGTAAATGCAAGATAGTCTTGCATCTGAGGTTTGGATACCTCAACCATTCTAAGTTGGGTCTAAGAAAACCAGGCTAGGACCTGGATTAGGAGTTGGTGCTCTTCTTTTCAGTTGGTGTTGATTTACCATAACAGTTCTAGCCGATCCAATCAAATATAAAAAGATTACAAAGATTATACTGTGTTGTGTTCTCTTGTGTTGTGGTGCTTGTTATGGCTTAATGATGTAGTTGATAACATGATTATGATCCATGATTGATTAGTTGATGGAAGATTATGAAATAATGATGTAAATGGCAGTATGATACTGTTATCACTCCAGGAAACTCTCCTAGGTTGTATCTCGGAGATGCCTGATAACTTAACTAATCTCAATGTTTCATTCAATGGATCAAGTCAAATGACTAATCAGACCTCACTCACTCAAGACATGCATAAACTGAACCAAAGAAACAAGGCTTCTAACTATCACTGTTCAGAGGGTTTGTAATAAAGGTGAATATATGGAGAATTCTCACTATGCTGGCAAATTCATACATAAAGCACTTACATATGAATGGCTAATCATAACAAGGAAATGATACTTGCAATTCAACTTATCAATACAGAGATAGGATGACAGCTACTAGTATTAGACAAAAAGAATAAACATGAATGAAATATCCAAGTACAAGTATAGAACAGAAAGAAGATGTAATCTGAACATGTAATGGCAAAAGAGCTTGTATTAATTGACAAGAACATGAGAAGCTTAAGTACAGAAAGTGTCTAAGAGTCTCCAAAGTTGAAACCTTTACAATGATTCTTCAATGAGCTTAAATAAGCTTTACAAATCAGTTTCAAGATCCTCAAAAGATGGATCTGATAACCTCTTTGCCTATCTCAAATCTGAATTTGTGAGGTGGCTGGAAAATGCATAAATTTCTGGAAATATGTTGCTCATAGATTTACCTATATCTCTTACATCAAAACAGATTTTGGAAAACTAAGAGAGGTTTTTGTAGATTGGTTTGTTATGAGCAAAAACCTCTCCCAGTTCTTTGAGATTCGTTTGCATTTGCCCAACATCTATATTTCAAAAACATGTGTCAAACAGGAAAATTTTGAGATCCGAAAATTAAGGCTCAGAGATGGATTCGACTCTCCCAATCTGTGACACCTGTAGAAAACCTGAGAGAGGTTATTGTTCTTTGACATGTTAGGCACAAAAACCTCCGACCGTTTCTCAAAATGATCCTCCAGTCGCTTAGAATCATCATTTCAAAATGATGACTCAGCACAGTAAAAACGCCATATTTCTGAAAACGTAGCCTCATCTTGCGGGGGACTTTTGACTGCCTTCCTGAGCTCCAAATGCAGATCTAAAAGTACCATTGTAAAGCTTAGGATGTCTAGTTGTCAATCGATTATTTGAGCATTTAAAACGACCTCTCCACGGCTGAGAAAATTGATTTTTCCCAAGACCTGCTGACCGTTTCCAAGTTTCTGCGCTGTTGGTGGCTAAAATAGCCCGAATTTTCGCATTTTAGCTACCGAAAGCTCTGCTTTCGGTGGCTAATGAATAGTTGGAATGTCCTCCAAAGCCACCGAAACCTGATTTTTGACTTTTTTGAAGGGAAAACCAAATCAATTTTTTTTCAAACCTTATTACATACCTAAAGCTCTAAAAACTGAGCCTTAAAAAATTTAGAAATGTATTTTTCAATGACTTACTATCACCTAAAATAAATAAATTTGACTAATTTATTTAAGGAGATAACAGATACAATGATGAATCTTTGATTGAATAGTAGAAGTTGAAAAGAATTTTAAATTTCCTTCACATTGATTCACCCCCCTCTCAGTGTGAACATTGTGTCCAACACACACATGACAAATCCCACAATCGGTACTATGCAAACACCAACATGACCCCCAGGGCCATGGCACCAATCTTGGGGCAAAAGAGTGCACTCCAAAGTGCGCCTTTTTTGCCCTACAGGTGCACTTTGGAGCGCGATTTTCTCATCAAAATGTGCGCTCCTCGAGCGCACCTGTCAGGCCCACAGTTGCGCTCGGAGCGCGCTTTTCTCAGCAAAATCCACACTCCATAGCGTGGTGGTACGACCCACAGTTGCGCTCTAGAAGCGCGACTATCTGGCTCATAGCCATGCCAAGGGCAAGTTTTTTCCCTTGAAAAACGTGCTCCGACACAGTTGTGCCCTAGCCAAGCTTACCAGGGCTCCCAGAGGACCAAATCCAATGAAATAAGCATGAAAAATGTCAAAAGTAGCTGCAAGGCTTACCTGCAAGTCACAGAAGTCGATTCCGCCAGATCGATTGAGAGAAATCAAAATTTCATCTTTTGGGCCCCTCCACACTCCTCCCAATTTGCACATTGAAAATGACATGTGGAGGTGGGCTCTCTTTCTATTTATAGCCATTTTTGCCCCATTTTTGTTTTAACCATTCTGGAGTCATCTGAGCTCCATTTTTTTTGTCGTTTGCACCGCCGGATTCAGAATTTTGTGCCCATGATGATGCTTGAGATCATTTCTTGCTCACTTACTCATTTTTTGGGCGTTTTTTCCACACTCCCTCTCGCCTCGATTTGTGTGCCACCCGGGATGTAGTCGTTTTTTACCCCACTTTGACCATTTTGTCTATCACAACCTATTCACAAGCCCTCTGCTCCCTCCATACTGTAGTTATTGCATTATTTTTCCACCATTCACTTACTCGCAAGGAGGCCCCATCAATGTTCCCCCCTCACCTTTCTTGGTTCTCATACTTGTACCTTGTTTGAACACTTCCTCCTTGATTGGGTTTTTCCTCTGTTCGGTATACTTTTACCCATTTTTCGGTTCGAGCAACTCCTTTACGAAAAAGGCACTTCGGGATTTTTTGTTAAGCTCTTTTCTGACTCCTTAAAGAATGAAAAGATGGTCGAGTAATCTTCCTTCCTTTCATGCTCATTAAAGTATCTGAAAGGGTGTCTATCTGGTATAAGTTTAACCATTTTCCGGACCTGGTAGACTAATTATGAAAAATGAATACTCTAGTCACATCGGCTAGAAGAGTTATCCATTGCATACTTTTATGCTTTTTCGGGCCTTGGGGACTAACACACGAAAAAGAACCCCCTCAGAGTCTTCTTATTGCTTCCAGACTCTTTAAAATTTAAAGCAACCACGAGCATGCACCATCCTGGGCTCGTATAAATCCACACGACGGTACCTTCTCATCATTTCAGAGTCTTCTTATCGCTTTCAGACTCCTTAAAATTGAAAGCACCCACGGAGTCTTCTTATTGCTTTCAGGCTCTCTAAAATTTAAGGCGACCACGAGCATGCACCGTCCTGGGCTCGTATAAATCCACACGACGGTACCTTCTCATCATTTCAGAGTCTTCTTAATGCTTTTAGACTCCTTAAAATTGAAAACACCCACGAGCATGCATCGTCCTAGGCTCGTACAAATCCACACGACGGTATCCTTTAAAGCACACTTTTATTCCTTCTTCAAGCTCCTTAAACCATGAAGAAGGCCCAAGCAGTGCCTCTCGGTGCCCCCGATAGATTACAACTAATCCTACCTTTATGGCAGCATCCCCAATATGGTCGCCTTTGTTCAAAGTATTTTGCGATGTGTCACCCTTGGAGTCTCCTGATCTCACTCATCAGTTCCCTCCTTGGGTCTCCCCCATTACAGCCACAACCATTGATCCCTTAAGATATGACCCCCTTCCCCGAAGTTTGTTTCATACGCTATCAGGTCAGCCCTATCGTCATACTCTAAACAAAGGAAGTTTGAGTCCTCCCACTCTGCGACCCTCGTACCCCTCCCCAGTATGTTAGTCCCACAGTATCTCAGTTATACGTCCAGTACCATCATATCTTGGTTGTACACCTCGCGCTCCTATCAAGGAAACATCATTTACTTGGTAGTTACAAGTCTCCCTCTGTCGACATCGGCACATCTATTCCAGAGGATCGACCCAGATGTCCCTGTACCTTGGACTCATCTCCATCAGTGGTGAGTGCCTACAGACCATCTGAGAGGATTCCTTAGTGCCTCTTAGAATGGTTATTTCTCACGTGCTCGACTTCAACTCTATCATCACACCGTTGAGAATCGTAGAGGGTATTGGTCGAAGACCCCGAATGTCCCCCGACTCTAGCACATTGGTGAGTCTATTTGGAACCCCCTAGTTATATGTTCCCATGGATATCTGGGCTGCGTTAGCGATCGTGTTTGGAAGCCCTTCAGCATATGCTTCCTAGAGTATCCAGTTCAGATGTAGTTCAATGTACCTTTGAGATTTTGACGCTCAGTCGTTGAGTCCATACAGTTGTTGGACACATTCAGATCCAGCAGAGCACCAGTGGTTATGGTACCGCATTCAAGATGGATGCCATTGTTTCCATGTATCAGTTCTTCAGATCAATCTTGGTACTTGGTAGGCCCATGAGTATGTCCCAGATTTGTGTCCCCTCTGGACCATTATGATGTACACAACAGTTCTCTATGTATTGTCCAGGTCCGCTTTGGGATTCACCATTATTTGTATATCTTGATATGAGCATGGGTATACTCGTCTCGTTCATATATTTGATATTATGTTCCTTATTGATTATTGAGGTGATGAATTTCCAGTTTTATCCCTTGTAGTTTGTATGAAGTATGTGTTCCGGTCTCCAACCAGTTTCTCCTCTCCGCCATCACATTGCTCACACCCCTGGAAAAAGTCAAAACCTATGATGTCTATTGGCCATACAATGAGCTTCTTCCCTCACACATCAGAGGGCAATCTGTTAACACCCAAAAACATTGTTCACCTAGCTCATCCTCCTAGTCAAATAACTCATTTACCCCTTTTTCCTACAATTTTGCCCTCCAAAAACCCAAAAATCCCTAAATTGGTAACCAAATGGGCAAAAAATCATTATTTCCCTCGTCAATTAATGAAAAACCTTCAAAAATGTTAAAATTCTACAAAAATGGTCTAAACCCCCAAAGACGAAAAAGAAAAAAGGGAAAATAGTCAAAATAAAATTAAAAAAGAGGGAAACTATCAAATACCACTAGCCAATACTATTGCTTTCCCAATACCATGGGTCAATACTCCACCACCCAAAATTGTTATAAGAAGGTGATGGAGGCCCCCCATTTCACATGCATGATTCACTCTTCCTACCCTTATGCTGCCAAAATTCCTATTGAACTCTAGCCTACCTCTTGGAGCTTTTGTTACCATTCAATTGAGTCTTGGCCACCACTTGAGCATTCAGAGAAGAGCAATGAACCTTGGAGACTTGGAGCACTACACTCTTCGTACAGCTGCGAGGGCCCCCATATACTCACCTTCTGAGGTAAATTTTGATTGTAAACCATTATTTACAACACAATACAAAATACAAATCTTATTCATGGGTTCCTATATATCTGTTATCTTATTGCAATAAGCATTTAATTTACTGGTTTTTTCTTTTATTTGCATTCACATCTTATTTATTTACGAGCTGCTACTAAGGGTTCCATAATCCTTAGTAGGTGCCCTTTTGCACAGGCTGGTGTGAAAACACTAGCTACACCACTGATCCGGATTTATGTAAAAAATATTCACATACACAGATATATTGCAAGAAACACAATGATACAGTAAACTCAGATTCTATTAAAGTGAATGAAACAAAACAAACTACAAAATAAAAGCATCTAGATTGGTCGTAGATATATCTCTGAGAAGAGATGTGGCAGCTACGCTAATTTGTGACAATTTGAATACAAAAAGAGGCCAAAATGACCTATTTATCATAAGCACTAGGGTAGGAACCCTATACATCCAGAAACATAACCCTAGAAGATGAATCGTAATAAAGTTTGTGGCCCCAAGGTGGTTAGTTGAACAGTCAACTTCCCAAGGTTGTAACTTTTGCATAGATCTTCATTTGGGGCGCTTGACATTCTGTTGGAAAGGTTTATCTGAGCTCTACAACCTTCGATTAGAGCCAATGTATGTTGTGGACAACCATAGCACCCCCAAATCGCCAAAATACATCGTTTGAAGGGCCTCAAAACAGCCCTGGAAGTTCAAGACCTGAAAAACTGTAGAAACATAACTAGAAAATTGCCAACATGGAGAATTGTTTTGAGCGAGAGGAATAGGTGGGCGACCACCTATATCCATCTGGATCACTTGCAGTAGTACCATGTCAAACCTAAGAATCCTCTAAGATTCTTCAAGTTATTGGGAATCGACTAGTCCATCATGGCTTTAATTTTGTTAAGGTCTACTTTGACACCTTCATGAGAGATAATATGACCCAAATATTCTACCTCCTTTACCTCAAAGAAACATTTGGAAGGTTTTGCATATAATTGTTGCTCCTTTAGTAGTTGTAGCACCCTGTAAACATGTTGAACATGTTCTTCCCAAGACTTGTTATAGATTAGTATATCATCAAAAAATACCAACACAAAATTTCTAAGTAAGGGATTGAAAATAGAATTCATCAAACCTTGAAATGTGGAAGGTGCATTCGTAAGACCAAAAGGCATGACCAAAAATTCAGAAAGACCTTCATGAGTTATGAGTGTTGTTTTTGGGATGTCTTCTTCCTTCATTCTAATCTGATGAAACCCTGAATGAAGATCCAACTTTGTGAAGTAAATTGCTCCATGTAGTTTATCTAGCAATTCATCAATGACAGGAATCAGAAACTTATCTTTAATTGTGATCTTGTTGAGCTCTCTATAATCTGGACAAAAACGCCATGATTCCTCCTTGTGTACCATTACCACTGGTGCAGAATAAGAACTTTGGCTAGGCTTATTATGCCAGCCTCTAACATTTCTTCAACCATACGCTCAATTTCACTCTTTTGGCCATAAGGGTATCTGTAAGGTCTTATGTAAGGAGGAACACTTCCCGGAATTAAGTGAATAGCATGATCAAAATCTCAACTAGGTGGAAGACCCTTTGGAATATCTTCAAATACTTTGGAGTTCTTATCAATGACCCTTTAGAAATCCAGGGGAATAGGAGGCTTAGATGTTTGAACATCTAGTGAGCATAATTGTACAATTACACCTTGATGTCCCTTTTCCAACAATTTTGTCATACCATTAGAGTTTATCACCTTGCTTGGCTTCCTTGTGATGCCCCTTAATTCAAATTATCTTCCTTCCCAAGAAAATTTCATGAAAAGTTCTTGAAAATTAAAAGCCATTGTTCCCAATGATTGTAACCATTGAACCCATAAGACAACATCAGCCCCACCCACTGGGATAGCAATCATAGGACTATTCAATACATATTCTTCCATAGTAATATTGATATTATAGCATTTCCCTAAACAATTGATAGTTCCTCCATGTACAATCATTACTTGAAACTCTAGCGTTGGATATACAAAGTAATTGATAACTTTGGTTAATTTGCAATGAATGAAATTATGAGTACTACCATAATCAATCAACATTATTACCTTTTTTCTTTTTGATATATTTTTCGATCTTGAGAGTTTGAGGAGTGATAATTCCAGCCAATGCATGACAAGATTTGGTGGGAGTAATCTCTTTTTATTTCTTCAACAGGAAATGGTTCTTGTTCTTTTGCTTCTTCATCTTCACAATCTATGTAGAATAATTTATTCTCACCACACTTATGTCACTTACTATACTTGCTATCACAATTAAAGCAAAGACCTTTTGCTCTTCTTTCATCCATTTGTTGAGGTGTCAACCTTTGAGGTGGGTTAGAAGAAGGAACAATATTCTCTCTATATGTGTTGGAGGTGGTTCTCCTAGTATCCATCGCCATATTTTTACTTTCAATCTTCCTTCACATGATGAAAGCCTTCTCGAAGGATTTTGGTTCGAAGAGGCATACCTCATGTTGGATGTTATCCTTCAAGGTTCCAATTAAGAGATCCAACAATTTATCATCTGGTATTCCCTCCACTCTGAGACTCAACTTTTGAAACTGTTGAATGTGCTCGCTTACTGGACCCTTCTGCCTTAGTTTATCAATTGGGTAAAGAAATAATTGCTCTTAACATCATCATGATATGATATCGATTCTTCTATAAAAATGGACCAAGTGATAATGGAGTTCTTTTTGTGTTCACAAATCCATTGGTACCATACAAACTGCTCAAGTTCTAACTATAAAGATGCAATAGGTACCTTTTAGAGATTTGGCACCTGATGTATATCAAAGAATTTTTCCATCTAGAATATCCATGTTATGGGGTCCTTGCCATCAAGCTTCCTCGTGTCAATCTTGGGGAGTTGCATACCCCTTGGGAACCATCTGTGGTTACTTCCATTACTAGAATCAATTCCTCTTGAATATTCTTATCCATGGAAGGTTTCTTAACATGGAAACTAACTTTATATTCCTGAGTACCCTGGAACACATCATCACCTATAGGGAGATTTTCTCTCGAATTTTGTATGAGGTTAGCAATATTTTTCATATTTTCCTCCATCTTCTTCTCCATATGTCCCATCATTTCCTCTAAATTAAGTAAATCAATCGTTTTTACAGACCATTTAATCATATCTTTCAACTTGGACATTTGAAAAGATATGTATTCACTTTCATCGTAGGTCAGGGATGAATCCTCTAGTGGTTTGAGTGATGTGTGATTTTTTCCACTTCCTTTTGGTGGCATTTTGAACAATATAAATATATATCACACCTTGGGTTCACCTCAAATAGATCCTTCTACTAAAAGTTATTTAAATTAAAAATGGTGTACATTTTCAAACCCTTATTTGAAGATTGATTTGCTAGTCGACCTTCCAACTAAGGTAACCCTAAAATTCTGGTTCCTCTGAATCTAAAATCTCGCCCTGTGGTAACCTTATATGTCCTCTTTCAAATTCCTTAGGTTTCGTTGAATTTGGATGTGCAAAAACAGTTGTGACAATTTTCTCAACACTTGTTATTTTTTTCCTTTTCATAAGAACGAGAGTGTGCAGCTTGCTACGTGTCCAATTTTTTGATGTCGATTCTAAAAATGCTACCCAGGATAGTGTGGTCTTTCTTCTTTCTAATGCAACGGGTCTCACTCAATTTGGATCTTTCATGCTCTAGATATAACCATTTTTCCCAGAACACCTATTTTAGACTAGTTTTTGAACTAGTCAAAAACCCTAATTTCCACTTGGTATAACTTTGAACCTGTAATGAGTCGGGATCTGAAAATTTTACCACAAATAGCTCAGCCTGTTTTCTATATGGGTTTCGAGTTTTGATATCTAAATATTCATAGAAAAAACATTATAGCAAAAATTCCAAGAGGTCTTATTTTCGAGGCGTCCAAGCTCTGATACGAAGTGTCGAGCAACAAATTCCCCAAAAGAGCATAAAAACCCAGAAAGAGTAATCCACGCCTTAATAATTAAGAAAATGGATGAATAACAATCCTCTTCAAGGGGGAAACCTCCTTATACAATGTACTAAGTACATAAGAAAATACAAGATATGATCAAATGAAAATGTATCCCTCCTATTTATAGGAGACAAAGAGATACAATTACAACTAATGGACCAAAGATGACATAACTAATATAATAATACTAATGACTATTACCACTAATAGACCCAAGCCGGCATTATAAATATGTAATGAGCCACAAAATAGGGGGTAATGTGTCGATATTTAGGGCTTAACAAAATAATAGTTGTCTTCAAAATAATAAGATATCATAAAATCCATTATGAATAATAAAGCACTATAACTGGTTATCATATCGATTACGAAGAATGCCTCGTCATAAGTAACATTTTGTACCATAATCAAATCTTACTATCAACAATAACAAGGAACATTTTGTATCATAAGCCATCATCTTGGAATAATATGCCTCATAAACTATGTTTTATTTATCATGAAAAGCCAACATGAATTAATTAACATTCTACTAAATAACAAATCACATCAAATAATGACTCAGGATATCATCCTGAAATAATCAAGCATCCTACCAAAATGATATGTCATGAAATACCATCATGAACTAACATCATATTATAAAATAAAGTATCATACTGAATGTCAACATGAAATAACAACATATCATAAATTGCGTATCATTGGTCACCAAATACCATGATGAAGCAATAAAGTACCATAATGAATATCAACATGAAATAACATATCATAAATTGTGTATCATCCAAATACCATGATGAAGCAATAAAGTACTATAATGAATATCAACATGAAATAACAGCATATCATAAATTGTGCATCATGAGTCATCGTTGTACCATGATGAAGCATAAAGTAACATAGTGAATATCAACATGAAATAACAACATATCAAAAAGAGTATTGCATGCCCAAGGAGGAATCTTATGCTTTGGGTGACATTGTTTTATTCTTTGAGTTGACTTGGTATGAGAACAAATCAATTTTCCTCGATAAGGAGCATACTTTGTTGAAATTATTGTCATTGATATCATATTAAGGCATTACATTGAACATGTTGTTATTAATGGTATGCTACGGCATTTGCAAACAAAGGGGGCATATTGATTTATATATAGGTTTACAAGTATATTAAAAAAGGGATGCATGTGAAAAAGTAAAAAGTGAAATGGTGGTTTCAAACCCATCTGTTTGGAAGCCCATGGTATTTGCCCATGGTATTTGGAAAAGTGAAATTAAAAAAAAAAGAATTAATTATTTAATTAATAGGTGTCATGTCTTTTTTAATGAACATGTCCCTTTAGGAAGGGTTATGATAAAGTATTAAAAGATAAAAGCATTGAGAGAGTGTGTGAAAAATCTAGAAGCATTTGAAGAAGTGAATGAGAAAAGATTGAATGTCATTCCAAAAGGGGAGAGTTGCAAAATCGGTTTCAGGTCAGCTTGGCATTTTTATGATAACTTATTTTCTAGGAATCATGAAACTTTGAGAAGACGAAGGTAAGATCTAGGAGTACATATGGTCAATATTTGAGATATTGGTTCGCTATACTTTCTGAGATATTCTTTGTGGAAGTTAGGGTTTCTGAATGGTCTTGAAATTAGCTTCAAACAGGTCAGTTAGGCATTTTTCACTATAACTTATTTTATGGGACGCTTCATACCGTGAAATTTTGAGGAGGCCGAAGCAAGATCTTTGGGTACATGTGGTCAAACTTCCAGACATTGGTTTGCTATAATTTATGAGATATGCCCTATGGAAGTTAGGGATTCTAAATGGTCCTGAAATTAGTTTCAACAGCTCAGTTTAGCATTTTCGCTATAACTTATTTTCTAGGACTTTTCAAACTATGAAATTTTCATGCATCTAAGGAGACATACAACAGTGCTTTAGATAAAAATTTCAAACTTTGGTTAGTTATACTTTCTGAGATATACGTTGTCGAATTCAAGGTTTCTTAATGGTCCTGAAATCAATTTCAAACAACTTAACTTGGCATCTTCTCTATAACTTATTTTCTAGTACTTTTTAGACCATGAAATTTTCAGGGACCTAAGGAGACAGACCGAAGCACCTCGGGTAAAAATTTCAGAATTAGATTTGCAAAATTGGATATGTCGCATGCTATACAAGTTCCTTCATGGGAAGAGGCCAAAAACAACAAGCTTTGGGAAAGTTACAGTTTGGAAATTCAAATTTTGGTCAGACATGATGAAGAAAAAAGTAGCAAGCAGACTCGGTGAAGATAATGTAAATGTTATCAGCTTTTGAAGAAGTTATATGTACTAAAGAAGAAATTGTAACTTGAAGGTTGGTACCACTCAAACAAATAGATTGGTGTCTCTTGCTAAGTTGGTGCTTAGCGATGGGGATTGGTGTCTATGATAGATAAGATCTGTAAGAGTAGGCTGGTGCCTACCACAGTTTTTACCAATGGGGATTGGTGTCTCCAATAGATTGGTGTATACGAAGATCTATAAGAGTAGGTTGGTGTCTACCAAGGTTTGTACTAGTGGAGATTGATGTCTCCAATAGATTGGTGTCTACAAAGAGTAGGTTGGTTCCTACTAGGGTTTGTACCAGTGAGGATTTGTGTCTCCAGTAGATTGGTGCCTACAAATATTTGTACCAGTAGGTTGGTTCCTACAAAGAATTATAAAAAGAATTTTTGTGGTTTTCTCCCGAAAGGGTTTCCACGTAAATCTTGTCCATGTTCTACAATTAATAAAACTCATATGCGATTGTTTTCTTATGGTTAATGAATGTTTGAAAATATACAAAATTGTCTTATACGAATTGCCCACCCCCCCTCAGTATAAGTGTGTGCAATTAAATATTTGAAATTTTATTATCGATTGATTATATTTTAAAAGTGACGTGCATGTGAAAAGAGACATGTTATATTCTACTCAATAATGGTCTCTCCGGTACTAGATGGCATATGGTAGTCAAATGCATAGTCTAAAAATGTATGGTTGTGTTTTTAATTTTAGGTTTCAATATGCGAGGTGTGCATTGACATTTTTTAACTTTAGGCTCCAATATGCCAGGAAGTTGGTTGTAAGAAGCTACCTTCAATTGGACAAGGTGTAATGCCTGGTGATATAATCATTATGCCAATTACATGAAACTAAGCTAAGGATTCTAAATAATTATTATGCCAGCTACATGAAATTAAGCTAAGGATTCAATTAGAGAGGGTTTATTGGGTGATTGATTGAACCTTGGATCATTGATTATTCTTGATAACTTCAACAAACAGTGTGTAGGAGATGGAATTCCAATTCCGTGTTCATCCTGGAGCTAACACATGTCATTTTCAAAAAATAATAAAATATTATAAAAATTAACATGTCAGCTCAAATTAGATTTAAAACATTTAGAACGTCATATATATAAAACTAAACAAATTAGATAAATTAAAATGCTTCCTCAACATTCGCATTTTAAAAAAAAGTTTGCATCTCAAGAGATTTGATCTCTTTTAACACTTGGTAAATCCCCTTTTAAGATGGATGTATACTGATGTAATAACAGGTAATTATGTTTCATATAAGGTTGGTCATATTTCCTATTATATATGTGATTACATGTTTTTATTATCTTAGTAAATGTATTTACCACAAATTTCAGGAATTTTAATACTAAATGAATATAAGCTTCATCTTACACTTAATATTTAATAAGCTATTTATTAAATAGCTTATTTAAATAAGCTATTTATTAAATAGCTTATTAAATAGACTCAAAAAGATTGAAATAGACTTTAAAGCTCCCCGCCACATATACACACTCTGAATTTAACACACACAACCTCTACAGTAACACATTTCGAATTGCTACAAGGCTATGTATGTTAAATTCATACATACAATTTGTAAACAGTTTGGTTATAAGCTATTTATTGAATCTATTAAATTGAAGTAGTGAATACTAGGAAAAACTATTGAAAGCACGTTGCTAAATGAACGAGGATGATATTTTTATGTTGGAGGTCTACTATGCCAATCTGCTAGAAAATTTGTTAATAGAACATTAAATAGTAAGTTAAATTAAACTTTAATTTTTAACAGGTTTCTGCCTAGTCCTAGGCTCCTAGCCGACTAGATAAAATAAACAACAATCCAAATAACTACACAAGACAGTGACAACAAAAAATATATAGCAACGTGCCACAAAATTACAAACATAGAGGGAATATTAAAATTGACCACAAGGCTCCTCAATGTTTAGAAAATGCAGTCCAGTCAATCTTTGAACTGAAGAGCAGCAACCAGCTCCTTATGAAACAGGAATCCATCAGATAATTTTTTTCTTGTCCATTGCTATGGAAATCGGGCTGGTTATGCCGTGTGTGGCGACGGAGTAACGTAGTGGGAGACAACACCGGGATGTGATACTAATTTAAATTTTTGCCAGAGGCGTAACATATCATATTGCAAAGAAAATGTAACGGATCATAAATACCAACTTACCAAATGTTGTAATAAGTGGACACCAAATGGTGTTTTTGTCAATAAGTAATATACTGTAATATGAATTAGTATAGTTATTTAATTTGTGGTTGGTAAATGTTGATAGGTCACAAATTGAGTATTATTATAAGTTATGTATTATTAATTATCCATACATTCATGTATCAACTATCAGTTATTTTTTTTATTTTTTAATTTCTTATATTCTTCAAAACAGAATTACATTTTTCAAGTTATCTACCATGAACAGTTGATTATCCATTCACCAGCTGTGAGTTATCCATGTATCCATGCACTTACTATCGATTATCCATTCATCATTTACTACTTATTTTTTAAATTCTTATTTTTTATAATTATTTATTTCGAATTTTGAATAACTACCATATAATCAATTCCACCTCAAATTCTAAAATAAAAAAACCTATCACTATAAAATATAACAAAAATAACTTTAACATATAACTAATAATGTATGTTAAAAAAATCCTAAACGAATATGTAAAACCGTTTTCTATTCATGCAAATACATCTTGAGAATTTACATTCTTCTATTTCCCAATGTATCTTGAGAATTTACATCATTGTAGCATTTTCATAGCACTGCATGAACCAACCATTCATATGCAGGACCTTCAGATATTTCGTTTTTATTGTTTCTTGTCATTATTTCGGATACATCTCAATTTTTTTAATTAAATTAACCCAAATTCTGCTTTCTTTATTTCACTTGAATTTCTTTATTTCACTTGAAGTGATAACATCATTGACCTTTCTTTAATTTCCCCAATACTTTAAATGGTATGACATGGGATTAGGACTTAAAAGCTTGGCTTGATAACTCGATTTTTAGTATATAAATTACACCTTACCGATTAAGGTTATGTAAGCATATACTTATATACATAATATATATTGATATTTCTGATGTATAATTTGTATATTATGTTCTGTAACCAAACCTTAAGAATTTACTTTTTACAATTACCTTTTTTTTTATGTTTTCGTTTTCTTATTGACGAGGGGTTAATCTTTTTATTTTGGATGGCTGTGTCGGTATAATTATTTGCTTGTCACGACCATAAGTCTCTCATGGAGTCCTAATATTGGTCTTAGCATCGACCGAGATTTGAAAACTTGATTCCATTGGGAAGTCAAATCAAATGAATTTTTTTGAAAAAATTTCTTTATAGATTCATTTTAAAAGGGTATCTACCAAGTATCGAGAGAGATCAAATCTTTGGAAATGCAAATCCTTCCATCACATTTACACTCTTGAGATAAGTTTGTAATGCAATGTTTATAGTAGTTATTTATCTAATTTGTGTAGTTATATATATATGCTGTTCTAAATGATTTAAATCTAATTTGAGCTGACATGTTATTTTTTATAATATATTATTATTTTTTATAAAGAACAGGTGTCAGCCTTGATGAGCAGGGAAGAAGTTACACACCTCCTTACTGGGCTGTAGAATGTGTCTCTTCCACACAACAAGTTGATTGTTTTGAAAATCTCTCATTATAATATATGTCCCTTCAACCATCTAATAGTAATTACACGATAACATAGGAAAATAATATTGCACATATATGCATTATTACATGGATAGGTGTTTATATTTTACAATTTGGAATGGATGAGGAATTATTACATCAATAGGTGTTCACATGTTTATATTTTACATTTTGGAATGGATGAGGAAAGGTCCTTTTTAGATTGTAGGAAGATGAGACAGAGATTTATTTTATGGTGGTCATTCCAAATTTGAAATAAACAATTATATATATATAATGATAATGTAATAACGGATAGTTGTATGAATAACTAATTAGCAGTTTGTGGCACTTAACTTGCATCCTATTGATGTTCGCTGACCACAAACTAAGTGGAATGTTCACCTACCACAAGTTGCTAATATATATAGTTAATAACATCAATGACATGAATAAAAGACTACTACTCTGATACGAGCAAATTGAGAGAACCAAACCCACATGATTTATAGTTATGCCCAATAACCATCCCAGCACATCCACTTATACATGTTTGAGTTCCCCCTTATCGTTACATAATTCAATGTTACAGATGTTTAATGAGTGCCGGTCGTTCCGGTCGTTACATAATTCAGTGTTACACAGGTTTGATCAGTGCAACCTCCAACTCAGCATCTTGCGATTCAAAAAATTGCTGAGTCTCTCTCTCCACTCCGAGTATACATAGAGCAGTATGCTCGGTGAGATCACCTACGGCAATTGTTGTTTAAAAGTGTGATTTCAACAATGGCTACAATGAAGATGGATGTAACCGTAATATTGAGTATTTATATAATTAGCACAACTACTTAATTTGTGGCTGGTGAACACCGATAGGCCAAAAGCTAAGTGCCACCATAAGTTCTCTGTTACCAGTTATCCATGCATTCATGAATTAACCATAAGTTATTTTTAAGATATATTTTTTATCTCACATTCTTCTAGTTATCTGCCATGAATGGTTGGTTATCCATTGATCCGCTACCAGTTATCCATTCATCATCTACCACTTATTTTTTAAATTCTTTTTTTTTATAATTGTGAACAACTACCATAAAATCAATCTCTTGTCTCTTCCTCATACAATCCTAGAAAAGCATAGGTCGTAGTCAATAAAAATGCCTATCTATCGACATAATAAATCAACAATTAACTTGAACAAAGAGTTCAATGTGGTCGACACATAATATACGGTTTGAACTTTAATTTATGCATATGGGTTATGGCCCATGGGTTATCATTAATGTTAAGATACAGTAGTAGTAAAGAGCATAGTTACCAAGTTCAAATTTGAATTTGGTATTATTTCGGAATAAATTTAATAGTAAAACTTTTAAAATTCATTAGAAATATATATGTTTTATATGATTTAAAACTCCAAAATATTAAATTTTGGATTCCCAAAATTAATTTTACTAACCACTTATTCTGCGCATTCTCATATCACTGGGCAGTGGGGATTGGAAATATAGTGATTGAACTGTAGTGCCGGTCCAACCAGAACATGGTTTATTACCACGATTAGCTACGAAAGGGATTCGAAGACGGGGTGATCCGTTTCAATAAGTATCTTATCTCTTAAAATAACTAGATGCTGCAAATTGAAACTACTAAAGAATTCGATCGTTTTGGAAACTACTTCAATTTTTCCAATGACATCGCTTTTTCCTTGGACCTTATCGGATTTCACCGAATTATTTCCATCCGTATAGAATTTTTTAATTTCTTTGCCCAATTCCGAGAAATTTGGTAACTATGGTGAAGAGTAGAGATTGCAATCAAGATCCGATATTTTACATCTAATTTTTAACCTTGTTCATAATGCTTCTATGGATGAGCTGATTTGCTAGTGTCATTAGCCAACCGTTACCATGGGAAGATTCTTAAACATCTCTGATTTTAATGTTAAATATTTACTGGTTCATTAGAATAAAGCTGATTTGCAAGTGTCAATAGCCATCTCTGATTTTAATATTCAATATTTATTCATTGATTAAAATAGACACAAATCGTTTAGGAGGGTTTTTCGAATTTCTAAACTCAATAGTTCAGTTCATACTCATGAGGCATGTTACCGTTCAAACTAGCAACCCTAACACAAAAAGGTTGTGTGAACTAAAGGATTAGTTACGGTAAGCGGGGAGGACTTAGGTCCAATGTCACCACATCCTAACTACTCAACTTCTTCAGGTCACTCTTAAACCCAGGGGAGAGACCCTAATAGCGGAAGAACACTAGCAGACACTAATACACCTACAAATACCCTTCTACAAGCCTTATAGCTAAGGTCAGTGCCTTAAATGGAGTCAACAATGAATAATAAAGACACATAAATCATATAAAATGAGTTAATTCAATCTACCAATCAATATCAATAAATATCACAATTTCAATGCACTTCACAAATCCCCAGGCAGGGTTTCACACTTCCCAAGGAACTACCTCACAAAAGTGTGCTCTGAAGGGGAGATGATTAAGTGGCCTAGGGCACACTTGACGGTCCAGTTAGAACTACAAAAAACCCTATAGAAACCCTAATTTGGGAAATTTCATGTTTCCTAATGCGCCAAGGCAAATGGGGACGCCCACAAAGATCTATGGATAAATCCACTAGGGTGAATTTGATGGGTGGACCAAAATTACAAACTCATGGCTATTTTTTGAGTTCTGAATTTATTTCGATTTTTAGGGTATTTCCAGCAATATTATATTTTTTAGGGTTTTTCAATTTATAAAGATGCATGTGAAATAAAAGACATGTGAATTGATAAAAAGAGAAATAGATTTGTTGAAAAGATAGGGATATGATTCTTGTCTCAATCCCTAGGGCATTAAGAGATCAATACCAACGTCCCTCTCTTAGAATGGCTTTCAATACTTGCAATTAGGGCATCAACTAGCAACCACAAGAGTTAGGTGGAAGAGCCTAATTAGGGCAAGAGGAGAAGTCCAAGGCCCAGTAATAATGGAGAGCTCCTATGAAAGGAAGGTCTCATCATGCAAGGTTAACAAAATACGAGCAAGAAACCCTAACACTTTAGAATAATGCACCATTAAACTATGTTAGAAGTATAACTTACCAACATTTAACAAAGACGATCAAGATAACGCCTCAAGTCACCTTTACACTTGAGTTATTACAACCATTCTTTAACATTAACCAATAGCATGTGTAAAAGAAACCCTATAACTTCATTGAATCAACCTTCAAGAAAGAAAGATCATCCAAAGAGAGGTGTGCATAGCATCAAGAGCTCCAGTAAACCAAGAGACATAGAAAAGATCTCATAATGAACCCATATCTTGTTGTGTCTTTACAATGAGAGGGAGGCGCTATTTATTTAAGACTAGTGTCACCTAATTTTAAGTTATGAGCCTACAAGATAATGCGAAAATATAACATTTGGCTTGCTCACCCACAACATGGGGGCTAAACCACTCATAAAATAACAACAAAATATCTCTAAATGGCATAAAAATAATAAAAAACGCAATTAGACTACAACTAGTACTAGGTGTGTCAAAAGGAGTACATCATGCCCCAACTAAACCCAACAGCTGTGTGCCCCCAACGTCCTCCTTCATTATCCGTGTAGGCTTCTTCAATAAGGAAGCACAATTTGCAGGTAACACAGCCCAGAGGAGGGGTTTTATATTACAAAATAGGTCTAAGTGAGCAAATAAGGTGTGCTAGATAGGGTGCATACCCCTTTACAAAACGCTATCACCTTTTACATGGCAAATAAATAAGTGTGGTCGTGCATCCAAGTGATTATCCCCCCAAGCACACCAACCCCTATAGGGCGAGCACCACCTGGGAGTGAAAATCAAGAAGACCATCCATGACACGATTAGGGGTATTTAACCCAAAATCAACACTCTACATACAAAAAACACTTCAAACTTAGCCTTTACATCAAAATTTTAACCCCTCGCTCCGGTAGAGCTAATTGGTAGCGTTGCAGATATTACGAGTCATAACAACTGGCTCCAACTACGGGACATGCGCTCTTTTCGGAAGTGTATGAGAACCCCTTAGAATCTCTTGAGTACCTATAGACCTACACACACATCTAACAACAAAGACATTAAATGCACCAAAGGCAGACACATCCGTCCTGCCTTGCTCGAAATGAAATGTAGTAAAATCAAAATGAAATAACGACAAGTGCAATGCATACATAACAGTAAATGTTGAACTCAAATGAAACTATACCTACGTACCCTAATTATGATAATGGATAAGGGTCAAGTGAAATCATACCACCAATGTAGCCACCTAGGTATATTATCAATTTTTCTTCCTGTTACGTGGTACCTGTTATCACCGAACTTGTAGTTCCCCTATAGGTGGATCCGTAAGGACAGTAGAGGGGATGGGCAACCAAAGAGGTGAACCAAGAGAGCCTTGACTCCCAAATGGATGGTTGTCATGCCAATCGAAGCACTCTTCTCTTGATATTATCTAAAGCCCAAGACAACAATGGGGGAGACGCAGATCTACTCCCGACAGGAGAGATCAAACCAAGACACCAGATCAAATCAATGGAAGATGAAGTACGTAAGGTGTTAGGTATGATAAACCCTAGATCTATGGATGAAGTCACTAGGTGAGTTATGGGTTGGATCAAGAGGCTTAAGAGATATAGATTTGATCCAATATGAAAGTACAAGTGACTTATAAGATTAGTTAACAGATTCAGGATCAAGGTACCAACAAATGATATAAAAATCCACGACCTTGGGAACCGTGTCCAAAGCAGGGAGGTTAGGAACAGGATTGGGGCTATCTATTACCTTTGGACAGACTTGATTGACAGGTATGACAATATCAAAACACACAAGTCTCAGACAGGGCATCAAACAACAGGAAAACCAACCTTCTCAGGAAATGCGTGAGGATAAGGAGATCCAGTGCCTAGGGATTTGGGCCACAGGGAGTCCTCCAAAGATGACGTCTTGGAGAACCCACCTAGGGTTTTCCCTAAGGTGAAAAACCCAGAAATTTTTTGCCAATTTGCCAAGTGGTTTGAGCCAGGTAATTTTTCGATTAATTTTAATGAGGGTTTTAACTGTAAATGAAGATACCCAATGGATTGGAACCCAATAATGATTGAAATAAGAGTAGATCTTATCCAGATAATCTTGCGGATGCCTTGATGATGATGATCTATGCCTTCCCGATCAATTTGAGGAGCTTTGAGTGAGTATCCAAGCCAAATCGATTTTCCCAGAGAAGCCAATGCGCCCTCCTTCCCTGCACAACAAACTACCTACGTTAGATTCGCAGTATCAAAGAAAAATGACTAATGCAACAAGAGACATATCAAGATGAAATCATAGATCACAATGAAGCTAATGAAAACCCCCTGATACAAGCGAATCCAAGTGAAGTGAGTTTAGGAGCCCTTGCAAAAATGCCCAAGTGAAGTCACCCTCCTGTAGACAAAACATTGTTTCCAAAATAGATACGGATTCACCACAAAATCTCAAATGCTAGGAAAAAATAGGGTTTCCAATCACCATCTAAGAACATCACATCAAAGAAGATACGAAAGTATCTGCAAATAATTATTTTATTACCAAGATTCCAAGAGCCAAAAGGTCCCTTTTCAATGAGAAGCTCTCTCCTTTAAATAGGAAGAAGAGATACCAAAACCCTGACCACCTTTTGAATGGATGGCTAAAATTAAAAGATACAAAAGTTATAATCCATGGTTGAGATGAGCTCAACAATGAAGTACATGGATCAACTCAAAAATATAACGATGTCATGGACAAAATTGCCCTAGGGGGGCATCCCACTCCAAGTGACTAGGAAAACGTAACATGGAGCTCATGGTAGGTCTAGGGGGTGACATATAACCTCCCTAGTGTGTCCCCATGGCACAATAATCATCAAATACATCATCTAAGCATAAAATCATGCCCAACAAGGAAAGTCGTGAGCCTCCAAAGGCTCCATAAAACCATAAAATGTGCCGGAGAAAGATGTGTGGGGCCCACTGAATGCTGCAACTTCTCTGGAGGGTGTGGGTGACATCATACACATCATCAAAACCATTCCTATGCCATTTCCTTGCCTCAGTAGCCCAAATCGAATTCCTCTGTAGCCAATTATACCATTTTTTATGCCTCTGTAAATCACTTGAAAAGTATAAAAATGCCTGTAACTCACTGTCTGGTCACCCGAGGCCAAATCTGACTACACCATCATCCATAGGAATATAGAAATGTAGTAAAAACAAGTGGCTACACTCCATATCCCCTCTGTAGCGCCATAGGTAAACCAATCAACTCATGACACTGCTCTGACAGGCCATTTTTAATGGCAAATCTGTACTGAAGTGATAAACTGAGAGAAATCTCAACTGAAACTTCCCAGAACTAAAAACGAACTGTCCCAATGGACTCAAAGAGCCCAAATGCACTAAAGGTGCATGCATACTCATACACCATATGGATGACTGCATAATCATACAATACCAACACCATTCTCTGACAAATAATAATAATAATAATCTGCAAATGATCAAAATCCTCAGAAGTACTGCAGATCACTATCTGAACCTGTAACTGCTGCATGGAACCATCTAGTGACCCAATAGGGATCACATATCATCAATAGCTATCATCCAAGGTTTAACCCATCTCATGTCTTGTGGTTGACTTTGGTCAAACTAAGTTTGACCAAGTCAAACTGACCCATAATATGATCCAAACCATAAACATCAAGGTGTTGCAAGTGTATTTGGTTAAAACATGCTTCACTAATCATTCCAATAGCAATATAAACACAAAGTAATCATTTCACTGGCGATCTAAAACAAGATATTCAAGATTTTTTAATAATAATAGCTTAGACTTAGAACCTCGAGACTATACTCACTTCATGGCTGTGATCAATTTGCTAGTGATGGGTGAGGGTGTATAAATGCAAGGTTAGGCTAAGGGATGACTGTACTGACTTGACACTGTGACACTTTGGAAGAGGGATAAGGGGATACACACTATAGCATATGTTGGACAAGCAATAACACGGGGGATGGCAGTGTCTCACAAATGGGTAAGTTGTTTCAGAAGTGCTTATTCAACCTTGACAGATGTCTACAACTCACATCCAAGCTGATACAGCTCCGTGAGGATCTTTTCTAGAGCCGCCATGACCAGGTGACAGGCAACTGTAACTCAAGACTCTAGGGAACACTTAGAATAAGTTGTCCCAAGCTCCATCTCATATAACAACCCGCAAGCTAATGAGGAATAATCATTACAGTATAGGCTAGTAGATCATTAGATATAGCATACATTTAACCACTGTTTTTTTGGGCCTTTCATTCATTTCCATAGCCTTGATCTGTGTGTGTTGAAAAACACATTCTTGGATTTACATTTATTAGGCTTTTTGATCCGTGTGTGTTGAGAAACACATTCTTGGATTTACATTCATTTCACATGCTTTTCATTCACGTGTGTTGAGAAACACATTCTAGAATGGGCTTTCATTTAAGATATACAATAGAGTTTTCCAGATACATGTAATGATGGTAGTACTATCTGTTCCAGGTTTAGCCAACACAACTTAGGCAACTCAGAGCTGAGACACAAAACAACAGGGAAGCTCATCCAACAAAGAGGCTAGAATGGGGGAAAGTCCTCCATGTCACAAGTCAAGTAGTAAGTCAAGGTCACAACCATAACTGGAAGGTAACGGATGGATGGAGATAGTGAAAATGATGTCAACGCTAGCAAGCCAAACAAACGGTGGGAATGATCACTTCCATTCTCCTAGGAGGGTGAAACCAATGAGTATAGGTAAGAACCTCTATCATCTAAGCAGGACACAAGATAAATACATAATAAAGACCAAGTCCAATGTATATATATGATCGCTAGATCATGACACTAAATGCTACAACATGCTACTAGAATGACCAAGAAAGCAATATAAACCAATACACAATATAATACCTGCTGGATCATATACCTATGCAAACCATCTGAACTATCATCTGCCAACTGGGAACCTGCTGCTACAACTCTGGGCAAGGCATACTGCTCTATAGATGGCAAAATGGCTACGTTGGTCAACTAATATGAGTTTCTTGAGACTCAGTCATGGCAAAGGAATATATTGTTGCTCATAATCATATGAGTGATCCAAAATAAATGCTCATCTCAAGCATCTCAGTGTAAAGGACTGGCTGAAAAATATACTGGAATATGGAAAAAATATATGGTATCCCCAGCTACTATAAATGTGATAACAGAAGGAAATCCATTAAGAGTCACTATAACAAGTTCTGCATCATCAATGGTGTCTCCAATGGCCTTAAGTTGATCTCTCAACTGGGAGACTCATAAAATAAGTGGCAATTGAATCTGATTTGGTCAACATTATGCAATGGAGTTGATTCCTCAAGGTTAATTTTCTGCTAGTGTTCTTACTCTCGAACAATCCCACCAAGGTATCAAACATTTCTTTGGTTGTCTTCAACTCAACAATGTGTGGAATCAAATGATCCTTTATGGAATCTATGAAGATCCTCTTAGCCTTAGCTTCATTCTTCTTGTGCCTGACTTTCTCCTCAACACCTTTTAGTTCTAAAACATCTTCCTTTACGTAATTATGAATATCATTTTCATCCAAGATGAAGAGTATCCTGGTCTTCCAGGATCTGAGATTTGTAACACCATCCAATATGTCATCTAATCTGAGACTAGATACCATATTGAATCCAACGTTCAGCCAGAAAGTCAACAAGCTTGAAACCCTAAAATTTCAACTTTGACCAAATGACAAACTGAGAGCACCAATAAGTGCGCTAGGGCAAGGCGAGTTTATCTATAGCAAAATTAATTACTTCCTAATGATTTCAAACAATAATTTCATCCCACTGTTATCATTGAATAATTACACACTGAAAATTTCAACTTTAAATGCAGCGGAAACAAAAGATCATAGAAGGATAGACATGCACAGTAGACACAAAAAAATTACCCTGGGAAACCCAACCTTGGGAGAAAACCCAATAACTTTTCTTGAGAAGAAATCAGGCCAATAAGTACATTATCGTTATGAAGAAACCCTAGCACATAGAGAAGTGCACCCTTCATGAAGAAACCCTGATCATTAAGTGCATCCTCTTTCATGAGGAAACCCTAGCTCAAGATAGCGAACCTTTAGAGATGATAAGAACCCAAGAAATTGCTCCTTGTACCTTCGCTTGGCCTCCTTGGACTTGTGCATTAGCTAAGAAGAGATGGTGTGATGTGTTTATAAAATGAAATGTTTAGCTGCTTATTTATACACTTCTAGTCACCTTCATTTCTCCTTAGGGATGACTTGTACTTTTCTTCTAGGGCCAACTTGTACTTTTTTCTTCAATATTTCCTGGGGCTTCTTCCATGGTCCATTTGGATTTGACTTGTCTTCTTGGTTATTTCTTCTTTACTAGAAAAGTTGCCCATGAGCCTTGTTGATGTTATTCTTCTCCTCACATGCACATCTATTTAATATAGAGATCTAATGTTGAGTAAACCCACCAAGAAGCCCCTCATAACAACTTGATCCTACATCTCCACCATTAGACTAAACTTGTAAACAAGTCAAACCTACTCATATATAAAATAGATCACTCCTTCCTGGAGCATGCAATGTGAGAGCACCTTGAGCCTTTCATCCCTAGCCAAATCAGCATGGCTAATACTGGGAAAAAGACTAAGCTTGGACCATTCACCACTAGCCAAATCAGCATGGCCCCGTGAGTGAATGTATCACTCCCCCTTGGTCTGGAAGAATGTCTTCCCAATGCTGCTAACTGGAGAAACATCAACATAAATAAGCATTCCTTTATACAATACAACATATATTCAAGTTCTTCATGCAAGGAAAAAGGATTGATGTTATAACCCAAATTCACACATTTTCATGATTTTGTCAATTGAGCATAATTAGCTTCATACCTTCAATAATACATAAGAAATCGAGCCTCATCCTCACATTGCCTCATAATCCTATCAATATCTCATCTTGATAGTCACATAGCATATCACACAATTTAGGTTTTGCTTCTTCCTCAAAAGGCTAGAATTAGGGTTTTAAGCTTAGTAATCCCAATCTCGCGCGTGAAACACTTCATGCCTTGCTTAGAAGAGGGAATCAATGCTCGTGAAGGTCATGCCATCATTTATAAATGATTCTTTCACCTACCACCCTCTCACCTCATTGATTTTACATTCAAGACTATTCATAGGGATCTCAAGAACCTTAAGGCACATGCCATTAACCTTGATATAAAGCATGGTACAACTTGTCATACACAATAGTAAATTATTGAAAACAATTGTTGAAACCACCCATAACATTTACACCTTAAACATGCAATGCATTCTCATATGTTCAGGGGGGTAGGGAGGATTGAGGTCTTTCTCCCTTTAAGGAGTTCATTTGCAATAGTAAACCATGTTGTAATTCAATCCTAAATAGAGATAACATCTCCTATAACTCTTCATGATACCTCTAAACTATTTCAAGCTCTCTACCATGTACAACAATCAAATTTGCTTGGGTGTGGGGAATTTGAGCAAGCCTTTTTCAAGTAGGTTAACAAAATATCAGAGAGAGTTAAATCTTGCTCCAAATCGTCGTTTAGCATCATAAACTCATTCAACAGGTATAACATATCCTTTGTTTGGCTTATTATCATGTTGCCCTATCATTTTCCCTTTAAACTCTGAAAAATCATCAAAACAAACCCAAAGGAGTACCCATGGTGCATGCTAACGCTTCTTCTAAGGGACCATAGTGGCCAAGAGACCTTGCTCACAAATATTATGAAGAAAAGGTGCAAGACCTCAGTACTATCATAAAGAAAAGGCATGAGCACACTCTAAATGCCTAGAAAATCAAGAAAAAGGGTCCTGTTGTCCGCCAATATGCACACCAGCAGCAGAAATCTTTCGAAAGCTGTCTCTTCACTACAAGTGAGAGAGGTGTGGCCTTGGGGGCAAGCAATGAGCCAGGTACTGTCACCTGAATCCCAGCTCCTCCGTTTAGGCAAACTCCTAACGAAGCCAAGGGGGGTAGTCCCTATAAAGAGTTGTCTAAGGCTCTTTGTGTATTTAAGTGTTTTTGGTGTAGTGATGCGGATGGGTGTTTTTTAGGAGTTTTTAAATGAGAGACAATATAAAATTAAAATATAAGACAAGATAACGCAATCCACGTTGCAAATACAAGATGAAAGATACACTTGGGCAATAAATAAATCACTTTTCACGTAAATATAAGCAAATACTCCAATGTTGATACTTAAGAAGGCAAAATATAAGATGAAGGACCAGTGCCTTATGGAGTCAAAAATTAAATGTGATTTGTGAAAACTTGATACAAGTGCTTGAATTGAAAAGTTTGTGAGAATGTTGTGCAGCTTATCTCGGTAAATTCAAATTTTTAATTGTCTTGATTATTAGGGCTAAAACCAAGGATGTTCAAAGAGTGTCCGGAAAGTAACTTTAATCAGCCCCTTTAAGAGACATGTCGGGGCCTGTCTGGAATCACAGCGAGGCGCGCAATGCTAACTAGCCACCATGTTGCAGATTGGGCGATCCGACGCCTCCCCTGAGAACTAATTAAAATACTTTATGACAACGCCGGTTCGTCGGTTATGGGGGTGAAAGTTTTAATTAGATTTTCACTTGTAAATTAACAAGTCTTCCACCTTTCTGAGTACTAGCCCAACCGTTTCCGGTTGGCAGAGCATACGGGTGTAGGACAGAAACCGAGATAAATTAATTAAGGGGTGTATGAGTGGAAAATTTTATTATTTGAGAACCTTGTTCAACTCTCCGACAGAGAGCGCTCTTGACTTGATCTTATGATCAAAGTTCAAGAGACTTGCTAAGCTTAAAATTCCTAATGCAGGGATAATGCAAAACTAAAATGTCCTCCGACAGAGGGTGCTCTTGACTTGGATTTGGCCAAGTTCGAGAGACTTTGGTTTATTTTAAAGAAGCAGAAAGTAGTTGTGTTGTAAAAGCAGTAAATCAACTTTTAAAGATTGAAACCACGTAATAGATTTCACAGATGTGAAATGATGCTTAACAAGAAACTACTTTGCCAAATAAAATGAAACTAAATTCAAACTAGTGTTCTACCACACAAGATTTAATCTACCAGGTGGGATTGATCTCCGAACAAGATCAACCACTAGAACCGCCTGCACTTGAGAACCTCCAACTAGCTGAAAGCTCTGCCAAGGAAACCGACGGGGAAGGAAGAGTAACCACAAATTATGTGGTCCTGCCCTTGAGACAAAATCTCAAGGATACAACTTCCGGTCGAAAGCTTTGGAAGCGAAAACAAGATAATAATAAATGCAAAATAAAACTAAACTACCCAAGAGTCTCTTTCAGGTCAAAGACCCTACTCGGGAGAGCATGGGGGTAAGTAGATATGGAAGATAAATTAAAATGACTTGTTGAAGTAAAAATTAATCTAAGAGCATGAAAAGATCTAACTAAGCCAATCCACAAAACCCAACACTCTTCCCTAAATGGGGAAGAAGACCAAAAAGTGGAGGCCTCCTCCACTTGAAACTTTTATTAAATGGTTACAAATGCCTTGGGTTTAAAACCTTGCAAGGTCTTTTGAGAGATAGGTAATACTTGGAAAAATTTAAGAAGAAACAAGTTTTACTCACTTTTTACAAAGGATAAGTATGTCAAGTTTAAATCATTCTCATGGATCCTTCACTTTGCTTGGCTTTGATCATTTGTTTCAAGATCGTATCAAATATCTCTTTCTCAAATGACCTACACAAGTTCAAAACATCTCAACAAGGCACCCATTAACCATTAGCAAAAATAAATCCAAATTTGGGACTAGTTAAGTCTAGATTCAAAAAATTTACTCTAAAGTGGAAAGTGCATGAGATTTTGACATGAAAACTTAACTATGATGAAACGGACCAGCAAACAACAAACTCTTGAAATGTGCTAGAAAAGAGATCTAAAGTAAAAAAAAATTGAAAAATTTTGGTGCAAAATTTCTATCTTTTGAAAGCAAACATAAAACTAGGAAAAATGACTCAAAATGCAAGCCCTAAATGTTTTAAAGATGCATGAACTAAGCCTTTTCAAAATGAAAACTTATCAATTTTTTAAACAAACTAATTCTAACTCAAACCTCTTTTTTGATGCTTGTTTCCTTTGTAGATTTGATGGAAGGGAGATGGAAGCAAAGGAGGAGAAGACAAAGGGGAAATGAGGCAAAAAAGGGGAAAACGAATGGGTAAGAGAGATGGCAAAAACGAATGGATGAGGAAATAAGGAATGAGTGGGAAGATGGAAAGATCAAGTGGAACACTTGATGGCTTAAGAACACTATCCAAGAAATCCTTCCAGCCAGCTGGATGATACGCCTGCAATAGTGTTGAAGAGAGCACAAGGGAACAAATCCCAAGTTATTCCCCAAGGTTGAAGTAACTTCAACCTTATGTCAAACTAATCTAGGCTTTAAAAGTAAAGAACTTCAACTTTGGATTTAGATCTAGAAAGGGGTTTCCATAAGAAGAAGATGGGTCCAAGTAACAAGTAACCAAGAAGAGAGAAATTGTGTTGATGGAAGAGGAAACCCTCTCTGCTTTGATGTCAATCTTAAGATCTTGCTCCTTGGAAGTATCCTGCAAACACACTATTAGTAAAAGCTTTTTGTTGGTGGAGAAGAGGGAGATACAACCGAGTTCATCTCATCTCAACCATTTTGAAGATCTGCAAATGCACAAAAAACTTACACAAACAAAGCTTGATCAAATATAGAGAGTTAGACAAAAACGCATGAAGAGACAAGGTAGTAAAACCGATTACAATTTGCACTCTTTATACTATTCAAGCCTAAGCCTAGCAAACAAATTGGGACCATCAAATGCTTTCCCTACGCTCTTAAGAAAGAGATCTAAGCATGTATTTAAATCAAACTTTGAAATTGCATAAATCAAGAACACATTACAGATATTACCTCAAAGAAATTAATAGCTCATGAACCAATAGAAGTGTACACAAATTGCCTCCAAAGCCAACTTTATTTCCAATGATAGCCAATAGCTATTACAATCTCCGCAGAGTAAGTTTACAATAATTCTCCATCCAAAGAAAGCCCAAATGGCTTCTCTTAAATAGAAAAACACTAGCCTAAAACCCTAATTCGAATTTGGCATGAAGAGAGCCAAAAACTCCATCTTAATCCAATCAAAACCATGTCAACACCAACCAAATCGAGCTTGGAGTCTTAACTCAACATTAAGCTTGAGTTTGGAGCCCATAATTTGAGGAAGGAGCCCCACATGCATTGATTTCAAAATCCAACAACCCATTAATTAATTGCCAAATCACAAAAACGAATTTGCATGAAGGTGGGTGAATTTCTCAACTGTAGATCACTCTCAGTGCTCCGAAACTGATCTGAATCAGGTGGGTGAAGATTCCAATCATCATAAATGCTTTTTGCCATGTCATTTTGACTTTTACTTTATTCAATTTGGCCTTTTTTGGAGAGATTTAAATTATCTCCAATTTATTATTTTTTGAATATTTTAATTAATATTTCTCATTTTTTGATTTTTTGAGAAAATATTAATTATGAGGCCAAATAATTGTCTGAAACTTAGGGTTAGCTGGTCCGGGGATCATGAATGATTTTTGGCTTAAGTCTGGAGCCTTCAATCACTGAAATCGGATCCCGGATGACTGACATATTACAGACTCAAATTTCTCTATTTAAACTATAAAGAAATTTAATTAAAATTTAAATAAATTAAAAAATTAAAAAAAACCCCAATTCCGACGCGTCCGGTAAAATTTTTTCAAAATTTTTTCTGGGGGTCCTAGAGACTTAGGACATGACCAAAACCTATTCTAATAGTGTCTAGTAGGTTTATACATTATAGTTGGACTCTAATAACCCCCCATGGCCAAATTTCCAAAATCGGGCATTCCAGCTTTGGAGGAAGCGGGAGAAAAACCAAGAGATTATATCTCGCCTGAAGCAAAGTATAATCTGACGGTGAAAAAACTCCCTGGAATACCTTAGTTGTTTAATCCAGTCATGGGGAACCGAGCCACTCAAACCCTACTAGCACACTTTGATACAAACCCCCATGGGGCCATGGTCATGTCGACTCAAAAACAAAACTGGCTAGACCCAAATATCTGAAACCCAGATACTCTGGAAGTGAACACTGATGTGTTCCAACACTGGCGGCTCAATAACGTTTCAACCATTTGTACAAAATAGGTGATAACAGGTCCTATTAAACATTCAATAACACTTAATGACAAACTGGATATTTGAGATTTTTGGTGAGCGTTTCCGCATGTATGTCTAGAGCCTCTATAGCAAATAGGAGATAAATTTCAATCTTTATAAGGTGCTCTGCACATTCCTGAAATGCTCAAAAAATAACAATTTTTCCATTTTAAAGCTACAAGAATTCTTCTACTTTGAACCACTAGCTGAGGGATGATTAATGTAAGGTTTACACAACTATGAATCCTCTCCCATCATAAACTGATGAGCATGCCAAAAATTATAAACATATGCACTTAAAAGGAAGCTAGGAAGACAAGGTGCCCCGATAGGAAATAGGTACCAGATTTACAATCTTTTCAAAATCAAACTTGTTAACAACTTGTTAGGAAGTACCATGGGGACCTATACTGCGGGGGAATGCCCTCCCCCCTACCACTTTTCTCTTGAAGCGCGCTCCCAAAGGGTGGGAGCGTGATTCCTTATCGCTCCCTGGTTTTTCAGGGAGCAATGAGCATTGCTCCTAGAGTGCTCCCTCACCGCTCCCTAGTCACTTCCAACAGAAAATTTAAAAAAAAAAAAAAATGCTCCATAATCGCTCCCTCGGCACTCCCAGGAATTGGGGCAATTTTTTTTCTTCTTTAGTTTTTTAAACCAAGACATGGTTCCACATGGATTTTTGGGCATGGTCAAGGTTCATTTAGGGGATTTATTAAATGGTAATGTTAAATTCTTGAAGTAAAAGTGGCATTCTCCTTCTCTTTCATTTTCTATCATTTTTACTTAAATTTTTAACATTTCCATTAATTGTTTCAGAATGTTTGAGAGTGGTTCCAACCTCATTGGACTTCATATGCAAAAAGTAGAATTTGAGATCCCATCCTGTTTTCAGTAGACTTAATAGCTTTCAAGATTTCAGGATTGAAACATTTCGACTGGATTTTATCATGAATGAGGGTAAGGGATTGGAATTTAATCAAGCACATCAACCTCTCTATGTACCATGATGTTGGTGGTGTTGATGCCTAATTTTTTGAAGTTGATTGAACTCCTCTGTCATGACCTTAATAAAAATGGACCCTGATGCTGCCGGAACACACACCCGGGGGTTATTGCAGCAGAAATCTTCAAGTTGCTTAGGTGCGTTCCTTGGGGGCAAGTTTCGAGTTGAGACACTGTCACTCAACACTCAACTCCTCCGTTTAGGCAAAACTCCTAACGAAGCCAAGGGGGGTAGTCCCTATGAGTTACTAACGCTGATTAAGCTTTAGGTTTGTGATTGGGTAAGTTGTTTTAGGAGTTTTGGAATAGACTGACTGAAAACAAAAAAATTACTTGCAAAATATAACTTTAAGATTAACAGCACAACATGATCATGTAACACACAAGATCTAAATCATAAATTGAACTATTATAAAAATAATACTAGTGCCAAAGTGGAGTCGAAAAAGTAAAGTGTTGTTGTATTGCAGATGTTTTGCAAGTGCTTCTTGATCAGTTTTAGTTTATTAATAGTTCGAAATTGTTAGGAAAAAATGGGAACTCCCGAGATACCATGAGGTACAGGGAGGAATGTCCGGAAATTAAAATTGGTGGCTCCTCACGAGAACGTGTGGGATGAAATGGAGTCTCTAAGGCAGTGTTCAACACTACACCAACTAGGGTGTAGTCTAACCGTGCCTTGAGGTCGCCTCCCAGTTGTTTCCACTTCCTCTAAGAAATTTCCCCACACAAGTTTGAATTACAAAGTGTCGGATTTCCACTATGTGAATGGGTAGTTAATTTTATTAAATGAGTTGTTTAGCTTAGATGTGGAAAATTAATAACCGGCTACAATCGTTTCTGATTTCCCATAGGCCCAGGCAAGATGCCCGCAAGGGGAAAGAGCATACTCCGATAATAAACCAAATATCTATTCAAATTTGATTGCAAAAAGGTAATAACTGAAGTAAAGCAACACTTAACCTATGTGTCACCTTTCTGATCAACCACCACTAATCGAAAAAGCCTTTGTGTGATGGTGAGAGCATACTTCGTGGCAACAAGGTTGTTGTGTTATTTCTAATCTACGCTTGCGAAAAATTAAAATAAATAAGTGAAAGCAAAAATTACTAAGTTAAAGTATACACCCTGCAAAAAATTGAAAATAAATGTTCCTATGTCCTGAGTGAGTTTGAAGGCCGATATTTGGATCGAACACTTCAAAAGTTAAATTTTAGTACTAGATTGATTTATTAAAATAGAAAATGAAAATTGTTAGAAAAATCACTCCACGAAAAATTTGTGAACCCCCCAGGGGGGATGGGGTGCGGGTGTTGGGTAGCCCACTTGCTCTTCTTTTTACTCGCTTATTACAATGAACTTTTTAAAGCAAAAATGCCTTGGATCTTTACAGATTTAGATCTAAAAGGATTACAAAATGTAAAGGGTAAATGCCAGATGAAGCTAGAATGCCCTGAGAAGCTCCGGAATCGCCAAAACTTGAATTTTTTGACCCAAAAATGCAAAAACCTACTAAAAAGTAAAACAAGACAGCGAGCAAATTAGTGCTTAAAAATGTCCAAAATCACTTTAAAAGTTATTTGGGTGAACTAGAAAAATTATTGAAAAAATTCTAAGTCAAACTACTTACAAAAAATAACTTAAAGAACTCAAAAGGACAAGTCCTTTTGAGGATCTTAGCTTGCTTTTGAGGGAAGCCAATGAAGCACTTTTAACTTGCCAAATAAAATCTTTTAAAAGCATAAACTAACTTCTACTTCAAGCCTTGAACTTTTTCAATTAAATGACTTGCATAAAATGAAGCTAGCTAAGTTAGATCTAGATAAATAAAACTTTTAATTGCAAGATCTAAACATATAACCAGATCTAGAAAGATAAGTAAATTTTAACTTTAATGAGCAACTAAATCTGAGGGTAAGAGAACCAGTAACCAAGAAAAAATTGCTTTTTGTTTGAAGGAGAAGGAGAAGAAGAGATAGGCCCGATGCCGGATGAGAATAACTATAGAAGCCTTCGGTGGAATGCTATTGGACTAAGCAACATGAATGTTCTTGGAGAGAGGGTGAACAATCTTGTTCAAGCTCATATCCAATGGTGACCTGTAGCTACTCAGAAAAACACTTGCAAGATGGTTTGTGAGATCTAGTTACACATACATATAAAAATTTTAGAGCAACATAGTAATAATCTTATTAAAATGTTAGATCTAAATCTTTAAACATGTATGAGCAAAAGAAAACATATAATAATCTTATTAAAAAAATTTCTTCCTATCAATTGAGAACAATCCTAACAAGACTAGATCCACCATACAAATTTGCAAGAACAAAATAATCACATACAGATTACCTCAAACATGTGAGGCCATGATCATCCAACAAAGCACACTACACCAATGAGCCTCCAAAGCTTTTACTTTTATTCCAACAATACAAAAATGAAAATATTACAATGACAAGCCTCACTCATGCAACTCGAACTAGTTCAAAGGAGAGAAGAGACTTGTTTAAATAGAATAAGGGAGAAGGCAGGGGGTAGAGTGCATTAGCTCCATGAGGGCGTCAATCATGAGAGAAAAGGGGGAACAAATCCCTTTGATTAAGGATGAAAGGGGGAGTTGAAGTAATGAGGGGGGCGCCACCTCACAAGAGGTGTGACCCTCTACCTTGGGATCTCCTCCATCAAACTACGAGCTGCCACATCCCTCAATCGCCCACGTGAAGGATATGCGCTGCTCTCTATAAATCGCACATCCCTTTCTCTACTTGAATGCGATTTGGTAAATGCGATTTGGTAGATGAGGTGGGTGCCACCTCAAAGGGAGGTGGGCCCCCTCTCCTTGGTATCTCCTCCCACCAATGGGATTCGCCCAACACTCCTTCACGTGAACCATGAGATGGTGGGCGCACTATTTACTTGGCATGATTCGTATCCCCTTGATTTGACACTATCACATGTGCTTTTATTCACTAGGTGAGTCGCCCACTACTTGACATGGCATGCCAAGTCATTTGGCACATGCCTTTTGACCTTCTTTTATATTTTTTATTTTTTTGACTTGGTGCAATTTGGGCTTTTTAGCTATTAAATGCCAAATTGTCGCATCCTTACGGAAAAATGCTCCCAGAGGTTAAGTAGTCACCCGGAACATTGGGAAAGTGGGTACTATGGTAAAGAGGACGCTCTAAGCATCAAAACAAGCATCCCCACGCCAAATTCCACCTCCAGACCGCACTTTTATTACAATTTGAATTTTTCCATTTAAACCATTAAAATATGGTCTAGTTTTACGGAAAAAAAAATATTTTCTTCAGAATTAAAAAAAACTTAGGGGGGCCTAGCACATGTCCATACGACTCAATTTTAATATCTAGCATGGTAATATACATTGACACCTAAACTCTAATAACCTCCTAAGATCGAGAAATCATGCCGACCACCCCAACTTTGGAGGTGTGAGTGAAAAACTCGAAAATTATACGTCGTTTATTCAACAACATATAATTGACAAGGGAAAAAACACTCTGGGCTAGTCGGACTGATAATTGTTTTAGGAAAGCCGATTCCTTTACAAAACCATCATGCTATGACATTTTTTTACAATTTCCCCGCAAGGCATGGACATGTGAATTTATTAAAAAAAATGGGCCAAGGTGTCCTGCTCGGACTTCTAGTCTTCTAATTATGAACAAGTAAACTTGTTCTATCTTCACAGGCTCACTTGAAATCACCTAAGTGCAACTTAGCTGATAACAGACCCTTCAATCAAGAAAAAATCGCTTATTAAGCATTGGAAGCTTTTTCTACCTAAATGTTCCACTCCACGCCCTAACATATGTCCTTACACCAAAATATTATTCTCCATCTTGGTTGGCCCTGTTATCACACCATAGTAGCAGGGCTACTATTCTTGCTTAGCAGATATCTGCACTTTTCAGAGCTTGGATTATTCAGAGCTCGGCTATGATGAGTTTATATTTTGAGATCACTCATGATCAGAGCAGTGTATTTTATCAGACTTATGTTAGACCTTGTGTCAAGGATGAGCCTTGAGAGTTCAGATTTGATGACCAATGTGACCCTTTATTCCATACAGTTTCAATTCAGTGCCTAGAGATGTTGTTGCAGCAGTGTTTCAGATGGTTATGATGCTTATTATTATGATGTGATATGACCTATGGATTTCTGATCATTGATTATGGATTATTATCTTGTTGCTTTAGTCATGTTCATAGCATTAGCTTGGTATATGATTCATGATGTGGCAAACTTTGTAAAATGAAAATGAACTATCTTGATGATGTTATGAATTATAAAATGGGCATACTACTTGGACATTTAGGTTGGTTGACAGAACTTACCGGTTTATTACCTTGCATAGATATGGTCTTTCTTGACATTACTTGTCTGCTAGCTAAGGCACCATTTTCACTTGACTCCATCCATCCATGACCTTCCTATATTGGCTTTCACCTTTGACTTGTCTTGCTTGACTTTCTGATACTGAGGACTTCCCTATTACTACCTCTGTGTTGGATCGCATCCATGTTTGTTTAGTGTCTCGGCTCTGAGTTGGTGACAGAACTTGCCTTTGGTGAGTTGGATTCTAGGCCTAAATCATTTTGGTCGGTTGTCCCAATGTTTGGCACTGGTCGAAGTCCCCTTTAGTCACTTGAGATGTTGTTGGCTAAAACTGAAAGCTCAAGTACGACTTGGAAATCTTTATAAATTCGCCCATGGAAACTGTAAACTCTAGAATGTGTTTTTTAAACACACGTGAATAAAGGGCAAGAGCGATGAACTACTAAAAATACTCCTCAAAGAGTATAAAAAGGTCCAAAAAGCAAATGTTACTCAAAAGTTATATCTATTATTGTTGACCTTATATATATATGTAAACATGCCTTGGATGCAAACTGCAATTAATTGTGCTTCTCAGCACATCTCAAATATGAAGGGTTATGTAGGCCAAAAAGGCCATGAAATGAAATTGAATGATCCTAATGAACTTCGATCAACTTGATGTAGACATGATGCCTAAGTTGAATAAGCACTCTCTAAACAACTTATCCATTTGTGAGGCACAGCCCTTCCCCATGTTATTTGTCCAGCACAGAGTGTAGCTTTCCCCTCTCCCAGTCCAAAGTGTCTTTTAGTTAATTTTAGACAAGTCATCCCCTTTGCCCAACCTTGTTCCTAGCCTTCATCCTTAGCTAGCAGTTAGGCCATGTCCAATGGGTGAGTCTGTCATTTAAGCTATTGTGCAAGTAAATATAAATAACAATGGAATATGAAAACATGATAAATGCCACCGAATGATGTTTATACTTTAAGTTAAGTTGTGAATATGATTAGAGGAACATGTCTTAGTCTATTGATATGATTTGTCCTTGGTTGTATATTGACCTAGTCAAACCTAGTTTGACTATGGTCATTCTTGGGATCCGTGATGATGTGGGCCATGTATGCTTATTGATGATGATGGATGGTCGCACATGCTATTGTTGATGATACTCTATGGTGGACATATGATTCAGATGGTGATTGATGCAATTCAACAGGTTTTATTATTATTCTAAATCATCAGATTATGCATTGTCCATATATGGTGGACCCTACAGTTGGGCCATAAGGGCAACCCATGGTGTATGAGTACACATTCTTAGTAGTTTTGGGTCTTCTGGATCTAATGAGAGACTTATCATTCAGTTTCGGGCACTTCTGACAGTGATAGATGCAGTTTTCCACTTGTTGACCAGATTTGGGGCTTTTTTCCCAGCCTGTCCAGCAGGGGCCATGAGAGGCCAGTTCACCTAGGACGTTGTATGAGGAGGGGGTCGTACAGCCACTTGATATTACCATTGTACCCCCTTCTGGAGAGCCTAGTGGGCTCAGTTTGACAGCGCGGGTGCCCTAGGTGGCAGTTTTAGCAGCTTCACAGTTACCGAGGCAGATAAAAAATGGAATAAAAGGGTCACTAAGGAATTCGATTTGGGCAATTGAGGCAAGATTTTGGCATTTGGTCTTCACAGAGGTCTTCCAGGGTGAACCCCCCATTTTCCAGCCAGTTTTCATCAATCAGTGGAGTCCACAGAGGCCACAGGAAGCCTTTTACTGCATGTCTCTCACAGATTTTGAGGAGAGGATTTGATCATTTGTATTATTTGGACATTATTTTATTATTATTGTGCCATGGGGATGAGCTAGTAAGGATTGATGCCTCCAAGCCCCACCATGAGCTTTATGAGTCTTGTCCATGTCATATGAGGTGGGCCCATGTACTTTTGCCCCCTCTAGAGGATGACGTCACCGTCACTTAGCCTCTCCTAGCTATGATGTCAGCTTTATGTTGAGTGATCCATGTGATTATATGTATTGGCTCATCTTAGCCATTGATTAGATCATGAGATCTTTTAATCTCAACCACTCATCTTGTTGTATTGTAAAGTGGTTTTGAGATCTAGGGTTTTGATCCTTATTATCTTATATAAGGAGAAGACCCCCTATTGTATAGCTCACATTTGGGCTCTGGAAAACTTGGAATGAAAATACTATTTTGGAGATCTACTTCTTGGGTTTGATTGGGTTACTCTTGTATATGTTCTTGCATCTTGTTTCTGGACATTCTTTGCTTCTACAGGTGAAATCGACATCAATTGAAGGGAGGCCGAATTGCTTGAAGCTAGCTACGATTTGCTTGATGGGAAGATTGTAGGGGTTGCTCACATCCCCCATGGGCAAAACGTTTTCATCTTGAGGAAGTTTTTCAATTGTGCTTTGTCCATTGATTGCTTCTTTGATATGACATGCTTAGATCTTATGGATTTGTGGACCAAATCTAACCTGATGTGGTTTGATTTACAGGTTTTCATGAAACATCTCTCCTCCTAGGGCTTGGACGATTTTGGTTGAAGACACTTGGATCAAGTTTGGAATTGTAACTAGGGCAAGATTTATCCATATGCTAAGAGGTCGCAAGCTTTGAGGTAAGATCTACAAGGTATGTATTGATTTCACTTGCCATCCATCCTATTGGTAAAAAACTCCATTAAAATCAAAACCCTCATTTTTGTTTATCTTAGATCTACTTGGATCTAGCTTGGCTTTTGGAAAGATATTGAAAACCCACCTCTATAGTATCCACGGCAATTCGGATCTCTATAGTTTGGTGGTGATTGGGTTCAATTTGACACACTTTCCAAGGCACCTAGCTCTCTTGAAGGAATTCGCATTCCTTGGGAGAGTTTGGTTGGGTTAGTTCCAAGACATGGGTAGGTGAGATCCCACTTGATTTGAACTCCTCTCACATGGTAACCTACCCCTAGTGCTTCACTTCTTTGATTTTTGCCTTGTGGGCCCCATTCCTCATTTTAAGGGTTGTGCCCCACTTGGGTCATTGGGTGATGCACTTTCAACCTTAGATCTATGGAGATCTAGCCTACCTTGGGGCATGCCACTTAAAACCCACCTTGATAATTGCCTTAACCTTCCCGATCTACAATTTGGCATACTTTGGACTCCATTTCAAGGCACTAGTCTCCTTGGGTCAATTCGCACTCCTTGGGGATTGTGTCATTTGCTAGATCCCATATGTGGGTATGTCTAAATCTACCTTGGATCTATAGATCTACATCATTAAACACCCCTTAGTGCCATTCCACCTCTAACTTCACCTTGTGGGTCCTATTTGGCTCATTTCCATACTTTAAGGAAGTGGGTCCCACTTGTGTATTTCATGGTACTAGATCTATCTCTTTGATCTCCCTAGGTGGCCTAATTCATACATTGGTTGAAACACTTGTCACATCTTAAGCCTCTTCAACCATACTTAAACTCTTGGGTCCACCTAAGCTTGCATTGGTTTCCGTAACTCAACTTTCACATCTCCCTATGAACCATTGCTTTGGCTAATCTTCTGTCGATTGGATATAGGGTCTCCCCCTTGATCTTGTCTTGCCTAGATCTAAAATGAAGAGTGCCTCAGTTGTCGTGACTCCCAGCTTGCATTGGGAACCGTGGCATCTCTTGGGTCACCTCTTTAGTTGGCCGTCTCCTCTACCATCCCGGATGGGATACCTTTAGGGGGACAACTACAAGTTGTGTGATAACAGGCCCAACTAGCACCTAGGGGTGGGGTTAGGAGAAAAACACACACAGATCCAGAGGTGTAGAATAGGTATATGCTTGCATTAGACAAGTTGGTCCCTGATGAGGAGGAGTGTGCTCAAGTACGAAGTGAAATTTTGAGCAAATAAATCAGTGAACATGGAGCCTTTGGTAACCTGCATACAACCAAATATTGAGATAGGTTGAGTCTTATCGAATGGTGGAACATGTATTACTCCTCTACTGCATATATGCATAAATTGGTGGTGAGGGTGCTTTCATAGGTTGTTAACATTTCTTTTTAGAGAGGTGTTGGAGCACCTACAACTTCATCCACAATGTGAAGAGAAATAGTTTGAATGTAGATCATTTAGAGGAGAAGTGTGCTCAACTACAAAGTGAATTGAGAAAATACATCAGTGAACATGGAGTCTTTGGTAACCTACATGCAATCAAAGATCAAGATAGGTTTAGTCCTTTTGAATGGTGGAACATGTAATGCTCCTCTATCACATATCTGCATAAATTAGCGATGAGGATGCTTTCATAGGTTGTTAACACTTCTTCAATAGAAAGGTGTTGGAGCACCTATAGCTTCATCCACAATGTGAAGAGAAATAGTTTGAATGTAGATCGAGCAAAAAGCTTAGTTTATGTGCACTACAACTTGACGTTGTTGTCCCATTATTGTGATGCAGCCAAGAATGATTGAACATATTTGACTTGGGACAAGAATCCAGAGGAGACTAATTTGGAGGATGGAAACATAGCATTAGAGCGCTTGGAGGATGAACTATTGGGTGATCAGGATGGTGATCAAATTCATACAACGGAGATGCCACACCCTCAACCACCATCAAGCATTCAGATGTGGGAGCTTTTCCTTTATCTTACAACTCTTTGGTAATGAATATGATGCTTTGTTTCATTTCATGGTTGATGTTATCTTTTAGAGTTTGTTGATTTCAAATATTATATGTTGAAACTTGAAGGTTGATGTTGTTGATGATTGATCATTTGATGACAATGTTATAAGTTATAGCTCCTAGATGATTGATGTTATATGTGTACTAAATGATTATATCCATTCTTTCATGTTTTCTATAGCTAATTTGGCATTCTACATGTTTTTTTAAATATATGCTTCAAAATATATTAAAATGTGTATTATATAAAAAAACACTCACAAAACGGAAGCTTTTGAAAATTTTGCTTTCCGCTCCCGCTTCCCGCTCCCAACAACCTTGATGGGAACCATAACTTCCAAAAGTCAATCTTAAAATGACATGGAAACCATTCTATCACACAACCCTTTCATCAAACAGATTTCAAGTAAGAAAGTCCAAAACTTTGGTGTATAAATTTTGCAAATTACTTAATCAAACTCGACATAAATCATCTAGATGAATTCTTCATTTAAAATCACATGATAATGGTGTTATTGTACTCATCATTTACAGTATTAATTTTAAATTCATAAACAAAATAGTAAGAGAAAGTATAATTATCTTTTCCAGATGAAGCTCCAAGGCAACTGACTATGGTGGGGTTGATTTTGTCCCAACCATAGGCCATTCCATTGTAAAATGCAACCTCTGTGCTAGGATATGAGACCACCAAGGAGAAGGAGATTGTCAAATTTTCCAAGACCCCTCTTCTCTTCACTAAAAGCCTCCATGATACCAACCAAGCAAGTCGGTATTGGCTCTTTATTCAAGCTCTTAGCTAGCACATCTCTTGTCACTCATCCCTTGCTCCATACAACACATTAAGTCATCATTTCTCTTCTCTTCAGTCCCTCAGGCATGCCCTTACTCTATGCTCTTCAATATGGCCAATGTGAGCCCAAGACACTAACTACTTCCAGATTTCATTTTCGGCATCGGAATCTTCTTGGACAAAAATTTTATGATTCTTTGGATAGCCTAATAGGCCAACACGTTTAGAGATTTAAAAATGGTATCTAGATACTCCCCAATAGTGTCTAATCTCACCTAGCAACCCTTGTTTCATCTCTCCAAGGTCCACAAGAGAGTTGGGATGAGTTTTCTTGGCCATTCCATTGTAAAATGCCACCTCCATGCTAGGATATGAGACCACAAAGCGAAAAAGATTGTCAAATTTTCCAAGGCCCCTCTCTCTTCACTAAAAGCTTCCATTATACCAACCAAGCAAGTCAGTATTGGTTCTTTATTCAATCTCTTAGCTAGCACAGCTCTTGTCACTCATCCCTTGCTCCATACAACACATGAAGTCATCAATTCTCTTCTCTTCAGTCCCTCGGGCATGCCATTACTTTCTATGCTCTTCAGTATGGCCAATCAGAGCCCAAGACACTAACTACCTCCAAATTTCATTTCCAACATCGGAATCTTCTTGGACAAAGATTTTATGGTTCTTTGGACAGCCTAATAGGCCAACACGTTCAAAGATTTAAAAATGGTATCTAGCTACTCTCCAATGGTGTCTAATCTCACCTAGCAACCCTTGTTTCATCTCTCCAAGGTTCACAAGAGATTTGGGATGAGTTTTCTTGGCCATTCCATTATAAAACGCCACCTCTGTGCTAGGACATGAGACCACCAAGGCGAAGAAGATTGTCAAATTTTCCAAAACCCCTCCTCTTTACTAAAAGCTTCCATGATACCAACCAAGCAATTCAGTATTGGTTCTTTATTAAATCTCTTAGCTAGCACAGCTCTCATCTGTAACATACCTGACAGCCTCTTTTCACCATTGAGACCATGAGGTACTCAAATTCATATCCAGATTTTAACATGGATGTCTAATTTCGTTTTTCTCCATTCATTTAATTACACAGCGGAATAATATATATATATATATATATATATATATATATATATATATATATATATATATAGTGGCCCAAAACATCATACACATTCACAATTTCTTTACTGACAATCCAAATAGGGAACAAGCATACAATGCCATGCAATTTCATTCATAGGTACAAGAATAAACAATAATTTAACAGTAAGCAAACACAAAATTAACCATAGCATTCATAGACAGTTAGATATTTATTTTTTAATTCAATTGTTCTCCAACTAACTGCAGAGGAAGGACATTCCTCCCAGCCATAGGCACTGTCAAGCCAAGTCTTACTTTTACAAGCCACCCCTGAGCTGGCGCTATCAATCCACAAGGGCCAAGTGTTTTTCCACAAATTCTAAACATCCCAATATCTCATGCAACCCACTGGTGGCTAAACCCCCTCCACAACTATCCCCATCCTCAATTCTCCTTCCCCATCAACTAGCTCAACGCCACGAACAAGCCCCCTTCCCTGAGTTAACAGTCCCTCGAGCAGCATCCAATCCCCTTCTAGCGCGCTCCAGATCAGGCTAGACAAGAAGTCTCTAAATTGGGAACTCCAAGGTTAAGCTGCAGGACAAGTTTCTCTCGCTCACCAGTCTACCGGGTTAATGGCATGCAAAATTCATATTCAGAAATGGCTTCACACTCCTCTATCACAGCATCAAGCTTGGCTCTCCAAGGTAATGGCAAGGCAGGATCCTAATCATGGCTTAAGAAAAATATGGTTAAATGGATAAGGCTAAGGAAATAAGCTAAGCCCCCTTGGGTCTTTCCATTAGCCCACTGTCACTTCCCCTCTCGTGGATTCGTAGGCCCCCATCTCTTCTTTGTCCTTCTTCCTCTGCAGGCATTAGAGATTTTTATATTAATATTGAAAATGTACATAATTATAATGTCTTGGTCACCCTTGACTATTTGTCTCTGGCTTCTAGCCTTTACAACAATATTTATAAAATTTACATCACGGGGTCAAAACTGGGGTATTACATTGTCACTCATCCCTTGTTCCATACAACATATGAAGTCATCATTTCTCTTATCTTCAGTCCCTCGGGCATGCCCTTACTCTCTATGCTCTTCAATATGGCCAATGTGAGCCCAAGTCACTAACTACTTCCAAATTTCATTTACGACATCGGAATCTTCTTAGACAGATTTTATCGTTCTTTGGACAGCCTAATAGGCCAACACATTCTGAGATTTGAAAATGGTATCTAGCTACTATCCAATGGTTTCTAATCTCACCTAGCAACCCTTGTTTCATCTCTCCAAGGTTCACAAGAGAGTTGGGATGAGTTTTCTTCCTCCAAACCCTTTTTTCTCTTCAAGAAGCCCTTTTTTTTCAAGCTCCTCTCTTCCCATTCGAATTTGCATACATGAATTGAGCGAATGAGTGAGACGGAAGAATATTTTCTCCATCCCTTTCTTGGTTCCCAAAAGGTAGTAGGTGATTACTACAAAATAGGAGTTAGCCACTTTATCATTGGATTACTAAGTTCCCATATTCAGATTTCCCCTTTCATTTAACTAGGCTCTCAATTCAATTTTAGCATAAACTTAAGAATACATGGAAATAGGACAATTGAATGAAGAAGATTTATGGATGGCGTAAAGCATCATCATAAGGCATAGGTCTTACCCCCATCAAACCCCCTTACCTTTCCCTCTATTGGACTCATAGCCCCATGGGTGTCCTCCCGACTAGTTAGCCTTGGAACCTTTTATTAATATTAAAATGATCATGTTTGTCAATGTTCATAATCACCATGGAAACTACATCATGGTGTGGAGTAACACATAATAAATGAAAAGCATAGTTACTGTTATCACATCCATAGTAGACGGGCTACCATGATTGCAAAGCAGTTTCCTGTATATTTTTTATCCAAGACTTTACACATTTTTTATGAGATCAGCCTATGATGAGCAGTACTTTTGATGATCACTCATGTATCAAAGCAGCCCCATATCAGATATGATGAACCTTGTGCCATGACTGAGCCTCATGACCTCAAATTTGATGACTGAGGTGACCATTCTTCTTCCATACAGAGCAGTGTAATAGTGCCCAAAGCTTTACAGCAGCAGTGTGCCAATGACGATTGATGATCCAGATGACAGGTACAGGTATATGACCCAGCAGGTATATGGTTGTGCATTGAATATGTTTGCCTTGTATATGGTTGTGTATTGGATATGTTTGCCTTGCTCTTTTGCTTATCTTAGTAGCTTGACTAGGTATTTAGTGGCCATGATCTGGCGATGTATATATATGGACATGGTTGTTTTGTTGATTGTCTAGAGTCTAAATGATCTAATTACTCAGAATAAGAAATTCTTGCTTATACTCGTTGGTTTTACCCTCTCAAGTTGTATGGACATGGTCATTCCCACCTTTTATGGCTTGCTAGTTATGGCATCACCTATCCCTTTCCCCATCCATCTGTTCTCTTCCATATTGGTTTTACCTTGACTTACACCTCAACCTGTGATGTGGAGGACCCCCCCCCCACTTTTGCCTCTATGTTAGATAGTTTCCCTGTTGCTTTGTGTCTCGGCTATGAGTTGTGCGACAGAACTTACTGAAGCCTTGATCCTTCTGGGCCAAGAGAACCCACTGGTGTTGGTTCCTGAGCTTAGGTGAGTTGGATTTGAAGCATTGACCTCTCTAGTCGGTTGCCCCCGATGTTTGGTCCTGATTGTGGATGATCCCCCTAGTTGCCTGAGTTGTGTTGCTTAAACTTGAAGCAAAATGTACTACCATCATTACATGCATGTGTGAACTATTATTATATCTTATGTGCAAGCCCATGAAAACAAATTAAAACTATGTTTTTCAGCACAATGAAAGAGGGCTATGAACTGAAATGTAAAAGCACCCTAGACGAAAGTTGCGATTAGTTGTGCTTCTTAGCACATACAAAATCCAAAGGGTCATAAGGCCTAAAAAGCAGTGGTTAAATGTATGCTAAATCTAAAGAACTGCTGGTCAAGATAAAATGTAATGATTAATTCCTCACGGAGCCTACGGGTTGGGATGTGAGATGGAGTAAGGGACATCTAATTCTAAGTTCCCCCTAGAACCTGAAGTTACGGTTAGTTGTGCACCCAGTCACGGTGGTTCTAGGAAAGATTCTCACAGAGTTGGTTCCAGCTTGGATGTGAGCTGTAGATATTTGCTAAAGGTTGAATAAACATTCCTCAAATCAACTCAGTCCATTTGTGAGACACTGCCATTCCTTGTGTGTTTTTTGTCCAACATATGCTTAGGTGGCTTCCCTTTTCCCCTTCTATCTGAAGTATCACAGTGTTGAGATTGTAAGGTCATCCCCTTATCCTAGCCTTGCATTGTCCCCCACCACCCATTCCTAGCAAAATGGTCATGTCCATGAAATGAGTATATTCTTGAGGGTCTGTTCTGAGTAATTGGTTGTTTTAATTATGGACTTATATTTGATGTGTTAATTGCCTAATCGCTAGTGAAATGCTACTTTATACTTTAGAATTGCTATTAGAATAATCAGAGGAGCATATCTTATCCATTTGCACTTGCAGCATCAATCAGATTCAGCCTGGGTCATTATTTTGATCAATCTTGACCTGGTCAACCCAGTTTGACCAAGTCAACCGTAGGATCTGAGATGAGTTGGACTGATGATGTTCGAGATTGATTATTTATGGTCCTATGATACCCACTTGATGGTTCCATGCAACAGACACGGGTTTCATATGATGGTTTGATGGATTTTTATTATTATTATTATTTACATACCATTATTTTTATTTGTAAGGGCATGGTTGAGCTTATAGATGATTATTTAGGTGGTCACAGGGTGTATGAGTACTCATCTCTACTACATTTGGACCTTTTGAGTCCATTGGCACACTCATATATCAATTTCAGGCACTTTCAGATGAGGTTACAGTCAGATTGTCACTTTATTGCATAATTGCCATTATAAAATGGCCTGACAGCACAGTTGGAGATTTATTTGGTTCTCCTATGGCGCTACAGAGGGAGTATGGGATCCAGCCACTTGTTATTACCATATTACCATACCCCCAGACATTTTATGCATTCAGATTTGTGCTCGGGGCACCAGGCAGAGAGCTATAGGCATTTTATATTTTACAGGTGATTTTTCTGAGGATAAAAATGGAAGAAATGGTCATGTTATCACCAATCTTGTAGTTGCCCCTATAGATGGATCCAGGAGGATGGTAGAGGGGATAGGCAACTAAAGTGGTGAACCTCGAGAGCCTCGATCTCCAATGGATTGGTTGTCATGCCAATCGAGGCACCCTTCACTTGAGTTATCAAAGCCAAGATAACAAGGGGGAGACCCTGATCTACTCCCGACAGGAGAGATGAAACCAAATCACCAGATCAAATCAAATAAAATGAAATACGTAAGGTGACAGGTATGGAACCCCTAGATTTAAGGAATTAAGACCACTGTGGAGGCTTAGGAAAGATGTAAGTTGATAAAGACTAATTACACACAGTGACTTGACAATTAAGTATGATTCCAGGATTTAGGTGCTAATTTAAAATGACAAATTCAGCTACCTTGGGAAACATGACCCTTAAAACAGGGAAAGCGACCCAAAGAGAGGATTTGTGGATTAGGGATTTCTAGCACAGCTTGTAAGAGGGATCTGACAATATCAAAGGACACAAGCTCAACAGACAGGATCAAACAAGAGGTAAACAGACACTCTTAGGAAAGTCGTGAGGGTTTGAGGAGGCTAGTGCCTTGGGAAATGGGCCTATGGAGTCATCCAAGTGATGTTTTGGAGAACCCACCTAGATATTTGCAAGAGACTAAAAACCCAGAAATGGTTATGTTGTTAACCAAGTCGTTTGAGCTGTGGAATTTTCTGAAGGATTTTAACAAGGGTTTTGAATGAAATTGACAGATGGGTAGGTTAGAGAAATAAAATACATACCTCACAAGCGTACCTGAGTCATGGAAATGTTTGCTATGATGCCGAGGATTGTTCCCGCAGAGATCAAATGAGATATTGAAGAGTTTCCTTGCTTGTGCGAATTGCCCAACTCCACCAATGTGTCCTCCTCTTTCTAATGAACCAAGGACAGTATGATCAATTATTTTAAAGCTATAATGGAGAAAATACAAGTGATGAACATGAAAACAAAGAGTAAGAGGTACTAAGATAGTGATACTCCCTGTAATTGACGAAGAGAAGAGAAATTTGCAAGGTGAGTCTCCCCAGCCAATGCGCCTTCCTCACCAAATCGACTTCTTCACCTCTAAATCAAAACGTGGAGAAAGCTATGCAAAAGATCTTCTACAATACTCTCAGTGCAAAGGAAGAACAGTTTCAATCAACATCTATAGCATGCACAACCACGAGACAAGGGTTTGCAAAAATATATTTTATTCAAGAAGCCAAGAGCCAAAAGTCCCTTTACAATGAGAAGCTCTCTCCTTTAAATAGGAAGAAGAGATACCAAAACCCTAACCACCTTTTGAATGGATGGCTAAGATTAAAAGATATAAAAGTTCTAATCAACGGTTGAGATGAGCTCAACATAAAGTACATGGATCAACTCAAAAATATAACATAATACATGGACAAAATAACCCTAGGGGGGCATCCCACTCAATATGACTAGAAAAACACGATAACCCGCTCATGGTGGGTCTAGGGGGTGATATCCAACCTCCCTTGTGTGTCCCCATGGCACAAGAATAACATATAACCAAACCAAGCACCAAATCGTGCTCCTTTGGGAAAGTCATGAGCCTTCAAAGGCTTTAGAAAATCATAAAAAGTATCGGAGAAATGTGTGAGGGCCCCACTGAATGATGAAACTGTTGTAGAAGGGGTGGAAGACATCACACTCATCATCAAAACAATTCCCATGCCATTTCCTTGCCTTAATAGCTCAAATCGATTTCCTAAGTAGCCATTTTTACCATTTTTATGCCTCTATAAATCCTTTGTATAGTATAAAAATGCCTATAACTCTCTGCTTGTTCATGTGGGGCCAAATCTGACTGCACCACAATGTTTGGGAATGTGGCATAATAGTAAAAACAAGTGGCTAGACCCCATACACCCTCTGTAGAACCCTAGGTGAACCAAGAAGATCGTCAAACTACTCTGACAGGCCATTTTTAATGACAAATATGCACCAGAATGATAAACTGAGGAAAATACTCACTGTAACTACCCGGAACTGAAAACCAAGTATCTTAGTGGACTCAGAGAGCCCAAATCTACTAAAGGTGTGTACTCATACACCATATGGATCTCTGCATGATCATATAATATCTCAAATATACCCCGAACAGATAAAAAATAATAATAATTTGTAAATGATCAAATATAATAAAATGCCAGATCATCATCATAAACCTGTAACCAATGCATGGAACCAACTGGTGACCTGTAATAGACCATATATCATCCATCTGCATCATCCAAGGCTTATCCACCTCATGTCCTGTAGTTGACCTTGGTCAAACTAGGTCTGACCAAGTCAACATGACCCATAAAATAACCCAAGCTAACATCAACTACTGCAAGTGTTAAAAGATTAAGACATGCTTTACAAATCATTCAAGTAGCAATATAACATATAGTAATCAATTTTCTAGCGATCTAAAACCAATTATTCAATGTTTTTTATTATTATAGTGGCTCAGACTAGAACCTCAAGACTATACTCACTTCATGGTTGTGATCATTTTACTAGTGGAGGGTGAAGGCTGAAAACTACATGGTTAGGCTAAGGGATGACTATACTGACTTGACATCATGATACTTTGGAAGTGGGAAAGGGGATACACACTATAGCATATGCTGGACAAGCAATACACAGGGAATGGCAGTGTCTCACAAATGGGTAAGTTGTTTCAGAAGTTCTTATTCAACCTTGACAAATGTCTACAACTCACATCCAAGCTGATACAGCTCCGTGAGGATCTTTTCTAGAGCCGCCATGACTAGGTGCCCGACAAACCGTACCTTGAGACTCTAGGGGACACTTAGAATTAGTTGTTCCTTACTCCATCTCACATGACAACCCACAGGCTAGTGAGGAATAAATCATTACAAGTGAGGCCAACAATCATTAGATATAGCATTTGTTAAACCATTGCTTTTAAGGCCTTTCATTCATTTCCATAGCATTGATCCGTGTGTGTTGAGAAGCACATTCTTGGATTTACATTTATTAGGCTTTTGATCTGTGTGTGTTGAGAAACACATCCTTGGATTTTCATTAATTTCACATGCCTTTCATTCACATGTGTTGAGAAACACATTCTAGAATGGCCTTTCATTTAAGATATACATCTCATTTCCAAACACATTGTAATGATGGTAGTACTATCTATTTCAGGTCTAGTCAACACAACCTAGGCACCTCAAAGCCAAGACACAAAACAACAGGGAAGCTCATCCATCAAAAGAGGCTAAAGTGGGGAAAATTCATCCATGCCACAAGTCGAGTAGTAAGTCAATGATATTGCAATAACTGGAAAGTAATGGATGGGTGGAGAAAGTGAATAATGATACCAACACTAGCAAGCCATAGGATGGTGGGAATGATCACCTCCATTCTCCTAAGGAGGGTAAAACCAACGAGTATAACTAGGAACTTCTAAGTCTAAGCAGGGACATAGATAGATAAATAATACAACCACGTCCACATATCTATATGATAGCCAGATCATGACACTAAGTGCTAAAGCATGCCACAAGAATGAGTATAAAAGCAATAATAACCATAACACATGATAATACCTGCTGGGTCATATACCTGTGCACAAACAATCTGAACCATCATCTATCCACTGAGAACCTGCTGCTGCAAATCTGGGCAATACATACTGCTCTGTAAATGGCTAAATGGCTACATCGGTCATCAAACCTGAGTTTCCTGAGACTCAGTCATGGCATAGGAACATACTGCTGCCCATAATCATAATAGTGATCCAATATAGATGCTCATCTCAAGCATCTCAATGTAAAGGACTAGCTAAAAAATGTATTGGAATCTAGAATAAAACATATGGTAGCCCATCTACTATATATGTGATAACAGGTCACTGAGGAAATCAATTTGGGCAATTGGGGCAAAGAATTGGCATGAGGTTTGTTCAGAGGACTTTTGTGATGCATCCCACACCTCCCGACACAGCTTGCAGCATTCAGTGGGGTCCACACACACTCTGGGCTATTATTTGGATATTTAGTTATGCTTTTGAGGGGGCCACGATTTGGTCACTTGGTCACTTTATGATGTCATAGGGTCATATTATTTATCATTGTGCTATGGGGCCATGCTAGTGAAGGATATAAACACCTCCTAGCCCCACCATGTGCTTTATTCACTTGTCCTAGTCACTTGTCATGTGGTATGACCCCCTAGGGCCACTTAGTGAGTGCACACCCCCTCTATTTATGAGTTGACCCTTGTATTGTATTTCCAGCTCATCATGGTCGTTGATTATTACTATATATCTTTTGATCTCCACCACTCATTGGTTAGGGTTTTGGTCTCTCTCATTCCTATTTAAGGAAGAGACTCCCCTCATTGTAAAGCACCTTTGGGCTCTGGAATTCTTGGAATAAAATATTATTTTGTAGATCTACTTCTGATGCTTTGATAAATGTTCTCGTACGTGATTGGAATGCTTTTATTTTAGACATCTAAGTGATTTTCATGTGATTTCAACATCTTCTTGTGGAGGCCAAATTCATCTTGTGCAGGGTTGCGACTAGCTTGGAGGGGCGATTGTGGGGTTTCCCCATCTCCTCTTGGGCGAGACGTTTTCATCTTGAAGAGAGTTTTTCAATTTTGATTCGTCCATTGATTTATTCTCTTTGATATGTCATGCATAGCTCTTCTTTTATTTGTGGATCAAATCTAACTTGAGTTGTTTGAATTTTGCAGGTAAAGAAGACCCACTTCCTCCTTGGACCAAGACGTTTTAGCTTGGAATCGATTGGATCTCACTCGGAATTGTAACTAGTTGAAAGGATCATCAATGTACTTGGCGGCCGCAAGCATTTGAGGTAAGATCTACAAGGTACGTATTGGTTTTCATGCATTTTACCCATTGGTCACTCAAAACCCTCATTGTTAAAACCCTAGTTTTATAGATCTGGCGATAAATTGGGCTTAATAACTAAAACCCACTTCTTAAATAATTAATAAACCTTTAAGACCAAGTTTGGTGGAAATCCGACTCCATTTGCCCCTTGATCCAAGCACTGGCCATCTCTAGGGGAGGATGCACTTATGGGTTCTTAGTCAATTTTATAGATCTATCATTTGGGTGTTGCCATTTTGTCCTCTAAACTCCAGATCTACCATTTGGTAACCTTTCTAGTGCCTTTCCTATCTTAATTTCACTAAGTGGGCCCCACCTCACTCAAATTTGACCAAATCATAGGTGGATCTCACTTGGGTCTTTTAGATTGGCATTAGATCTATCTAGATATACTTGTTTAACTCCTTCAGTGGCATAATCATTCCTTGGTTGAGCATTAACCTCTTGCATAAGCCTCCTCAATCAAGCCCTAACTCTATTTGCCACCCATCTTCCCTAGATCTAGATCTACTCTTGATCTCTCTTTCACTTCCACTTCATATCTTCCTAGAGTGTCTAGAGTAGGTTCGCTAGCCTTCTTTAGCTAGCTAGGGTCTCCCCCTTGGTCTTGCATTGGCTTGATCTAAAGTGAAGAGTGCCTCGATTAGCATGACAACCATTTATCCTTGGTCATCGAAGCCCTCTTAGGTCACGTCTTTAGTTGCCCAACACCTCTACCATCCTGGTAGGATCACCTTTTCGGGCAACTACAAGTTGTGTGATAACTGTTACAATATAAATAAGATCAAGTTCAAAGGGTCGATATCGAGGTATTACAACCCATATGTTTATGGATGGAAAGTTGTAGATCTTTTAGCTTGGTTTCCATCTTCTCTCAAAGTGTCATCCAAAAGACACTAAGAAATCTAGTGTTGGGTTCACTGGTAAAACAAAATACGTATTCTCTAATGAACCAAGTTACATCTTCATGCATTTTGGGCCAATACACATACCTATGCTAGTTTACTATTATTTTCTAACACCAAAAATGACCTGCAACATTAGAGGCGTGAGCCTCTCCTATAAGTTGTATTCTCTCACCTTTAGGCACACAAAGATTATCCAACTTGTAGAGAAACCCATCTTAGATATGGCAATCAGCATTGTTGTCACCTTACTCTTCATGAACTTGGCCTTGCAGTGGATAAAACATCTCTTTGAATTCCCCATCATTGGTGTATTCCTCTTTGTATGCATCATGGTTGAAAGACACTGTTATGTCCCAGATTGTTTGTAGCGTTCCTTTCAGGATATACAAAGTAGAGGGGTCTTTTGCCATTGTAAAAGCCAAGTCTGGGCTTGTTTATGTAAAAGTGTTGGTCTAGCAAAGCTCAAGACCCATGGTCTGGCCATGGTAGGTCCTCTTGGCTTTCATTTCAAGGAGTATTGGCTTAGTGGCTTTGCTGACTACCCTTTGATTGGCAGAAGTCCCTCATCATGTTGGGCTCTTGTGCCCTGGGTTGGTGCTCCGGTGCTTCTTGGGATGGACCGATTACGACACATGGCTTAGGGGCTCCTAGCCACACTCATGTTTTTTCTATGTAGAAGGTGATTGCGCATGTAAGGGTTGTCATACCCACCTTACCACACCTCATTTATGCCCACTTGGACCTTATCTTATAATGTATTACCCCTCCTCTTGGTCTCCATGTGCAAAGTCCATGATGACATCTTCTTGAAGAAAGCCTTACCTTGCTAAAGGGGAGAGCATTGAGGGATCTTCTACATTGTTGGGGACCTAGGGTTAGTTGGGGCATGACATCCTCCCCCGACTCATCATTTCATTCGGATGAAGCCAATTGCATCATTTTATCATTTTTTTTAGTCTTTTGTGGTTTAGTCCCCAGCTTATGGGTGACGAACCCTAACTTTTAGTTATTTTACTTTTTAGTGAGGTAGGCTCTAAAGTTAGATAAGACTAAGAGGCCTCATATAAATAAGGGCTCCTAGCACTCATTTGAAAACAAAACAAGGGTTCTAATATGTAATTATTTCTTTTTCTCTTGGTATATTGGAGCATGTGAGTGAGGCACACCTCTCTTTTTGGCATTATCTTTATGTGATGAAGGTTGAATGAGATATTTCTAGGGTTTTCTATCTTGCAAGATTGATTCAAAGAATAGTTGTAATAACTCATGGCTAAGGAAGACCTAAGAACCCTAAGGCTTACTCTGTCCTTGGTTGATGTTGGTAAGATCTCTCCATTTTCTTGTTTGACATTGCTTTTGCACCTTAAGCAAGGTAAATTAGGGTTTTATTGGCATCTTGTTAATCTTGTTTGAGGAGACTTTCCTCTGGAAGGAGCTCTCCACTGTGGGCCTTGGGATTCATTGTTTTCCCTAATTAGGGTTTGGCTACTTCGACCTAGTATCGAGTTAGTAGCCTTTGCCCTAATTCGTAAATCTTGAATAGCCAAATTGAGTAGGGACGTTGACCTCAATCTCTAATTGCCCTAGGGTTGAGGACTAAAGTCATAACCCCTTCTCTTCTCTTTTTTATCAAAATTCTCTTGTATATTTATTGTAAAAATTAAAAATACCAAAAAATTATAATATTGGAAAAACCCTAAAAATTAGAAAAATTCATATTTCAAAAAATATTTGGAATTTTGAACTTATGTTCAGATGAAAAAGTGCACCCTAGGCAATTTAAAGGTAGATTCTTAAAGGGGCCCTTTTCCTGTGGTTGAATTGTGAGGCTTTCGATGACCTATGCTTGCTAGGGTTTCTTTTTGCACACCTGTTATTGAAAGTACAGCAGGTATATTAATCATTTCAGCCAAGTTTGAAGGTCTAAAAAGCAAGGTTTTGGACCTAGATTAACCCTTGGGGGGTTGGACACCTGTTGGGAAGTGTAAATTTTGGAGGTAAGAGAAGTTCTGATGAACTATCGTTTACCCATATTTGTAGAGTTCAATTTCAAAGCAGACCAACTATCTAAAGCTCTTTTATTGCAGGAAGGGTGCCTATCTGAGCAAGAGTTCAAAGTAGAGACTCAAATTTCAAATTCTTAAAAACCTCTTTACTGACGTAAGAGCTGAAAGGGTTTATAATTTATGTTTTGTGCTGTGATCTGTGTTTGGATTTCCAATAGAGCCCTAGGGCTGTAAAGAATGTGATGAAAGAATTTTTTAAGGCTTCCCTAGAGGAGTCTAGGAAGACTATAATATGTAGTGTTAGGACAGGAAAGGAGACTCTTTCAAGACAGCACGAAGACTGCTTTCTTTTGAGCCTTTCAGGGCAGTCTGATGTCTATTCTGATATCACACTAGAAATATCAAATATAAAAAGAAATTTTTTGGGAAAAAAAGTAATAGCAAGCTACTGTTGTTTAACAGTCTTTAGTTGATGGTTATGGTCTGGTTCACACCGTTATATCTGTTATATCTGAAAGAAGTAAGAACTAATGGGGATTGTCCTAGGGAAAAAGGTGGATCTGGAATCCCTCATCAAATTTTGTATACATGTATATTTCAGCCCTACTCAGGCTTGCATGATTAAAAATTATACTTTTTTTTCTTATCCAAAAAAGAGATATTCCTATTATTCATCATTGAAAAGGGAAAATATAGGCATGCATGAGTGAAAAGAGAAATGGCTTAATGAATGCAATATAGACATGGAATCTAAATGACATAGAAGAAAAGGATTTGCAGTAGTAAGCAAGGAGTGTCCTGGGGTCATCCATTGTCCACCCAGGCTAATTTTAGGTAAGATAACTAAGAAGTTAGTGCGTAAATACAAGGGAAAATTAAGACAATAAAAGGGAAAATTAAGACAATAAAATATCCTCAATGGCAACTTCCTCCAAAACCAGTGACTAGTCAGTCATCATAACGATAGTACGAGTTTTACTTAATCCAATACATTCCAAAAGGCTTATTTGTATTCAAATCATAATACTAATCCCTGCACCAAGTGAAAAAGTGCAAGTGCATTAGGTATTTGTAGGATCCATTTTTTTTATCACGAATGCACATAGAGCACGGACTTGCCTAGCATTATAGGGATTTTTGTGGATAGCTAGGACCAAGATTAAAATGACTATGCACAACTTTAGGTTTAGGCTCTTAGAAATATTTAAAATAAATAGGATTTAGTTCTTTAGTTTTTGAGTCTCCCAATAACCCTTTTTGATATAACAAACTAAATTCAATACGAACTGAAAGTGAAAGTCATAAATTGATGCGGTATAGCTGTATGCAGCTTAGTTCTTTAGTTTTTGAGTCTCCCAATAACCCTTTTTGATATTACAAACTAAATTCAATTAGAACTGAAAATGAAAGCCATATATTGGTGCAGTATAGCTGTATGCAGTTTTACCTTGTTATTGATTCAGTGGTACAGAATCTGAAACCTGGACAGCAGCGGGTTGTTCATTGAAACTAATCGCTTTATGCAGATTACATGTTGAAGGTGAAGGTGCAGTATTTCAAGTTTTAATTATTTGGAATTTTGAGATGAAAATTTACATTTGGGTTGAGATATTGATATTTAATAATAGTGAGTATTTTCATCTTGAAGAAGTGATCTTAAAACAATAAGTATTATCAATACTTAAAGGTGGAAGACTCTTACCTCATTTAGGCGTTGGTGTGTTCTAGTTGTTCAAACTTCATTTAGAAGTCGATTGCCCTATCTTTCATTTGGAAAGGAAAGTGTTGAGGCACCTTGAATAACGACTCCACACACACCCCCACCCCCCGAGTCTACATCAAGTTGACAGTCCAGCTTGCAGTGCTGAGTTGGCTGCCCAGACCAGTACTCGAATGTCTTTAGGAAAAATGTGGATTTGTTAAAACTCAGGGTTAGGGCTGATATTGTGGTGCTTCTTTCCTATATTGGGAGAGAGTGTTCCGTTTGCAGGCCTGTAACCCCGTTGTGTAATTTGAAACTTTATGGAAATGTAATATAAGATGCATTATCTACTTGAAAATAAACGAAAGAGAAGTTTCTCAGGCTAGAAACGTTAAAGGAAAACCCCTGGCAGTAGAAGCCGCCAAGCTGACTTACATAGTAACCTACAGATGATTTGATATCTGAGCTAGAAAGTAGTTAAAAGAAAAGAGGTAGGACCTCCAGATTCTTCTTCCCTGCTCTCCAAGACAACAGACAACAAAAAGAGAGAAACCCAAGACAAACAAAAAGTAGTAGTAACACACACAAGTGCCTAAAAATTAAGTGATTATTACACACATGTAATCTAGAACCTACCACATCACTTCAGAAGCAGAAGTACAAAAAGACCTATTTCAAGTCTTTGTATCTATAAAATAATTAAAGATTACTCTAGAAGACCTCGGTAGAGCACCATTGATTAGAACAAATAGGCAGGCCTGGGGATTATATGGCGGCTGACCTACCAATTGGATTCTACAAGGAAACAGGGGATACGCCCTGCATGATCACTGGAAGGTGCACATTAAAGTCTTTGGAAAAGAATCTTTGAGAGAAAAAGCACGCAGGGTAAATCAGGTTTATCCCCAACTTGTTAGGGCAGCAACAAAGATAAGAGAAAGGTGCAGAGATGAATCTTATTTCTCAAAATTCCTAACAACATCATTGATAAAGCTCGATCTATATAGACCGCCCCAATAGATGCCAAGACAATAAGGCTAGGGAAAACAGGGTTTTTCTAAGGATTGATTATTGATATATCACAAACAACATGTTTCTAAGGATTGATATATCCCAAACTACATATATCTAGCTTGGGAGGCCTAGGGTAGAGTGTAAACTCCCAAGATAGAAAGCCTTGTTCCTTAAGGTGGATTTTCATGAAGTTTATATAATTGGGTAGTTCTCATTCGACGTATACTAATATAGGTTGGTATTGGCAAAAAATTCCGAAATATGATAAGGTTATTGAATATTCTTTACCAATGCTCCAATAAGAATTGGAATCAGTATAGATCCATCTTAAACCCAGATCTATTAAGCACCAAGAGGGAACCAATTTCTTGATGTGTAAAAAATTTAAGATAAAAAAAATTTACACCTCGAGAAATTAGATCCCTCTCCGTCCTTAATAGATCAAAGTTTAAGATACATCTATGCTGGTTTTTATTTTATTTTATTTTTGGGAACGTTACGTTACGTAACATAACGTGACAAACGTGACATCTCCCCCATACTGGGTTGGGAGCATCTCGCTACTCTCGGTGCAATAAATAGGAGAACCTCAATAATCCGTGAACTTCTGAAGATCTGTAAAGCAAGGTTTTCCAATTTCTCCCTGTCATTATGCTATTGCTGCAAATGCTCTACCTACTATTTGGATGTTGTTGGGATAGCAGGCTTTGTACATGGATTGTCTTGCCTGAGAGCCAAGTTCTTAATAGCCACTTTGCACACAACTCCAATTTTCTCCCTGCACTAACACCAGTCTATATCCATCTTAATCCTAGATCTATAAAGCATCAAGAGGGATCAAATCCCTTGAGGTGGAAACCTTTTTAATAATGTAAAAACTTGAGGAAAAGGTTTGCACCACGAAGGATCTGATCCTACTTCCAGATTTAAGATGAATCTAGTTTGGTATTATTTTTATCATTATTATTATTAAAGGGCAACATGAGGTCAGCATTACACTTATTCACAGGTGATACATCCCCTGCGCTAAGTTGTAAAATGCACCTCTCAGTGGTAAGGGTCAGCATTACCACCTGTTGCAGTGGTAAGTGATTTGAAAAAACAATTCTTGTTGGCAGGTAAAGTAGATCCCCCACGATGACCGAATCAATCTATGCTGAGAAACTCCTGGGGAAGACAACAGAGATGATGCAATAGACCTTTATGCAGCTCAAAGTTGCCTCTTTATATATATATATACCTTTATGCAGCTCAAAGTTGCCTCTCTTTTTATATATATAAGCTCAAAGTTGCCTCTTTATATATATATATACCTTGATGCAGCTCAAAGTTGCCTCTCTTTTGTCTGCTGCATCAAGGTATATATAAAAAGAGAGGCAACTTTGAGCTGCATCAAGGTATATATATATAAAAAGAGAGGCAACTTTGAGCTGCATCAAGGTATATATATATATAAAGAGGCAACTTTGAGCTGCATAAAGGTCTATTGCATCATCTCTGTTGTAGTGGTAAGCGATTTGGAAAAACAATTCTTGTTGGCAGGTAAAGTAGATACTAGATCCCCCACAATGACCGAATCAATCTATGCTGAGAAACTCCTGGGGAAGACAACTAGGTTTCTACATATCCCCCCTTTGGGATGGAAGGGCTTATAACTTATAAGATATATCTGCAAAAGGTTTAAAGAAAGTAAACAAGTAATGTATTGGTCTAGCGAGGATCTCTCTATTGCTGGAACATATCAGATAGTTTATTGTTGATGACATCACAGGTTAGCAATTTTGCATAGTTACTTGGGTCAAAATAATGACCAGCCAGATGTTGCAAGCAATATCAGCCATGTAAGTTGTGATACGTAAAGGATTGAAAAAACATAGGTTGTCATTAGAGTTAGTTTCTTACAGACCATCCCAATTCTATTATGCTTGGTATCACTACATGCAAAGCTGTTATATTTTGTTCTTGAAGATACAGAAGCACAGCGTGACAGCATTGATGTTCTTTATGGGGAGCTCCGGCCAAAGACTAGCTTTGAACAATCTTTGCTCAAACTTTCTCCTATGTTATCTACAAAGATAGACATCATGACCTAATTCAAATACAAATCTAATGGCAAAAAGTAAAGTACAGCGTACAGAGAAGAAATGTGACAAATAGAAAAAATACAAGAGTCATTTCCATGTTCAAATTCTTCTACGGTCGTTACTTGCTCATAGAGTTACATTAAGGACAATAGATTAAAAACTCACAGACAGTTCGCTAATATAATGACAACTGGGCTGTAGTAGAATATCACCCTCTGTCCATTGCTCCCTCTGGTGGAAGGGGGTTATATTTGAAGAGAACTGGAATCTTAAACAGGCAAGAAGAGACAAATTGGATACTATAAGATTAACAGGCATTTCCATTTTACAGGGAAAGTGTTGGCGAGTACATTCAATTGAGAAACTCGCTGCTTCATCTGGGGAAATCGCTATGTTCAAATCTAAGTGCAGTTTGTAGTTGGGATAGGAATGTTCAGAACAGATATTGACTCTCTTGAAGTTGGAGCCAAACCAGACAAGCTCATTCTCCTCACATCCTTAGGGAAGAGGAACGAACATGGTCTTATAATTTGGCCAGATAATCTGACAAGTGGGTTGGAGCAGAATATCATCCTGTCCATTGCTCCACTGTAGTGAAAGGGGGTTATTTATTTTTGAACAAGATAGGTCCAAATCTAGCATTACTGGGATCCATTAGCAAAATTAAATTTGGTGACTCTTAGGCTAAGTAGTTGGGAGTGGTGACATCTATTCTACCAAAGTCATCAAAGCTTGCCCTGCTCAACCATTGTTTCATCTACTGATGTGCATTTACAAGTGTAAGCACAAGTACTAATATGTCACTGGCAAGATTTGAACTGGAGTTATATCAACTACTTGCTTTCACCCACAAGGCTGCAGGAGGTTATCTTTAAGGATAACTAGAGTATTAGACAGGCAGGAAGAGCCATATTGGATACCATAAGAATAACAGCCATTTCCATTTTATGAAAAAGGTGTTGCTTCGTGTGGGGAAATGGGTATGTTCAGATCTGATTTAGCAGTGCAGTCTGTAACTGGGGTAGGAATGTTTACAAAAGGTATTGACTCTCTTGAAGTTGGAACCAAAGCCAAAGCATTATCATTTATACATTATTGAAATATAAAATGTATTTGTTTCAACTTTAAAAATTAAAATTAAAAAAACCGATAAGCATTATTAGGAGATGGAATTTGACGGGCAAATTGCCCTGTCAATTACGGTGTGAAATTGAACTTAAGCGTTATAAATCTTCTCTAAAATGCTACAACACGGTGTGAAATTGAACTCAACCGTTATAAATCTTCACTAAAATGCTAAAAACATCTTAGAAAATAATATTCACATCGTTTTTTTTAGCAGAAATTGCACAGGAAAGGAATGTATCGCAACAAAAAAGGTAAAACACCGAATATCTTCGGCACATGGAATTAAGACTAACCTTGGGAGAGTCATTGGTCTCTCCTTCCAAAATACGTTCAATAACGACTTTGTAGGAGTCTTCTTGGATAAATTTCCAACCCAGCTCGTCGCCATATACCTGCTCATTACATCCAAGCACAAATTCAGTAGCCTTCTAAAACAAACCCACACCCCCAAGGCCCAAAGTCAATCAAGAAATTACTTCAAGAAGATGTTGAATGGTACTCAGGATGAGCTCCCTGTCGAAGCCCATAGGAAGAAGAGCCTTCAGTGCCTCCTCTAAACATCTTTCATTATTTTGTTCTCTAGTCTGCATTGTCATTTCCATAATAAGTATACTAAAATTTAAACCATTCAAGGCTCTCCCTAATTTAAAGCATAAACTCAACTCCCTGATAAATCATATTCGTTTTCATATGCACAGAGTCACCTGCTTCTGATGCCTAGTGAGTACAGTCATGGTTTTGGATTTGGTTTCGGCTTCCGCTGCAATGATAATACTCTCGTTCCCATACACGGTGCGTGTATATAGAGATATATAATCGTTCATAGGTACTGCCGAAATGGATGGGACTGTGGAGCCTTTTGACCCACACCATACGCCATGCTGTTGCCTCGTTTCACATGAAATCTCACACGCTCGACCACCCTCTCGAGAACAAAGGTGGCAAATTTGAGAACATGATCGTATTAAATTAGCTTGTACTGAAAATAAGTTATCGAGCCACGTAAATGGAACATGATCGTATTAAATTAGCTTGTACTGAAAATAAGTTATCGAGCCACGGAAATGGAAAAAGCTAAATATTAGACGATTTGCACAAGATAAATAAGAAGCGCTGAATCCATTTTTTGTTGGAATTAAAATTGCAAAAATCACTATCTCATCAAAATACTTCGAATTTCAACAAAAGTTTCGATAACAGTCCAAATATTTTTAGCCATTTACTTACTCATGTGGTCATCATGTTAATTCTTATTTATGTGTTTATTAGGTCAAATTAGGGTTTAGTGTCAGGTTGTGAGAAATTATTCTCCCCACTCACGTTTAATTTTTGTAAGAGATATGATGCTCTTGTTGAGGTCATCATGTTAATTCTTACTCATGTGTTTATTAGGTCAATTTAGGGTTTAGTGTGAGGTTGTGAGGAATGATTGGTATCCTCCCCACTCACCTCCCTACTCACGTTTAAGTTTTGTAAGAGACATGATGCTCTTGTTGAGCCTCTATATAATGATTGAGTGGATTATATAATTTCTGGTCATACCTTGATTCTTCATAATAGTAGGTGTAGATGTAGACATATTTACCAATGGATATAGCCATTCAGTTAACCACCATTTAAAAAAAAATAAGAAATAAGAAATAAATAAATAAAACTTCTATCAATATTATTGATATATATTATTGTATTTTATTACATTTATTGAGTTTTTTTAATATATATATATTTTTTAACATTAAATATTATATATTATGTAATTTATTTAAATACATCCACTTAGATCAAAATTGGTCTATCCGACCTTAAGAAAAAAGACAAAATATAACGTATTTGATTTGTTTAAAGTATTATTTCTATGCTAAAAAGGCTTAAAGAGAAGCATCCCTAGCTCATCATAGTTTTGAGGAATTACAAGGTTAGAGAGGTCAATGTTGGAGCAGAGATCATGGAACTGAGATCTAATGTGGGTGTAGGCAGGGCATTCTAAGAGAAAGTGATTTTGATCGTCAATGCTCATAGACTAGCAACGATGGAAAATCCTTCCATCCCACGACGTTTTAGAAGTTGTCTAGCATCTAGTTTCACTATGAAGCTCGTGAGAGTTCGTTTTAATCTTGGCAATATTTTTTTTTTCTTTGAACTCGTTAAAACATAAAGGTAATTTTGATACTCTAGATTAGGATTAATGATCTCTTTGTAGTACCGTAATTTTCTTTTAACCTCTAAATCCTTCTTACACCACATTTTCTCTTTAAACTTAGAAGTAATAATATTTTTAATGTTATCGATATTTTGCAAAGTGGCGGTTTCGTTAATCCCCTAATGATTTAACCAAATCATGGCATCTTTATGCCACCCCCATTTGAGGTGCAGGTTGTTTTGGGTGCAGTTAAGAGCAATTTTAGGAAGCTGGTGGTCTCTTATATTGTTTAACTTGTGCTTGTACATCAGATACATAATCATAGACATCCTTTCAATGAGGGAGAGTCTCACTTCTAAGAGGAGAATAGGATAGGGTGTGTTGCTCTTGATTTTAAGATTATAAGTAATAAATCACTTATGGATTTGCTCAATTTTTCTCCATGATCCTCTGGAAATGCTACAACCCCACACTTCACATCCATACAAGATAATGGGAGTGATGAGCGTTTTAAAGAGGAATTTCTTCCTATCCCACATCACAAGGTTTGTCGATTTATGGTTGTTTTCGAGACTGAAGTAGGCTTTCCACCCTCCATTAATCCTCTTCTCAATGTTATAGTTCCAATTGAGCTTGTGATGGAATTCAATTCCAAAATATTAGGAAGAAGTCACTACCTCCAAGATTCTATTGTCATATACAAAATTATCATAAGTGCCCTTATTTGATTCGATAATCATTCATTTTTATTTTGTTGGAGTTAATAGTTATATCCATATTGGAGCATAAATCCTTGAGAATTCTTAATTGCTTGTCGAAATCAAAGGGGCACCTTGTCATAAGAACGATATCATCAACATAGAGAAGAAGCATGATGACTATCCATGCTAAGGTTGTGCCGGCACAACCTGCTTCTTCTAAAAAATATTCCATCTTATCAATGTAAATGTTGAAAAGAGTAGGGGAGAGGAGGCAACCTTTCTTAACTCCAATATTACAGTTAATATCTTGAGACCATCCCTCAGTGTTTTTGAACTTGGCAATGACATTCTCATATAACCTTATTGTTGCAACCCTCAGTTCGAAATGAACCTTTAACTCTTCTAATGTATTCCATAGGTTCTTTCTAGGCACCGTATCAAAAGCTTTTCTAAAGTCCATGAAACAACAAAAAAGATTGGATTTATTATTACGACACTCTTCCACAATGATTCCAAAATAATATCGTAAAGTTTGGCTAAAAAAGGCCTAATCATAATGGTCTGGTAACTAGAGGGGTTATCTTTATCGTTGCTTTTAAAAATCAGAACTATAAGACTCTGAGTCCAAATCTTAGGGAAGCCATACTTGACTGCTAGATTAAAGAGATTGTGATTGTAAAAGATGAGGACAAGTGCTCCAATTTTTAAGATTTCTGCTTGGTATCCTTCAATGTCTTTATCTTTTCCATTTGCTAGGCACTTAATCCCGAAGTCTATGTCTTCTAAAGAAAAAACTTTCTCTGTTGTAAGGAGGGCTTGAATGTTATCCATGACATCCGAGGATTTGTAAATATTTTTAAGATAGGAGTTCTAGTCCTCCAAAGAAATCTTACTATTTTCTTTAGTTTTGCAAATTAGAATTTGCCTCCAAAATTTCTTAGGAGCCGTCTTAGATAAGTGTAAAAGTTTTTCTTGTCTTTTATTTATATAGTAGGTCTTTTTTCTTTTAATTAGGGCTTTGTACTTATTTATCTTGTCGACTTTTAAGGACTCGTCGATAGCTTCCTTAATTTCTCTGTGTGCCTACTTGCAATCGTTATCATACCAAGGGTTAGTTCTCCTTTTCCCCTTTTGACTATAAATTTCGATAGAGGACTTGTTGATGTCATGAGAGAGGGTTGCAGTATATGATAGAGGTATTCTATATTAGTTGTATTAGAAAGAGGAAACAAGCCTTTTATCAAATCATTTATAAATCCATCTGTATTATTTCTGTAGAAGACCAAGTACTTTTGGCTTTGAGTATTTTCCTTATGGGATCACTATGCGTGGAAAGACTAAGAGTTATACTTAAAGGTCTGTGATCTGAATTGGGCTCGTGGTCGTTTAAGATGTCAAAATTTATTATTTCGTTGTACAGATGGATATTAGAAATAACATAGTCGACCACACTACTTCCAAGACCGTGAACACGGGTCATCCTATTAGAATTTGGCCACTTCTTTAGGCCATTGCAAATTATAAGATCTTGACCACTACAAAGCTTGACTAACTCTGATCCGAACATATTTTCGCCTAGACCTTCTGAACTTCTATTGTACCTGCTAGTTGAAGCAAGGTCTTCATCTAACCATAGAGGATTAGGCTTGGAATAGTTGTTTAAAAGAATAGCTTGGCTACTCAAGATTCGAGCATCGAGGTCCCCCATTAACATGATATTGCCTCCATTCATGAGGCTAGAAATATCATGCTCTAAACCATTATAGGGACAATTTTTATCTAAATTGTATTTCTTAATAAAGTTATAATTAATAGGGGTGATATAACAAATTTCTATGTAGGTTTTTTTACCATTGATGTCTGTGATTTCCGGCCATATATATTGATTGGAAGGGTCTTTCTTATAAATTCTAACATTTGGGGAGATTCTTTTTCTATTGTAGCAAGCAATACCTTCAATGCCTCTATGAGAGGATCATTTTTTCCAAACCAACCATAGGACAAAACCATCCATGTTAGAGGCCTTAGATTCTTCGTGCTCCCAAGTTTCAATGACCAATATAATATCAATATCCCCCATAATCTAACTTAACTTGGGGCCTATGTCCCATGGGAATCCCCAACAGTTCCAAGAGAGGATATGGAGTGTGTCAAATTTCTATTTAGTGGTATCTTTTTGTTCTAGATCATAAATGAGAGCTTTTATATTTCTAATTATTGCCCATTTTCCTTGTTTCTTAGCTTCTTTTACCTTTTGAACATCCTTTCTTAGTTCAACTTGGTCTTCCGGAATAAGATCTTCATTTATGAATATTCCTGGTCCTTTTAGGCTCGAATTTTTACTAAGAATCTCAGATTTACAGTCATTAGAGCTAATCTTAACCCTAATTAATCTATTTTTATTTCCAATTGGTTTTCCCAACCTCTTTACTTCAGTGAGACAAGTTGTTTCAATTTTTAACTTGGCATGTAGCTCTGCCTTGACCTCGACTAGCATATCTTCTTTGGTCTCTTCCTTCAAACCAAAAATGACAAGGTTCAAGGCCGTTTTAATATGCTCATGGTCTAACTTGTCATGTCCCAAAAATTTGCATCGAGTCACAATGGCCTAAACCACTTGGCCATATTCATGATAGTCTGCCAAATTGATGATAAGGGTCAAATAATTACCAAGCGTGATGTCTAAGTTAGTAATAATGTAAAATTAGATCCAAGTGGAAAAGGTGGGTCACATTAAGAGAAAATTCCCAACTCAAAGTTTGTAATATTCCCATCCAAATGAACTATCATGGAGGAAAATTACTAGTTTCCAAGGTTGGGGGTGGAAGCATTAAAAGTTGGAGTAAAGGAGCTACAAGACCCAAAATGACCTTAGAATTACAAATTCGCATTAAATGGTTCAATTAAATAATAATACAAAGAAAATAATGTGGCATTGGACCATGAGGGCACATAAGAGGTTGTGGGACCCACTTGTGGCAAGATTCCCCACTACACTTGGCATGATTCTCTCACCAATTCGAGATCAAGATGAAGGGTAACATACTTGGGGAGTTTAAGAGGTATTATTCATGGCATGAGTCATGTAAGGTCGAGTTGGAGGGGAATAATAACTCCCATGGAAGAGGAAGAGGCATCTTAGAAGAATTGTGACACTTGAGCTAGATTCCCTAGCTTCTATGACAACAATGAAGAAGATGCTATGACACCTATGACACAAATAAGACCAGAATGCTGACATCTGACATATATGACATGTCAGGGATAAAAATAGCCTCCAAGAAAGCGCACAAGGGAGTTAGGGAATCCAAATAGACACCCATTCGAAACGAGGGAAGATGGAGACTAGGAATTGTTGGACAAGTGGCACACATTGGAATCTCTTCCCAACTTGAGTTGGAATGAGTCTCTTGGAAGGAATTCGACCCATGGAGGACTTGATAAGTTTATAAAATACAAGAACAAAGAATGAGAGTAGCTTTTGATCATTTTTTATTTTCATCTTTGCAATTTAGAGAGCTTCTAGCTTGTCCATGCTAGTGGAGTGTTTACTCTACTTGCCCTAGTACCAATTTTGAGGGTGAAAGATTCCCATCCCAATTGGAAATTGGAGAGGCCATTCAAACCTTTCATTTGGAGCTACAATGGAGTTATTAGTTTCAGGTTGAAGCTACAGGGCAACTCGTGTTTCTTTCTTCTACAATTTGTTCTCATCTCTATCACACATTTCCTTGCATATTTTGGCTCTTGGAGGAATTGCACCTTTGGTGAGATGTTGATATCTTTGTGAGAGTCCAGGAATCTCCATTTATTTGTATTCTGATATATATACTCTTTATTTGATGCTCAGAAGACTCTTAGGTCGAAATACCAAGTGAAACTATGTAAAAATACCAAACAATGCATAAATGGTGCCATTTTCCCTATATTTTTTTGTTGGAGCTTGAAGAGGCTTTATTTCAATTTGTATTAGTCAATATTTGTGATTTTGTTGATGTATGGAGTATCGTAAATTTTCTGAAGAAGTTTCATTAACATTTCACAAGTTCTTGGAACCTAAATTTCTAATTTCATAACAAGTGGTGAAGTGTACTATCATTTCCCCCTATGTGAAGACATGTATACAAACCTCATATTTATGGAGTTGCAGAAGCCTATAGAAACTAATTGATGATTCATTGTGGATTCCATTGAAGTCCTTTGTCAGTAACATGTATCTATTCTAAAATTTGGGAATGTCTTACAACATTTGGGAAGGCATCTTTGTCCGCTACCGTTGGGGGTTTGAACCTCGAATTTACTAGTAAAATTCTCCAATTTCTCCTGAAGTTAAATGAATGTTGCAGAAGTATTCTGATAGTGTTTAAGAACCCATGAGGTCCATTTTTATGTCTTAATACCATTCATATACCTTCATACCCAATTTGAAATCCTCAGGAGTCTTTTGGAGCCATCTACCCTTGGGGGTTTCAATATAGATTTTCCTAGTAATTATTCCATTCATCTTCTAATTGTAAATGCAAGCGGATGAAGTATTTAGAAAGTGTGAAAGAATATAATAGATACATTAATGTGTCCTATTACACCTCAATCCACTCTAGACACAGTTCAAAACCATTTGGGATCATTTGGGACAGTTTGGGGCTTCACTAGTCCAAGTTTCGAAAATTGATTAAATTAGGAAAAATTTCAACTTGGGGACATTACAGTGGTATCAGAGCATGGTCCTTGCACCTTTGCATTAATAAGATACATTGAATAATAACTTGTAGCCATGTATTACTGTTATGATGATTCCTATGAGTACAATGCTTATGAGCAATATGAAGCATAATGTGAATGGTTTGAGGAAGAGGTGCCATCATGCAACACTTCTTGCAATTTCATAAGGAATGAGGGTTATTCTTATGAACCTGAATCTAATGAATATGAGTGTGTCACACCACCAAAGGATAAATCTATGAATGAATTACTAAGATGGAGAGCAACATGTAAAACTTTGCCCCAACAATATTAGGCATATCTTGATGTGTATAAGAGAGATGCACAAAAGGCCATTCCTTTTGAAGACTTTGTTGATTGGGTGTTTGAAAATAGGCCCAAAAATGAAGATGTGGAGTTAGTGAAGAAAGTTTTATTCCATTCTTGTAAAAGACCTTGGAGAGAAAATCATGTGTGTGTGAGTGAAAAGAGCAATGAAATATCTGAAGTTTCAGGGAATGCATGTATTTCCTACTTGAAGAGAGTTTTTGGGTTTTCATCAAAAAGAGATTCCAAATATGAAGAGACATCACATGAGCATGAAGAAGACTCTATTAAAATTATTGAAGATCATTTCGGGACACATTCTACCTTGGACATGACTCAAAGAGCATCTAATGATGGATGTTTGAACTATGAAGGAGTACCTATTAATGGGTGCTCACACCTCAATGTTGGTGACATAGAGATCACTTTTGAAAGTGTTTTTGCAAGCCAAACTTCCATTAAGCGTGAAAATGATCCAGGTGGATATCGGTGGTGACCCACCTCTTCCAACTAGCTCGAAACAGTCTTCTGGCACTTTTGGTAATTTGCTATTTTTAGCGATTTTTCGGGTCCTAAACTTATGGGGCCGTTTTGAGGCCATAAACGACTTTTTTGGGGAAATTGTGGTCCGATGGAGCCCATTAATTCTAAGGTTCCTGGCATAGTCCTTGGATAGATCTTTCCAACGAGCTACCAAGCACCCCAAACGGAGATCGTATGCAAAAGTTATGACCCCAGGAAGTTGATTGTTCAACTAACCACCTTGGGGCCACAAACTTTCTGATGGTTCATCTTCTAGGGTTAGGTTTTTGGATGTTTGGCATTCTTTCCCTCATGCTTATGATAAATAGGCCCTTTCGGCCTCTCATTGTATTCATCTTGGCACGAATGAGCAGAGCGGCCACATCTCTTCTCAGAGATAGCTACTACCATTCTAGCTATTATATTTACAGTTTGTTCTATTTCCAATATTTAATAGAATATGTGTTTATTGTATCGTTGTGTTTCTTGCCACATATCTGTGTATGTGAATATATATCTCTGTATATGATTCTGTATCTGCTCTTTCATTCGTTTCCGCATAAATCCGGATCAGAAAATGAATACCTTGTAGCAGTTGCAGAAGAAACAACATCAACTTCCCCGTCACCACTTGAGCTTCATGAAGTTGGTCCAAGTAAGAAGGAAGAAGATGAGGAAGTTCATTTGCAAGAGCCTCTTTTTCTTGAAGGGTCATTAAAGATGAATTAAAAGAAGATCCAAGAGACCCTTAGCATGCTCCATGACACTCAAGCATTAGTGTCAAATTCTTGTTGGAAAGTTTCTTCATTGAAGGATCCATCCTTCCTTGAAGACATGGAGAAGATTCAAAGAGCAATGTGCTACATCAAAGGTAATTTCATGTCTTTGCTTTTTGATAGAAACAATTTGGTTGAGATTAATGAATTGTTACATGATGCATGCTTGAAGAATAATAAGGATATTCGTAAACTCAAAATTCAAAATGAGCAACATCTTGAAAGATTGCAATATACTTGTTTGTCCTCCTATGTTTCAAATTGTCATATGGTAGATTGCATGGAGGATTCTCATGACGTGGTAGATCATGAGAAACATGGAAATTTGTAGGGGCTTGATGTGTTTGAAGATGACCTTGATGAGATCCAAGCACTTGATGTGGTGGAAGAGGAACTTGAGTTTCCTCTTGGAAATGGTGACACAATTTTTGAAGAAGTGTATGATTCCACTACCTTGGAACCAACCTATGAGGAATTTTTTGCACTTTTGAGGGAGGTGTGTGATCCTACCCTTATGGAGCATTCACATGAGTACACTTCTACACTTTTTGATCATTTGGGTGAGTTGGTTTGCAACAGAGAAACTAGGACATGAGATCCATATTTGAATGAAAGATATATTATTAAATTGATAAGATGATTAATGTATTACAAGAGCTCGCCTTTTATAAGGTTTGAGCATGCTTAAGGAAGGGTTACGTCCCTTCAATTAACTAATTTAATAATTTACTGCTTAATTTAATACATCATTAATATTCATAGCATTGCCACTCCCTTTTAAGGAGCTTTGTCCTCAAAGCAATGGTAATGAGGGATGTAGTTGTCGAAATTGTTCTGATTCCCATGTTGTGTCTTCTTCGGGAAGATTTTTTCATTTTATGAGGTACTCTTTAATGACTCGCGTTCTTAATCTCTTCTCTCTAGTATCGATGATAGATTATGGCTCGAATATGATTCTTCTTTCTTCATCTAACAAGGGAAGTATTGTTTGTGCCTTCCGGTGTTGACCTATCATCTTTTTCAAGCATGAAATGAGAAAAACATTGTGGATGCGACTTGTAGTTGGCAATTCCAACGCATATGCCACCTGACTAATCTTCTTATTGATTTGATATGGGCCATAAAAACGTGGAGCCAATTTATTCTTTCCACCTTGTTTAAGTGATAATTGCTTATAGGGTTGTAGTCTTACAAATACCCAATCTCCAACTTCAAATTCTCGTTCTGTTCGGTGTCGATCTTCTTGTTGTCTCATTCTATTCCTGGCAGTATTCAGATTCTCTTTAAGTACTTGGACAACCTTTTGGTTTTCTTCTAAATGGTCATTTACTGATGCAACCCTTGCTTGGTTGGTAATGAAATCCTTCCATTTTGAGGGTTCATATCCATATAGGGCTTGAAATGGTGTCATTCTTGCAGATGTATGACAAGTAGAATTATACCACCATTCCGCAAGATGTAGCCATTGGAACCATTTATTTTGCTTATCAGTTACAAAGCAACGGAGGTAGGTTTCTAAGCATTTATTGACGACTTCTGTCTGTCCATCTGTTTGGGGATGATAAGATGATCTCATGTTAAGAGACGTCCCAATTTGCTTGCAAAACTCTCTCCAAAAGTTCCCTTTAAACTTGGCATCCCTATCACTTATTATAATCTTGGGAAAACCATGTAACTTGTAGACATTTTTACAGAAAGCTTCGGCTGTTTCTTTTGCCGAATCAGTTTTCTTCACTCCAACAAAATGTGCATATTTGGTTAGCCTGTCTACCACAACTAGTATTTTGTTTTTTCCATCTGATATGGATAGACCTTCAATGAAATCCATTGAAATTTCCTCCCATTTCTGATTTGGGATATGTAACGGATGGAGTAACCCTGGACTTGAGATATTCTCAATTTTATTCCTCTGACAAATGTCACAATCTGCAACATACTTGTGAATGTCGGCATACATACCCTTCCAAAAGAATGACTTCCTTGCATTAAAGTAGGTTTTAAAAAATCCTACATGACCAGCGACTGGGCAGTCATGTGACTCTTTAAGTGCCTTGGTCTTAAAACTAGAGTTGGAACTTAAGTAAATATGTCCTTTGTACCATAAGAGGTCATTCTTCCATTCAAACTTCGGATACTGATTTATGTTGTTAATTATGGAGAAAACCTCTAAATTCTTGGCATATTCCTTGTGAATTTCGTCCAGAAATTCTGGGATCACCATGGATACGGCGTAGACTTGTACTTCTTCATCTCTCCTTGATAGAGCATCAGCTACTACATTGTCCTTCCCCTTTTTATGTAGGATATCCATATCGAAGGTAGAGATTCTCTTGATCCACTTTTGTTGTTTGGTTGTCAATGTCTTCTGCTGTAATAAGTGTTGTAGACTATTATGATCTGTTCGGATTAGGAATTTACTTTCCAAAAGGTATTGTTGCCATTTACTTAACGCATGCATGATGGCAAGCATTTCCTTGTTGTATGTAGACTGTAGGTATTCTCTTTTGTTCAACTTCCTGCTTTCAAAAGCGATTGGATGACCTTCTTGCATTAGCACAACTCCTATCCCAAACCCTGAAGCATCACATTCAATTACGAATGGTTTTGCAAAATCAGGTGTTGCCAAAACGGGAGTTGAAGACATAATTTGTTTCAACATTTCAAAGCATCTTCTTGCTTCATCATCCCATTGAAAAGAATTTCGTTTTAGGAGATTTGTTAGCGGAGCAGTGACGTGTGCATAGTTCCTTATGAACCTTCGATAGTAACTTGTTAATCCCAAAAATCCTCGCAATTTTGAAACATTCTTTGGTTCGGGCCACTCCTTCATCTCCTGGATCTTCCTTGGGTCCACCTTAACTCCTTCCTTTGAGATTATATGACCGAGATACTCCACTTCTTGCTTCCCAAATGTGCATTTTGACTTTTTTGCATAGAACTAGTTTTCCTTAAGAAGAGATAGAACCTCTTCCAGATGCGTCAAATGTTCCTTCCATGTCTTGCTATATATAAGGATGTCATCGAAGAATACTAACACAAATTTTCTTAGGTATGGCTGAAATAGTTCATTCATAGTTGCTTGGAATGTGGCAGGGGCATTAGTTAACCCAAAAGGCATTACTTTGAATTCATAATGTCCTTCATGAGTTTGGAAAGCAGTCTTTGCGATATCTTCTAATCTGACCCTGATTTGATAGTACCCTGACCTTAAATCGAGTTTTGAAAAATATTTTGCGTCATGAAGTTCATCCAGCATATCATCGATGAAAGGGATTGGAAACTTGTTCTTAATCGTTATTTTGTTTAATCCTCTATAATCTATACATAATATAAACGACCCATCCTTCTTCCGTACTAGCACGACTGGAGCTGCATAAGGGCTTCTACTCTTGGTGATGACACCGCAATTCAGTAGGTCTTGAACCAGCCTTTCTATTTCTGTTTTGTGGTGGTGGGGATACCTATATGGTTTAACCTTGACAGGATTTGATCTAGGTTTAATCTCGATTATGTGTTCTATACTCCTTTCTGGTGGTAGCTGCATGGGTAAGTCTTGAAATATGTGTTCATGTTTCTGGAGTAATTTTTGGATTTCCTTTTTGAACTCATTTGGTTCCTTCTCTTTTCCTTCTAGTTGATGGCATTGGATTATGTATGCTGATGCTCCTTTTCGAATGAGTTTTTCCATATGCTGAGATGAAACTACTTGTGTGTCTGGTGGTTGAAAACCATATAGCTTAAAATTTTTCCCTTGCCATTTAAACTTGATGAAATGTTTTTGGTGATTGGCAGAATATGTTCCCAATTTTTGTAACCATTGGACTCCCAAAATGATGTCTACTCCTCCTAACGATAAGGTGTAGAGTTCTGATTCCAGTTCAAAGTCTAGTATTTGGAGTCTCACCTTGTGGCACTTTCCAACTTTTTTGATCTTCTTGCCATCTGCAACTATCACCTTCATGTCTGGAACTGGATGTACGAACAACTTGAGTTTTCTTGCGACTCTTATATCAAGAAAGTTGTGAGTGTTTCCAGTGTCTACTAGCATTGTAACATTCTCATTTTTTATATGCCCTTTTAACTTGAGAGTCTGTGGTTGGCTAATGCCTGTCATGGCTACTAGGGAGATTTTGGGGGTCTCGTTGTTTCTGGATGCCATATTTGCAGTCGCCTCCTCTTCATATTTTGACTCTTCTTCTTCTTTTGATTCACTATTCTCCTCTGCTTCACAAGTATATAATTTCTTTGAGCTGTCCTCAAGGCGACACCTATGTTTAGGATTCCATTTGTCTCCACATCGTCGACATTTCCCTTCCCTCATTCGTTGATTCTCGAGGCTCTTCCTGTCGTCCCTTCTGGGTGGAGGGATGTATTTGTTTGTATCACCCTCTGGAGTCGACTGGATATTTCTTTGTGAGTATGACTTCCCTTTATTTGATTGAAAACTGTCAAATTTAGCCTCAACTGCTTTTGCTTTATGTCTCGCCACCTCAATGTTTGGTATGTCATGCATCCTTAGTTCCCTCTATATATATGGTTTAAGGCCTCCAAGATAATTTTCCAGCCGCTGCTTATGTGATAATCCAAACACTCTTGTGGCAAGCGATTCCCATTGATGTGTGAACTCTTCGACGCTTCCTTTTTGTTGCAACCTGGTAAGCTTTGAAAAGAATTCATCCTCATCAATTCCTTGGAACCTTTTTAGGAAATCATTTTTTATCACCTTCCAAGTATACGACAGCTTGTCTCCTTTCCACCATATGTGTACCAATTGTATGCGTTCCCTTCCAGGTGCATTGATGCATATTTCACTTTTTCTTCGTCCGTCGTAATATTGTATATGTGGAAGTATTCTTCAGCCTTATTTAACCATGCGACACATTGGTCGTCACTTCCGTTGAACTTCGGCAACTTGATTTTTGCTCTTGGTGGGCATATTATAAAAGGTGGATTGTCTTTTACTTTGTTGTGTGCTAATGACTCCAAATTGTGAAATGATCCTATCGACATATCTGGGCCACCTCGTTCTTTATTCGCATCTAGTATTTCTATGATGGTATTCAACTTGTCTTCTAGTGTTTCCTATTTCTCTTTCATGTCTTCTAATTTGGTGTCTAGCCTTCTCTCTAACACTAACACAACTTCCTCCTTGAGTTCCTTTTTAGCTTTGCATTGCTAATTCTAATTTCTTCTTTCAAATCTTCGTTGTTCTGGGTGATTCGCTCATTGAAATCTTTCTCTAATTTTTCAATTTGGTCTCGTAACACGGCCATGGTTCTTGATCTGGTATGGGGAGGTGAGTATTTGGGAGCAATCTTGGAGTAAGGAGTATTTTTGGATGATAGGGGTAAAATAATAATGCAATAATTATTATTTAAATTATAATAATAATTTATTATATATTATTTAAAAAAGTTATATAATAATAAAAAATTATTATTAATTAAATTTTTTTTTATTGGTGTAGGCAACAAAACGATGGACTATGGGGATGAGGCAATGAAAGTGGAGGGAAACGTCGAGGGAATGGCAATGAAAGTGGAGGGAATGACGTGGAGGGAAACGTCGAGGGCAGTGAGGAGCGATGAGGATGAGGTATTGATGGTTGGAGAGGCCGTGGAGAGCAGCCGAGGAGGGAGTGGGATGGGCTGTGGGGCGAGAAGGGAGGAACGCGGATGAAGGGACGGCTGATGGAAGATGAGTGGGAGCGGTGGCGTGAGCAGGCGGCATAATGGTTGTAGATGGGGTGGACGCAGTGGTGAGGGGAGGTTATGTGGGAGCAGATGGAACAGTGGTGAGGGGAGGACGCAGTGGGGTGGACGCAATGGTGAGGGGAGGCTGCGTGGTGAGGGAGCTACGTGTGGAAGAATTGCATGGGTGGAGTGATGCCAAGGGATGAGGGAGGTAGTGACGAGGTGAGGGGGATGAATAGTGGAACAGGTCGTAGCGTGAAGTCACGGCTATGGACGAGGATCCCAGCTGGAGCCTGGAGTGCAGGAGCTAATGTCGAACGCGGCTCTGATACCAAATGCAACAGAGAAAATTGGACACGAGATCCATATTTGAATAAAAAGATATATTATTAAATTGATAAGATGATTAATGTATTACAAGAGCTCGCCTTTTATAAGGTTTGAGCATGCTTAAGGAAGGGTTACGTCCCTTCAATTAACTAATTTAATAATTTACTGCTTAATTTAATACATCATTAATATTCATAGCATGGTTCATTCTCCTACATCCTACACTTCCATATTTTGCAGCATTCATCCTAATGAAATATGGGTGAAAGGTTTATTTTTTATGGTGCCACATGAGGAGTATGAAACTCCTATATCTCATTTATATGATGACATTATTAGGGCCATTTCTTATTTACATTTGCAGCAACATCCCTTGTTACCTTATGATGAAAAACATCTACATGGATGCACTTATGATGTTCACTTGAGTCACTTGAAGACTCATGATTTTCCTTGCTCCTTGCTTAGTTCAAGTGATATTGGAGGAACTTCATCCACTACTTGGGTGAAGAGATATATGATTGGAGAATTTTTTTATTGGCAGCAACATCCTTTGTTATTTCTTGATGATACACATGTTCATGGATGCACAAATTCTACTTATGTGAGCCCCTTGAAGGCTCATTGTTTTCTTTGCTCCCTACTTGGTTCAGATTTTAGTGGAGGTTCTTCATTCACTTCTTGGATGAAAGAACACATGGACCATTATTTTGATGCATATTACATCCTTTTGGAGCAGCATTATAGGACATGAGATCCTCACCTATGTCATTGGAGCAGATTTGATTGGTCACTTGAAGCTTGTATGCACTTGGGAAATGGTGGTCTACTTACTTGGAGGTATAATCAATTTCATGATTCTTTGATGAGGCACCTCCTTGATGTACCTTTTTATTATGTTGTTATGTACTTTGATGATATATCTTTTGTACTCATGATGTTTGGAAGAATGCATACAAGAAAATGGGATCCAGGAATTCTCCTTCCTGATGGTATGGGTTGGAGAGCACTCCTAATTGTTGGAGTGCAATATAAGCAATGGGACCCTGGGATAATTTTTTAGTCTCATTGGTTTCAAATTTTTTGGGGAAGCAAGTAGTATGGGAGATTGAGTCCCCACTTAATAAAGTGATTTTATTCATAGTAGTGCAACAACAAGCATGGTGGTTCCTCTCTAAAATCTTCATGGAATCTCGAAGACTCAAAGTTGGGCAACTCAGTGGCAACTTCAAGAATTATATAGTGGTATCAAAAAGGGTTTCCAAAGATGAAAGAGGTAAAAGAGTAATTGTGCAAACATGGTTTTGATGGATTTATATAATATTTTGGTTTTTAGTGGTGAGGTCATAGGGAATATCAATATGAAAAAGAAAATCCACATCTCCTTGCTTTTGGAAGAACAAAATTGTAGTGCATGAGTGCCACTACTCATATTTTTAGAAGGGAAGCTTTGGGAAGCAAAGTTTTGGAAAGAAATCAAGTTCTTCAACATCCATGTTTGAAATTGCTTGAGGACAAGCAATATTGGGAAGGGAGGATTTGTCATGTCCCAAAAATTTGCATTGGGTCACAATGGCCTAAACCACTTGGCCATATTCATGATATTCTGTCAAATTGATGATAAGGGTCAAATAATTACCAAGCATGATGTCTAAGTTAGTAATAATATAAAATTAGGTCCAAGTGGAAAATGTGGGTAACATTAAGAGAAAATTCCCAATTCAAAGTTTGTAATATTCCCATCCAAATGAACTATCATGGAGGAAAATTACTAGTTTCCAAGGTTGGGGGTGGAAGCATTAAAAGTTGGAGTAAAGGAGCTACAAGACCCAAAATGACCTTAGACTTACAAATTCACATTAAATGGGTCAATTAAATAATAATACAAATAACATAATGTGGCATTGGACCATGAGGGAACATAAGAGGTTGTGGGACCCACTTGTGGCAAGATTCCCCACTACACTTGGCATGATTCTCTCACCAATTCGAGTTCAAGATGAAGGGTAACATACTTGGGGGATTTTAAGAGGTATTATTCATGGCATGAGTCATGTAAGGTCAAATTGGAGTGGAAGAATAAATCCTATGGAAGAGGAAGATGAATCTTAGAAGAATTGTGACACTTGGGCTAGATTCCCTAGCTTCTATGACAACAATGATGAAGATGCTATGACACCTATGACACAAATCAGACTTGAATGCTAACATTTGACATATATGACATGTCAGGGCTAAAGATATCCTCCAAGAAGGCGCACAAGGGAGTTAGGGCAACCAAAGAGACACTCATTCGAAATGAGGGAAGATGGAGACTAGGAATTGTTGGACAAGTGGCACACATTGGAATCTCTTCCCAACTTGAGTTGGAATGAGTCTCTTGGAACGAATTCAACCAATGGAGGACTTGAGAAGTTTATAAAATACAAGAACAAAGAAGGAGAGTAGATTTTGATCATTTTTTATTTTCATCTTTGCAATTTGGAGAGCTTCTAGCTTGTCCATGCTAGTGGAGTGTTTACTCTACTTGCCTTAGTACCAATTTCGAGGGTGAAAGATTCCCATCCTAATTGGAAATTGGAGAGGCCATTCAGACATTTCATTTGGAGCTAAATTGGAGTTATTAGTTGCAGGTTGAATCTACAGGGCAGCTCGTGGTTCTTTCTTCTACAACTTGTTCTCATCTCTATCACACATTTCCTTGCATATTTTCGCTCTTGGAGGAATTGTGCCTTTGGTGAGATTATGATCTATTTGTGAGAGTCCAAGAATCTCCATTTATTTGTACTCTGATATATATACTTTGTATTTGATGCTCAAAATAATCTCAGGTCGAAATACCAAGTGAAACTATGTAAAAATACCAAACAATGCATAAATGGTGCCATTTTCCCTATATCTTGTTGTTGGAGCTTGAAGAGGCTTTATTTTGATTTGTATTAGTCAATATCTGTGATTTTGTTGATGTATGGAGTGTCATTAATGTTCTGAAGAAGTTTCATTAACATTGCACAAGTCCTTGGAACCTAAATTTCGAATTTCATAACAAGTGGTGAAGTTTACTATCATTTCCCCCGATGCGAAGACATGTATACAAACCTCGGATTTATGGAGTTGCAGAAGCCTATAGAAACTAATTGGTGATGCGTTGGGGATTCCCTTGAAGTAATTTATCAGTAACATGTCGCTGTTCTGAAATTTGGGAAGGTCTTACAGCATTTGGGAAGGCATCTTTGTCCCCTACCCTTGGGGGTTTGAACCTCGAATTTACTAGTAAAATTCCCCAACTTCTCCTGAAGTTAAATGAATGTTGCAGAATTCTTATGATAGTTTATAAGCACCCATGAGGTCCATTTTTATGTCTTAACCATTCATATAAATTCACACCCAATTCGAAATCCTCATGAGTCTTTTGGAGCCATCTACCCTTGGGGGTTTCAACATAGATTTTCCTAGTAATTCTGCCTTTCATCTTCTAATTGTAAATGAAAGTGGCTGAAGTATTTAGAAAGTGTCCAAGCCTATAATATCTACATTAATGTGTCCTATTACACCTCAATCCACTCTAGACACAGTTTGAAACCATTTGGGATCATTTGCAATAGTTTGGGGCTTCACTAGTCCAAGTTTCGAAAATTGACTAAATTGGGGACATTACATAACTCTATCAGCTTGTGCATTTCCTCTTTAACTAATTTTCCTTCTAATATTAAACTGTTATTTACCCTTTCTTCTATCTATTTAATCTTGTCATTCATCTGAATATTTTCTGAAGTATCCACATCTCCTTGATGGGTTGATTTCATTTCTTGGCTTTGTTTTTCCATTGTCTGTAACCTAGTTTCCATTGAATCTAGCTTATTCTCTAGCATTTTTTCCTTGTTGTCTATTTTTTTGAATCCTATCCACCAAGGATGCAAATTTATTAGCAAGCATAGTTTCTAACTCTTTTTGGAATTTAACATTTCTTTCTTCCTCGCTTTTCTCTAATAAATCCATGTGATCGTAAATGTTTTGCACTATGATTGTGCTAGGTCTCCCTTTGACAATTTTTGGTACTTGTAGTGAATTATTCATTTTTGTAAAGTGAGCAATCTATAAATAAATAAATATGGACAAGGAGAGTGAAGGAATTTGTGCACCTGGCTTGCTCCATTTGCGACTTGACCAGATCACTGCAGTTCAAATTTTCAAAAGAAATGGGTTTTCCTTAGCCACAGTCTTGCCCATATCAAAATATCTATAAATAAATAAATAAATATGGACAACGAGAGTGAAGGAATTTGTGAACCTGCTTTTGCTTCATTTGTAGCTCGACCAGATCACTGTGGTTCAAATTTTCAAAAGAAGCAATGTCGCCCTAGTCGCACTCTCACCCAGATCAAAATATTAGTCTCGCTCTTTATTTTTCATTGATTTATATTTATTAAAATTTATTTTTAAATAACTATTATTATTAATATATAGTTTATGCTCTCTCTCTCTCTCTCTCTCTCAATAACTATTATTATTAATATATAGTTTATGCTCTCTCTCTCTCTCTCTCTCTCTCTCTCTCTCTCTCTCTCTCTCTCTCTCTCTCTCTATATATATATATATATATATATATATATATATATATATACACACACACACAACATTAAACACGATATAATATAATAGTGTGGTGTCATAAATTAATTTTTAAGATATAAAACATTTTAAAATTGATTGCACCATGAGTAGCGAGGTGCTCTTCAGCCCAATATGGGGGAGATGTTGTCACTTAACGTACCAAAAATACAAAGTAATTAAAAAATTCATGCCGGCTCATAAAATAAAAATTTAAAACAAATAAAAAGTTATTAAAAATTCCATGTTGCTTTATAAAATAAAAAAAAATAAAAGCCAGCATACATCCATCTTAAATCCATATCTATCAAGCACCGAGAGGGATCGAATTTCTTGAGGTGTAAATTTTTTCTATACTGTAAAAAATTTAAGAATAAAAAAAAATTACCCCTGAAGAAATTGGATTCCTCTCGGTGCTTGATAGATCTTGGTTTAAGATGGATCTATGTTGGTTCTATATATTTCAACATTTACAATATTTATTATTATATATCTATGTGTATTTATTGTTGTATAGTTTTCTTTAGAAGGTGACAAGTTTCAAATATTAATTGAAATTATTCTTTTTAATTTAAAAAATGTTTTTTTTTACTTCTTAAATATATATTATGATTGTGATGGTGGTGGTGGTCGACGTGCCATAATTTTGAAAATTTAAAAGGTATTGTAACAAATTTTTTGAAAGTGATAACTAATGTGGCTATATGTAGGGCAATCTAAGAGAAAGCGTTTTTCATCCTCAACACTCATAGTTTCACAAAGATGACAAATCCTTTTAGCCCACTGGGTTTTACGAATTGTCCAATGGTTCGTCTCATTGTGCAACTCATGAGAGTTCGTTCTTATTTTAGTTATGTTGATTTTATTCTTTACACTAGTTAAAACAAAGATATACTTTTGAAAATACTATCAATATTTGCAAAGTGATATTTTCATCAATCCCCTAATGTTTTAGCCAAGACATGACATATTTATGCCAACCCCGCTTGAACCTTGGTGGTTTTGACTGGAAGTTAAAGCAATTTTAGGAAGCCTATGGTCTCCCATGTTATTTATATTTTTCTTATACAATAGGTACCTAGTCATAGATATGCTCTGAATGAGGGAAAGACCTACTTCTATGAGGAAAATAGGATAGGGCATATTACTTTAATTTTTTTTTTAAGTTATAAAAAAACTTATGGATTTGCTCAATCTTTCTCCAAGATTCTCTAGAGATGTTGCAACTCCAAACTTCACACCTGTACAAGGGAATGTGAATGACGAGAGTCTCAAAGAGGGGTTTCTTTTTTCCCCACATCACAAGTTCTGTTGATTTACAATTGTTTTCAAGACCAAAATAAGCTTTCCATCCTCCATTAATCATTTTTTCTCGATGATGTAGTTCCAATTGAGCTTGTGATGGATATCAATCCCAAGATATTTGTATGAAGTCACTTCCTCCAAGTTTATATTGTCATACAAAAAAATAGTGTAAGTGACCTTATTGGATTAGATTATCATGACTTTTATTTTGTCGGTGTTAACAATCATACCCATACTCGAGAAAAAATCCTTGAGAATACTTAATTGCTTATTAAGATTAGAGGGGCACCTTGCCAGAAGAACGATATCATCAACATAAAGAAGAAGGAAGATGACAATTTTGATTTTAATGTAGTAGTTTAAATGTTAGAATATTTTGATTTTTTTTGAATCACATTTGTTTGGATCATTTTTATCTGAAATCTAGTTAAAAATTAAGAGGAGTTGTTGAAATTGTAATATCAATGGTTGACATTGCATGATTTGAGTGCATTAAAGGTATTTGAGGGTGTTGAATCCATTTAAGCACTCAAAAATGCAATTTCAGCAATGGAAAATTGCAATTTTACCAAAGATTATATATTTGTCGAAAAAAGTCCAAATTGTGTAACATTTAGACTAATTCTAAATTAATAGTCTATTAATTTTACGTTAAAAAACATTGTAAAGACAAAATGTTATTAAAATTGGAGATATAGTCAAATCATCCATAGATATTAGAGAAAAGCAGTGTTTTACTTAATAATAAGCAAGATTAACTTAATAATAAACACCTTTTAGAGATTCCAATTGAACAACAAAATAAACCCTTGAAATTAAAAAAAAAAACATTTTGCACTTGTTATTGAGAACCCCAATATTTGAAGTTTCAAATTCTCCTTCTTCTATCTATAGAGTGTTTTCCATATGTGTGTGTGTGTGTGTGTGTAAGAGTTGGTTCATAGGGTACCCATTGTTACCAGACAAACTAACAGGGCTAGTTCCCATTAAGTAAAAATAAGAAAAGTGATTCAATGTCACCTCGATCACGATTCTAACTTCTTCAGAGCGTCGGAACCTCCAAGGAGAAGTACCCTTTTGTAACCTGTAGAACACTGAGACAACCAAAAGACTATGTTCTCTATACAATTGTTAGTTAGACCAGTGCCTAAATGGATTCAATATGAAGATAACAATTAATCATCTAGTGTAAGTATAAGGTTGATGCATGATCATTATCTATGAACGATCATTCATCACATTCATTAATTAGATATAGCAATTCAAGGCAAGATCACATATCATTTAAGATCTCCTTCGCATTCAATAGATAGCGGCCAACATTAACCATTAACCATTCAAATCTGTAAGTAAATAGTACTCAATAGTTCAAGAGATAATAACCACCTATCAATGGAACATAAGAGATTATTATCAAAGTCAATCTACGAGCATTACATGTAAAAAACCCTTCGCCAATATGTATCATTCATTACATTGAAGTATGAGAGCTATTTACTGTTCACCAAAGGTTATTTAATTGGGGAATTAATCAACTCAAATCATAAGCATATATCAAAATAATGTATAGATGATGACAATACTTGAAAAGATCAAATTATCCACCTATTAAGTGTGAGAGTTCTTGTGTAAATATCCAATACTAATCATGTGTCACCAACTAATCGTAAACAAGTCCAATGGTAACTCCAAATGCATCCAAGTTTAAGGAAGTTTCAAGTATCATTCAAATAGACATTCTTCACTAATAACCTATCTTAATCATCAATTAGGTATAACTAGTCCGGTGTATTGTAGAAGGAAGTATTCAATATTGTTCAATAGGTAACATATACCAATAATAAAAGATCAAACCATTGTCAATTTAATTTAACCTAAAAACCACTATCAGATCTGTATGTGATAACAATTAACACATTAAAGCAGCATAAGTAGAGGAGTGAAATAATCCAATTGAAATCATTTAGCATCATCAAAAAGGATTTCAACAAAAGGATGTAACTTCCCAGATTTGTATGTAAAATTCTGAGTTAAATTGCACAGTAAACTAGCTTATCAATGCACATAAAATGGAGAAATAACTAGGGAATTAACCACAATCAAATATATTAGAGTATTAACTTGGTTTTTTGTTTATGTTTGCAGATGAGCAGCAGTAAGGTAAGAAGACATAGGCAGGGTCTGCAGTAAAATTGCAGACCTGTGTTAAGGTAGCAAAAAGAGAGGCTCGGATGGGGGAGGAGAGAAACGAAAAGGCAAGGGAGATGATAGAAAGAAGAGGAGGAGATGGTTGAGAGAGAACAACGAGGAAAGGGAGGAAAAGGGATAGGTTTCCTAGAGTGTTTTTTAGGTCTGCGTTTTTCAGGGTTTTAGCAAAAATTAGGGTTTTTTAATAATTAAAAAAAAAACAAATAATTCAAATTTAAACGTAAAACATAAAAAAAATCACAAAAACTAAGTTAAAAATAATATTTACAATATGGACAAAATTCAGAAATTAGGGTTTGTTTTTAGGGAGTTTTTGATAATTTTGGGATTTTTAGGGATCCTAAAATTTCGCCCTAGGGTTTTTAGAGACAAATAGGGCAGGACGAAATTATAGGAGGAAGGGCCGAAATTTTAGGGAGGCCAAAAAATGCGAAAAAAAAATTAGGGTTTTTGTCATAAAATTGCAGGCCTAATTATAACCCTAATTCTACCATGAAAATTCAAGTTTAACCTAACAATAATATTTACAAAAATACAAACTCAGAAAATTAGGATTTAAAGGAAAAGTGGGACCTAGGGTTTTTTAGAGAAATCTACCCTAACCCTAGGGCATCAAGGAGGATGGCCCTCCTCTTGAGATGGTGCTTTCCAAGTTTGGAAAGCTAGGGCTTCTTCAAAAACTACAAGGGTTGGTTGATGATGCCCTAGCTAAGACAAACTTTGGAGACCTAAAACTCAAGTTAACAATGCTAGGGTAACTAAAGGCTAGAAAATGACTTATGCTAGGGAAAAATGCAACTCCAATGGCTACCATTCAACCTTGGTTAAGCATACATCCAACATTTAACAAAAAGACATAAAGAGAAAGAATTAGATACCTTATTGTGCATGTATCAAGCAAACAACTCTTAGCATCACCTTATCAAAGAAACAAGATCAAATACTTCAAAGATTTGTCCCCAAACTAGCAAGAATGATCATCCTCAAGAGGTGCACATCACTCAAAGAGCCCTAGTGAGGGAAAAAATCAGAAATAAAAGTGTAATCCCATAAGTTGATATATAAAAATGAAGTGAGGGAAAGTTATTTATACTTTTCACACTCACTTTTATAAAAATAATTAAAATCCAGGCCCACATGCCTTTTTTAAAATGTCAATTTGAAATTAGAAATGTCAACTTAAAATTAAAACAAAAATAATATAAAATAATCAAAGTAGTGGGTAAATTGGGGTGTCCCCAGATTTGACCCACACATGACTAAAAAGGATAAAAATGAGCAAATCGGTCTGTTATGAAGGCCAGACTACGGAGGGGAGTGTCGTCATGCCCCAACTAACCCCAACAAAAGTAAATATCCTTCAATGCCCCCCCTTATCAAGCATAACAGTCTGCTAAGAAGGATGATGTCATCTTCTATAGGAGGGCCCAGAGAGAGGGCACTGGTGAGATGGAGGGACATGAGGGTACTGGAAATGCTTTGGAGGATAAAAATGTGTCTCTGTGTTGAAAAATATTCCACTAGAGTGGTGGAACAGAGTTGGGGTCATGTGACCCAGTGATCCACCTTGGAAGCCCCAGACACCAACCTCAGGGCTTCAAACCCTTTTATGAGGCAGTCAACAATGCCACTAAGCCATAATACTTCCAAGAGAGAAATCAGAGGGTTTGGACATAACCCTACTTAGAAAAAGCTGGCTAAACGCCCCTCCTGGCGAGAAAAATGACACCCTCTCCCTGGGGCATCTTTGCAGGTGCGCTGGTACTGGTACCATCGTAACACCCATCATGGAGTTATTTATGCCCAAACTCTTTTCTTCAAACTTAGGAATTTCCCAGCTTTGTTTCAGCACCCGAGGTCATGTGGCATTGCCTTTCCTTGGTCATAGGGTCTTGGCCAACCTATGTTAATTTTTCAATAATTTCATTCAATAGGATCACTAAGAGAATAACATGCACAACATAAAAATCATAAGAGACAATGGACACAAAGCATTTCACCGGGGAAAACCAAGAAGGTGAAAAACCCCACAACTTCCTCAGAGATAGAATCAACACCAATACAAGGATCACAAATATCAAACCCAAAAATATAGATGTCTTCAGCAGCTACTCCTCCTCCACTTGTGTGCACTCCTCTCTCTCAACTATGCGAGTTGGACGAGCGAGTGAATGAGTGAAATGAAAGAGACACACTCTCTATTTATACACTGGCTTGACCTGCCTTTAACCCTAACTGGGCCAACTTCCTAAGGAGGCCTAATAACCCATCCACATGACTCATACAGGGCCAACCCCACCAAGGTGGTGTAATAACCCATCAAATACAAATGACGACACTTACAATGTAACTTGCGACACTTGCAAATACAAATGACGACACTTCCAATCAGAGGAATAATACATCTCCGTTGGGGATACAATAAAGTACAAATGTAATACATACAATATACAAGTGAATGTCTTTCGAAGTTACAAATACATCAACACTCCCTCTTAACTAGGAAGGTATTCTCTTGACATAGGTCATCAATACATATAGGCACAAGTCTTCAATTTTGGAGCTAGATCATCATCACTGGATCATGGAGCATCATCATCACTGCTGCTGTACTCGTCATCTCAATCACTGGTGTTATCTCTCAATTTGTCTTGTCATAGGAAGTTCTACAGAGCCAACCCTTTTTCATGTTGGTTGTAGGCCTAGCCTCTTGTAGGTCTTCATCATATCTGGCCATCCTGTGGAATCCTCAGGTCTGATTACGTGTGTCAACAAACCTTGAAAGAGCATCCCAGGACTTTTACGAGCTTACTGCTCAACCTATCAGATCTCTTAGGATCTTTTACATGCGACCTTCACAAAACCTTAAAAGAGTATCTTGCAACCTGCAAGATCTCTAAAGAGCATACCAGGATCTTTTACGTGCCTAGCACAACCTGTCTAGATCTCTAGGATCTTTTACATGTGAACTCGCAAAACATTAAAAGAGTATCTTGCATCCTGCAAAATCTCTAAAGAGCATCCCAAGATGTTTTCCGTGCCTAGCACAACCTGTCCGGATCTCCAGGATCTTTTCTATTCGACCCTTGCAAAACCTTAAAAGAGTATCTTGCATCCTGTAAGATCTCTAAAGAGCATCCCAAGATCTTTTGCGTGCCTAGCACAACCTGTATGGATCTCCAGGATCTTTTCTATGCAACTGCACAATCTATCCACGGCCACGGAGTATCAACCTGATACTCATTATCATACTGATCATCATCGTACAGACATCATCATGATGCACATCATCATCACATGATCACCCTGATCATATACATTGCATCATCTCGATGCACATCATCTGGAGCATCGTCCTGATGCTCATCATCATCACATGATCCTGCTGATCATATACATAGCATCATCCCGATGCACATCATTTGGAGCATCGTCCTGATGCTCATCACCATCACATGATCATCTTAATCATCATCATAGTATCGTCCTGATGCATATCATCTAGAGCATCATCTTGATGCTCATCACACAATGCTTACATCCACAGCCATGGGAAGGATCCTCCTACCACCATGCTTGGAATGGCTCCTGCAAATGTGTCTCATCACTTCCTCTTCGAAGTATCTTATATCTGAAGAACACCAAGCCTCTCTCTAAAGTACTTGAACTTCACTCTAGCTAGTGGTTTGGTCAACACATCTGCAATCTGCTCATCTGTCGCAACATACCGGAGCTTCACTGCTCCTCTATGCACCATATCCCTGATATAGTGATATTTGATCTCAATATGCTTCGACTTGTCATGGAACACCGGGTTCTCTGACAACTTCACACAACTATGGTTGTCACAATAGATACAAGTAGCATCCAACTGGAGATCAAATAAATTAGACTGTAGCTTCCTTAGCCATACTGCCTCACAACTAGCCGAACAAGCTGCGACATACTCTGCTTTGGCTGTACTCAGTACTACGCAGGATTGCTTCCTGCTAAACCAAGAGATCACACCTGATCCCATATTGAAGCAACGCCCTGAAGTGCTCTTCCTATCTGTAACACTTCCTGCCCAATATGAATCAAAATAACCCTCTAGGTTAAACTTTTCATTTGCATCATACCTAAGCCCATAATCAACCATATCCTTCAGGTACCTCAGAATATGCTTTACAGCAATCTGGTGAACATGTCTAGGATCTGTCAGAAACTGGCTCAAGGTGTTCACCGCAAAGAAAATATATGGTCTCGTGTTCGTTAGGTACATCAAGGACCCAATCATCTGACGATACATCATGGCATCAATCAACTTTGATGAAGCATCACTCAATAGCTTCAAGTTCGATGCCATAGGTGTGGCCATGGCCTTGCAGTCCATCGCCTAGAACCGCTTCAGGATCTCTACTGCATACTTCCCTTGTCCAAGGAAGATTCCATTTGCACTCTGCCACACCTCCATACCTAGAAAGTAATGCATCATACCCAAGTCCTTCATCTCAAACTCGACAGCAAGCTTTCTCTTCGTATCAGCAATCAACCCAATCTCACCTGTCACACATAGGTCATCTACATACAGTAGGAATATCACTGGATTGCCTTCGTCAACCTTGTAGTAAAGGTTGGAATCCGCTTTACTCTTGGTAAAGCCCAAACTGGATAGGAAGCTATCTATCATGCCGTACCATGTTCTGGGTGCTTGCTTCAAGCCATACAAGGCTTTCTTCAATCTGCACACATATGACTCCCTGTCATGTGTCTCAAAACCAAGTGGATGCTCCACATACACTTCCTCTTCGACTACACCATTCAAGAAAGTTGTCTTGACATCCATCTGTTGTATCTTCCACTTCATTACTGTAGCCAGAGCAAGTACTATTCTGACGGAAGTGTATCTAGCTACAGGTGCAAAAGTCTCTTCATAATCTATCCCCTCTTTCTGGGAGAAGCCACAAGCCACAAACCTTGCCTTGTATTTCTCTATGCTGCCATCTGCAGCATGCTTGATCTTATAGATCCACTTGAAAGTCATAACAGACTTCCCTTCTGGTCTTGGGACCACATCCCAAACATCATTCTTCATGATCGACTGATATTCCTTGATCATGGCATCCTTTATTGTATCCCGATTCCTGGGAACTTTAGATTCTTCAATATTTTCAATAGATAGTTTTCTTGAACTTCGTTGCTGGAACAAATGTTGTAGTCCTTCTTTTGTAGGTGATTGTACATGATCTTTCCTACAAGTCAAATTCAATTGCATGATTAGAAACTTCTCATAGTTTTCAGAACAAATTCTTACACATAAAGGCGTATGTCATACAATCATGCAATTATTTTAGCCAATGCTTCAATGCAACATTCATCCATATCTCGTATTCATACGGTAACTTTCTAGATGCCTTCCATCTCTACCAGAACATTGTTAAGAGTTTGCACTACTCCCAACATGTCAGCAAAGAGGTTTCATTCTAGATAAGTAGCAATGGAATGTTGTACAGTGCCATAGGCCACTTACCTATCACATGCATATTAGTAGTATACTGTCCATTAATGCAATTATGCATAATACACAACCTAAGTCTAGGAACATAAGTATATACATCATTGAACAATATAATTTAAACAATCAGATATACAAGAAATGACAATTCAAATACTTATCTTTGTTTAGTTGTTGGGTGGACTCCCTCTCAATCTTTGCTTCCTTGCAGGAGCTACTGGAGTCTTTGATAGTGTGCACCTTAACCAATGCTGAAAGTCGATGAGAGGTTCTTCCTTTATGCAACTCCATTCTTTTGTGGATTGTAAGGAGCGGTCAACTCCCTCTTAATCCCTGAATCACTACATAACTTCTTGAAGTCTTCTGAAGTGAATTTTCCACCATTGTCGGATCTAAAAGTCTTGATCTTCTTTTCAGTGTGGTTTTCTATCAAGGCTTTGAATTCCTTGAATTTGTTGAATACTTCATATTTGTTCTTCAAGAAATAGATCCAAGTCTTCCTAGAGGAATCATCAATGATAGAAACATAATATACATACCCACTGGATGACATTGGACCGCATACATCGAAGTGGATAATTTCCAAGATTCCTTTCGCCTTGCTTTCACTGTGTGGAAATGTATTTCTTTGTGTTCTTTCCTTTTGCACATCCTTTGCAAACACCTTCATGCTTTGACTGGATTTCAGGAAGACCCTCTACTTCTTTTCTTGCAATTGGTAGTGCTCTATAGTGCACATGAGCAAGCCTTCTATGACAAAGTTCACTTGGCTCCATGGATTCATGTACCATGGCATGTTCAGGTTGTCCCTTCAATTTTTACAATCCTCCCTCTTGCTCTCCAATCACTACTGCATCATCTATGGTCTTGCGTTTTGGACACATGAGTACTTGGCCATCCATAAATGCAACTCTCATTCCATTTGCATCCAAAGATGATATGGAGAGAAGATTCTTCTTGAGTCCAAGTACATATAGAACATCTTTCATTTTTAAAGACTTCATAGAGTCTAACTTGTAGGAGGCTTCACCACTTCTTTTTATAGGATATTGATAGTCATCCCCAAGTTTCACCTTGTGAGGTGACTCATGTTCAGATAGGCCCATAAGAGATTCTTTGAATCGTGTTATATGTTTAGAAGCCCCAATATCAATAAGCCAATCATTACACCCATGTGTAACAATACCTGTGAGAGCAGAGATTAGAACATATTCTTCATCACTTGAAGAGTCTTCACTTTCTGCCCTAGTCTTCTTCCTGGGAGGTTCATCATCTTCAGCAGCATGAGCATGATATCTCTTCTTGTTGTTGTTGAAGTCTTGATTATTCTTGGGACATTCTGAGGCATAATGTCCCTTCTCATTACAAGAGAAGCATCTAATGCGAGAGAGATCTTTCTTCTTTTGATGGAAGTGAGAAGATTTCTTGTGATGAGATTTCTCCCTCTTGAACTTACCTTTCTTGGTGTGTGTTGTGAGAGCTTGGTCTTCACTTACCATCTTCTCTTCTTGGGCCACAATCCTAGCTTCTACTTGTGAGCATTCCTCCCATATTCTACTGAAGGAGATCAATTTATTTCTTGCACAAATACCTTGGATGAAGGAGTCCCATGACCTAAGTAGGCCATTCAATGTGGTCATTACAATTTCTACATTCTCCACTACTTCATCCACAACTTCAAGTTGTTCTTCGATTTGAGAGACCTTAGTAAAGTAGGATTGGATGGTCTCTCCATTCTGGATCTCTACCCCTTTCAATTGGTTCCGCAGAGTCATCTTCCGATCTATGTTCTTTCCTTCAAACAACTTGGTCAAGGAGTCAAACATCTCCTTAGGTGTCTTTAGGGAAGACACATGGGGAATGAGATGGTCTTTGATAGAATCAACAATGATTCTCTTGGCCTTGACCAAGTTCTTCTTGTGTAAGGCCTTAGCCTCATATCCCTCTGGAACTGGAACCTCTTCTTTTATGTAGGTGTGCAATTCATTCTCTTCTAGGATTAACCCAATCTTACACTTCCATGCTAAAAAATTATTAGCCCCTTCAAGCTTATCCTCAAGCTTGGTGTGGTGAGACATCTTAATGAGAAACTCAAATGGAAATAAAATATTTAGATCTTACCACTTAAATGCTGAGAATTGGATGAGCAAGCTAGTGTGGAAATTCCAAAATTTGACCTTCCAGAATTGACTGTAATGTTTCTAGCGTAATTCAGAAATTTTGGATCCCCAGGGTCTAAAACTTCATCTTGTGGTAGCTTGTCCTGTTATCTTTCCAACCCCATAGGTTTGAGCTCAATTGGATTCTCCAATAGATAGTTATTCCAAGTGTCGTAACGTGACCTGTTTATGGGATGAAACAGGATAACGAACTTGTACAGAGTGCCACGTGTCACTGGTTCAACTTAGGCCTTTGAAACCCGGACCTGTGAAACTACAGTCTGTTCTCTTACTGACACTTTTTTACAGAATTTCATTTGGAGCTTCCTATCCCAAGTTATGACCTTTTTCCCTAGGTCACCTGTTTATGACTGAGATCTGGAAGAGGCATAAACCCTAATTTGTACGGATCATAAATAAGAAAGTACAACGAATAAAATTCTGTTCTTTGGAGACAAGGTACAGTAAGATGTTATATTCGGCCTGTAAATGTTTCAGATCCTGAACCTTCGCAGAAATGAAGTTATAGTGAAAGTGCCAAGATGACTAGGTTTTGCTATTGCAAAGCCCTTCTCTAGTCTAGCCTCCTCTTGCCTTTGATGACCTGTGGAAAGAAACCCAAAAAACAAGAAGCCCTAGCTTCTTCTGCTACACAATGTCTTCTTCTTAGGTTAGCTCTGATACCATGTTATTTTTTCAATAATTTCATTCAATAGGATCACTAAGAGAATAACATGCACAACATAACAATCATAATAGACAATGGACACAAAGCATCTCACCGGGGAAAACCAAGAAGGTGAAAAACCTCGCAACTTCCTCAGAGATAGAATTAGCACCAATACAAGGATCACAAAGATCAAACCCCAAAAGATATATGTCTTCAGCAGCTACTCCTCCTCCACTTGTGCGCACTCCTCTCTCTCAACTATGCGAGTTGGATGAGTGAGTGAAATGAGAGAGACACACTCTCTATTTATACATTGGCTTGACCTGCCTTAACCCTAACTGGGCCGACTTCCTAAGGAGGCCTAATAACCCATCCACACGATTCATACAAGTCCGACCCCACCACGGTGGTCTAATAACCCATCAAATACAAATGACGACACTTACAATGTAACTTGCGACACTTGCAAATACAAATGACGACACTTCCAATCGGAGGAATAATACATCTCCGTTGGGGATACAATAAAGTACAAATGTAATACATACAATATACAAGTGAATATCTTCCGAAGTTACAAATACATCAACAGCCTACACCTACTACACCAAGACTACATATCTACACGTAAGGTCTACCCATAACTTTGCCTTCAATTACAAACCATTAAATGGAACTAAGTCCTACTTAAACAAGTTCATTCAACGGTTTGACATGCATCCAACCACAATATTTAAAACAGCCTAGCAATATTTAACAAGATTCAACAATTAGCTAATGTAAACAATTAACCAACATAAAGCATCACAAGAAATATAATAGTATTCATCTTAGTAAACAAGCCACGATACACATGCACATGTACAAGCGGCACCCAAGCCGGATGCCTTAAGCTTTATTTATGAGAAGAATGGTTACAATATACAACAAGGGAGAGAAACCACTTGCCTACCACTATTTTACATAAGTACAAAGACTCTAAGGAAAAATAGCCTTCTACCAATGTCTAATAGTCATATAAAACCAACCCTTGACCTATATGCATGCTTCCTGTAGGTCTTGTTCAACTCTTCATTTTTCACTCAGTTAGTGCAAATTTTCCATATTGTGCAAAACCCAAAACTTAGCACAATAAAAAATCTCACTCTAAACTTGTATGAATGAATCACTTGCCAAAGATGATGCCTTGCCCTCTTTAAGGCATCCACTATATATCTGAGTCTAGCCAAAATCTTGCAAACCTCCCTAAGTCTAAGTGGACCCAAGCATCCACATCCAAATCAATTGTGCCCTCATAAACTGTATACTAGCATCCATCTCCAATGGCGTCCTGCCCATTGTGCCACATGATCGTAAGTACATTTGATATTGAAGTGCCCACAAGTTCACCCAATGCGTCTACGTCTGTTGCAACTGTGTATGGAAAGTGCATTGATCACAGATACACTCATCACAAGTGTGCTCGACAGGTGCACCCATCACATTTCCATTTTTCACAAGTGTGCCCAGTAGGGACACCCATTGCAAGTGTGCCTAGTAGTGCATCCGATAAGTTATGCCCAGTTATTGCATTTGACAAGGTGCCTCCAAGTGCACCAAGATGTATTGCACCCAAGTGCAACCAGAAGTTCCATCCACTAGGTGCACAAATCCAACATCCATCCATGTGATGTGTGTCCAAGTGCTCCTAGTCGATGTGCATCCAACCAAGTGCACCCACTTTGCCCTCCCAACCAATGTGCGTCCATCTAAGTCTGCCCAAGCCACATATAAGCCAATTTGTTCTTATTGCTACTTCGTTTATCATGCATAGTGGATGCCTACGAATGAGGTTGTCTGCAACAACCTTCTCTACCTCTCTAAGTTCCCTCTAACCTTATCATGGTTTCTCCAACTAATGTGAGTTGCCAATGTCTACGACATGCTCGTTGTGTGCCTTGTCGACGAGAGCACCTCAAACTCAACTCATTTAGCATCAACCTCATGCTATGTATGTCTATGTCGAATAGCGACCACCAAGGTGATCATGCAGTGGAGGTTCCCAAATACCCTTAAGGCTAGGGCCCTACAGTACCCCTATAAAGACAAAATCACACACACACACACACACACACATTGATTTTTAAACAAATAAATTAAAAATATATATTTAAATGTATGATTTCTTATTAATATTTTGTCAATTAAGTCTAGCTTGAGTGGTTGTGGGATGGAGTGTTATCCTTTCCACCTAAATTCTATTCTTATAAGTGACATATTGAGCTTCGTTAATAAGTATATATTGTGTAGTAATTTTGAAAGATACATATTTATAAATTGAGCATTAGTGAATGAGAAGACATGGAATGTATATTATAAATCATTGAATCGTGATAAATGAAATAACTACTAATCAATATTTATATGTATTCATTAAATTGAAAATCAATTAGGTTTTATGATTAATAGTGACACAATTTTTTTTATTTTTATTTATATATATATATTCCAATAATATTTTAAGTTGTAATTTAATTTTAATGTAGTATTTAATCATAACCTTAATCATGTTCTTCTTAGAAAGAATGAGTTTCATGTAAACCATAAAAGTCATTAAAACATCTTCACTTTGTCTCATAGCAATGCATGTTAAAGGAGATAGTTAGAGTTTACTCAATAAATATGGGTTTGATGCTAGGGAGAAGAAAATAAAGTTTCCTAAGTTTTGAGAAAAAAATAACATCGTTTAAGAAAATTTTGATCTGAATTGATATGCATTGGTAATGGCAATGCAACATCATACAATACATCTAATTATATTGTTTAAGGAATGTGAACTATTACGCATTATTATGCATTGATAATGGTAATGCAAGATGATACATTACATCTAATTATATAGAAGAAGTCCAATTCGGATTGGTGTAGGTAGAAGATTAGTATGCACATAGAAGCACTACCTTTAGCATGGATCAAGTGCTCCTTCAAAATGTCTGACATAGATTTGTGGCATGGGAACAATTTTGACTTAGTATAGTGGAAGTGACAGGGTGCATATTGATGTCATAGATATAAGCTTGACTTCATAAATCACTTTGATCACTGGGTAGTTAGGTGTTTACATTATTTTTATGAAGAGGACATGAAATACTTGGTTAGCTTTTATCATTCAATTAATAATCTATCAATATGGAATAACCTCACCCATTCAAAGCTAATGCAAACGTGAGGTTAGATTAAAATTGTGTGATAGAGACCGTTGTGAATTGGAATATCGTAAAAAATGAGCCAAAGGTTGTAAATCTGATTGTAAACCATAAATTTAAATTAATGTCTTGTAAAGGCCCAAAAAGTTATAGAGTAAATTTGAGAAGTCATTTGTGATTAATCATATTGTTTTGTATGGTAAATGTTGTTTACAATTTTTAAGTTAACACAACAATATTTTTTTTTTCAAATCCTTTTTAATAATCTACTCATGGTGAATGTCTTTACCATTTAAGTTTATGGTCTTCTCTGTTTAATGATTAATAATTATGTCTTTACTATTCAAGTTTATGGTCTTTTGTGTTCAATTATTTAATAATTTTCATGGTACTTTTAAGTTGATACACAATACAATTTTGTTCTATTAGTTTGACATTGTTCATGAAATGATTGGCTTAGATTTACTAAAATGCTTATTTATAAAAGAGGTGCATTATTTTTGCAAGAAAATCTTTAGACTTTATTTAGAGTGTTATTAAAAATTGTTGAATGTAAGTAATGGGTAACTAAATGTACTGCTAATTCTTTTCTCTAAAATATGTGTATGGGTAAATCAATGAAGATGGGTAATACTTTTTGGTTAAAAGTGGGTAAAATTTCAATATTTTACTTATTTATTAAGATTTCGACATGCAACAAAAAAACATATTGTAGGGAATTATTTGTCTTTTGAGCTATATATATTCTTAAATAATAATATCATTTAAGGTGTCAAAATTGCATTTAATGAAATATTTGTTCTTGTAAATTTTAGGAAAAGTTAACAAGTGACTTTTGCGTGTTTGTGCGCATGTAAAATAATTTAGTGATTAATGTATAATTTTTGAAAAAAATATAAGAATGTAATCTACGCAAAATGCATTGGGCCCCACTTATTTTTTAAAATTTATTTTGGAAAATTATATTTTTATTAATTTTTGAAACTGACCATTACAAATTGTAATCGTCAATCTACACATGTCTGTGCACGTAATTTTTTTTTTAACTGATTACAAAAATTGAAAAACCAAAAATACCATTTTGAAGAGGACATGTCGATGAGGGGCATATATATTATTTGATAATTTTTCGTTGTGTACTTTTTATGTTGTTGATTTTTCTTTGAGTTGTTTCGAAGTTGTGGAAATGGTTTTTAAGTGTAAGTTTGAAAAGAAAAGAAAAAATCACATGAAGCCAAAAACCCATAAATTATATGTCAATGGATAGATGATTTGTTGACTAATTCAACGACATGAAGTCCACCAACTAAGTTGCATCCCACGATAGGGTTTATGCTTGGCAAAGTGGCCAGTAAAATCAAATCTATAAAAAAAGGGGTTAAAGGCCTGTTTTTAAAGCCCTTGATCGAGCTAATATCTCGATCAAGATATTAAAAACTTTCAATCGATTTAATAGCTCAATCGAGGTCTTAAAAACTCTCATTCAAGGTTTTAAATGCATTTTTAAATACTTGTAATGTCCCCTTCACTAAATCCAACCAACGAGAGGGGACATTAACTAACTATGGGCTTCTAAATTTCATCCAATGGCCATATTACGAATTCATAACATTTAAAATATGTGTGCAAATGCATAATAAAAATACACAACAGAAATAGACTCCATCCACACACAAAACACATGCATTTACAAGCATAATTATCACACGCATAATAATAAAATCATTGCACATTAGATACAAACATAATGCTTATCTTTAACAAAGAAGATCCAAGCAACTAGTTTTGTAAGAGCAATTTCCCACCCAACCATAGGCAATTTTTTCAGTATATACTCTTTCTGCTGAGAGGCCACCCCCAAGCTAGGCTATAAGGCCACCACAACGAAGGAAACACCTATAGGATTCTCTCTTTAAGCCCACAACCCATTTTTCTCTCTATGCTTAGCCAAATGCTCATTCAATGCTCTACAAGGATCTCACTCACCCAAACAACACAAAGAAGACATTTTCCTTCACTTATCCACAATTCCCTTAGTAAATCCAACCCTTACAGTGCTTGCTAGTGTGTGCAATAAGAGTCCAACCAGTTGTATGTTGTTGGAGAACCTCCTATAGCATAAATCATGGATTCTCAAGGATCTATGAGTAGAAACTCAATGGGTAAAGGTTCCTAACTTTCCCAACCTCTATGCTCTCCTACAACCATCTATTTTTCCTTCAAATATGCAGTCCTTCTCTAAATTCAAATTTATGGGTTAAAGCACGGACTGGTAATAGTCATGAACAACAATAGGAAACTCTACGTGGTGTAGATATGTATGAGAAAATGACAGGATGAGTGTTGAATCCAAGGGATGTGAGATAATGGTGAAGAGACAATTGACATAGCTTTTGACCATAGAAGAAAGGACTTATGACATTTGACAAAATTGTCAGAAAAATGCATTCACCCACATGCTTCAATAACTGAATGAAGTGACTTTTTCCACCAACCTCACACACGCATTCAATGGTTGGATTTAATAGACAAGAGAAAATAATTGGTTCATTTAAAGCACATGGAAGAATTTGGATGAATTCTAAGGTTGACAATTGGCAGCAAAGGATTTAGTCTCCCATGGGCCCCCTTTCCTCTTCTCCACTGGTGGAATCATAGCCCCTCTAGTGCTCTTTACACAACCATCTTGGACAATTTTATTATTTTCCAACATAATATTTACATATATTTCGAATTTGCATGATAAGCCAAACACACTATCCAAATAAAAATATTTACATCATACATGCCTAGCCATTCACTAGTTGGACCTTGGCCTTGAACTCCACACCAGGAATCCATATTAGCAAATTTAAATCATTTACATTATGTTGATTAAGTACATTCCAAGTCAAAACTAGAGGTATTACAATCCCCTCCCCTTGGAATAACACCGTCCTTGGCGTTTGCTCAAAATTAGAACAAAAATGGGTATGCCTCTTTCATGGCATCTTCCAACTCCCATGTAGCCTCATCGGGACCAAAGTGATTCCATTGCACATTTTCATGTTCAATGGCTCGGTTTCGGAGCAATGTTACATTCATTTCTAGGATGCATAGTGGCTCGGTTTGAAACTCTCCCTCGGGTTCCACTTGGATCACCAATCAATCACATGGTTAGGATCATGTACATATTTCTAGTGTTAGCAGGCAATGCAATTCTATATGCAACTGGCCTTATCCTTTCAAGCACTCCAAATATTGGACCACAATATATTGGTGATAGATTGGAACCACTTCCAAGCTTCAAAGAGCTTTTCCTTGGCCTCATTCTGATTTAAACATGATCCCCAACATAAAACTCCCTATGCACTATGTTCTTAGCTGCTTGTTTTTTTTTAATCTCGGGATGCTTTTAAATTCTGCCTAACTTTTTCAATCTCCTATTCCAAGTCCTTAAGCAATTTTGGTCCAAGTATAATTATGTTCACTAGATTATCCCAAGTCATTGGTATCCTGCACTTTCTGCCATACAAAGCTTCAAATGGACTCATGCCCAACGAAGCTTGCTTGTCATTGTTATATGAAAACTCTACCAAGTTTAGATAATCTTCCCACTTGGATGGTTTTTCCATCTCTTACATGTGAAGCATGTCTTCAAGAACATGATTTACTCTTTCTATTTGTCCATTTTTTTTTTATGGTAGGCAGTCCTAAAGTTTATCTGTGTACCCAAATATGCAAAAATACTTTTCCAACAATTTGAAGTAAATTTGGTATCCCTGTCTAAAATTATTGCCTTAGGCAACCCATGCAATCTGAAAATTTCCTTCATGAAAATCTTTGCAATGGAAACTATTTTATATGTGGATTTAATCGATACAAAATGTATTTCCTTAGACAATTTATCCACCACAACCATGATGGAATTATGTTGTCTCGCAGTTATTGGAAATCTTGTAATAAAATCCATGGAAATCACTTCCCATTTCCATTCTGGAATTGGAAAAGGATGCAATAAACATGTTGGTTGTTGATGTTCAACCTTCACTTGTTGACATTTCATACAGTACTTAGAAATATACTCAGCGATGTCCCTTTTCATCCTCGGCCAAAAATATTATTTCCTGGCTGTAGCAATTGTTTTCTGGTATACTGGGTGACCAGAATATGGCATTTTATGGATTTCATTCATAATAATTCTCCTCAAGCATTTGGAATACAAATTTATGTTTTCATAAGTAAGAAGTCCATCATCCTCCAAATGATACCCTTCATCCCTCTTTTCAAAATGATGCTGCTATAATGTATCTTTTATTTGCACATATCTTCAGCAAGATAATTAACAATATGTTGCATCAAATCTGATTGGAAAATGTTGATGGTTGCCACATGCATTTCATGCATATTTTTGTTGAGTTCACCAATCACTTATTTTTCTTCCCTTTTATGTGTTTGATCTCAAAATCAAATTCACATAAAAATTCCAACAATCTAGCTTTCCTGCCATTTAGTGTTGGTTGCTCAAACAAATATTTCAAACCATAATGGTCTGTCTATAGCTCAAATTTTCTACCCATTAAATATTGCCTCCAAATCTTCAAAGCATGCACTATGGATGCAAGTTTCAAATCATGGTTAGCATATTATGTTCACGCTCTTTCAATTTTCTAGACTCATAACACACCACATGATTGTGATCTTGCATAAGAACTCCCCCAAATCCCCGTTTACATGAATTTGTACACACCACAAAGTATTTTTCTAGGTCTGTGATTTTTAAAATTGGAGCACTTGTAAGAAGCTTCTTCAACAACTGTAAGCTTTCTTCACATTTCTGTGTCTATTCAAATTTTATTCCCTTCTTTTGCAAAGAAGTGAAGGGGTGTGCAACCTTGGATAATCACTCGATGAACCTTCTATAGTAACTAGCATATATATATATATATATTTCTCAAACATCCAAATATATTAGTCCAATCTTGTTTGCATTTCGTCAAGTAAGAAATGGATACATTAACATGTATACTTATTTTTAGTCGACATATTAACCTCAACTAAATACTTAACAACATAAATCAAGGATACCTTCAGGCTTTCATTAGTGTAATATTACCTTTATCTAACACAAGGTTTGTACATTAGTTAATTGCTAACTATTCAAGTATAAGGGGAGTAGTTTGACAAACCCTTGTAGTCCTTCACATAAAGGATATTTGCCTCACATTCACTGTATTTCTTCTTCCATTGCAAGGGTCTAAATAATCGGTTACAATTATTAATAATAAACACAACTTAATGGATTTCTTAATTAGAGAATAAATATATCCATGATTAAGGTACCGAATCAAGCGAAAGGGGTACTTAACATTCCCAGGAGAACTAGGCACATTATTGACCCAATGTTTATATAGTATCCTTTTCTCATGATAAAGGAATAGTTAATTGAATAGTTCTAACAATCTCTACTTTTTATTAAATAGTTAGCAGGCATCTATGATTACTAACTTGCTAACATATCAAGTTCTTACTCTTAATAGAACATTCTTCCCCTAAAGGATTATTTTATAAGACAATGGTTGATTAGTTATTTACTAATGTCACATTTCAACATGTGAAACATCTAGGTATAAATATATTCTCTGTCAAGCTTAGATTTAACCATAAAACTTCTCTTTTCATTTATACACATCATACTGATTGTAACCTTTAATAAGATTCATGTACATGTAATAAATATGTGTTAACATACCATGTTAGCTCCTAAATACTTCCTTTCTTTTTACAATAATCCATTTAATAAAAAGGGCTAGTTAGACCTTATAAAAATACATATAATTATAACATGACCAAGGTCACTCATACCTATCAACTAATTGTGCATACACCTATTTACCATAAGTGAGCATAATAATATAAGTTTTAGCATACGGATGAAACTACATACAGAAGGAAAGTAGTCATAATAAGATACCAACCAACCATTTAAGTCGTTTACAATATTCATGCATCCTTTAGACATTCCCATGGTATGAATATTCACTATTCATTACACATAAAATTTTAAACTATGTCCTAGAATATATGTAACTTCTTTTGTATTAAATAATATGCATAACCTCTTTCAATATATTTACAAAATACATATAACTTTAAATAAAACTAATACAACTTGAAAAGCCTTTTCACTCTAACATAATATATATACATATAAATGCTAATTCTCATTAATATATGTAAAAGGGTTTCTTTAATCTTTAACACACTTATTAAACCATGCGGGTTTCACTTAAAGCTAGCAACCTACATGAAATCCATTTATATAGTAAGCCTAGCTATATTTGGGCTTTCACTTTTACTCTAGAAATAACATATATATTTTTAAGGTATACATCAATTTATTCTAACACCATACACCAAAATATAAATAAAATACAATACTACTCTCTCCCTCTCTCATTATATATATATATATATATATAAACCATTTTAACTCTTTTCATAATCCAACGCATAACCTTTAATCCAAATAACGATATCTACAAGCTAAACTACAACTTAACAATCATAAGCTATATTACATAATATGCATATAATTAAAGTAGTTTATTAGCAACTACTCGCTAACCAACATAACCCTATCCATACACCATAACCGAAGGTAGGTAGAAGGCATCGATTAGAAGCCAAGAAAACTAAAAAGGGACATCCAAGCGTTAAGGGACATAAAATTCCTCTATTAAAGTAAACAACGAATTTTGAACCTTCTTTTCAGAAATACATTCATTATTATAGAAAAAGCGATCTGATCCGTCTATTGGTAGTTTTTTTTTTCCAGCGAAAAAATCACCTTCCTGCTATTCCGAAGGAATCAAGGAAAGCTTGAAAGACAATCATTACAATAGGGCTCAACAAGAGCATCATGTCACTTACAAGAATTGAACCTAGGTGGGGAGGGTAACAATCTTTCCTCCCAACCACCCAAGCTACAACCAATGGACAGGTCTATTGGTAGTTATAGTCATTCGGTATAGTAATAACAAATTTCAACATTTTTGTAAGAGATTCGAACTTGTTAATAAAGATTTTAAAATATGGATGCATAAAGAAACGGTGTATCCTTTTATATATATATATAGCCGTATCTTTGATTTACCCACAAAGAATTAGTTTAACAGAATCAATTCCATAATTGCTCACCAATACAAATACTTATAACAATCGATTTCACCATAATTTGAACCGTGACAACTTATGTAATAAAAATAATTGCAGAATGATCTACCAAATCGATATCATCATTTTCTTCATAAGTATATTATCTGAACATTACCGACATAGTTCACCATATGTATAAAAACAAACAACAATATCCGAAAAATACCTTGCGCCATTGTTATTCCTCTATTCACATAATAGAAAGATACTTACTTGAGGGAAATGGGGAAACACACTTGGAGATTCAGTTACTTCCAACCATAGGAGAGGACATCAATCCGCTCTCCCAAATCCACCCTCGAGTTGGATCACCACCATGAACGACTAAATATCAAGCAAATCTGAACACAACACTCTCTCTCCAAGAATCTGTAGCAGATCAAGTGATGGACTTAAAATCAACAAGAGAAATACTAAACAACTTGCCCTCATAGCAACAATTTCTCCATGCACAACACTATTATCTCCGTGCACCAATTTATAGTTTTTGCCCAGGTCTTGTGCCATCTCAATCAAATCTCAATCAATCCTTTACTCCCTATGATTTAGGATCTTGTCTGGTGGTTGAGCTTTTAGATTGGATTTGATTGATAAAATGTCTCTTGCTTTCTTTACACTTGTTCTTTGTCTCATGGTGGTGTCCCCTCTTTCAACTGAATTATCCGAGTGTCTTTTTTTTCTTTTTATTACTAATAAAAATAATAATTGTTGTGCAAAGTATCACTCACATCCCATGTGAGTATTTTGAGTTTTTTTTAATAATTGTTTTGAAATATCTTAAAAAATATTAAATAAAAAATAAATCAAATGGTCTCGGGGTATTACATAATGTGACCCAAATAATGAATTTGATTTTTATAAAAATCACATTTGCTTAAATTTGCATACAACTCAAGCTCCCTTAGCAATTTCAAATCCATTCTTAGATGTTCTTCATGTTCCTCTTCATTCTTAGAGTAAATAAGAATGTCATCTAGGAAAACAAGAACAAACTTGTCCAAATAACTACTGAAAACACTATTCATGAGACACATGAATCTAGCGGGTGCATTAGTGAGACCAAATGGAACCACAAAAAATTCATAGTGTCCATATCTTGTTCTAAAGAACGTCTTGTGAATATCCTCTTCCTTGATTCTTACTTGATGGTAACCAAACCTCAAGTCAATCTTCGAAAATAACTTTGCCCCTCTCACTTGATAAAAAAAATCATCAATTCAACGCAATGGGTACTTGCTTTTAATTATAACTTTGTTCAACTGTCTGTAATCAATACATATCCTGAGTGTTCCATATTTCTTTTTCACAACTAGTACATGTGCTCCCTATGGAGACACACTTGGATGAAAGTACTTCTTTTCCAACAATTCTTGCAATTGCATTTTCAGCTCTAATAATTCTAGTGTACTCGCTTTGTAAGGTGTCTTAGACACTCATGCAACTCCTGGAACAAGATCAATTGTGAAATCAATGCCACTCTTTGGAGGAAGTCGCGAAACTTCATCATTAAACACATCCCTGAATTCTTGCAAAACATGATGATCCTCCAACTTGGGAATTTCATTTTTTTTAACATGGGATGCATACAATTGACAACCTTTCCCACATAACTTTTTCAGCTACATGGATGAAATCTGTCTAACAGAAACTACCTTTGGAATGTCTTTTACAACCCTTGGTTTTCCTTCCTCGTCAATGCATTCAAAAGTCTTATTGTAGCAGTCAAGTCTCACTTTGTGTGCTTCCAACCAGTCCATTCCAATGAGAATATCACAGGAACCAAGTGGAAACATATTCATATTTTCACAAGTGAACAATCCATCCATTTCTTGGTTCCAGTGGCTAGTTGGACCAACCATGATTTACTATGTTTGGTTTTCTTAAAAGCACAACTCTCAACAATTTTAGGAGTGGTATAACTATGAGTAAAACCAGGGTCAATCAAAATAGAAATAGATGTATTAACAATCTTACCTTCAACCTCAACCACAATTCATTGATGGTCTACTTGGCGGTCCTCTAGTGCAACATAAATTCTAGGGACGATTTTTGCCACTTGAACCATAGTTTCATCCTCTTGGATGTTGTGAACATGCTTGGAACTCCCATTTTGATGTGCACAGTTTCTAATAAAATGGTCCTCTCCACATACCCAACATTGAAGTGGCTCTCTTAGCTCTCTTGGATTGTCTCCCATCAACCTAGATGGATTTTTCACACCTTGTGGTGGATGCCTTGGTTGATTTCTGAAATGAGGAGTCTTGAACTCCTTCTTCCTTTGGTCAAACTTCTCATTTTTCTTGTCCTTCCATGCCTTACGGAATTCTGGCCTGCTTTTGTTTTTATCATAACAATACTTGGCCTTCCTCATGGTCTCATCTAGAGTTTGAGGTTCATCAAACTCAATTTTGTCTTTGTAGGATTGAGGCAAGCCACTTAGAAAATGGTGAATTTTCACTTTATCATCATTGATATACTTGACATATCTCAACAACTCCAAGAGTTTATTTGCATATTCTTCCATAGTCTTTTGGTCCAAATTAATTTCATGGAATTCTTTAATGTTGCCATCATAGTACCTATCAGAGAGGTACTTTTGCTTGAAGCATTTCTTGAATTGCTTCCGCACAATATTCCTTTCATTGATCATCTTCACTTTTTTAAGGTGACCCCACCATATAGATGCTCCTCCATTCAGATTGAACATAGCCAACATTTCCTTCATATTTCCTACGTAGTCTTGAAATTAGAAATACTTCATCATCCCAAGAAGCCAAGCCTTAGATTCTTGACCAGATTTTACCTCACCATCTAATGTAGGAGGTTTGGCCTTCCTAAATTCTCCATGTAAGTTGTTCTTGAAAGGCCTCTTTCTCTTATTCCGATGAGATGAAGAGGTTATCCTTCAATGGAGTCTCTACAGTCATATGACTCATTAGAAGAGATTTCGGGAGTATATGTCTTGTCTTTAGAAATCCTTCTTAAACTATGGGACCTCTTGTGAGAATGTATCCTTGAGTTACTCCCACTCTTTTCCCGATTGTCTGAGTGATGTCCAGAGTGAATCTTCCTCTGAATGTCTGTCAAACTTTGAAGCATAGCTACATTCAACCGATTATGTTCTTCTTGTACTCTAATCAACCTCTCCTTGTCTACTCTACAAATATGTAGTTCCACCCTCAGGCTTCTCACGATTTCTGCAATATTTGGGGGAGTCACTTGATTTCTTCTACCACTAGATTTTGTCTCTGCATTCTCAACCTATATGTTTTCTCCCATGACATATGTCTCAGCTTCATAAGGATCTTGTGCATCATCCATGATGATGATTCTCTTGGCCTAATCAAGACCAAGGGTTTCCAAACTGAACTATACTGAATGATAACTTTTAATTGTCCTTGATAGGATATTGAATCTGAAAAAGTGTTCATGTAAGCACATTTGTTAGATTTATTACATTCTCAAAAAAAACAAAAATCAATTTTCATGTATCCTGGAAAATACCCATATTGACATTTTTTGTGAAATTATGGCTATAGGCACTTTTCCGATCAAATTATAAAAACATCTGAAACACCAATTTTGAATTTGACTCTATATAATTTTTCCCTATGGATAATATTTCCAATGACTATAAGTGTGCCCATTTCCGATTCCTGAGCAAAAAGTTACAGTGCTTCAAAATCAACAAATTTGCCCAATTTATGCACTTTTCCCGTAGGTTCTTTAATTCCAAAGGCCAACTTCAAACACATGTAAAAGATAATGTATGGAGAATGAGAACAACCTCTATATTGTATTGGACAATACATATGACCGGGATTACTTAGCAAATTTCCTCTCTTCGATATGATGCTCCAATCACCTTTAATAAAATTCTTGAATTAACTACTTTTGTCTTTTTCCAGTTTCTCTAGACTTAGAAACTTTTGACAATTCTGTAACACCCTCTCAAGCTGATAGTACAATGTAAAATTTCCAGTCTCATTAGTGAATTTGTCCAACCCAAAATATCACAAAATTATTCGATGTATCATGGGGGGCGATGGGGTTCAAGGGGGATTACCCCCTTGTGGTCCACCGATATAGGGCGGGTTGTGGGAAATGCCCTCGTTTTTTTTGTAAATATTTTAATTTTGCGCAATCCGGTACATACACCGACGTCATTTTCTTCTGACGTGGTAGTGTGCTGATGTGTCATGAAACATGCCTTTCGATGTGTCAGATGGGTCCTACATGTCACACCGTGACGCAACCATGTCACCCTCCACCCACCGCTAAGTCACACGTACCACATCGCTTAGCCTTGGGCGTAATTGCGTTTGTGGTATCTTGTTACTAGAAGTGGTGATGACTCATCGTGAAATTGGTATTGAAAATATTGTTATGGGAGTCATTGTCAATCAAAAGACGACATGTGGTCAGGTGGTATTTTCCTAACGGCTCACACTCGCGTCATTAACCATAACGCACGTTGTTTATGTGCTATCAACAGAAATCGTTAATATTCCCTATTGCTCAATGGTCATATATCCATCCATCGAGCCCTTGTTTCCTTGCCTCTGGTTTCATGGTACGTCGGGTCTAGCACGAGGGTGCTAAGCTCTTATAATCCCCTGGGTAAGATTCTAGCGCTTAGGAGCTGATGTGGCTGGTCCACATCATACCTCCAACATATGTTGCTCCTCCACATTATGCCTCCTACCAACATGGATCCTCCACGCCACTCGTCCACGTGGCACGGGTGTGGCAAACTTAAAGTTCCCAATTTTTCAAAACATCAAAATTGTATGAAATTTTAATTCAGAAATAAGGGGATTATTTTGAAATTAATTCGAACTACTCTTGGCCCCTTATCCATCACTTAACATAACCTGATATCCTCATAAACATTTCTAATTTATGGTTGTAAGTGTGCATTTCTAGCCCATATAGCTCCAGTATTGCAACCAGAAGCCTTGATATCACTCTATAACATCTCCTTCACTCAATTTGACCAATGGGAGGGTACATTAACTAACTATGGGTTGATGTGGAGACAATAGGAGATCATGCGTGTATTTTTTCAACTCTACGTACGTTTCAGATTCTAAGCTGATTCCATCATTAGAAGTGTGGTGCCTCAATAGAATCTAGGTTACCTCTTATTGATAAATAGTTGTTTTCAACCATTTTTTGGTTTGGCCGACAATTAGTTTTTTCTTTTAGGGAATGTATTATTGGTTTCCAGGATTTGCATAATATTATCCCATCATCTTTGTTAATATTTTTTGTGTGTTTTTCAATCTCAATGGCTTCTCTTATTTTCCTCTTGTTGTAATGATATTCTAAGGCTATGACTCTTGCATCCTCCATGTGTATTTGGTGTTTTGTTTTTAAAGAGTGTTCTGCTATTGTTGATTTCTTTCTTTCATGTTAATTTATATAAGCACAATGTTCTTTTAGTCTCACTTGTATAGATTGACCAGACTCACCTATGTATACATCATCACAAGAGCAAGGTACTAGGTAGACACCCTTCTTTTGCATGGATTTGACCTTATCTTTTGCTTTATCTAGAACGTTTCTTAGTGAATTTGGAGGACGAAATACTATTTTGATCTGTTTACTTTTTAACACATTAGCAATCTTTTTGGAAGTACCATGAATATAAGGAATAATTGCTATCTTAGAGTAGTGTTGCTTTTGTTTCTTATCTCTATTTTTTTATTCTTTTGCCACTTTAAAGGCCTTTTTTTATGTCTTTTGTATTATACCCATTGTTTTGCAATACCTTTGATAGGTGTTCTAATTCATCATTAAGATGTTTTTCATCACATATTCTTATTGCTCGGGTGGAAAGGGTTGTGAGGATGCCTATTTTTTTAGAGGGATGATGGTGTGACTCGGCATGTAGGTATCTATCTGTGTGGGTTTTTTTACAGTAGACTTGATGGGAGAGGGAGCCATCGCCTTTTTTCATAATGAGGACATCCAGAAAGGGAAGGTTTTTATTCTCTTGGACTTCCATAGTGAAATTTATGTGGTTTGATAAGGTATTTAAGTGTGTGAAGAATTTGTCTAGATTCTCCTTGCCATGAGGCCATATAAAATTTGTATCATCTACAAATCTTCTCCATTGTTTAGGTTTCTGGGGATGTGAATCAATGGATTTCTTTTCAAAGTGTTCCATGTATATGTTTGCTACTATTGGGGATAGCGGAGATCTCATTGCCACCTCGTCTATTTGTTCATATATTTTTCCACGGAAAGAGAAGTAGGTAGATTTAAGAAAAAAATTTAGAAGGTCCGCAATTTCGTCATTTGTAAGCTCCTTTATTATCTCAATTGCTTCTATCACTGGTACCTTTGTGTATAAGGATACCACATCAAAGCTTGCTATAGTGTCATCTTTAGTTAAGTGTAAGCTCTTTATCTCATTCACAAAGGAGTATGAGTCCTTGATATAGGAGAATGTGTTCCCAGTTAGTGGTTTTAGGGTTTTTGCAAGGTATTTAGCTAATTGATAGGTGGGTGATCCTATGGTATTGACTATAGGTCTTAATCGCACTCCATTCTTATGGATTTTTGGCAGTCCGTAAATCCTAGGTATATTTACGGACTGCCGAAAATATACCTAGGATCACCCACCTTAGTTGCGTCGTCCAACGAGGACTTATCTAAGGCTTTCTTGAGTTCCTTTGTTATTTTTGCAGTTGGGTCTTTACCTAACTCTTTGTAGAAACCGCTTTCTGTTAGGTGTTGGAGCATTTTAGCTCGGTAGTCCATGGCATCCATGACCACAGTTGCGTTGCCCTTGTCAGCTTTCATTATCATAATCTCAGTATTCGTTCTTAACTCCTTTAATGCTGTAGCTTCTTCTTTGCTGATGTTTGGTTTGGGAGGTTTCGCATTTTTTAAAATTATTACTCATTTCTGTCTTTCTTCTATGGCCTCGTTCTCAGGAAGTGCAGAGATGAAATCCTCCACTGCGCATATGAAGTCTTCTACCGCTATTCTTCTGGGCGCAATCATGAAATTCAGGCCTCTATCAAGCACTTTAACCAAATCGTTGTTTAGAGATTGGCTGGACATATTCACCACGTTTTTTCCTTCTTCTTTGTCAGGTTTCTCATTGGGGCGTTGTTGAGTTCTATTGAGCTGATTATCCACCATTTTTTGAAACTTTTTTGTAAGTTCTTTATTCTTCCTATCGCCAGACTCTTCTATTCGCACGGTCATGCTGGAATGGATGTGCAGCCATATATTTGGTTGGATTGTGTTTTCCAATTCCAGGTGGAGGTTTAGACAGTCCTTGGATAACATATTAAGTTTAATTCTTGTCTTTTTAATTTATGTTCTGACCAAATCCATGCTTGCTCACGTGAATGTGTCTGCATTTGAATTTTTCAGATGGTGGTTTATTAATGCAAATCTGGGGATGATTCTGTCTTTTTTGGAGTGTTTTAGAAATGTTAAACTAGATATTCCATGAGATATCAAGATCCTTTTCTTCTCTAGAAGCCGAAATTTACCCAGCGACTCCCTTCCAATGGGTTTCTGAATTTCTCCCAATGCCCATATTATGAATTCATAACATTTAAAATACGTGTGCAGATGCATACTCAAAATACATAGCGGAAATAAACTCCATCCACACACACAACACATGCATTTACAAGCATAATTATCACATGCATAATAAAAAATCATTGCACATAATATACAAACATAATACTTATCTTTAACAAAGAAGATCCAAGCAACTCACTATGTAAGAGTGATTTTCCACCCAACTGTAGGCATTTTTTCCAGCATGTACTCTTTCTACTGAGAGGCCACCCCCAAGCTGGGCTATGAGGCTACCAAGGAGAAGGAAAGACCTATAGGCTTCTCTCTCTCATCCCACAACCCATTTTTCTCTATACGCTTAGCCAAATCCTCATCCATAGCTCTACAAAGATCTCACTCAACCATCACAACCATAGCACACCTTCTAACTTCCCAACACAACACAAGGAAGGAATTCCCCTTCAATGATCCATAGTTTCCTCAATAAATCCAACCCTTATAGTGCTTACTAGTGTGTGCAGTAAGAGTCCAACCTATTGTATGTTGTTAGAGAACCTCCCGTAGCATAAATCATGGCTTCTCAATCACATGTGAGTAGAAAAACTCAATGGGTAAAGGTTCCTAGCTTGCCCAACCTCTATGCTTACCTACAACCATCTATTTTTCTTCAAATATTCATTCCTTCTCTAAATTTGAATTTTTGGGTTAAAATACAGTTTGGTAAAGGTCATGAACAATAATAGGAAACTCTGCATAGTGTAGATATACATGAGAGAATGATAGAATGAGTGTTGTCTCCACGGGACATGAGATGATGGTGAAAAGACTATTGACATAGATTGTAACCATAGAAGTAATGACTTCTAACAACTACAAAATTGACTTCTAACATTTGGAATAACTGTTAGAAAAGTGCATTCACTCCCATGCTTCAATAACTACATGAAGTGACTTTTCCCACCAACCTCAGACATGCATTCAGTGATTAGATTTAATAGAAAAAAGAATATAATTGGCTCATTTAGAGCACATGGCATAATTTGGATGATTTTTAGGGTTGACACTTGGCAGCAAAGGATTTAGTCTCCAATAGGCCCCCTTTCCTCTTCCCCTCTGGTGAAATCATAGCCCCTCTAGTGCTCTTTACACAACCATCTTGGACAATTTTATTAGTTTCCAGCATAATATTTACACATATATTCGAATTGGCATGATATGCCAAACACACGGTCCAAATAAAAATATTTACAACATACATGCCTAGCCATTCACTAGTCAGGCCTTGGCCTTGAGCTCAGCACTAGGAATCCATACTAGTGTATTTACATCATTTACATAATGTTGATTAAGAACATTCCAAGTAAAAAATGGGGGTATTACAATACCTCAATCAAGGGTTTAGTTGTGGTTAAGCTAAAAGCTCGATCGAGCTATTTAATCATACAAAACTTTAAATTTTATATGGAAAAAAAATCATTTATTCGATTAATCGAGCTATTTAATCATGAAAAACTTTATATTTTATATGGAAAAGTTAACTATTAGCTCAAATAGCTCAAAAGAGCTATTTGAGTTAATAGTTATTTTTTCCATTGAAAATAACTCTTGTGGAAAAAATTGCACAAGTGGACTCTTCCACTTGGTAAGGGGCTAAGCCTTGTAGGTTGCTGCAAGGCCTCAGTCCTTGGAGCCCCTTTTGGGTTTGGTTGGTAATACTCCAAGTGATCTTGCAAGAGATTGTTAGTGTAGTTCACATTCAAACATGAAAATATTGATAAAAACAAAATGAAAGAGATGGCAGGAGAATGCAAACTTCAACAACAACCAAAGATATACTAAACCACTCTTGTATTGCCCATTGGAATAACTGTACAACACCTATGAGGTGAAGGATTCAAGGAAAGCCAAAAATATCCCTCATAGAGGCCTTTCTTATCCAAAGTAAATGCTAAGTAGATGGAAGATCAATGGAGAGAAACACTTGTCCCTTGCTGGGAGGTGGCAAGCAAGCTTGGAAATGCTTACAATGGTAGGAAATGGTGGGCTATGAGGAAGCTCCAAGTGAAATACAGTAGCATAATCTTGCTCTAATTTCTTTCTACAAAATGCATGCCAATGGCTTCCTTTTATAGGCCAAGAGGTGGCTATCAAACAACTAGATCGAAATGTGAACTCTCCTCCTTCATGAACTAGTTCCAAGGTACACTAGGGTGGCTGATTAATGCCACCAAGTGTGTGAGGAGCCGAATTCGAAACCTTGGGGGGGATTGAGCCTTTAATGCACTGCTAGGAGTTAGTGGTCCTTCCATTTTGATAATATCACGACTATCGAATGAAAATCCACGTGGATGTAGAGCGGGCATTATTCTGTTAACATGTGCTATAGCGCGGGTAAACTGTGTAATACCCTCACTACCCTTTGTTTTGACTGTTTCTTGGCACTTATGGCCTCATGCTGTGTTTTGGATCTATTGAGGATTCCTGTGGTGAGATGCATTCTTTATGTTGATGACACTTTACTGGATGAATAGACAAAATGTCACATGTGTGCAAATTTTAGGTGTTAATAGATGCCCCCTGATGTTCAGAGGGTACTGTAGAGCCGATAATGCATCATGTTTTCTTGATGTTTCTCTCATGTTCTGTAGGACGAATCATATGTTGAAAAAATAAGGTTTCCCATGGGGGAAAGTTATTGTTGACGACCGTTGGAGCTGTGATAAAGAATAGTTTTTATACAAACTAGGTGAGCATACCCATGCTCATGAAATGCTGTCAAAGTGACTACAATGTGAGAGGATTAATGGTGTCGACTCTATTATACTGTTGGGACACAAATGAAGGTGGATTCAATCCATGTTTGAGTACGTTTCCTAGGAACTGTTGTGGAATTTTGAATAAGTGGAACTACTGGTGACCATGATAATCCCACTATGGTGGGTGACCAAACTGGTATGTAAATCTGCTTGAGAGCTTTACTATACTAAAGAGACTGCTACCATGATTTTCAAATGTGAACACTACTACCTTCAAAAGTACATTCCCCCATGATACGATGATGTGTTGAGGTCGAGCATAGGGGAAACCACTTGGTTAGGGAGAATAATGACTCTCTATACTAAGTTCGAGGTGATCCCTTATAGTGATTGAAAGGGATCCCAAGGTATAACTGCAACTACTGCAACTCTCAGAATGTTGTGTTTTGACGTCGACGAGAGCTGAAGTACATGATAAGATGAGGGTCCTATCCTGAGAATCGAGATCATATTGTAATCAATTGGTGGGAAGACAGACCTGACAAAATACTAGTTGATAAGTGCGGGGCTCGTAACTTCCTTTGATCGATGTAAACACGGGGAGTGGGGACTGTAGCTTTTCTTTCTAGACGGCACAGATTGAAACTAGTGGAAACAAACTGCAAGTTAAAGGGCTTTGATGGAGACGCAAAACAAATGGTAATGGTAACCAACAAAACAAATGCTGCTGAACATATGGAGAGTCAAATACATCGATCAAAGGAGACCATGGGTTGCTTCCAAAATAATACGATGTTCCCTTAATGTGAGGTGGTGAGGGAACTTGTTTGTACATAAATAATATCGATGGGGTCCCCATGGTTTTGGGTGTATCGGGGGACCAATTTGATGATGGGTGGAATCCCCACAGAGAGCTGTTTGGAGTATGGGCATGTAATAAGAACCTATATGCTCTATCGGATATGTTGCATTCAGGTGAATTATAGATTTTTAAGCAGAGCTTTGCAGAGTGGGATGCTAGGAAACCTCTTGGGATTTTACCCATCTTCTCTGGAATAACATCTGGTGTAAGGTCCATCCAGGTGAAAACTGAGATTTGAGTGGATCGGGGAACACTTTCCAATGATGAAGTGAGGGTTAACTTGTAGACGCAAATACAGGTTCCCCATGAAACGATGCCATGCAGTGTATACCTACAAGATAACTGAATAGAATTGGTTGCTTATGAGGGCTGGGGGGGCATAGGTGTCTTTGCGGGGGTGATGATACAAAAAATATTATGTGGGATGAATTTCTCATGGAGGTATGAAGGGATTTTGAATCTTGATCGTAACATATGCCAAGGAATCGGAGGGCATATACTGTGGGAAATTGGGGAGTAAATGCACAACTATAAAATGATGAGCTAAGGGTGATCTTTTGAGCTGTAATAGATTCCTCAGACTTGTGGGGGGGAAACATCATAGGTATCAATTGATGACAGGGATGGAAATGGTGTGCACACCCATGGGGGGGAATTCTATTCTTGGACATGATGTTGATGGCACATCAAGGAGGAGAACAATAACCCTATGGTTATCAATGGGAATACTGGTAGATGCATTATAAAACAGAGGGTAAATAGTGTCTATATGCTACTTTCGTAATGATACCTGTGGTAGGGTGGATGAACCTTGTTGTTAGATCTTGGATTTTTATTCTTATAATGGAAAAACAAGAGGATCCATGTTGTTATGATCGAGATCCTGCACACACGACGCACATACCCAATTGTAGTAAATAACATGACAAAGGTATTGACAATGCAAAAATCGTATAACCAAAACATATCGTACTTGTGGGGTACTGAATAATTAAGGATAAAACCTTTTGAGGTACAACCCATTGACCGGGTTATTGAGGGTGATACCTTCGTGTTCGGTTAAGATATAGGATCCTTGTGGGAGACAATGCTTAATGATGTAAGGGCTTGCCCATTTAGATACAAATTTCTTGGGTCCTAGTTTACCATCTTTTTTGGCATTGCACAATAGGACAAAGTCACCATCGTTAAAGGTGCATGGTAGGACTTGTCGATCGTAATGTGCGTTGGAGCCGAATTTCATGGCTTCATTCTGTTGAAGGGAGTCACACCATTCTTCATCAAGATGTTCCACGGTGAATAGGCGTTGTTCCAGTGTAGGGGTATCAGGTAGCAATTTGATGGTGGATTGGAGAGGAGGAATCTGACACTTGATTGGGAGGACGACTTCTACACCATGCACCAGGTGAAATGGGGTAAAACCTGTGGAAGTCTTAATCGAAGTGTGGTAAGCCCAAAGGGAAGGAAAGAGAATATGGTGCCAGTTGGTTTTATTTTTTTCCACTATACGTTGGAGCATAGTTTTGAGGATTTTGTTAACAACTTCCACCTGGCCGTTTTCCTGAGGGTAGTAAGCGGTTGAAAATTTGTGTTTAAAGTCTAATAGCCGCAACAGTTCTTCGAACGTTTCATCATGGAAGTATCTTCCATTGTCAAAGACGAGTTTTTTGGGAATGCCAAAGTGGGAGATGACATGGTTGAAGAGGAAACGTGTTGCAGTTACTCCTTTACAATCAAATGTGGGCATTGCTTTGACCCATTTGGTAAAATAGTCGACGACGATAATCATATGATGATGACCTTGGGCCGAAGCTGGACAACATTCCATAAAGTCAATTTCCCATTTGCAAAATGGACCAGCAGTGATGATTGGATGGAGTGGTGTAGGGGGATACCGTGTTTTACAGGAAAATACTTGATAGTTTGCGCACCGCTTGACGACATAGACACAATATTTGAATACGAAGGGCCAAAAATAGCTTGCTCGTAATATTTTTTGGGTGGTGGTCAATACGGAAAGGTGGCCTCCACACGTGCCACTATGGAAATCATTGAGAACTTGCTCGGCTTCTTCATGTGTTAAACATCGTCGAAGAATAGTATCAATGTCGCGACGATATAAAACGTCTCTGATGAGGCGATATCATGGTGCCTAGTGGCAAATTGTGTGGCGATCGTTACGAGATAAGTGGGGAGCGAATTTTGGGTGCAGAGATAAAGGAGGATATTACCGTACCAAGGATCTTTGGCCGTAATGAGAAAGAGTTTTTCATTGGGTAACTGGTTCTGGACATACTCACTTGTGGTGGTAGAGGGAAGGTCTGTAATGAGTTCGACTAAGGCCATGTCTTTCTTAGTTTTGGGAATAACAAATTCGAGGTCGAATTCTTGTAAGATAACAATCCACCATGCAAACTTACTGTTGATAAGCTTGCAGCTAAGTATGTATTGCATAGGGTTGGAATCAACGACAATGATTGTTTTCTGGAGCAAGATATAGTGGTGGAGTTTATGTTCAGAAAGGATGACTGCGAGGGAGAGATTCTCATCATGGGTGTAGTTGAGTGTAGGTCTGATGAGGGTTTTTCTTACATAATATATGACATGTTCCTGGTGGTTCTCGGCAGGTTGGACTAGTACGTTGGCTACAATGGAATCTGACGCAAAGATATATAAGATGAAATATTTTTCAAAGTTCGGAGGAGAGATGAGGGGAGTCGACGACAATTCTTGTTTAAGGGCATCGAAGGCGGTTTGGGCATAGTCATCCTACTTAAATGGAATATATTTTCTGAGAAGTCGTAAAAATACATGGGCCTGAGTGGCATAGCCAAGAAAAAAACGATGAAGAAAATTGGCCTTACCTTAGACACTTTGCAACTGGCGTTGTGTTAGTGGTGATGGTAATTCCAAGATGGCTTGAACCTTGGAAGGGTCAATGGTGATACCATATTTGTAAACAATGAATCCTAAGAGGCAATCGACAATGACACAAAATACACACTTGAGGGGGTTTAAGCGTATATTATACTTGCAACATCTTGTGAAAATGGCGCGGTGTCTTGAAGGTGATCGCATTATTTTTTGGACTTGGCTATGAGGTCATCTAAAAAGGAGACGATGATGTGAGCCAAGTAATTAAAAACATATGCCATCGCTCGCTGGAAAGTGGCTTCAATGTTCTTTAGACAAAGGGCATAAATTTGTAAGCAAAGGTGCCCCATGGTGTGGTAAATGCAGTTTTATACTGATCTTGGGGATGGATGCGTATCTGGTTGTATCCGGAGAACCCATCCATAAAGGATAACATTTCACTACCGACACTTGAGTCAACGATTTGGTCGATGAATGGAGTGGGAAATTTATCTTTGGGGAAGGATGAGTTAAGGTATTGGAAATCAGTACAGACACAGACTGTTCCCTGCCTTTTGTTAACTGGGATGGGGTTAGACACCCATGAGGTGTAAGTGATGGGAAAAATAAATACGGCGTGTAATATTTTTTCGATCTCAAATTTGATTGCGGGGGCCTTAGAAGGGTGGACCGGGCACTATTTTGTCGGACAGGGATGGTGTCGAGCCAATTTTCAATGTGGTGTTCGACAATTTTTGATTCAAGGCCTGGCATTTATTCAAAGGACCATGCAAAGACATCACAAAACTCTTTAAATAGAGCGGTAAAATCGACGATTTCCTACGGTGAGCAGGAAGCCCCAATAGAGATGTTTTCGATGACTCTCGATGTGACAGAGATATCAACCTGTATGGTAGGTGATATATTGGCCATATTACCATCTTCGAATGCATCTGGGGAAGGGATAGGATTTTTGAACCAATCTATGTGAATAGGGGGTAAAAAGTCTTTGGAAACGATGGTATATTGTTGTTCAGTGGGTAGTATGCATGGTTCCTACTTACTTGTTGTTGAGGACCTATGATGGAAAGAGTCCCATGGAGGTTCAGTAGCGTTCGTGGCCTCGATTATCTCTTCATATGTGGTGAAGATGTATTCTTCTAGTATATCCTTGTCTGAAGACCCAAGGTCTTCATTCTGGGAAGAGAGAGAAATTGAATCTAGATGCAAGATGCTAAGGCACTCAGATATAGTTGTGATGGGTGCTAGTGTTTCATCTTGAGGGAAAATTAAGGGGTCTAGCACATCATGTGGAATCGATGACGGGGGATCAAGATTTATCTTGGTATCTAACGAATGTGACGTGTCGTTGTCCCCATTGTGCTATGTTGGTTCAATATCCTCTTCGATTATTGTGGGAAGGGTGGTTCCACATGGGGTGAGGTTATTATCCAATTGACTTTGGGTTGCACGCAAAGTGTGAAATGCAGAAATAAGAGGACATTGGAACGAGTGGTGAGACATTAAGTTGCATGAGCGACACTGTTGGTTGGCGTTCGTATGATTTAAAACAATGACCGGGTTTTGTGGACTTTCTGACAACTGTTGGTCAAGTATCGAATCGACCCATTGTGGGGAGATACTAGTCAGGGTTACTATAGTACCCAGGCTGATAGGAGCCTCTTTTAGAGATGAGGGAGGTGAGGTATCTTCCGAGGGTTTGGTGAGGCAAATGGTTTCTAAGGCCTCCCGATAGCGAGGGAGGTTGGGTCAATGATGTCTATAGTTCCCATATTGAGAACATATGGGACATGTGTGATTTGTACGTAGAGTTATGGACTTAGATGTGGGCAATGGGGATTTATACCCTTTTACCGTCAGTGGAGTGTGGGTGATGCTAATGGGGGTGTTAAGCAAATTCCTTAGCTTCGGTAGAGTAGGACATAGATTGGTTGTGTGGCCTTACCACCCGCAAAGAGAACACAACAGTGTGATCCTTTGATTGGGAGTATTGATCATCACTGGGGATTTTAAATCCTGGTGATTGATGCCCCCTTATTTAGGATTAACGGTTTCTATTGAATTAGATGTCGGGTTAGGTAATAAGGGACCTTTCATCTTTGGTTTTTAAGTGCCCCCATTGGCGGTCTTAGCGACGAACAAGTGTGGTGTAGTTGCAGATGTCATAGGTTGGGCTTTCGTAACTAAACGTGTTACGAGCCTTGTAGCCGTACTAGCCGAAACAGGGACAAAACCATAATGGGCAATTGGTTTGGAAGCCATATCTAGGTAGGGTGGTGTGAGGTACCATACCGGTATCTCCATATTTAGCCCAGGTAGAGTTAACTGAGCCATAACCGACGTCCCTTGTATAATCGTGGGAGGATACAAGAATGGGAATTGAAAAATTAGTGGTACTGAGGGAATCAATGTTTTTTCAATGCCATGACTCAGCAGTGGTGCTGATGACGGTGTTGAGGTGGAGGTAGCTCCATTTTCAGTGGTAAAAATTGTGCATATTAGGCTATCGGTTGATGTAGGTATCTTTGGTGGTGGTCCCAAATATACTCCTAACAAACTGTAGTCTTTGTACATATCGGGGGCAATGTCAACATATGGTTGATCATCGCCTAGTATAGTTGGTAGGACATTGTCAGGGTTGCTTGTGGTATTTGAGTCATAGCAGTTAAGTTAGTCTAGGGTAAATACCTTCCAATTTAAGGGAAACATCATGATACATAAAGTTTGAGGAGGCTACTTCCTTCATGGTGTACATGTAATTATGCCCCAAAAGGATGTTGTAGTCGAGTTCTGCGTCAACTACCTCGATATTGATCATAACCATATTTCCCCCAGCTCTATGGGGACATTTTGGTATAATCCTCTTGGTTGGGATGGTATCCCATCATACGCACGAAGAGCGATAGATGAGGGGACCAACTCAGGAGATCCTAATCATTTCCAAACTTTTACGGACATAACACAAGTGGACGCACCTTCGTCAATGATACAACAATGGATCATGACATTTTTTACCGTGTCTAGGACTTGGAATGCGACTGATGATGATAGTCGCAGATCAACTTTGTCAACATCAAAGGTCAGGAGGTGCGATTCAGATGGATCGACTGCACTGATTGCGTTGAGTAATGCCTTTCGCTGTGTCAGGAAAGATTGTAACACTTCTAATGTGGACATAGCTATAGGAGATTGAGCCAAGTCGTCCACAATACTGTAAATTGTGGGAGGATTTCATGTGAAGGTTATTAGGGGCATGCCAAAGTGGGACTTTCGGGATCCATGGGATTTGTTTGGTATTCGAGCGTGGTATCTGTAGAGGTACCCCCAAGGGGATAGGAACGTCTTCCGCTTAGAGGGTGGAAGTATTGTCATGACCTGTAGCTCGTGTATGAAGGTTTACATCTAATGTATATATATTTTGGAAAGAACCGTCGTCGAGTGGACAAGGGTCTTGTTGTTGTGTGACTACCCATTGATTGGGAAAGGGTTGCTGTAACAGGGCAGTTTGTGGTTGGGGAGGATTATCTGCTTGAGGAGGGTTCACCATCGTCTTATTTTAGGATTCCACTAACTGTTGGAAGTCAGGGATAAGAGGACAACGATGTGTGTAATGACCATAATCGCCACAAATAGATCAATAATAATTGGTTCTCAAGGGGGGATTATTTCCTTGTTAGGGGGAATTGATAGTCCTTGCATTTGGATCAACTTTATTCTGGTTTTGTTGGGGAGGGGGATTGCCCCATTGTCCCGGCTGCTAATTCTGATTGTTCTTACCTTTATTCTTCCCCTGATTCTATGGATTGTAGGGGTTTACGACATTCAATTGCTCAACTAGTTGATCTTGTTGAACGTAAGAAAGTTGAATTAAGTTAACCCCCATGTGGGGGGCAGGTTGCTGGCCATTTGGGCATGGGAATGATAATATGGGTTATATCTCGGTGGTGGGATAAATGAATTTTGCGTTCCATAAGAGGTGGACATAGGAGCGACTTGTGCCATTGGTGGTGTAGGAACTCTCATTGCTTGGCTAACGATTGGGTATGTAGGATTATATGGTCCATACTGCATTTGGCCAACTGATGGTGTTGGTACTGATGTAGGGGGTACCGACACAGATGACATGGATGGGTAATACAGAACCATGTTGAATGGAACCAATTTGGTAGGAGGAGCCTTTCCTGGATGGTAAATGGACCCAATAAGCCCATCCACTGAATCTGATGATCCCAAAGGTGTAGGATCCAATGAATGATGCCGAGGGGTATTAGGGAGGATTGTGTAAAGGTAGTCAGATTGTGCATATATGATGTATAAATGTTGTGCTTTCAGGATGGCCTCTTCCTCGATTTGTGGCATGGAGGTGGAGACATCCTTAGCTATGGCAGGTTGGAGAGATTTGATAAACTAATCTAACAAAAAGGGAGGTTGTATTTCAATCTTGCATAGTGTGCGGCGTCTACGCCACTCATGGATGTGTTCTGTGATGTAGGTAGAAGTATTTTGATGAAACTCAGGGACAATTTTGAGGCCTAGATCATGTTGGATTAGCAGTTGAAAGTATGTAATAAATGTGGTGGCCAATGTCGCAAATGTGGAATGGGTTCCACTTTCTAGGTTTACGTACCACTTTCTTGTCATTCCTGTGAGGGTACATTGGAGGAGGCGAAGCCTCACGGGGTCATCCACTATGCTATTAGATGAAAACCATAAGTGGAAATACATAATGTGGTTGGTGGGATCGTCTCCTTGTTTTCCTTCGAAATTGGGAATGTCAGAAGGAAGCTTTTCGGGCATAGCTGACCATGTCGTATCATGGTTAATGAGATCATTAGTCAATTTTGTGAAATCAGGTAGATTTAAACTAGCCATGAATGATAAGATAGGGACAACTGGTCTAACCATTGTATGTGGGATGTGATTTCCACGAGGGGGAGACCCAGGTGGTGTTGTAAACAACGGTTGAACTCCTATGAGAGAGGATGGGTCAAATGGAGCCAAGGGATCTCCTTGAGGAGAAGCCAGTGGGGTACTGCTTTCGATGGGGGAAGAAGTGGTGTAATTAATAGTCTCTCTGAGGGGAGAAAATGTACCTAGCGAGGCTTGACCTCGATCAGATGATACTATCAATGCGGTCTGGGAATGACCCCGACTTGAATTCCCTCCACATGTAATACGGGGGGAAGGTGTAAAAAAAAACCCTCGAGAGAGGGGACATGCCTTACAGTCTACGAGACTGTCTTAGGATGTTGTTTTGTTCCTCAATGGTGAAGGATTTGTGTCAAATGAGAGTGATATTGGAATTTAAACAGAATTGAACAAATGAAAAAATATGTCAACCACAACAAAAGCAAAATGGTGCAATTAGTGAGTGATATGTGCAATGTCAATTTTAGTGCATGGGTTCCCACATGTAGGTTCTTTTTATTATGAGTTAGTGAACTTGTAGTTAAAAAGAAAAATAAATGCAAATTCCCTAGAAGACCTAACGTCCTTCCTATCAAATGTAATTGGGCCTCCCAAAAGCACAATTGATGGTGATAATGGTTTCCACTCACCAATCGACTAGTGGAGGTAACAAAGAGCTAGTTCTACTGGAGATGGGGCCAATGATCCAATCAAGAAGACTTGGAAACACCTCCCAATGGAAATAACTAACTTTAGGATTCAATTGCACGCACAATTGGTCCTTGGTGATATCCTAAGTTGGGCCACTAAGATAGCTTGCGTCAAGTGTGGATCAGTTGTTCGGCCTGTATGGTATAGTGTTGTCTCCCTACAACAAGCTGAGTGGCTTGTAGGGGAGAGAAGGGAAGCTATACCTCGGCGTTCACCTCGTTGGTCATGGTGCACTTTTGATTTGGGTTTTCTTTTAACACTTGCTTATAGCAAGATTTTGTAAGTACCCTATGCGACAACAATGCTATGTTTCAAAATATTACTAATGAAATTAGATTGGTGGGAATTAATGGATGCCTTTCGCAATCAATCCTTTCTAACTAAAATATTGTTTTGTGGGCTCCTGTGGAGGATTTTAGTTGGTTGAGACAATTACAATGTTGTTTTTGAGGGGTTTGAATGTTTCACGTATGGTGTGTAAGAGGGGTATTTCACAATCCCTATCTTTCTGATTCACCAAGCTCACATGAAGTGCGAGGTGAAGAGCATACTAGGATCGAAAGAGTCTTTATGCCTCTTATTGTGTGCTAGTGGCGCAAACACATGTGATGAAAGCAAAAAACGATTTTATCGGCAAATTAACTAAAAGAGGATATCAAGTAATGTGTACTTTTAACTCTAAGAGATGCTCGTGGCGCTTTGCAAAATCAAATATTTCTAACTAATAGACAAGTGTGCAATGGAGGCATTTCACAATTATCACCCTTTTTTCTGATTCACCAAGCTCACATGAAGTGCGAGGTGAAGAGCATACCTCGGGCGACAAGTGTTTGTAGGTCGTTGCTTGTGTGCAAAAAGTGTTTTCTACACTAGCAATACTTCTAAAAACATGTCGATTAATGCATAAACAAGAAATGGTCTTGAATACTAGTGACAACAATGGGGCCCATTGAAAGCCTCAAATTTGGTTACCTAGGTCAGTTTCAAGAGATATGTACTCTTTACTTCTTAATATTGGTCTAGGTGCACTAGTTACTAAAAAATTAAGTAATTGGGTGAATTAGCCTTAATTTAAGTTCACTAGTAAGCAACCATTGGGCTTCCAAACTAAGCTATGGAGTTAAAAAGCAAATAAACAAAAGTAGCGTGACTAAAATAGACTCTGCCACATAGAACACGCGGGTTAATACAAAACAAACGCATTGTAGCGTGGGTAATACAATAACCTTCCACGCGGGTGCGATGAACAGTGTAGCGCGGGTCTGACATTTTTAACCTATGCTATGCGCGTGATTGTCTAAGTCGATTCCGTGCTATCAGTGCGACAGAGACGTCGGGAACTGCGCGGATGCAGGAAAAATATCTTGCGCCCGTGATGTGGCCAAATCATGGAAGCAAGGGTTGGAATACCTTATCTCCCGCAAGTGACAAATACCCAAAATTAGATACTTAGCATAAAACAACCTAGTTTAAAAATAAATGAACAAAAATAAGTATGGTCGCCATTAGAACTATTGTGGAAAAAATTGCACAAGTGCACTCTTCCACTTGGAAAGAGGCCTTGTAGGTTGTTGCAAGGCCTCAGTCCTTGTAGCCCCTTTTGGGTTTGATTGGTATTCCTCCAAGTGATCCTGTAAGAGATTGTTAGTGTAGTTCACATTCAAACATGAAAATATTGATAAAAACAAAATGAAAGAGATGGGGGAAGAATGCAAACTTCCACAACAACCAAAGATATGTTAAACCACTCTTGTATTTCCCAATGGAATAGATGTACAACACCTAGGAGGTGAAGCATTCATGGGAAGCCAAAAATATCCCTTAGGGAGGCCTTTATTATCCAAAGTAAATGCTAAGTAGATGGAAGAACAATGGAGAGAAACACTTGCCCCTTGATGGGAGGTGGCAAGCAAGCTTGGAAATGCTCACAATGGTAGTAAATGATGGACTATGATGAAGCTCCAACTCAAATCCAACAACATAACCTTGCTCTAATTTATCTCTATAAAATGCATGCCAATGGCTTCCTCTTATAGGCCAATAGGTGGCTATTAAAAAACTAGATCCAAATGTGAACTCTCCTCCTTCATGAACTAGTTCCAAGGTACACTAGGGGGGATGATTAATGCCACCAAGTGTGTGAGGAGCTGAATTCAGAACCTTGGGGAGGATTGATATTTTAATATGCCGCTGGGATTTAGTGGTCCCTCTGTTTTGACAATAGCGTGGCTATCAAAGGAAAAGCCGCGCAGGTGTAGCACATGCATTGTTCCATTAACCCGTGCTATAGCGCAGGTAAACTATGTAATACCCGTGCTACCCTTTGTTTTGACTGTTTCTTGGCACTTATGGACTCATGCTGTGTTTTGGATCTATTGAGGATTCCTATGGTGAGATGAATTCTTTATGTTGATGACACTTTACTAGATGAATCATTGAAATGTCGCATGTGTGCGACTTTTAGATGTTAATAATAACTTACCTAAAAAATGAAACAAAAACATTTTACTTATATGTTTATATATTAAGAGTGCAAAAAATAAATATTTATCTAGCTAATAACTTATAACTTACAAAAAATAAAAAAATGATTTGTTGTTAGTGATTTATGGCCCATGGTTTTGGTAACCCATGGTAAATTTTCCCATGGTATTTGATGTCATGAATTATATTTATGATTTTTTTCTATGTCCCATAATTTAAATGTCAATATCTCCACCCAATACATGTTAATAGACTAAATAAAATAACTATCATAACTTGATCCGAGGGTTTAGCTCAAACTATCAGAAAATTAAGTTTTTTACTATAACTTATATATTTTTATGTTGACAAAACCCTTGATTGATCTAATAGCTCGATTGATCGAGGATATAGATAACCTTCCATTGAGCTCCAAGGCTTGATCGAGGGTTATTAGAAAAATCTCGACCGAGGGATTAAATAAACCTTGATCAAGCTCGTGTTTTATTTAATCCATGCTCACATATTACCAAAAAGTGTTAACCATCTTCATGGGAACACTTGTACATTACCATATTTCATAGAAATATGATTTTCCCAATATGGTATTCGAGTTACTTGATCTTACAAAAGTAATTCAATGGTATTATAGCTTGTTTCAACTTGATCTTGGACATAGAAGTTTCTAATATGGAGTTAATATTATGTTTTAGTAATTGTTGTAGTGTAAGGAGATATATAGTTGAGATACAAATATAGAATCCTATTCTAGTATTCATCTTCCTTGTGTTCAGCTTAATGGAAAGAACTATGTAGTATATGAGTTTAGAATGAGAAATGTGTTAATGAAGTGTATGTTGTTAAATGACATTGAGGGCACATAGAATCCTCCATTAGATAAGAGAATTATAGAATTACAAATCTAGAGATGAACATTCACAATACATATTTAATTCAACAATGGTTGACCACATATCCCATATATTCAAATTGTGAATATCACTAACAAACTTTAGATAGTATTGTATAACTTATATGAGACCTCTAATAAGTTGAGAGTGTTATATGTGCACACCAAATTTATGCATTGAAGATGAATCATGAATGCCAATGAGAGCATCACTGACTGTATGACATGAATTCAAGATGTGCACAACTAACTAGTAGTAGTTGGGGATACTATAGAATAAAGGATTTAGTATAATTGACTATCAAAGGTCTTGCATATAGATTTTGACCATTTGTGACAATTTTAAATGTCATGAACAAGGTTGTTGGGATGACATGTGATGAACTTGAAAAAAAGTTGTGGTGTGAAGAATAACATGAGACAATGTTTAAGAAGTGTGCTAGCTAGTAGTAGTTGGGGATACTATATAAGTAACTTAGGATTTAGTAGAATTGACTATCAAATGTATTGTATAGATTTTTTAAACCATTTGTGACAATTTTGAATGTCACAAATAAGGTTGTTAGGATGACTTCTGATGAACTTGAAAAAATGTTGTGGCGTGAAGAACACAAGAAATGTTTGAGTAATGTTACTTTGAGCAAGCCTTTACTACAAAGACGAAGAAAATGAGCAAGCACTGGAAGAAGGACAAAACATCCAATCAAAGGACAATGTGTAGAAGAATCAAAAGATCAATAAGGAGATTACTTGTTACTATTGTGATAATAAAGGACACTTTGTGTGCAATTGTTTTAAGTGTCAGCACAAACAATCTCAAGGCAAGGAGAAGAAACATTATGGGGATTAGGAAAATAATAAGGATATTAATAAAAAGGATGATGGCATGAAAGCCATGTTTTTTAAATCACTTGTGGCAAGAAAAACACTTGAATATTCCTTGTACATAAATTTAAGGGGCGCTAGAGATGCGACTAGTAAGAGCTATTGGTTTGGAAATTAGGCTCTTGGAAACTTTAATTTTAGAGACAATCACAATTTATAGATCAAAGGAGAAATTCCTTGTTTTACTCAATAATAGAGAAGTCTAAGACATTATGAATGTAAGTTTTAAACTTGTGCAAAGAAGAAAAACATACATATTCTTTTAAGCAAAATAGAGATTACACCACAACATTCACACATAATACACATAGATTTACCCTGGAAACCCTTAATCGGGAAAACTAACAAAAATTAGAGGCGTGCCTCTTATTTTCTCATTATGATTATTAACCACTCACAATACAAATATAGGTATTCTGCAGCATTCAAAACCCTAATCCGTTAACCCGGATTAGAAATAGACCCCAATCCCTTAACTAGGATTAAATTAGATATTAAAAAAAATGAAAATAGGCCGAAAATAACCCAAAAAATTCAAACTCACTTTGTGGAAGGGGAAGGGCATTGGAATCCCCCCCCCCATAACCCCTCTGATCCAAACTCACACGCAACGCCCGACACATACAACATAGCACTAGATGGTGGGGACCATCCGGCGCACCCCCGCCCCCCCCAACACACACACACACACAAAGATATAACACATACCCAACAATGAATGCATTGTATTCCCTTGAACTAAAGAACAATTTCTTGTTAGGGCATTAGACGACTAGTGTATACTTGAATATATAGTTCAATAATCTCAAATGCCTCATCAAAGATAAAAAGAAGAACTTTGAGATAATAAAACAAGGCTATAAGGAAGATGAATTATACCAATTTGATGAAAATATTTGTGGAGATTGCACAATGCAAACAATTGTTTATAAAAGTAGGTTGGGGTATTAGTAGTGACTTACCAAATCAATGAAAGTAGAGCGATGTTATTTCCCCTACTAGGTTTCAAGTCTCTCGAATGTCGTTTTTGCTTATGCTCATGCTCATTGTGTGGATGTACTTGTGATAGTGGTTAGGCCCAATTGCAAGTCCTTGACGACTTTGGTAGAATAAATACAACGCAGTCATGGCTCCTTAGTTTAAGGATTCTAGTTTGAATGTTGTAATATAACTATAGTCATCTTAAATATCCTAAATTGGGGAAGGGTGAACTTGTTACATCAGTATAACTAGAAATTAGTTGTTAGGAACCCGTGTCAACCCTTCTCTTTACTTTGTTAGTATATTGTTGTTGGATGCATATGCTTTGTAAGTCGTCCCGTAGTATTATATGTTCCATGGTATTGATCCATAGTTTGTATTAGCCCACAGTATTATATGTTCCATGGTATTGATCCATAGTATTGGACGCATATGCTTTGTAAGTCGTCCCATAGTATTATATGTTCCATGGTATTGATCCATAGTATTGGTGCATAGACTTAGTATATAAGTACGTGCTGAGGCCAATGAACGCATCCAAGAGTTATTTTGTATTGAGCTTGCTCAAAGGAGGTTTCCCCCTCGAAGTGGCCCGCGATCAATAAATCTCTTCCGTGTTCTATTATTTCTAAAATATCGTGCATTTAATTAATTAATTGTTGGAGATTCCTTACATTAGTCCAAAAAAAGCAGGTTGTGGCACTTAAGGCGTGGGCATATAAATTATGAAAATTTATAATGGTTCTATATTATGACCATAATTCATGGATCATCACAAATATTTAATCTATTATATCTCTTTGAAGCATGCATACTTAGAAGGAAAACATGTAAGAAGTTTCCTAAAGGGAAGGCATAGTGCATTAAATTAACCTTTGAGTTGGTACACACTAATTTGTGTGGACACATGAGTCAATGGTTAACTCGAGGCAAACATTATTTGATGGCATGATTAAGTGGAGGGAATCTTTATTTGATGGAATTCATTGAAGGCTACAACAAAATGGTATGGATATATTTTCTAAATTATATATCTATCTCATCTAAGCGTTTTATTGAATCTAAAGCTTCAATAGAAAAACAAAGTGGTAAGAAATTGAATATTAAATTTTTTGAATAAAATGTTTCCTTTAAGATTTCTTAATAAACGATATATGCATGCATTTTTTACGAAAGGATGGGTCATGGAAGCAACTACCACTGACAAATCTAGCAACTTGTAGGTGCCTATAGGACTATAAAAAAAATAAAGATTCTAACCCCTAAGAGTTGTACAATTCCAAACTTGGGATATAAAGAAAATGACTAATTCCAAATAAGGTTTCCAACATAGATAAGTTTTTGAGATACCCTAAATCTAAAAGTATAATAAATGGGCGAATCTCCATAATATTCCAAATAGGCTAAGTTTAAAATAGAACATAAAAGTCATCGAGACATCTACCCTTAATATTATATCAATGCATATTAAATGAAATATTAGACTTCCTCAAGATGTATATCTTTAATGGTACATACATGAGGGGAGAATAAAATAAATTTGTTGAGGACTTGTAGAGACAAGAACAACACCTCCATGTAGATGAAGTTTAAGGACACAATTTTGAGGAATTTGAATTAAAATGTATTGCAAATTGTAATGGGAAATCATAAACACATATTGTGATTTTACATAAGTATAATTTGGAGTTATGTAGGTACAATATTGGTACACACGCACGACAAATACCTCTAGCACAAGTCAATCAAGGCATTTGTTTGGTTCATATCAATGGCATGGATACGACTTCTGGACAAAGTTGGACTTCGTGAAACTTAAGTCGTGACCTAGTCAACTTTGATCACCTCGTATTTAGGTGTATACCTTATTTTTATTAGAAGCGCATGGGAGGCTTGGTCAAGTTTTATCACTTAACTAATATTAAAATATGGAATAACCTCACTCATTCAAAGCTAATGCAAATTTGAGGATATATTGAAATTGTGTGATAAAGATATTATTATGAGTTGGAGTGCTGCAAACTTGCCATAGGTTGTAAATATGTAATATCCCGATATTTTACTCTCCTAGGTTTATTAGTAAATTTTGAAATTACATTATTTTTTAAAGTTTGTATTAAGTATTGAAAATTTGGACACCGTTGGTAGTAATTATGGTGTAAATGTAAATATGTTGTTTTATTATCTTCCGTATAAATCAGATGGGCATAACCAAATATAAGAGAGGCCATAGTATCACTAGAGGATAAGTTGACATAGGGAAAACTAAACACAAACTTGGAAATTATCCTTACATGTTGATAACATAAACTATAGAACTAAACCTTTCCAAAACCCTAACAGTTGATGTGAGGTGTCTCACTCACATTGCACATAAGGAGATTTTCTAAAAATAGAATCTATATAATACAAAATATAACAAAAAACAAGAAAAGGATACGTTATTTTTTCCTTTAGGAGAAAGAAAACAAAAGAAGACACATTCATCTATAAGAATGAACAACAAAACTAGAAAATTGAGAGACTCAAGAGGAAAGACATAAAAGCCAAGTTTAGTTATTTGCATAAGCAAATGACCTGAATTCAAGTTTAGTCAAGTTTAGGAAAGAAATTATTTACGGCCATAGAGTGAAGTGATTAAGAAACTGGATACTAATGAGTTGTTCAAAAAATTATTTAGAAATCCAATTCTACTTGATACATTTGCTAAAAACAAAATTGAATTTAAATTATAAGAAAAAAACAGGAAACTTAAACATGAAAACAATAAATAAATGGAAGAAGCTATGATTTACAACTAAAAGGTCAGCACCAAATGATCATGTTTACATTAAAAAATCTATAGAAATAAACCATGAACTATAAATAAGCTATGAATGAATTTGAAAAGAAATTATAAATGTAATTTCAACAACAAAATTAAGCTATATTAAAGGATGAATATTACTAAAAGTAAGCTAAGATAGTAAATGAAAAAAAGAACAACATAACACCTACCTCTTCATAGTGGTCCTTATGCTACAAATCAAGGCACTAGAGGAACTTCAATAAATAAAATTTAACTCAAAATACTGTTAAAACGCAGGAATACATAAGCAAAGAGAACTGTAAATAAAGAGTAGATGAACTCTAGATATAAACCACATTATAATAGAATATGGGTGTAAGTATATATATGTGTCCCCACCCATAGAGGTAAATGCTACCTTATATAGGCTCTAAGCACAACTATTTTATTAATATCATTTAGTTGCAATAGGCTTGAGAATTGGAGATTATCTAGTCTTTTGTTAAAATAGAGTAAAACCAACATATGTGCAATCAAAACAAGGCAATTGAAATTAGTTTTCTAGAATATAACTTGCAAAGTAGGGTGCATATTCGACTAGAATAATGATCCAAATAATTGTTTGATTCCCACTAATTACTGACTGGAATATTCTATAGCATGTGCTCCACTATGGCATTGTCGATTATGCATCAATATTTTCGAATTCATCCGCAAATGTAGCTTATGGTTCGGAAACAATAGGATTGGTGCAAGGATCTGCAACAAAAATCACATGGCAATGAATTGGATATGTAGCAACGCATATGCAACAATCATGATTCATGGTTTCACAACGACTCATATCTTGGATCAAGAGTAGTGGAGCATAATGACCGGATTCGCACAAATAGAAAAATTGTAGCATGGTAACACTTGGAGTTGTAGTAATATGTCCTAGGCATGATATGTTGCATAGTAACACCTAGTGTTGAAACAATATGGATTGGGCAGGATTTGTAGCACTTCTCATTCTGCAAGTCAGATAGAAAGCATACAAAATTCTCCTAATGCATCAACATAATTCAATAAAATGACAAATGAGTGAAAATAATACCTTTGTAAAGATATGCCAATATGGATGAGAATAGACTCAAAATGAGGATAAGTGATATCAAAAGGGTGTGTGAATGAGGGAAAAGATGGTAAAAGGATGAAAAAATAAGGGGACATAATCTCTTCCTAACTAAAATTGTTGCACATCCCTCTGCAACCTGCATGCTTAATCTGAATCATGGTATGCAAAGGACTGATGCATATTCCTCAGGTTGTAGCGAATATGTCACGGTTCCCCTCCTACATAATATACTATATTGTTCTTAATGAGCTGCCAAAATAAATTTTATTCATGTGACTCCCATCATAAATATTTCTATATGTTGGTATAGGACACCAAATTAGGGGAAAATAGAACCGAAGTCCTAGCATTTTTTCACCACATCTCATACAATCTATGTATCTATCTACGTCGCTTTATGCCTCAAGGAAATTAGGATGGCCAAAGGGTTTTCTTTCTATCATTTTTTCATCTAAGTAAGTTCATCTACATTGACAGGTTAACAAGGCTTCCATCATCAAAGTATTGATTTCGTGCTCACATTGGGAGATGGATTCTTGTTATGTCTCAATAAGGAAATATGTTCTCTATGGAAACTTTAATAATCTACAATGTATTCCCATGATAGTTAGGGTATTTCCATTTTCTCATGTAATCCATAAATTGATATTCTATTCATTCTTTTCTATAATGTTCTATACATGAACCCACTAAACCTCATTGCTCATATAAGAGGTGAAAGATCTTAATTGGATATCACCCACAAATGGTTCAAGATTCCATTTTCTATCATTGAATAGAATGATTTTGTGTTGATATACTTCACAAAGAAAATTTATATCCTCTATGTCACTTGTAGAGTAGGCTTCCAAAAATAATATAAGGGTCTTAAAATTATGTGCCCTTCCTTTAACCAAATCCCAGAGTATAAACACTGTGTTCTTATACTGTAAAACTAAGGCATAGGTAGGTGAAGATGCTCTGCAACTAAGTATGACATGATCTATGTTACTAAATTGTTTCTTTTCATCCTTCAAATTCTTCACCTCCGCTTCCAATTCAGGTATCATTTTTATTCTTTCCCTAGTTCTTCCCATCTGGATCTATTTATCGCATAGAACTCTACCCACTGTGTTATCAATATGTTAATACATTGTCTATGTTCTTCTAGTGGGACCAAACCTTCCCCATATGATTCTTTTGCATGAATACCTACTGACTATATAGTAGGTTCTAGAGTAGTGGGTGCTTCAGTCTCTTGTGTATCCCATAGGCTCATTAATTATTTATGCAATTGAAGACTTTATAACAAAATTCATGATTTTATTTACAAAATAAAAAAACAACTTTATCAATGGTTTTATCAACATATTCAGTGGTAGTCATAATAACTCATCATTAATTCCATTAACATTTCCAATAGTGAGTTTAGTAGTAGCAACATAAGAAATAGTAGTAGCATCAATTTAACTAACATATTTAATAGTTCATATTCATTAATAGTTTCATTGACATCAATTCCAACATCAACCTTAGGAACAATCTTAGGTTTAGTAGAAGTGGGTACAATCGCATCAAATTAAACATTTGATTTACTGGAAATAACCTTATCTCTAGCTACTGTAACAATAGGTCTACCCATTGCTTCCATAGAAGAAGAATAAGAAACAAAAAAACAATAGGATTGGCAAGTGGATCCACAATGATAATTATATGGAAATGACTTTGATATGTAGTAGAGGATATGCGACAATCATGATTCATGGTTTTGTAGCAATGGAAAAGATGACAATTGGAATATCTCATATTAGTAGCAATAGAGCATAATGACCAGATTAGCAGCAAATAGAAAACTTGTAGCATAGTAACACCTTGATTTGCAACAACATGGTATGTGCATGATCTGTAGCATAATAACATCTATAGTTGCAACAATATCACCTAGGCATGATTTGTAGCACTTCTCATTCTACAAGTTAGATGTAAAGCATATAAAATTCTCCTAATGCATCAACATAATTCAATATAATGCCATAAAATGAAGGAAATGAATACCTTTGTAAAGATATGTCGATATGGATGACGATAGACTCGAAATGAGGATAATTGATAGTAAAAGGGTTTGTGAATGAGGGGAAATATAGTAAAAAGGATGATGAAACAAGTGCCCATCAACACTAACACCTATAAATATGCCCTAAGTGTTTGATTGAGTGCATAATATTCAATTTTGTGGAAAATTGGTTCTGATGAATTTCTTAGCATAAGACCTAATATTTTGACCTTACTCTCATTGTTTAATTAAATAATAGAAGGGGAAAACTAATTTTTTTGATAGTGGTATCCTCCTTAAGATCTTTCTTGAGATTTAATATGTAAAAAACTTAATGGATGTTGAGCCACATGTACCACTTAGTACAAGCCATGGAATTGCACGCCACATACTCCTTGCATGAGTTGTAGTGCCTTGATGTGAACCATCTAGCTAGATCGAGAGGTAGTGGATGCACTACATGTTTTGATTGGAAATCACCTACCTCATTTGACTCATTTTCCTTGTGCCCTCTACATGTGTTCTGTGGAACTGTGGGAAGAGATGGATGCATACTATTTTTGCATACATTAAGACCACCTTACATTAATATTTTAGTGGTTTGAAGTCATGCAACCCTATCTTGTTGGTTTCAAAGGTTTTTTTTTGGAAGGTTGAATTGTTTGTTCACAATGAGTATTCCTTCTCTTTTTATATGGCTTTGCTGTGAGTGAAGGACGATCCTAAGTCTCCTCTTACTTTATTTTTTTAATATTGAAATCTCGGCCCGAGTTAGTTTTTTTATTACTTGTGGTTGAAGTGGTTATCCCCATATTGGTGCATGCTTTGACTATGATTTTTTATGGAGGACAAGACCAAAGATTCATCCCCAAGCTTGCTAAGAAAAAATGTTTTCATGGAGGTAGGTTCTAAACATGTATTTGACCTATATTTCTTGTTTTCATTACAATGTCTTCATGATAATGGTGACGGTTCTTGTGTTTTAAAACCTCAGTGCATGCCATTTTTGCTTTCATCCATCCATGTTCCTATTTCTTTCTTTTTGTATGTTTATAGGTAAGAAACCTATTAGCATAATTGTATTTTCATAATGTGTTTTAAATCTAGTGTAGAGATAGAGCTAAGGTTTTAACCCTTGCATGATTTCCTTTGTATTTGCATAATCATATACATACTTGGAAACAATATTTACAAATTAGAAGAAGTCACTGTGATTTTTTGAATACCATGTGATTATATGAAGTATTCTTGATGAGACCAACTTTCAGCCTGTGCATATGCTAAATACCTTTTTGAATGGAGTGATTTGAAACTTGGTATATTGATGTGTTGGCAGTTAATGGGTAAACCCTTGAGATTTTATTTGGAGTTATAATTATATGGTATGTGAATCCCAAAGGATCTAACTGTCATTTTGATTTCCTCTCTACACAAATTGTCTCTAACCACTCAGCTCAAAACTTTTTTCCCTCCTTTGTTGGCAATGCATGATACACAAACAATTTGTTAGTTTCATGGTAGGAGGTTGGTGATGGTTTGGTGGCATTTTTAATGGTTTTTTAGTCAATAAATTTATTGGCATCATTGTTAATATATTTATGTTTATATCATGAAATGGATTTCAGTCTTGGTAGCAAAATTAGGGGTGACGATGAGGTCAAGTTGTAGTATTGTATGTTTAGTTTGATATCAATAAACTGATTGACATCATTGTTAATATATTTATGTTTATATCATGAAATGGATTTCAGAAAAATTAGGGATGATGATGAGATCAAGCTGTAGTATTGTATGTTTTGTTTGACATGCAAATTCGGCTTAGCAAAAAATTCAATATAGATATTGGTAAAAAATGATATTGTATTCTCCTTGAGGAAATTGAAGCACTAGTTTCAACCCATGTCTTGAATAAATGTAGATGTATTGATGGTTGTTTTGGTTGACTTAGTATGGAGTAATATACCTCCCTTTAATTGATTGATGTTTATATGCATAGTAATGTTTGAATTATATGTATGTGTGTGTATAATATGGATGGATAAATGTATCTAATTGCTTACATTTATATGCACATGAAGTAAAATTCTAGTTAGCTTACATGTTTCCCATGATGTAAGCTTTGCTTACCCTTGTTGGAAATAAAAGAAAGCTTCATGTTGCTAGTTTTTGGGTATTATTTATTGAACCTATGCATGGTATATGGTTGATATATGTTTATAACATGCTCATGGTTGTTATGCCCAATCATTCTAGGGCTTAAGACCTTTAAAGTGACACATATGCATTATATATTTAAATGCATTACTCGCAAGTGGAATTGAGCATGATGGTTTCACAATGGCATCAATAGATAGAGATTTGATGATGGTTTGTATGCTATCAGGATTTTCGTGATGTTCTAATCTTCTTTCCAGCATAGTTCCTCCTTTCCTTTCCAACCCCTTCATCTATTTTCCTTTACAATGCACAAATATGATATTGCATGCTGTCTTAGCTTTGTATATGTAACTTGGATGAGGATGAATATTGCATGGTTTTTAAGTGGTTAATTTGATAAGATTCCATTTGCATCAATGGAAATTATTGATATGGAATGTCAAGGTAGGAAGGTTCAAGTCATCTTGCGATTACCAGTAGGAAAAGCAAAATATGTAATTACTCTTGAATCTTTCATGATATTCCTAAGTTAGCTAAAGTTCCCATGCATAATGGAGATGTTGTATATATTAATAGAGCTAGATCAATTGATTGTGGTATTTATCATGGAATGCCTTCTAAACCATTTTCTATGTCTCTATTTATACAATATGTGACAATCCCATGGTTGGAAATGAAGAGTTTAATTATCAAACAATGATGGGCATGTATTTATTTTGAAGATTGTTAATATTTTGAGAATTGGATATGACAATTTGGTTTTAATTGATAAGATTGTATTTGCGAATACTTGAGGAATGATGTGGATATTTATTTGTTTATTATTTTAGTATTTAATGAACTCAATTAATTTAATTAAATTAGTTGATGAAAAAATATATATTTAAATATATTTCTGAAACTTGTTGTCTTGTGGAAGTTGAGATATGTGCACCCTATTCTATTGATTGGGCCCTTAGTTTGATTAGGGTCCAAGTTCATATTTGACTAAGTGACATTTCAAATGCTAGCCATCTATTGAGAAAATGCCTTCCTTCCATCAACTAAGTAGGTTTACCCAAAAAAAAGTCTAAGTAAACCTTTCTTCATTGAGAATGGAAAACTCTTTACAATGATGCGTGACTATCATTATTAATTTAAAAAATATTTAACTATCTTAAATCCTATGGCTATCATAATATAAACTATTTTATCCTACAAATTCACAGGCAAGAATTAATGAGATAAAAATTAAGAAGTACAAAATCAAAGAAAATGAAAGAAAATAATAAATAGAAATTGGTTTGCCAACTTATCACTTATAAAAATTTCAAATGGCGAAGGTAAGCCTACTTTTTAACATAAAAGTGTGATTTGACATCCATTTATTAGCATCATTGATAGGCAAAAGTAATACTAAGACATAACAACATGATACAAGTCTAATGCTAAAACATCCAAGCTTACAATGATTCTAGAACATATGAACTACAAAGAATACTCTTAGCACAAGCATCCACTAAATCGATTCTAAAAAAATTGGTCAACGTGTTTCTCAATTAATAGTAAAAATAGTTTACATTGCCAAGGAGGAATCCATTTCTTCTTAACCTTGGCTTTATCACGGGCTTTATTTATACAAAATTGACAAAAAAGACGTCAAACTATTTCTACTTCCTGACTCTTCGTATTCCTGACTCTTTGTTCTTTTTATTTTACATATTGTTTACAAGCTTCAAAATCCTTTTGAATATTATTATCTCATGGAAAATGATGTTGTTCTATTGGAGATTTAAATAATGCAATGCTCCACTCCATTTTTCCTTTGTTATTCACCAAATTTGGCATGAATGATTTATGAAAATTATTTCTTTTATGAGAGTATATATATACTCTTTCATGTGCACTTTATTCCATGAGGATTCATTTGATATATTTCTTTTCTTGCTATATTCCACCTTCCAAAGCTTATATGATATGTAAAGCATGTATGACCTCCTCTAGAGGACCAAATATGGGAAGGGTATAATATGGAAAGGTTACATATACATGGAAGCCTTTCAGTCAATCCTTACAACTTCTCACAATCCCCAAGTTTTGCTTGAATTTTCTTTCACATTTTTTTGGCAAGCATTTTTTTAGTATTTGACACCAATTTCAATGTTAAGTATTTCCCTTTCATTGAGATAAGGGATTTCATGAGCGAGATCACCAAGATAATCTTGCCACTTCTTCATAGGGTTTAATTGAATTTGTACTTTACAATCATGTGTTTAATTGTAAAGGGCAAACACATCCTGACATTGCCTTTAGAAGTATTGGGCTTGCTTGTTGAAATATCATTGCAAGGGATTTAACTCATCTGGGATTTCCAAAGCATACTCAATGGCTCATGAATATCATGTTGATTTCTTTTGTAATACTTGACTTGATTATCCAAAAGCTCCACTTGTGCTTTGGATCTTTCAACTTCTTTGGCCATATCACTAACACTTTGATACATTATCTTTAGCAAAATCCACTTGGGATAAGGCTATGGCCACTAGATCCAATTCTTTAGTGTCCAACATAATGGTTTCTGTAGTAAGCAATAGGTCCTAATCCACAATAAGTTTTATGTTTTTATGTGTTTTCCTTACTATTTGTTTGTTGAAAGAATATAAACCAAAATTTGCAACTTCATCTATGGAAATGAGGGTTGGCATATCTCCTCATATGATTATATTGGCTGAAGACTAAATAGAAAATATCTTAGTAGTATTCACTTCTTCCAATGGTCTTGCCCCTACTATATCAACATCTTGTTTGTGTTTTTCATCCTTCTTTATTTGTTCCTTTTCAACTATTCTCCTTTCAACATCTAAATCTACCTCAATTATCTTTTTCCTCACTTCATCAACTTCTAGCCTCTTTGTCTCTTTCACCTCAGTTTCTTTTCTCTTTTGTTCTCTGTTAACATTGACCTCAATTATGGCTTGATCCACTATCATTTTCTCCTTATCTTATATCTCAATCATTTTCCTTGCTTTCCCTACATCAACTTCTATTGTTTCTTTTCTTTCAACTTTAGTCTTTTCGTTCAATTCAAACTTGACCTATTATTATAATTTTTTTTATTTTCTTTAGTGTAATGTACTTGGGCAAGATAATATCAGGTACCTAAGTAGGTACCCAAGGGGATAATGAATGTAATGTGAATAGGCCCACTTGCTAATTGGTGGTTAATAAATATGTACATTGGATATCTAAAGAAGTAATACAATAATAATGAGTAGTTGGCATAGGATTATTCATGAGAAAGTATAAATACATATGAGAATCATTGTATTGAATAAGTTGGAAGTTGGGTGTTAGTAATCTATCTTGACAAGCATGGTTGATGGATTGATTCCTTCCAAATGGAATAATTGATGGCTTGTCATTTCTGAATATCAGAGTTTGTGATTTAATAAAGTCTTGGTTATTTTGTGCATAATATTATTTTCATATAGAAGATACACGACCTTTGGTATAAGATCCCTTTCTTGGGACAAAAAAGTGGAATATTGTTTTGTGTTGTTTTTTACATATTTTTTGGAGGAAAAAAGAGGATGGTAGTATTCATATAATTTTTTGAGACTTTATTTGAAGAACCTGAAGAAACTAATAACATATCTGAGTTCTTCTAGCAAAATAACCCAATTTAACAAAACAAATTGTCCAAATCGGAGTCCATGAAGTGGAGTTATCATCGATTTAAAATTAGTTGTTTCAAGGTTTTTATGTTGCAACCACGTAAACTATAGATCATTTATCTTTTGACAGAGCACCTGATTTTTTATCAAACCACATCAAATAGATGGATTATGACCATGGAATTTCACATTGTGGTCATAATATCGATTTTAAACAACGTTAATGAAGTTATGATCATTTTAAAAATTTCACCTCAAACCACATTAGACAATAACTTAAAGTTTTGGTTGTGGGTTTTATTCCAAAAAAATGTATTTTATAGGAAAATATGATGGTCCGAGTATTCATCACTATAATATTATAAGTAAAATGTGTCCCTTTGTAAAATCCACCTATACTCTCATCTAATAGATGAAGCATGTATACGGGGTCAAGCATTTTTCTTTAAGGATCTATTAAAACTTTCAAATGAAGCATATGACCAAATATTTTAGACAAGTGGTCTCATGACGTGAAGAATAATAAAAAAATCACAAAGGGTTTATTTTCATGTGACAACTTCCTATTACATGTTCATGGATGGATTCAATAATATAAGGTCATTGTAGTGGTCCTTAACCCAAAAATTGAATCACACCAAAGAGATAGAACCCTTATACTTCATAAATAACCAAAAAAACATTCACCACAAGAGTAACACCAAGATATAGAGAAAGACCCTTAAGGTAGGGTAACACCATCAACTACCCTTTATGGAAATAATCACTACACAAGCCATGCTTGCTACAATATAATTCATCCAACATATCTCATACCATGATACTCATGCATATTTATACTTTCTCATGAGTATTCATAGGGGGTTTATGCCAACTACCCTTTTTTATTATATTATTTTCTCTAACTACCCAGTGAGCCTATTTATCACCCACCAACTCCCAAGTAGGCATTTTTTGTATTTATGACTACATTACATACAATATATCATTGGGTACCTCCCTAGGTAACCCATATTATCCTCTCTAGGTACATAACAATCATTGTTTCTTATCAAGCATAATTTTATCCATTTTCATTTGGCTAAAAGGTTGCAAGTCCCTACAAAGCACACAGGTTGAGGGTTAGATTGTTCAACTTTTTAAAGATTTGAATATTACCATAGATAAATATTTGATGCATTGATATTTTTGTGCTATAGATATGAATGATGTGGATATTGTTTTGGGATACCCTTGGATGGATTTCGTTGGTACAATTAATATTAATGTGAAAAATAAGTTCTTGAGGATTTGGTACAAGAAAAATAAAATTACATTGTAGGATATTTATCTTACTAAACAAGAAATGACCAAGGGGGCACATGAAGTAGTCCTTGTAGGTAAAATAGTTGAAGTACCTACATATAAAGTAGATGAAGAGTCTAATTTTGAATCAAAATAAGGGACTACAAAACCACGTAAAAGTGAAGAAGAATCTAAGGAGTTGCATGTATCAAAGGAACCACGGGTTGAACAGACAAATAAAGAAGAACCAATAGCTAAGGTTTCTATATATCACCACCCACAACACCATGAGAAAAAAAGTCATGAAGGAAAGGTTGGGAGCATCAACAAAAAGAGAAAAAAATGGAGGCACATGGAGGACAAAAATTAATTCATGGAGATACCAAAGTAGTGCAATGATAGCGTGGAACTAGAGGAACAACCACAATGAATATTGAGGTGGCAAGGAAGCAATTGGACCCCATTTCCACATCTCACTAGGATGAATGGATGCCCATGCTTGGTACTAGTTGGGTACATTGCTTAGTAGATCATATTGTATGGATTGTTCCCATGTTTCGAGGATGAAACATGTGAAGGGGGGTGGAATGTAATGTACCCGGGGAAGATAATATGGGGCACCTAGGGAAGTAACCAAGGGGATAATGAATGTAATGAGGATAATCCCACTTGATAGACCAACGATTAATAAATATTCCCACTAGGTAGCTAGAAAAAATAATAAATAATGAGTAGTTGCAATAGGAATACTCATGTGAAAGTATAAATACACATAAATATTACTGTATTGAATAAATCCCCGTGGGTTAGCTCGATTCGGTGAATGTTGTAAATTGTAGGCAAGATTCCATGGGGTCAAGTCCCCATGCTAGTTATCGTTGTAAATATTGTGGGCCTCACTCAATGTTCCTATTAGTTTAGGCTACCAAAATTACAAACAAATCATTTAACACAGGTACCATCCTAAAAATGAGGGGAAGTGCTCGTACGGTTTCCTATGATGTGCATTCCATCAAAGAAAAAAATAATTGTATCAAATAAGTTGGAAGTTGGATGTGAATATTCTATTATAACAAGCATGTCTTATGGAGTGATTCCTCCCATAAGGAATAATTTATTGTGTTGCCCCACCTCAAGGGTTTTGATATTATAAAGTGTGAAGCATTTATGAATATCATAATTTGTGATTTGATAAAATCTTGGTTATTTTGTCATTATATTAATATTTTTAGATCCAAGGTACACAACAATCAAGATCTACATTTTCCTTGGCTTCTACTGCAACTTGAGCTTCAACTTCAATCCTTCTCTTCCTTGCTAATAATTCCTTGTCATTTTTATTATTATTTTCCACTCCTCTTTCACTTTCTTTTCCTCTAATTTTGTTTGCTCATGTTGTTAGATTCCAGCTTACACTTCTTCAAAATATAGTGCTATTTTCTTAACTTTCTCTTCTTATTATTCTTCATGAGTATATGTCCAAGAAATTATTGTAATTGTTTCATAGGAAGATACCATTTTTGTAAGATTATGCCTTCTAAACCTTTCATCTAGAAATTTAAAATCTAGGATTATATCAATTTCCATTGTCAAAAAGGAAAAATTGCTTAGCCATAAAATCATATACACATGGGATAGGTTGTACACAAATTATTTTGTTGTTTTATTAATGAAGCATTAAAACCATAGGGAATAGTTTGATACATTACTTCTCTTAGCACCAATTCATCTAGTACAAATCTAGGCGATAAAGAGGAGATTTATCTACCCCACAAATTCTATTGTAGGTGTTATCTTCATTCACATACCAATATCTGATTGTTCTTATAACCCCCGTAGCTTCCTCAGATGACCTTAATGTTGTTTGCAAAAAATCAATTCATATAGTAAGGCAAAAAGTGATTGTAGATTCTTTAAAACCGCCACATGTATTAGTTTTCCCACAAATCCTAACAATAAACCTACATTGGTGATGTTGATACACTATAGGCCCATCCTAAGCCTATGAAAACATTATTGGTGAATTTTATACCCAAAAGATATAAATACATGAAGAACAAAGGAGGGAAACCAAAATCTTGAAATATAAATTTAGACAATGCTTGTGTTAGGGTATGAGAAATAATAACTCCCCAATTGAAGACCAATCCATCCTTTCAAATGGTATGCGTGAGTAGTACCTAGGATTCTTTGGAATGTGTGGTGTACTTTTACCCATATAATATTCTTAGTAATGCCAAAACATAAATATAAGGTTCTATTAGGTTCATAGATGGATAAATTCTAGTATTCCAATATTTCAATTGCTTTCCTTCAATTCACCATTTGTTCATTAATTTATGATAATTTTTTGTTCTTCCAAAGTCAGTCATCAAAGTTGTGGTCATATATTCTTGTGATTTTAAAATTTTATAATACATCTCTAAGTTGTTGGCTTGGAAATATGCTATGAAAATACCCTAATAATTGACAAATAATCTATTTTACAAATTTAATTGTTTCAACACAAGGCAAGACTATTGGTCTGGTTGCTACATTGTGTAAGTGTGACTTTTGAATAATAGGATATACTTTTGTATCATTCTACTCCTCGTCGACTAATCCAATCAGCATGGGTAGAGTGGGATGGTTTTCATCCTTGAAAGTTCAAAACATCTCTCCCCATTGAGGATGGCTAGACAACCCTGCATAACCAGAAGTACCTATATAAATCAATTTCTTAGGCTCCTTGGGATCTACTTACATTGATGTGTTTTCTTCATGAGATACCTTCTTCTTTTCTCGTGATTATGTCTTGTTCCTCATAGGAGGCATTGCGATAGTAATGTAATTCGTTCGTTGAAACAATATAGTAAATTAATAACATTAGCACATGAAACAAGTTATTTAAAAAACAAACATCATTGAAATCAATTATGACTCCAATACTTTTGTGTAATGGAACATTCTCTCATCTATAAAAATTTGTCAATATAAACAATGAATGCAATCAAGATTCAGATTCAAAAGGGATAGACCTTGGTTTTAATTGTATTTTAATAAATGGTCCTAATAGGTTCCACACTCTAAGTGATTGAATTACATTCCTTCATAACAGGGCTTTGTCTATATTAGGATTTAAACTACATTAGGTATATTAGGATTTAAACTACATTAGGTATAAAAGTTACTCTTAGAAGTTTGAAAACTAATCAAGTAAGATTTGCAATTACAAAAAAACATCAGAATAAAAATATTACAGGTTTGCATTTTCAGATAGAAATAGAAATATGATTAGAAAAAGGGGAATAGCATATTGGAATCCAATAATTATAGTGAGGTAAGAGTTATTTCATTCGAAAGAATGACAAGTAGCACTCCATATAATAATTAGTTCTGACCGTACTATGTGCATTAAAAATTAAGACATAGTTACAACATATGCATAATAATGCATGGTAAAATTTGATTATAATGCCTACTTGGCGAACACACTTAAGGCTTCAAAGGATTGCGCAAAGGATGCTTGTTATCCATAAATGTCAGGTAATTGAACATTAGACACACTATAGAACATTTTGACAAGTGCTTAACAACTTCCATAGCGTGACACCATTTTAACTTAGCTTCTCATATAAATAAAAAAGGGTAATGTGAACTCATTACAATGAATGTGTAATAAATAGATTTCGAAGGTTGGCTTATAACAATAAAATCATTGAATTTGATTCATGAGAAAGGACATTTGAAGGAATGAATAAAATCATTGAATTTGATTCATGAGAAAGGACATTTGAAGGAATGCAAAATATTAGTTATGTTCAAATAGTTATAGGGCATTAATTCAATATTAATTTGAAAAATTGTGAATAGATTTTAGTATATAAATGTTAAAGTTTGAATTTGGAGGGAAAATAGTATTTTATTGAATTGGTTTCAAATAAGTAACATTTAAAAGTGGAACTCTCTAACCTAGTGACTTTTTGTGTTCTCTAAATATGCATATGTAATCATTGGAAATATTCCAATGGAACATCGAGACATCCAAAAAAAACATTTGAATGATTTATAAAATGTTTTGGTGGACCATTAGGATGTTCCTAAAGTTTGAATGACTTATTTGGAAACCTCCTAATGAATCATCAAGATCCTTTAGATGCAAGGAAGCATATTTCCAATAATCCCAATGAACCATCAAGAAAACTTCAATTATGCCACTTTAAAAATATTTGGAGCTTCCTGATAGACTATTCAGAGTCTTCAAAAGATTAAATAATGCATCTCTAAAACTCTCCCGCTAAGATATCGAGAGAGGTTGAAAGAAGAACACCTCCAAATGTTTGAATCATTGAGGAAGATCTAAATATGTTAGCATTATATATTTTGGATTGTCCCAATGAACTATCAATAACAAATGTAAGAAACACCATTCAAAAGTTAAAACTATCCCAATATGTCATCATATGAGATCGCAGGATGTGAAATGCAACAACTTTAGAACCAACTCGATAGGTGCGGACAAATAAAATATTTTGGAAAGGCATATTCAAAGAATTATGATGGACTATCGATACAAACCATAAGATGTCACATTCAAAAGACTATAAGGTTTTGATAATTCACTAGGAGACTTCAAAAGATATGATAAGCCATCTTTTAAAGTAATTTAATGAATTATTGAGATGATTTGAAAGATGTGATACTCAAAAGATTAAATCATCCCAATGAACTGTCGGGACCCTTAGAAAGATGTGAACCATGGGTCCTTTTGGAAGACTCAATGAATTATTGAGATGCTTTTGAAAAATAAATTAGAATAAGTAATTATAATAATATAAAGGATTTTAAAAATTCATAGCCATGGCCAAGCATATACATGCAAGGTAATGATATGAGAGGTACACATTTTTTAATGTAAAAAAACCAAAAGGATCTAAAATCTCAACTAAAAAAATCTAGATATATTTCAAATAGGGTAACTCATTATGCATTGATCCAAATACAAGCAGTCCTCGTTATGTGAAAAGACAAATTTAAGATAAAGAGGGGGTCCCCAGTTCAAGGACTTGTGGCTAGTTGAGGCCTCAAGACCATCCAAATAATATTTTATTTAAATTTATTTATTATATTATGTTCATGAGGCAATGATGTGTTTTCATCTTCCCACCTAATCTCTATATAAAGGGGAGATGGAGACCTAAATAAGTGGAGAAAAGAGTAAGTATGCTTGAGTTTTGCAAGTGAAATTGAATTTCATGTTGCTGTAATCTCTTAAGTAGTATGACAAAAGATTCTAATGGTAAGATGGATTACAAAAGAGGTATAACATTAAGGTGAAAATAAGTACAATATCATATAAAGTAATATTTGTTTATCTACATTAATCCTCAAATCAACAAGACTAATCAAACTATGTATGAAGATTCCTTCCAACAATATAGGTGTAGATTATTCTAAGATATTCACCATTTGAGGCTTCTCCTACTTGATTGCGTGTTTTTATAAGTATCATGTGGTTTTAAAAACATCTTACTCATTGGGATCCTAACTGGTTATTAGCTCTGTCGACTAGATTATGTCATTTGGTTATCAAACATTTCAACTAAATTAAATTTTTAGGGCATAAATGTTGTTCTCTTGTACTTTATGATATGCTTCCCATTCGTCATTTCTCTTTATGTTTTTTTTAGGATTTTGTTGCAACTTGAGCTTCAACTTTAACCTTTGCTTCCTTGATAATTCCTCGTTATCTTTCATTTTCCACTCCTCTTTTTTTTTCCTCTACTTTTGTTTGATCATGTTGTTGGATTCTAGCTTGCACTTCTTCAAAAGATATTGCTATTTTCTTAACTTTATCTTCTTCCCATTATTCATGAGTATATGACCAAGAAATTATTATATGGATTGCATGGGAAGATACCACTTTTATGGGATCATGCCTTCTAAACCTTTCCTCTACAAATTCAAAATCTAGGATAACTTCGACTTCCATTCTCACAAAGGTAAAGTTGCTCAACCATAAAATCATATACACATGAGATAGTTGGACTCAACTTATTTTGGTGTTTTATTAATGAAGCATTAAAACAATAGAGAATAGTTTGATATGCTACTTCTTTAAGCACCATCATGTCAAGTGAAAATTTGGGAAATTAAAGAGGATATTTAGCGACCCCAAAGATTTTGATGTAGGTGTTAACTTCATTCAATACCAATATTTGTTGTTCTTAGAATTTCCATAGCTTCCTCAAATAATCATGGTGTTACTTTGAAAAAAATTAGTTCATATAGTGAGGAAAAAAAGTTATTACATATTTTGTATTTGCTTTCCCATAAATCTTGACAATGGACATGCACTAGTGATTTTGAGATACTCCAAGCCCATCCTATCCCTAGGAAAAAATTACTGGCACATATTATATCCATAAGTTATAAAACATGATGAACTCACGGGGGAACCATAATCTTTAGATATAAGTTTGGACAATGCTTGTGTTAAGGTATGAGAAAGAATAACTCCCCAATTGAAGACTAATCCATCCTTTCAAATGGTATACATGAGTGGTACCTAGGATTCTTTGGAATACTTTTATTTCTATTGTACTCAGTCTCTTGTGATGTTCAAAATCTTTAATATAATAGTGCATAAGGCCCTACTCATGGCAATGATGAATACACTATATAACTTGTATAAATATTCCCACAGCTTGGTACTTGCTAAAGGAGTGCCCATTATTTTCAAGGGTATCATGAAGATCTCTCCTCGAGCACAACTCTATCATTAGATGAATGAAATCATTTTGAGGATTCTCATAGATGGCATGAAACTTGTCAATGCCATTGTAGTATGATAACTCACACATTATTTCTACTTCATTGTATATTTCATATGTTCCAACATTTCTATTTTTTTCTTTATTGTATCATATCCTCACCTTCTACTCATGTTGGTCACTTAGATACTGCCCAAAACTGTATTTGTCCTCGATGAAACCCGCGAGCACTATATGTTCCTACGTGAATTTTCTTAGCAGAGAACAATAAGGGATTTACTTACTCATTGATAACGGACCTTTCATCGTGTTGGTTAAGATCAAGGATCTCTAGAGTTGTGTGGTAGTCTTTGGTAAGTAGTGGAATATTGTATTGTCACCATATTCTTGATCGCCATAATTGATTCTTATAACTATAGAATACATAGTTGGTTATTTTACAATCACTGCTTTGCCAGAACCCTTCAACAATGTGTTACACCTGAAATCTACCCATCATTAGATTCATTGTATACATCCCTGAAGTCACCTGGACTAAGTATTTTCATCTTGGAGGATTTGCACTCAATTCTGCAATATTTTGAGAGGTCGTCGTAGGTTGCACATTAGCAACATGCGACGTCGTAGCTTGCTCCACTGTAGGGTTCGACGAGGTCTGTTAATGGGAAAAAATAGTCTATTTGAGATCCTTCTCGAAATTTTCCCATTTTGGGGCTTATCCCTAACCTCTAGGGGAGCTGGTACTCGACCCCTAACTCTTTGGGAGGATCCCCTATCTCTCTCCTACCATCTCTCAATCTATCCTATCCATACCCTATCCACTTAATCCTATATAAGTGAGGATCACTCCCATCCCAAAGGGAGGAAGACTATGGTATCTACATGCTGGTGAAATCTCTCTTAAGACACCTCCATTCACCTATTAGAGAGCTCATACTTCCTTGGAAGGACGTGGAAATTGGCTTGGTCGAAGAAGGGCTACTGCGTTAAGTCTTGGTTGTAGTTCTATATCTCTATCATGTATTCCCGTATTTGCAGTAATACAAATGCTTTCACCAATATCGTTCTTGTGTGCAATGATATTGTGTAGTTTACCTGCTTAACTGTTTACTTAGATCGCTTACTGTATAGATGTCTTTTACTGGTTTCTCTTGTTTCTTTGTCTTAACAGGTCTTGCAGCTTGGATCTGATGACCGTGGAACGTGGATCAACATTCAGGAGAAAATGATTGCGTATTAAAAGGTAAGACATCTAGTACTTGGTCCTTAAGTAGATCTAGGAGAAGTGTTTGTAGTCTGTTCTATTTGTTCTAGACTCACATTGAGCTAGGGAGATCCAGCTCGCGTCCGCTCGAGTGGATTGTCTGATAACAAATATGGCGACCATACTGGGGATAGTGGTGTTTGTCTTGTTTAGTAGTCATTAATCTGAGAGTCATTTTCAGTTTATTACTTGACACAAGCCTCTTTTATCATTTTTGCCATTTACTTCTTAGGATTGATTTCACTATCAGATCTTCACGTTGAAGACTCTGATTTGCTTCCTCTAAGTTTATAAAACTCATTTTCAAGCCTATTTTTGGTTCATTATTGAGAGATCTGGTTCATTTTTTAATCTAGACCTCTCCTATCGCACCTGGGCAGTGGAAACAGAGCGACACTATGTCATTCTGAGTCTCTGTTCTTCACCTGTTAGTCACCTGTCGCATCCTTTGCATTGGTATACTGCGACATCGTCACACCTCCCGTGAAAGCAAACTGCGACGTCGCACTGTGTGTAAGGACAGAGTGTGCCGATCTGTCAAAAGTTGGCATACAGGCATCCCTTCCCTCATCTGAAAGTTTGAACCTTGGTCTGATGTATGAACTCCCTCTGTGCTGCAAGATCCATCCAGAGACCCCATGTATGATTTGTGTGTTGAGAGTTTGGTTTCATTGGGATTAACTTTGGGTTCCGTCTTGGACAAGTTTGAGACAGGTAGTGGTGGATACTCTAATCTCCTCCGCCTTCATCCGTTCACTCTTGAATTCCCTTCTTTCCATCCCTGATCTGATCATTGCATCAGATCAACTTCTAGACCTCATTTACATTTGTTTTGAGCTTTGCTTTCTTAGTTTGCTTGCTGCTGCTTGATTTTGAGTTTAAGTGTGTTTTTCAGCTTGGTTGAGTGCTTGTCTTTTCTTGAGTTTTCTGAATGTATGAGTGCTGCAAGTAGTGTTTTCTTTTCAGTCATTTAGATCTGAAAGCAGAGTTGTTATCAAGTGTATTCTTTGATGCATCCATCGAAAAGTTTAAAAATGCTTCTTTCCCATTGTTTCTCAAAAAATTATTTAAGAAAGATTGTTGTGCATTGGAAAATTCTTGTTTATGTTTTGGAAAAGTTGAATGAATATATGATCTATTGTGTTTTTCTCGAATTATGAATCGCTCATCTTCTTGAAAGGCTCAAAGTACGCTTCGATTTTTGCAAAACTAATTCCATGCTAAGGAAAGATAGATGCATTTTTAATTTTTGTTGCCATTAGATCATTGAAATTGAAATTGAAAAGCTTGCATATTTCATTTCAAAATCCTCTCTTTTCATCACTTAGTGTCATTTTATTTTGAAAAGAAGAAGAGAAGGAAAAAATTGTTTTGATTTGGTTTAGTAGTGTTGTGTACTTTTGTGTTTTGCTGAAAGGAAAATAATACTTTCATTGTCAAATTTGTTTGCATTGGGAATTGTGTTGCATTGAGTTTGTTTTGGAAATACCATTGGAAAAAAGATTTCTCCTTTCCATAGCTAGAATTCATTGAAAGAAAAGAATATTTCGTGCATGTAGTCAGGGATTGCATTATGCTTCTGATTATGTACTCACCTCATGCATTCACCTAACCGTCCAAGATAAAATTAACGGTAGAACTAGGTAAAATTTTTAGCAACTTGTGTGTAAGTTAGAGATGTGTTCTGGCGTCGTTAAGCATGGCAGCGGTCGTTATTTGCCAGCACTGTATTCCGGGGGCATTGTAGTCTTCCACATACATCGGTATATCGAGCTCCTTCACATACCCACCAAGTACCATAATCCGTACTTGGCGTATATCGAAGGGTGTATCACGTACTCGACACGTATTTTGGAAGGTCTCTTGCCGAACGGTTGTGCATTAGACAACATCACTACGGATTTGAGCTCCCACGTACCTTGCGTATATCGGGAGACACCACTAGGATTCCTGAAACCAACCGAGTTAACCATTTGGCCGTCTTGGAAAAGCAATACATCGAGAAAAGCACTCGAGGAGATTAGCACGCACGTACTAGGTAATCGGGTATGCAGGCAAGGGTACGGTCCCAATCCTCCTTGTCGCGTCATATTGTTGGACCCTGCAGTATATCGCGGTTTGCAATGCCCTGATAATCCCGTGAGCTTCTAGACTTTTGAATCCACTCTGTCACATAAGTTTGCTTGTTGCCTTAGTTTGAGTAGGTTTTTCTGGACTGCTTTTCTTTTAGCATACCCTTAGGAGAAATGTTCTTTCGGCCTTTCTGGCTGATTTTCCTGATACTATGGCGGATTTTCCCTGGAGAAGGTCCCGTAGGATCTGGAACTTATCACCTGAATATCCTCTTAATCCGGAGGTTATTTCGGGGGTAATAATGGATCAGCGTAACGCGGTCGTAGTTACTGAAGTGGAGAACCCCACTTTGAATGTTGGCGGACTTTTGTTTCCACCAGATTCACCTGCCTCTCATCCCCCGCAGGATGAAGAAGCACACACCCCCGCTTCACAAAACCTTTCTCCCATCATCCCGGGAGAACCTAGATCATTGGAATGGATAAACCGACCCCAGGACGACCCTGCAGCAGCTGTTGGTCCTTCAGCAGCTTATTGAACATCTTCTACAGGCCACCCAGTGGCTCATTTTGCCATCTCATCCTCACCCAGTGAGACTACTCCGGAAGACACTTTAGCCTACTTTCGTGGCCAATTGGCTCACTTTCGTTCCATGGATGAAGAGTTTCGGCAGTCAAGTCTCCAACGACGGGTTCAGGACCCATCGTTACCCCCCTTACCAACCCATCCCAGTCCATTCAATATCTTTCGGATCACCTAAAGCACCCCACCATGTGACCACTAATAAGATTGGTCAACCCTCACAGGAGTCCAGTCTTGCACCTCAAGTGAACCAACCCGTGGAAGGAGAACAGTCCAACACACCTGTCACTACCACGGTTACTCTACCAATTCCTCCCCCACCTCAGAATTCGAGGGGAGGGTATTCCATTCCCACAGATTATCTTATTGGTAATGTTATTACCACGGTAGCTAGTCAACAACCTACATTGGTTCAACCTTTGACTAGTGGTCAACCTGTTGTGGTTGGGGGGAAACCCCCTTTTCCTAACCAGAACGTAGGCGGTGGAATCCCCAACGGACCTTCCGTTGGACCTTCCTAACCCGCTAGACCATCCACCACGGGATTATCTCATGTTGGAGGGCCCTCAAATGTAACTCAACCCTCATGGAGTCAAGCATATCCAGGTTCCGTTAACCCTATGCCGGGCCAACCTAACCCCGGAAACGCACCATACGGGATAACTTATCCCAGGAATCCATACACTCTGTGGGGGCAACAACCTGTGTTGCAACACGGATCCCAACCGACTATCCCTTAAGTACCACCACCCCCGATCGGTCCTCCCCCACCTCCTGCTGGAGGCGGCAGACCCCCACCTAACATTGGTGGAGGCCCACCTCATTTTTCCTACAATACCCCTCACCCCTCCAGCGATGGCGGGAATGGTCCACCACCCCCTCCCGTCGGAGGCAGCGGGGGACCACCCTATCATGGTGGAGGAGGACATTTCCCTTTGAGTGGCGGTGGTGGTCCACCACCCCCTCCAGGCGGAGGCGGTGGAGAACCTAATTACTATGGTGGTGGCGGTGGTGGTGGAGACCCTCATCCTTCCGGCGGCGGAGGTGGTGGGGGCCCCCATCCTTCTTGCAGCGGAAGTGGTCCACCACCCCCTCCAGGCGGAGGCGGTGGTGGGCCACCTTATTACGGTTATGGACCCCCACCTCCTCCCATTGGTGGCAGCGGACCTCCACCCCCTCCCGGAGGTGGAGGTGGACCCCCACCTTATTGGAATGGACCACCTTATGGTGGTGGACCTCCTTACGGTCCGGGCGGCACACGCCCCTACGGTTAGTTTCATCCTGGTACACATTACGGTTAGTCTGGTCCTTACACGCATTATCCGTATTATCAATACGTGCAGCCTAACCCACAGCTACCCTTCCTGGCTACTTTGGACCTGCCTGACCTCTCCCGTTTAACCAAAGATCCTATTTACCACGGATCTAACTGGCCACCGATTCCGGTGAAACTTCCGTTTGATATCCCCAAGTTTGACGGCAAGCTGGGTGAAGACCCTAAAAACCACGTGATGACATACCACTTATGGTGTTCATCTAATTCCTTAATGGATGATTCAATTCGTCTTAGATTGTTTCAAAGGATTCTCACCGGGTCGGCTGCCAAGTGGTACATTGAATTGCCACCCCACTCTTTTCTTGATTTTGGTTCTCTTGCCATGAACTTTTTGACACATTTCCAGCTGCCCATACAGTATGAGACTGGTACCGAGCTTTGGTTCACAAAATCCCTCATCCCTACCATAGAAAGAGACGTTGCTATGCGAGGTGTTGTCACCGAAGAACAAGCCATCGCAAGTGCCCATGTGCTAGACCTAGTTGACACTCAATCTGGCACTTTGTTTGATATTCTACCTAACGCACCTCGTGACGTTAATGACCCTGCGAAACCACATAAGGGACTCCAAACTGATGGAATCATTGGTTCCCTTAACACCCAGCCTGCTGCTAGCACTGTTGGATCATCTAACCCGGCTCCAGCTGGCCACAACACCACCAAGTCCACCGCTCCTACTGTAACTGAAGAGGTGAATTCTGTCCAATCAGCTTCATCTCAAAAGTTTAACGGCAAGAAGAAGAAGAAGGGGAAACCCAAAAATTCTTTTGCCCAGCAGGAACCAAAGAGCACTCCTGACGATACCAAGCAGAAAAGGAAACTGAAGTATCCTTGTTTACTGTGTGGAGATGATCATTTCTACAAAGAATGTCCCCATAGAGACGAAGTGCAAAAGTTTCTTAGGGGTAAATCGACTCCCGCAGTCCTCAACGATCCGTTTCCTACTTAGAACCAGCAGATGTTGCTCAAACCCCCACAACCCAGGGGGAACCATCCAATACCGTGCATGTTCTCATGTTGCGTAATGAGATGATCAATTTGAATACTCGCTCGCGATCTTACGAACCGGTCCCTTCGAAGGAATCCACAGGAAGTAATGCTGAAAAAGCTTCCAAATCCTTAACTAATGTCACCGTACCATCAACTTCTCTCACCATTGAGAAGCCCTCTTTAGACTCGATATTGCGACCGCCCAAGAGTATGATTCGAAAAGTTGTTTTCAATCCTAATGCTCAAGCGGCACAAAATTACAATATCGTAGAGGACTTGGCACAAGCTCCTTGCGCCATGTCTACCCTGGAAGTTTTGCAGAATTGCCCTAATCAACGCAAAACTCTCCTTGCAGCCATTGGTGCAGTCGACCTGGATTCCTCAAACACCATCATGTTCCGACTTGACAACTTTAAGTCGAGGCTCTCGCACCAGCTCGCATTCCAAGTTTCTGTGAACATTGCTAGGAAGATTGTCCATCGTACCCTTTTGGACGAAGGAGCCTCCACTTCTGTCATGTCCATCGCCTGTTGGAGAGCCATTGGCTCCTCCAAATTGAATCATTCTCCTACCACGTTGAAGGCATTCGAAGGGTGTGGCTTTCAACCTCATGGGCTCTTACAAGATCTTGCAGTTGAGTTGGGAAGAAAGACCGTAACCATTAACGTGGAAGTGGTCTCGGCCCCGTTAGATTAGAATCTCTTGCTTGGTCGCAATTGGTTTTACACCATGCAGGAGGTATCCTCTTCAGTCTTCTGTATAGTACAATTCCCCCACCAAGGACGAATTGTTACTATCAACCAATTATATTTTTGTACACCGGACGCCACTACTCATCCTGGTGACCATGTTCCTTCCATTGGACAGACGTCAAAACAGTATGAGAGTGTAGGGGTTGACCTTTTGAAAGATTCATCTCTCATGGGCGTTTTTCCAGCCGCGGACCCCCCTAATCATGTTGCTACGGTGAACATGATCTCCACAGATATTTTATCTCACTCTAACGATGCTTGGCTTGTACTGGATGAAGCCACAACAAACCTGCTTGGAGATATGATGCCTCTTTCACCCGCTGAACATATTTATGAGGCTATCCAATCAGCATCGGAGGACCATTTAAACATGGCATCTCCATCCTGTTCTCTATGATGGACGTCATCTCTACTTGATCTCTTACTTTGGACTTTTCATTCAGACGAGTCCATCATGGAAGTAATGAATATTGACGATAGTCCGTGGGATGATCTCCACCATAGGTCATCTTTTCTTCCTCCTTTGGAACACATAGAGGACAACATCCATACCCTCTTTTCACCAGATATCTACCCATCCCCTCATTCCCCCATCCTTACATGTCTTATGGACACGGAGGGAAACTTGGCCAATATTGATCCAACCACCCCGATAGACATCTTGGTGAAACGTGGTATAGTGGAACACATTCGCATAGGCCAGAAGTGTTCCCCTGAAGAAATCGTTGTTAGCACGGCCTTGTTCAAGCAATTTCGAGACGTATTTGCTTGGTCCTATGAGGAGATGCCTGGGATAGGACCCGCAATTGTTTCTCATGAAATAAAAACCTATCCTGATATCAAACCTGTACGCCCCTGAAGAAATCGTTGTTAGCACGGACTTGTTCAAGCAATTTCGAGACGTATTTGCTTGGTCCTATGAGGAGATGCCTGGGATAGGACCCGCAATTGTTTCTCATGAAATAAAAACCTATCCTGATATCAAACCTGTACGCCAAAAGTTGTGACCGGTACACCCTCGGAAGACTGTGGAAATAAAGGCAGAAATTGAAAAGCTCTTAAAGGATGGTTTTATTTATCCTATCCCATTGACGGATTGGGTCTCAAACGTTGTTCATGTGAACAAAAAGCAGGGCACCATTCGCATCTGTGTTGATTATCGGGACCTTAATCGGGCTTGTCCAAAAGACAACTACCCGACCCCCTTCATCGACTAGATCATCGACAATTGTGCCGGAAGTGTCATCTTCTCATTCATGGATGGATTTTCTGGTTACAACCAAATTGAGATCAACCCAGCTGACCAACATAAGACGGCTTTCATCTGCCCATGGGGAATGTTTGCGTACCGCAAACTTCCATTTGGCCTTAAAAATGTTGGCGCCACGTTTCAGCGGGCTATGTCGTAATTTTCCATGACATTAAGGACTTTGTGGAACCTTACTTGGACGATCTCCCTGCTCATTCAAAGCAACGCGAGTTCCACATTGATCATCTGACGGCCATTTTCCTCAAATGAAGATGGTACAATATCCATATGAATCCTCATAAGTGTATCTTTTGTGTTGAGTCCGGACGCCTCTTAGGATTTATCGTTTTGAAGGATGGGATCCGCATTGATCCCTTAAAGGTGGAGGCCATCATCAACCTACCACCCCCGACTGATGTGACGGAACTTCAAAGTCTCCAAGGGAAGGTGACTTATTTAAGACGTTTTGTTTGCAATTTCTCGGAGAAGACTCAAGGGTATATGAGACTGCTCAAGAAGGACGTCCCGTTCATTTGGGACGACCCAGCTCAAAAATGATTCGATAATATCAAACATGCCATCACGCATGCCCCCGTGCTCCAACTGCCTAATTATTATTGAGATTAAATCTTATATCTCGCCGCTTCTTCTACTACTATCGCCATGGTTTTTGTACCGGAGGATCAAAACGCCCAGGAACATGTAATATACTATGCAAGTAAGGGTCTAGCCGACACTGAAACTAGATATTCACATGTCGAAAAACTCACATTTGTGGCGGTTATCGCCGTCCAGAAGTTCCGACACTACATCTTGCTCCGCACCACCACTATAATTGCCGACTCGAACCCCATGTACCATGTACTGACACGTTAGGTGCTTGGGGGCAAGTATTCACGCTGGATTGTGATACTACAAGAATTTGATCTTCTTTTCAAGAAAGCTAAGTCTAAGAAGTCTTTGGTGTTTGCCGAGCTCATTTGCGACCTTCCCCGTTCTGATGTAGAAGTTGATCACAATGACTCCTTTCTGGATGAATCATTGTTTCTCATCAGTACGACTGACCCCCGGTATGGAGATATCTCATTGTATCTTCAAATCCAACGCTTCAACCCTCAACTCTCTCGTGACGACCGTCGTAAGATACGTCACCATGCAAAGTATTATTTAATCATTAATGATACTTTGTATCGCCATGGCATTGATTCAATTCTTCGACGTTGTCTCACTCATGACGAGGCTGAACGCGTTCTGAATGACTGTCACGCTGGGGCATGTGGCGGTCACCTATCTGGGATGGCTACAGCCTAGAAGATTTTGCGCGTAAGATATTTCTGCCTACTATCTTCAAAGATTGTATTGAGGCCGTAAAAAAATGTCCTCCTTGCCAACACTTCCATACAAAGAAGCGCACTCATCCTGCCCCGTTACATCCGGTTATTACCGTTGGCCCATTCGCAAAATGGGGCATTGATTTTATGCATTGTAAGCCTACCTCGGCCAGGGGCATAGTTACATCATCATAGCCGTGGATTACTTCACAAAGTGGGCCGAAGCTATGCCTACATACCAGAACGACGGCAAAACCGCCGCACTCTTCATGTTCAATCATGTAATAGCGCGGTTCAGATTTCCTTAGGCAATTGTTATCGATCATGGTTCTCATTTTCAAAACCATATGGTTGATGAATTGAGCGACAGGTTGGGTTTTCACCATGAAAATTCAACACCCTACTACCCGCAATCCAATGGACAGGTTGAGGCCATTAACAAGGTCTTGAAAACTATGGTCCAAAGGATGGTAGGGACACATAAGTCCAATTGGCACAACATGCTCTTTTCAGCATTATGGGCCTACCGAAATTCCGTCAAAACCACCACAGGCTTCACTCCTTTCCAATTGGTATATGGATTGGAGGCTGTCCTACTGATAGAGTGTGAAATTCCATCTCTACAACTCGCTGTCGAACTTCTTCCTAACACTACTGCTGAGGAAGAACGTCTCTTGCACTTAGCAAAACTTGACGAGTCTCGCCGAGATGCCACTCTTGCTAATGAAACGCACAAGAAACGCATCAAGGCCCAATACGATAATTCAGTTGAACCTCGTATCTTTAGTGAGGGTGACCTGGTCCTCACTTATGACCAGAAGCACAACAAACTAGGAGCAGCGAAGTTCGAGTCCATGTGGCATGGACCTTACGTTGTAAAACGTGTGTTGGAAAAAGGTGCTTACGAGCTTGAAGACTATGACAGAATCTCTTTGGGTGAACCCCGCAATGGGATTTACCTGAAGAGATACTATACTTGATCCCTCATGCATAGACTTACTTGTATATACTGTACATGGCGTGTTTTTGTGTGGTGTGACGCATTTCTTTTTTGAGTGTATTTTTATCTTGTTTCCGCTTCTTATACCATGTTCTGTCTGCGTGTGCAGATGGAAACGTGCTATGGATTCGTGGACGGCGCCAACTGGAATACCTGTAACCTTGCTTCGGCATCCTGGGTACTATATTCCCCGACAGGTGAGCTCATTAGCTCAGGAGGAAGTTTCCTAGGGTTTGCGACCAACAATGCCGCAGAGTATCAGGCAGTAATCGGAACCCTAGCTAACGCCATTCCTTGGGTATGAACCACATTGTCATCCACATGGATTCTCAATTAGTGGTTTCCCATCTGAACCGGGTGTACGTGATACATGCCCCAACACTAGGGCCTACTTATCTCGAGGATACCCTTCGTGTGCTATATTATTTTCACATTCTTCGAGGTTATACAATCTTTTATTGTCATTAGAATTCACTATTGACTCTCTTTCCAACTTTAGCACTCTAGCCAAATTGACTCTTCCCTAAATCTGTGGGCATTCACCAAAATTAAACCAACTTAAACTCTGTATGTCTATCACTCGGTGCCTATTGGGATTTCATTCTCAATGCACAAGATCTCTCCTAGACACAATATACCTGGAAAAATCATTGACTACATTATGTGCTCCCTCTTTATTGACAACCATGGAGGAAGGCTATTGTTGATAACAAAAATAGGCCACACCGAGTAAACGGATCTCATCTTTGCAAATGGATTGACACCATCAGCTGCCAAAGAAATCCTAAGATTAGGAGGTTCTTCTTTAAAGTGAGGCCATTTTTCCTCCATATCTCTAAATGCAGACCCATCTGCAGGCATTCGAATAATGTTGTCTTGACTTATGTTCCGTGCATGGTAATCCATAAAATGTGCTATGTTTTTGCACCTAAATAGTCGTTGCAAACGTGGAATAATGGGAATATAATGAAGAACCTTGTGAGGCACCTTTTTTGTTACTTGATCTGTTCGATATCTACTGATATGACATTCCGGACATTCTGTTGCAAATTCTTGTTGATTATAATATAGAACATGATCATCAGGGCATGCATGAATTGCTTCATACTGCATTCCAATTTCTTTCATGATGGCAGATAAATCTTGATATGTGCGAGGTAAAATATTTTATGGTGGTAACAAATATTCACCTATCATGCTACAACAAATTAAAATAAAAATCTAGTTAATACAATATAGAAATAATATTAATGAAACACATTTCATCTGTATTAATTTGACTTATGAATTAACAATAAAATTATTAGACGATCATATATATTATGTGATGTAATATATTACATACCTTAACATCCGTGTGACTGATATGTTTGAAAGACCATTCATAACCTTCAAGTTAATAATCAACAATATAGCAGAGAGAAGATTTGTGTTGGAGCCCTCATAAAGGGGTTCGTATGCCTTCTCAAGAAGAGGTAAATCATGAATATCATCAAAATGATGATGATGATCATCATCCATTCTAACATTAAATGAATCATGGATCAAAGTATTTGTACCATCATCTTCAACTATGTTATCAGTATGATCATCTTCTTCAATATGATCATTAACTTGTTCTCCATTATTCATAGCTCCATGTTCTGCCGGTACTTGTTCTGAAAGCTCTTCCCCCAGACTATATGCCGTAGGATGTCTTTCCTTTATAATTACATGAAACCATCAATAGATAAAAGTTAATATAAGAAATATAAAAATAATACATACATTTACAAAAGCAATCAAAATAAAAACATATATAATGCAAAACTTACAAATGGATGATATTCATGTCCCCCCTCAGCGTGTCCATGTTCCCTACAATATTTTTTGGCTGTTGAGATCTTTATTCTTCTCCTCTTAAAGCCCTTGCATTGACTACATGGACAATAACATTTCCCATCACCCCTTTTTTTCACTCCATCCCACAATCTAGCAAGAAATTGTCGATTTTGTTCGTCTGGATCAGGAATATTGCTATTTGACATTTTCTTGTAAAGAGCTTGAATGGAGATTATTGATTTTAGAAAATCAAGCTCCACACTTTGCTCGATTTAATCACAAAAACAATAGAAATAATGAAAAACAGTCTGTCGAAAAATAGTCCGTCGAATAAAAAAACTTCCGCAAATTGTCTCTTGTATAGCAAACATGTCAAAATGTTTCGAAATTTATAGATTGTAAAATATAACCTTTCGACGAACTGAGCATAGTTGCCATTGGAGAATAGATGTCGGATATCTGACATCCTAGGGAATGAAATACTGTAGGATATCCGACATTCTCGGCATGATATACTGTCAGATATCTGACATCCTAGGGAATGATATACTGTCGGATATCCGACATCCACAGGCTTAATATTATGTCGGATAGTCGATGACACTTGTCACTATTCGTCGGATATTGTCAGATATCTGACAGACCCTTCTATCAATTTAAAAAAAAATCATCAAATTTTGTAATTTTAAAGGTGAAATCCGACGACACATTCCTTTTCATCGGATGTTGTCGGATTTTGGGTTCAAATTCTGTAGTGTTATATGATGCCTATATTTCTCATGATTGGACAAGGGAATTCCACCCTTGTCATTTGAGGTACAGTGATGACATTTTTTATTCTTATGTGCATTTGACATATGAGAACCTTCTTGAAAGAATTGATGAGGTTTGGTCTCACTCTTTGGAGGCATATTTGGTGATGCATAGCCTTTTCTTGATTGGGTCCTACCATGGAGAGTTGCATATCTTGATTGAGGGGCCCTCAAAGCTTTAGGGTTGCATTGGAAATAATGATTTTCCAATATGGTGGTATGATGTTTTCATCTTTCCCAACATTTCATATGATGCTGATTTTTTCTTGTTACTAATGTTTGGGGAGATGCAGCATGATTAGTGGGATCCTGATATTCCATGGGATGATAGTTTTTCACACATGTCACTGCTACTTGGGAACTTGCGGTTGAAGCAGTGGGATCCAGGCACTCTTTTGCTTAAAATATTTTGTTGGATGGTATTCCGATCCATGGGGGTGCCATACAAGCAGTGGGATCCTGGCATTGTTTGTCCTTGGAGCAGTTTTTTTGCATGTTGGCATGATGGATCAAGCCAACCCTCTTTTGCACGAGTTCATCTATGTTGCACTTGGTTTCAGTTTCCTACATGGGGAACACCTCCTTGGATGGACTTATAGTTTACATAGTAGTGGTATCTTTTCATTTATGATATTCTTATGGGATTCGGGCACACTTCTAGTTGCTTCACTTGGATAGAAGTATGCATGTTCAGTTACAAATGTAGTGAATATTTTCTTGAAGAGATGATTATGATCAGAGTAGTGCAACAAAAGCATGATGGACCTATTTGGATATTTTGCTTGAGGACAATCAATCTTGGGAGGGGAGGACTGTCATGTTCCCATTTTGACAGCACCATGAAGTAGATCGAACCCCATGGATCCTAGTGACAGATTGAATTAATTAATTAATGAGGCGTTAAGATGAGGCAATTAATTAGTTAGGAGTGTGCATTTAAATTTATCCATAGTTGCTACCTACTTGGAATAAATAATTATGGAGCATTTAATATTATTGGTGCAATTAATATTTTTATTTGTTATGTTGAATAAATGGAGAAATTGGCCCACCAATTCGAATTAGTGGATAAGGTTGGAGGAATTACTTGGAGTAGAAGTCAAGTAAGCACTAGAGTCCAAAAATGATGCCAAAAATGAGAAAAGAGGAATATTTTAGGAAAAGCAACATAAATCCAGAAAGCGGGATAAAACAAGAAAAGCAGGAAATTTCATAAAAGAAGGAAAGTCAGAAAAAGAGGAAAAAAAGAAGGAAAGCCAAAGCAAAGCAAAGCAAGTAAAGCAAGGAAAGTATGTCCACTCATGGGTGACCTATTCTCACAGGTCACCAAGCCAAGTAACTTGCTCAATAGGTCAACATGAATTCTATAAAAGAAGGATTCCAACTCCGTTTCACATCTTTTGTTAGTTTGAGAAATTTTATGAATGCATTTGTGCATCTGAGACTTGAGAGATGTGCCCCTAGTCAAGCATGGGATATGTGCCCCAGTTTTTTGTGAGAGGATGATGGCATTCAGCCATTTCCATTGATTTTATTGCAGGTCTTGTAGCTGATCAAGTCGAATTTGAAGATCAAAAAATGCATCATCCATTCCAGAGTTCGAATCTCCAAGCTTCCTATGGATTTCTAGAGCTAGTTTATGATGTAGAAGAAGAGATATTTTTCCATGATTTTTTGAAAGGTATTTCAGCCTATTTATTATGTAATGAAATTGAATGTAATCCTATGATATCAGTGGTCAAATTTTAGGAATATTCTACAAGTCTTTGGTTCGAATCTCAGCTCCATTCATTGGTTTCTAGTGTTGTAATGTTCAGTAGAAATGGAGAGAATGTTTTATAATGATATGAGGAGCCTCTTGGCCCATATATTATGTAATAATAGTGAAATTCATCCTCTGATATCAGTCAGCTTGAATTAAATTATAGAACTCTGATTTCTTCTCCAATTTGTGCACCCCTTCTAGATTTAGCTAGAATTTGACTAGCTTTCAGTGTTTGATTCATAAGTCAATGAGAATAAAACCAAATGAATTCATTCATATTCCTAGATTCAGCTAATATATCACATGACAGGATACAACCTCTATTTCAGAAATTCGAGTTCCTTTGAGGATTGTTTGGAAACCCATAAGTCGAACTAGTTGAGTTGTCCTGAATTGCCATTTTACTAGTTTTGTCATAAGACTTGTCCATATATTAATATAACTTTCTGAGATGATATTTAATGTTGAAATAACTGTAAATTAATGTTAATTAACCTTGATGATGTCTTCAACAACCTTCTCAAACCCTCAATCAAGTTTCCTACCTATACTAGTCTGCATATGATGAGAACCCCAAAAGCATTGGAGTAGAGTTCAGCCGATATGTTCTTGAAACATAAATGGTATCAGTACGTTGTGCAAAGGTATAAACTCAGATCATAACTTTCCATCCATCTATAGCCTTTGTACTTGCCCATCTCTAATAATTCTAGCTTCCTTAGCCATTGTTTTGATCAAATTCGAGAAGCCTAGAGTTTTTGTATCACTTGTATAAGCTGGTACATTACAACAATCTATTGTAACAAGCATGGTTGATGGATTGATTCCTTCCAAATGGAATAATTTATGGCTTGTCATTTATGAATATCATAGTTTTTTTATACTTTCTCATGAGTATTAATAGGGGGTTTATGCCAACTACGCTTTATTATTATATTATTTTCTCTAACTACCTAGTGGGCCTATTTATCACCCACCAACTCCCAAGTAGGCCTTTTTTGTAATTATGGCTACATTACATACAATATCTCATTGGGTACCTCCCTATAAGGTAACCCATATTATCCTCTCTAGGTACATAACAATCATTGTTTCTTAGCAAGCATAATTTTATCCATTTTCATTTGGCTAAAAGGTTGCAAGTCCCTACAAAGGACATAGGTTGAGGGTTAGATTGTTCAACTTTTTGAAGATTTGAATATTACCATAGATAAATATTTGATGCATTGATATTTTTATGCTATAGATATGAATGACGAGGATATTGTTTTGGGATACCCTTGGATGGATTTTGTTGGTACAATTAATATTAATGTGAAAAATAAGTTCTTGGGGATTTGGTACAAGAAAAAGAAAATTGCATTGTAGGATAGTTATCTTAGTAAACAAGAAATGCCCAAGGGGGCACATGAAGTAGTCCTTTTAGGTAAAATAGTTGAAGTACCTACATATAAAGTAGATGAAGAGTCTAATTTTGAATCAAAAGAGGGACTACAAAACCACGTAAAAGTGAAGAAGAATCTAAGGAGTTGCATGCATCAAAGGAACCACGAGTTGAAGAGACAAATAAATAAGAACCAATAGCTAAGGTTTCTATATATCACCACTCACAACACCATGAGAAAAAACAGTCATGAAGGAAAGGTTGGGAGCATCAACACAAAGAGAAAAAATATGGAGGCACATGAAGGACAAAAATTAATTCATGGAGTTACTAGAGTAGTGCAATGATAACGTGGAACCAAAGGAACAACCAAAATGAATATTGAGGTGGCAAGGAAGCAATTGTATGCCATTTCCACATCTCACTAGGATGGATGGATTCCCATGATTGGTACTAGTTGGCTACATTGCTTAGTAGATCATATTGTATGGATTGCTCCCATATTTCGAGGATGAAACATGTGAAGGGGGGTGGAATGTAATGTACCTGGGGAAGATAATATGGGGCACCTAGGGAAGTACCCAAGGGGATAATGAATGTAATAAGGATAAGTCCACTTGATAGATCACGAGTAATAAATATTCCCACTAGGTAGTTAGAAAAATAATAAATAATGAGTAGTTGGCATAGGAATACTCATGAGAAAGTCTAAATACACATAAATAGCATTGTATTGAATATATCCCTATGGGTTAGCTCAATTCGGTGAATTTTGTAAATTGTAGGCAAGATTCCACGGGGTCAAGTCCCTAGGCTAGTTATCTTTGTAAATATTTTGGGCCTCACTCAATGTTCCTATTATTTTACGCTGCCAAAATTACAAACAAATTATTTAACACAAGTACCATCCTCAAAATGAGGGGAAGTGCTCATGGGGTTTCTTATGATGTGCATTCCATCAAAGAAAAAAATAATTGTATTGAATCGGTTGGAAGCTGGATGTGAGTATTCTATTATAACAAGCATGGCTTATGGAGTGATTCCTCCCATAAGGAATAAGTTATGGTGTTGCCCCACCTCAAGGGTTTTGATATTATAAAGTGTGAAGCATTTATGAATATCATAATTTGTGATTTGATAAAATCTTGGCTATTTTGTCATTATATTAATATTTTTAGATCCAATGTACACAACAATCAACATCTACATTTGCCTTGGATTCTATTGCAACTTGAGCTTCAACTTCAATTGTTCGCTTCCTTTCTAATTCCTCGTCATTTTTTATTTTCCACTCCTCTTTCACTTTCTTTTCCTTTGATTTTGTTTGCTCATGTTGTTAGATTCCAGCTTGCACTTCTTCAAAAGATAGTGCTATTTTTTTAACTTTCTCTTCTTCTTATTCTTCATGAGTATATGTCCAAGAAATTATTGTAAGTGTTTCACAAGAAGATACCATTTTTGTAAGATTATGCCTTCTAAACCTTTCATCTAGAAATTTAAAATTTAGGATAATATCAATTTCCATTGTCAAAAAGGAAAAATTGCTTAGCCATAAAATCATGTACACATGGGATATGTTGTACACAAATTATTTTGTTGTTTTATTAATGAAGCATTAAAACCATAGGGAATAGTTTGATACATTACTTCTCTTAGCACCAATCTATGTAGTACAAATATAGGCAATAAATGAGGAGATTTAGCTGCCCCACAATTATAATGTAGGTGTTATATTCATTCACATACCAATATCTTACTATTCTTCTAACCCCCATAGATTCCTCAGCTGACCTTAATGTTGTTTGCAAAAAATCAATTCATATAGTAAGGCAAAGAAGTGATTGTAGATTGTTTAAAACTGCCACATGTATTAGTTTTCCCACAAATCCTAATGATAGACCTACATTGGTGATTGTGATACACTATAGGCCCATCCTAACCCTATGAAAACATTATTGGTGAATATTATACCCAAAAGATATAAATACATGAAGAACAAAGGAGGGAAACCAAAATCTTGAAATATAAATTTAGACAATGCTTGTGTTAGGGTATGAGAAATAATAACTCCCCAATTGAATACCAATCCATCCTTTCAAATGGTCCTAGGATTCTTTGGAATGTGTGGTGTACTTTTACCCATATAATATTCTTAGTAATGCCAAAACATAAATATAAGGTTCTATTAGGTTAATAGATGGATAAATTCTAGTATTCCAATATTTGAATGGATTTCCTTCAATTCACCATTTGTTCATTAATTTATGATAATTTTTTGTTCTTCCAAAGTCATTCCTTAAAGTTGTGGTCATATATTCTTGTGATTTTAAAATTTTATAATACATCTCTAAGTTGTTGGCTTGGAAATATGCTATGAAGATACCCTAATAATTGACAACTAATCTATTTTCCAAATTAACATGATTAATAAATCATTTAATTGTTTCAACACAAGGCAAGACTATTGGTCTGGCTGCTACAATGTGTAAGTGTGACTTTTGAATAATAAGATATACTTTTGTATCATTCTACTCCTCGTCAACTAATCCAATTAGCATGGGTAGAGTGGGGTGGTTTTCATCCTTGAAAGTTCAAAACATCTTGCCCCATTAAGGATGACTAAACAACCCTGCATAACCAGAAGTACCTATATAAATCGGTTTCTTATGCTCCTTGGGATCTGCTTCCATTGATGTGTTTTCTTCCTGAGATTCCTTCTTCTTTTCTCATGATCATGTCTTGGTCCTCATAGTAGGCATCACGATAGTCATGTAATTCATTCATTGGAACAATATAGTAGATTTATGACATTAACCCATGAAACAAGTTATTTAAAAAACAAACATCATTGAAATCAATTATAACTCCAATAATTTTGTGTAATGAAACATCCTCTCATTTATAAAAATTATTCAATATAAACAATGAATGCAATCAAGATTCGAAAGGGATAGACCTTGATTTTAATTGTATTTTAATAAATGGTCTTAATAGGTTCCACACTCTAAGTGATTGGATTACATTCCTTCATAACCAGGGGCTTTGTCTATATTAGCATTTAAACTACATTAGGTATAAAATTTAATCTTAGAAGTTTGAAAACTAATCAAGTAAGATTTACAATTCAAGAAAAACATCACAATAAAAATATTACAGGTTTGCATTTTCACATAGAAATATAAATATGATTAAAAAAAGGGGAATAACATCTTGGAATCCAATAATTATAGTGAGGTAAAGTTATTTCATTCGAACGAATGACAAGTAGCACTCCATATAATAATTAGTTCTCACCATACTATGTGCATTAAAAATTAAGACATAGTTACAACATATGCGTAATAATGCATGGTAAAATTTGATTAGAATGCCTACTTGGCGAACACACTCAAGGCTTCAAAGGATTGTGCAAAGGATGTTTGTTACCCATAAATGTCAGGGAATTGAACATTAGACACACTATAGAACATTTTGGCAAGTGCTTAACAACTTCCATAGTGTGACACCATTTTAACTCAGCTTCTCACAAAAATAAAAAGGGAAATGTGAACTCATTAAAATGAATGTGCAATAAATAGATTTCGAAGGTTGGCTTATAACAATAAAATCATTGAATTTGATTCATGAGAAAGGACATGTGAAGTACTACAAAATATTAGTTATGTTCAAATAGATATAGGGCATTAATTTAATATTAATTTGAAAAATTGTGAATAGATTTTAGTATATAAATGTTAAAATTTGAATTTGGAGGGAAAATAGTATTTTATTGAAGAGGTTTCAAATAAGTAACATTTAAAAGTGGAATTGCCCAACCTAGTGACTTTTTGTGTTCTCTAAATATGCATATGTAATCATTGGAAATATTCCAATGGAACATTGAGACATCCAAAAAAAATTGAATGATTTATAAAATGTTTTAGTGGACTATTAGGATGTTCCTAAAGTTTGAATGACTTCTTTGGAAACCTCCCAATCATATCATCAAGATACTTTAGATGCAAGGAAGCATATTTCCAATAATCCAAATGAACCATCAGGAAAACTTCAATTATGCCACATTAAAAATATTTGGAGCTTCCTGATAGACTATTCAGAGTCTTCAAAAGATTAAATAATGCATCTCTAAAACTCTCCTGATAAGATATCGAGAGAGGTTGAAAGAAGAACACCTTCAAATGTTTGAATCATTGAGGAAGATCTAAAGATTTTAGCATGATATATTTTGGATTGTCCCAATGAACTATCAATAACAAATGTAAGATACACCATTCAAAAGTTAAAACTGTCCCAATATATCATCATATGAGATCGCAATATGTGAAATGCAACAACTTTAGAACAACCCCGATAGGTCATTGGGGACAAATGGAATATGTTGGAAAGGCATATTCAAAGAATTATGATGGACTATCGATACAAACCATAAGATGTCACATTCAAAAGACTATAAGGTTTTGATAATTCACTACGAGACTTCAAAAGATATGATAAGCCATGTTTTAAACTAACCTAATGAATTATTGAGATGATTTGAAAGATGTGATACTCAAAAGATTAAATTATCCCAATGAACTACCAGGACCCTTAGAAAGGTGTGAACCATGGGTCCTTTTGGAAGACTCAATGAATTATTGGGATGCTTTTGAAAAATAAATTAGAATAAGTAATTATAACCATATAAATAATTTTCAAAATTCATAGCCATGGCCAACAGTATGCATGCAAAGTAATATATGAGAGATACATATTTTTTAATGTAAAAAAACAAAAGGATCTAAACTCTCAACTAAAAAAAGCTAGATATATTTCAAATAGGGTAACTCAATATGCATTGATCCAAATACAAGCAGTCCTCGTTATGTGAAAAGACAAATTTAAGATAAAGAGGGGGTCCCCAAGTTCAAGGACTTGGGCCTAATTGAGGCCTCAATACCATCCAAATAATATTTTATTTAAATTTATTTATTATATTATGTTCATGAGGCAATGATGTGTTTTCATCTTCCCACCTAATCTCTATATAAAGTGGAGATGGAGACCGAAATAAGTGGAGAAAAGAGTAAGTATGCTTGAGTTTTGCAAGTGAAATTGAATTTTGTGTTGTTGTAATCTCTCAAGTAGTATGACAAAAGATTCTAATGGTAAGATGGATTACAAAAGAGGTATAACATTAAGGTGAAAATAAGTACAGTATCATATGAAGGCATATTTGTTTATCTACATTGATGCTCAAATCAACAAGTCTAATCAAACTATGTATGAAGATTCCTTCCAATAATATAGGTGTAGATTATTCTAAGATATTCACCATTTGAGGCTTCTCCTACTTAATTGCGTGTTTTTTTAAGTATCATGTGGTTTTAAAAACATCTTACTCATTGGGATCCTAACTGGTTATTAGCCATGTCGACTAGATTATGTCATTTGGTTATCAAACATTTCAACTAAATTAAATTTTCAGGGCATAAATGTTGTTCTCTTGTACTTTATGATATGCTTCCCATTCTTCATTTCTCTTTATGTTTTTTTAGGCTTTTTTTGCAACTTAAGCTTCAACTTTAACCTTTGCTTCCTTGATAATTCGTCGTCATCTTTTATTTTCCACTCCTCTTTATTTTTCCTCTACTTTTGTTTGCTCATGTTGTTGGATTCTAGCTTGCACTTCTTCAAAAGATATTACTATTTTCATAACTTTATCTTCTTCCCATTATTCATGAGTATATGACCAAGAAATTATTATATGGATTTCATGGGAAGATACCACTTTTATGGGATTGTGCCATCTAAACCTTTCCTCTACAAATTTAAAATCTAGGATAACTTTGACTTCCATTCTCACAAAGGTAAAGTTGCTCAACCATAAAATCATATACACATGAGATAGTTGGACACAACTTCTTTTGGTGTTTTATTAATGAAGCATTAAAACCATAGAGAATGGTTTGATATGCTACTTCTTTAAGCACCATCATGTCAAGTGAAAATTTAGGAAATAAATGAGGAGATTTAGCGACCCCAAAGATTTTGATGTAGGTGTTAACTTCATTCAATACCAATATTTGTTGTTCTTATAATTTTCATAGCTTCCTTAAATAATCATGGTGTTGCTTTGAAAAAAATTAGTTCATATAGTGAGGCAAAAAAGTGTTTAATTTGTTTTCCCATAAATCTTGACAATAGACCTGCACTAGTGATTTTGAGATACTCCAAGCCCATCCTACCCCTAGGAAAACGTTACTAGCACATATTATATCTAGAAGTTATAAAGACATGATGAACTCATAGGGGGAACCATAATCTTGAGATATAAGTTTGGACAATGCTTGTGTTAAGGTATGAGAAAGAATAACTCCCCAATTGAAGACTAATCCATCCTTTCAAATGGTATACATGAGTGGTACCTAGGCTTCTTTGGAATAATTTTATTTCTATTGTACTCAGTCTCTTATGATGTTCAAAATCTTTAATAATAGTGCATAAGGCCCTTCTCATGGCAATGATGAATACACTATATACCTTGTATAAAGATGCTCACAGCTTGGTACTTGCTAAAGGAGTGCCCATTATTTTCAAGGGTATCATGAAGATCTCTACTTGAGCACAACTCCATCACTAGATGAATGAAATCATTTTGAGGATTCTCATAGATGGCATGATACTTGTCAATGCCATTGTAGTATGATAACTCACACATTATTTCTACTTCATTGTATATTTCATACGTTCCAACATTGCTATTTTTTTCTTTATTGTATCATATCCTCACCTTCTACTCATGCTAGTCACTTAGATACTTCCCAAAATTGTATTTGTCCTAGATGGAACCCACGAGCACTATATGTTGCTACGTGAATTTTCTTAGCAGAGAACAATAAGGGATTTACTTACTCATTGATAACAGGCCTTTTATCGTGTTGATTAAGATCAAGGATCTCTAGAGTTTTGTGGTAGTCTTTGGTAAGTAGTGGAATGCTTTATTGTCACCATATTCTTGATCGCCATAATTGATTCTTATAACTATAGAATACATAGTTGGTTTTTTCACAATCACTGCTTTTCCAGAATCCTTCAACAATGGTAATTGGTTGACTTCATCGTCATTCACGATATCATGGTCATCATCTTTTCCTATGGGAGGGTGTATTTCATTAGAGCGAGGACCATTTTTTGATTCTTCTTTTGGAGTAGTTTTTGGTTCAATGTGTTCCTTACCTTTGTACTTTTCAAATATTCTATCTATTTCATTTTTAGATTTATTAATATTGTCATCTAGTTTATTTTTTATTTCAACAAAGATGGTAGTTATAATATCACTAGTTATATCCATGATATATTCAAAAAATGGTGGTGGTTGTACGACAATTTAACCAAGTTCTAGCTCCGAAACAGATGTAGTGGAAGCTAAAATTGATTTAAACTTTCAATTGGGTATATTAAGAAATATAAATAATGAATAAATTTATAACTTCATGAATGCACATTTTAATAATACACTAACGTCTTAAGTATATATATATATATAACCATAACCTAAAGCCAAAATAAAACACCTAACTAATAAAGAAAAACAGAAATGATGACATAGTAAAGGGAATACATAATGCATAATCAAATGATCATCCTCTCATCTTGCTCAAATTTTCCTAACACAAATGCATAAAGGCCCATCTAATAATTGAGGTGAAAAAATGGGAATGGAAGGGGAAGGTAGAGATATGTCCATAATTTATAAAGGAAATGGATAATTAGATGGACGGGAATAAATAAAACCCTCCTATCATTCTCAATTAATCAAATCTTGAGTAGAAGGTAAGTATGAGGAAACTTCAACTTGGAAAATGCATGAAGCCTCCTTTTCAAAAAAAATGTTAAGGAAACATAGAAAAGGGGATGAAGATGACAAATAATGATAGCAAGGATAAAAGGGAAGGGGTGGGCATATCACATATAAATAAGGAAATCATTCTCACTAAGATAATATTCAAAATTCAAGTATGGAGGAAGATAAGTTAGGCTTCAACATGATCAACGCATTAAGTGTCCTTCTTTAGTAAAAATATGAATAGTAAACATCTAAATGTTGATGACGCTAGGAAAAAATTTCGTTAATGGGGGATTGGGAAATCCTTCTTGGACCCTTTGTCTTTCCAATAATGTCGATGGTAACAAGCAATAAATAAAAAGGGGAGGGATTTCACCACAATTCCCAAATACGGTTCAATTCCCATATACGGTTCTTGTCATAGATTTTGCATCAATCCTCACTCATTGAATTTAGGAGTGAGGAATAAAAAACAAGGTACAAACTATGAAATGATATGTTCTTATTGAATCCAAAGGTCTAAATACAAGCAAAAAAAAATAGCCTTTCAAGGTTTTAAGGCCACACTATCTTAAAGTCTCATGCATGCAAAGATGATATGTAAATAAAAAGAAAGTACATAAGTAGTGTTTCCATCCAACAAAGGCATTCCACATGCTTATGAATGACAAAAGAGGGTTTCAAAAGTGACAAGGCCAAATCTATCAACCACAACCACTTTTTTCAATCTAAACGAGTCTCTAATATAAGAAATAGACAATGTATTCTCCATAACGATCAAGAATAGTTGAGACATTAAAAGGGCTATCATTAAATTAAAAAGTTGAGCCCTTTTTAGTATCCATAATAGAACCTCGACACTCACCTATAAAAAAAAAGGTTATAAGTGGTTCCCATGATAGTTAGAACATCATTTCTTCTCATGTGTAACCAAGTGGACATGGAAGGTGAAAGGTTGGTTATCCTGTGATTGACCCAAGGCCAAAATTTAGATAAACATAATAAACAAATTGCATATCACCATAATTCACAAAAAGAAACAATTCTAATTACACAAGGTAACCACTAAACATTATAAGTGTTTAGGTAACTCGACCTAAAAATGGCCACCAACAAGTTGATATTGATAGGAAGGATCCATTTCATTAAGCTACATTCAACTCATGGAGACCACCTTTAATACTTATAGGTTTCAAAAGTCCCTCCAAACCATCAATACAACCCTTGCTTCCCTCACGTTACTGAGTATAGATGATAATAAGTAGAAGGTTCACTTCCCTATAATGACCCAAGATAAAAGTTTAGATGGGATTGACAGAAAACTCACTTATAGTCACCATGGTTCACATAAAAAAAAAAATCCAAGCACAAAGGAGGCAACTTATGAGCATTGTATATATTTAATTAACTTGAACCTTGGCACCTAGTCTTGTTGTGTTATGTACAAGATTCCTCCCAAGTATGTATCAACTAAATCTTGTCACAATCATAATATGATCCTTCTCCTTTGTACTCCCTCACCTTAATTTGACTCGAGCCTCTCCTTTTTCTTAGGCTCTCCCTCATCATTTCCATCCTTCTCCTCTTGTTGACCATGTCAATGGAGCAGGAAATGTTGTCCACCCATTGTATTAACTTTGGAAGAGTTGTTCAACCATGGTAACATATGAGGTGGTCTCAACCATCCATGGATATGCATAGAGTTGTTCATCCATGGTAGTAGATGGGGAAAACCCAATGGTAATAATAGTGGATAAGAAATTCTTGTCCCACCATGGTAGTGGATAAGGAAACCTTGTTATGTCACAACATCTAATGAGGCACTTGATCTTGCAAGCAACATGTGCTACCAATTCATGCTTATTGCATCAAGCAAGTTGTTGTTGTTTCTCAATGGTAGTGAGTGAGGTTGGTTCTACCATCAACGAGTGAGAGGGTTTTTCCTATCATGGTAGCAACGAGGAAATTCAATCTAAGTATAGCATTGCAAAATACAATCTTATCAAACAATCATTAATGGGATCAATTGACTGAAGATGGCCATGGCATTGTGCCTGGAAAAAATAATCAAACTTGGTATCTGATGTTGGTCTATCCCTACATTTGGAAAACACCTGATCCAAATGGATATCGGTGGCCACCCACCTATTCCACTATATCAAAACAATTTTCCATTTTGGCAATTTTATAGTAGTTTTTCTACGATTTTTTAGGTCATGAACTTTTGGGGCCATTTTGAGGCCCTAAACGATGTTTTTTGGGCCCTTAGTAGCCTAGGAAATAACCATAGGCTCTCATCTGGGCCTAATCCACTATTGTACTCCTTGGCTAGATATTTCCAACATTCTACCAAGCGCCCCAAATGGAGATCGTATACAAAATTCATGACCTTTGGAAGTTGACTGCTTAACTAACCACCTTGGGGCTGCAAAATTTATGACGATTCATCTCCTAGGGTTAGGTTTTTGGATGTTTAGGTTTCTTTACCTCATGCTTATGATAAATAGGCCCTTTAGGCCTCTTTTTGTATTCAACTTTCCATGAATGAGCGTAGTTGTCACATCTCTTCTCAAATAAGCTACCACCATTCTAGCTCCTTTATTTTATTGTCTATTATATTTCCACCATTTAATAGGATTTATGTTTACTGTATCACCACGTTCCTTGCAATATATATGTGTATGTGATTCTATATCTATTCTTTCTTTTCGTTCTCACAAAAAAATGGATCAATGGTATCAGAGCGGTCTGCTCTTTCGTTATTTCTCCATGCATGTCGCTGATGAGGTCGAAATATAAACAGTTGGGTCTTGAACTAGTCCAACTTGAGGAAGACCACCCTCGGTAGCCCAAACTTCCCCCATGGTCGAGGAAAAAGGAGATGACAAAGTAGGAAATCCTATCAATATGTTTATCGAGGAATCCCTCGTGCGAGAGGAACGAGATGATGGATAGTTTCACCCAAATCCTTCAATAGATGCCGACAACATCAGAGGGATCATCAAGTAGAAGCAGTCACTTCGGAGGAGTTACACCCTTAAAGGTACAAGTTAACTTTGATATTCTTGTATTTGAAGCTCAGATAGATGTTGATTCCCTAGATAAATGGTTGAGTTTGCTAGAGGGTTGTTTCTTTGTCCATAATTTATCCAATACAAAAAAGATCGTCTTTGCACTCCTTAAGGCAGTGCCCCATGTGAAATATTGGTGGGTCACTTATTGTGAGAAAAATGCCACAAACATGACTGATATTTTTGGGGGAAATTCCACCTGGGCATATTTTGTGGAATCCCTCAAGAAGCAATACTATCTCGTTGGTAGCTATGATGACCAATACACAAAATGGACCACTTTACGGCAGGAGAGGGACCAAATGATGTCGGAGTACACTAAGAGATTCCATACCTTGCGCACAAAGCTCGAAATTAGGGACTCTGAGTGGCACTTGGTTTTGAAATATTGTAGTAGCCTGCATAGGTACATCCAAACCGAAATGGATTTCTTGGACATCTCGTCATTAGGCACTGCTTATTGATATGTTTCCAAAATCGAGCAAAACTTTTAACAAAGTTAATAAGTGGGAATTTGGGTTTGTGAATCCATTGCAGAAGAAAGGAAAGGGAAATCTTGGGTCATAGAACAAAGGATAGAGTAAGGAAAACCAACCCCAAGACAACCAGTCCAAATCACAAGCAAAGAAGGGTAACAGGAAGACAAAGAAGGACACCGAGAAATGGCGCGAGTTCCATAAGAGCCCTTGGAACAACACTGATGAATGTCGCTCAAAGCAATCATTGATGGCCAAGATCAAGGCTTGAAAGTCAGATCCTGGTTCCGAGTTTGATGCTGAACCCAATGTCCTAGTCAGAGACAAGGGAAAGTGGTTCATTGATGCAGAACCCAATGTTACCATCGCTACCACAAAGGCCTAGCCAGATAATCTAGAGGAGACAGAGGAAAGAGAATGCATTTTCCACCCATAGATGTGGGTTAATGGAACTGCACTACATTTCATTGATGACAATGGAAGCCAAAAGAACATGATCTTAATAGAGGTCGTCAAACAGTTGAAGTTGTCAATGAAACCACACCTGCAACCCTACAACATTGGGTGGCTTAGCTAGGGATGGGACATATGTGTCAGTCAACAATGTCGCCTACCGTACAGCATCAATCCCTTCAAATATGAGGTAATGTGTGATGTTGCCCCACTTGAAGTTTGTAATGTTCTTTTAAGACAACCATATATGTGGAAACGTCATGTTGTGTATGAATCTAGGCCTCGTAGTGTCATTGTTACTTTGGGCAAGCAACTCTATAGGATACCAGAGACAATTCCCACCATTGTAGCATCTCTCATAAAAAATAAGCAATGCATGAAGGTAATATCCCAAATTGATAAATTTTTCCTCTTCATGATTCATTTTGAGGGTGCGCAAAATACCACAGCAACTTCCACTGCCTCTACACAGGATCCCTCTACACAACAGAAATAGGTGGACAAGATTGTAAAAGCATACAAAGACATCTTCACCATGCCTGTTCAAGTGCTAGTAAATTGCCAAGTCAAGCATTCCATTGATTTGATACCCGAGGTTCCTTTACCTAATGGGATGGTATACAGGCGTTCCCTCATGGAAAATGAAGAAATCAAATATTAGATTCAAGAATTAATCCAAAAAGGGCATATTCGAACCAACTCTCACCTTGTGGGAGATCAATTGTGTTGGTACAAAAGAAAGATGGGACATGGTGACTCTATATTGATTACAGAGCTCTAAACAAAATTACATTCTGGAATTGTTATCCCATTCCCTGAGTCGATGACATTCTTGACCAGCTTAAGGGTGCCAAATATTTCAGTAAGATTGATTTGAAGTCTGGCTATCATCAGGTGCCAATTGAGAAGACTGATGTCTGGAAGACTGCCTTCAAATATCAAGAAGGACTTTTTGATTGGTTGGTCATTCCTTTTGTCTTGACTAATGGTCCAACAACTTTCATGAGGATGATGGACGACATTATCCGTCCATTCACCAATTATCTTGTGGTCATATATCTAGATGATATCATCATCTACAATAGAACGTGGGTAGAACATTTGCGGCATATCCATCGGGTCCTCAGCACCCTACGATAACACAAGTTATATGCCAAACTAGATAAGTGCTCATTTGGAATGGAGAGGATTCAGTATATGGTATACATCATGGATGAGCATGGTGTGCATGTGGATCTGTCCAAGATCCAATCCATTCGTGATTATCCGACCCCAACAACTCTCACAGAGCTTCACAGCTTCCTAGGCCTTTCCAACTTCTATCGCGGGTTTGTGTTGGGCTTCTCTAATATTGCTTGGGCCCTTATCCAGGTGACCAAAGGTGGGTCTAAGGTGAAGTTCATTTGGTCTAAGCCACAACAACAAGCATTTGAGGAATTGAAGCATGGCTTATGTTCAACGCCCATCCTTACCTTACCAGATCTACAACAGCCATTTGAAATTGAGACTAATGCTTCTGACTATGCTATTGGTGTAGTCCTCACTTAGCATGGCCATCCATTTGCATATCATAGTGAGACGCTTTTAGATGCACTCAACAAATACCCCACCTATGACAAGGAAATGTATTCCATTGTTCAATCCTACCACCAATGGAAGCATTACATCATAGGCAAAGAGACGGTCATCCACACTGACCACAAGCCCCTATAGTTCATGCAAACACAAGGAAAGTTATAGAATTACCACCACCAATAGTGGTCCACATACTTGCAACAATTTCACCTAAACATTAAATATAAGAAGGGAAGCACCAATCGAGTCATTGATTGCCTTACTCAACCTCCATTAGCAACATTGACCACGATGCTCAACTCTTGTGCCCATGAGACCTCCGGGTGGTCTCAACTATATGACAATGATCCCAAATTTGCTCCCACCTATTAGGCACTATGTGCAAGCACACCAGTGGTATAATTTATCCTCCATGAAGGATTTGTATTCCACCTAGGCCATCTCTGTGTTCCTTCAAGCGAGCATGTGAAGCTGATTTGGGAAGTGCATTACAATTGGGTGGCAGGGCACTTTGGCGCCAAAAAGACAATGGTGATATTGCATAAGTATTTTTATTGGCCCAAGCACCGACAACATGTCAGAAGATATATCATATCATGCATTGAATGCACCATTATGAAACCTGACATTAAGAAGCATGGGTTGTACACCCTTCTGCCTACTCCCAATGGGTCGTGGGGATCCATCTCCATGGATTACATGTTAGGACTACCTTCAACCAAGTGTGGTAATGACTGTGTGTTTGTGGTCATGGATTACTTCTCTAATATGGTGATTTTGATAGCTTGTAAGAAGAGCATCTCCGTCGAAGTCACTTCCAAGATCTTCTTTGAGCGTGTTTGGGTTCGTTTCGGGATTCCACATACTATCATTTCAGATCGGTTACTAAGCACCTTCTGGTCCAACCTAGGGTCATTGATGGATACCAAGCTCACCAAATCGACTTCCTTCCACCCCCATACCGATGGATAGATAGAGGTAGTCAAATGGATGATTGTGCATATTATGAGAATGTACAATTCTAAATATCCCCGCACATGGGATGAGAGCCTTCCATATGTTCAACATAGCTATAACTGATCCCTTCATAGCTTTATCAGCCACATCCCTTTTTAGGTGTGCCTGGGGTTCCAACCATTGGCCCCAATTGATGTAGCTCTTTCCATTGCATCCACATAGGAGGAATCTAGCCATGCTCATACTGAGGCTGATAAAGCCACCAGATTTGTTGAATGAATACAACACATCCACCAAAAATTCCATGACATTTTGGAAAAATCCAATACCAAGTACAATCAACGACATGACCAGCAACGGGTTCCACATAAGTTCCAGGTGTGTGATAAGGTTTGGTTGTATTTGTAGAAAGAGAGGCTCATAGGACCCCATCGCAAGCTTCGTCTACTTCGATATGGGCCATACACCATCACCAAGGCGGTCGATGAGAATGCCTTCGAATTAAGCATTCCTTCACTCCTTGTCCCGCACCTAGTATTTAATGTGGAGGTCCTTTGCCCATATTTTCCACATATTGTTGGACACATCGGAGGTGGCAGAGAAGTTGACACCTACAGATATTAACCTTGACTGCATGGAACATGAAACCAATGATTGGATCATGTTCACACAGGTTAATGGCACCCGCTAGCAGAAGATCCAACTATATCAGGTTGTCAAAGTAGGGAAACTACTCCACCAAGGCAAGTGGCTCACAAAGAGTTAAGTTCAAAAGAATTTTCCCCATTTGATGGGGGAACTCAATGCAATGGAGACCATTACTTCCTAAAGGGGGGGGGGGGGGGGATGATCCAAATGGATATCGATGGCCACGCACCTATTCCACTAGCTCAAAACATTTTGCCATTTTGGCAATTTAATAGTAGTTTTTCTACAGTTTTTAAAGTCCTAAACTTTTGGGGTTGTTTTGAGGCCCTAAACAACGTTTTTTGGGCCTACAATGGCCCAAACAATAGCACTAGATTCGCTATAGTACTCATCGGCTAGATATATCCAATGGTCTACCGAGCACCCCAAACAAAGATCATATGAAAAATTTATAACCCCAGGAAGTTGACTGCTCAACTAACCACCTTGGGGCCACAAACTTTATGACAGTTCATCTCCTAGGGCTAGGTTTTTTGATGTTTAGGTTTCTTTCCCTCATGCTTATGATAAATAGGCCCTTTAAGCCTCTTTTGTATTCAACTTGCCATGAATGAGCATGGTAATCACATCTCTTATCAGAGATAAGTTACCACCATTCTAGCTGCTTTATTTTACAGTCTGTTCTATTTCCGCCATTTAATAGAATTTGTGTTCACTGTATCATTATGTTCCTTGCAATATATTTGTGTATGTGGTTCTATATTTTTTCTTTCATTTCGTTCTCACATAAATCCGGATCAACACCAAAAATATGCATGTGATGGATCAATCTATCCTTGGCAAGGTGGGTAAATCATGTCAATGTTTATAAGAATAACTCAATGAAAGCATTGAGGAGTTATTATGTGGTATGAAAACGATTGAAAGTGGGTCAGATCAATAGATGGAAATAGTCATTGGTTCAAGTACATAGTATGGGAATTGTTCAATTGATGTCATCAAATCTTAGGGTTTCCACAAAAAGAATTAGGTCATGAACAAAGACCTCCTTAGCCTAACTCATTTTAAGACCTTATACTAGTGTTGTGGTGTGTGTGATCAAGCTAATTATGAATAATTTAGTGTTTTTACACACACAAAAATTTCCATGATCAAAATAGACCCCCTTATCATCCATGGACCTAACCCCATATCATCCATGGACATGTAATTGTATCCTAGGCTATTATCAGTGTGTGTGTGGTGAGGAAAGCAAAAAAGGATTTAGGTTTCCAACAAAAAAAAAGAGATTTTGGAAACCCTAAATATTTTGCATAGGATAAAGATGTAATCTCAAACACAATAACACATGAATATCATATTGTGCATAAGATAAAGTTTCCAAGACAAACACAATAAAAAAGTGTATAGAGAGAGGAAACAATGACCAAGACAAAGGAAGGAAGAAATAAAAAGTGGAGGATTGTGATATAAACCCACTACAAACTCTAAATATTATGTTGTGTGTAGCATAAATATGTTAATACAAACACAATAATGATGAGTATAAAGTGGAAACCATGGAAACAACATTTAGTTTGACTATTTAAAAAAATGATTACATAAGAAAAAAACGTAGCCCCTTTAAGAAGAGACAGAAAGGAAATGAATGTAATGACTGCATCTAGATCATACAATGCATATGACTATGGGTAAACATATTAATGTCCAGAGGGGGACATCTCATCTTTATCAACTCAACCTTGAAGAGTATACCAGTATATTGGACCTCCATTTCCAGTATCCCTTCCAAAATCCACAAGAAGTGCTTTCAATATTTGTGGTTGGGTAACTGATCCTTTGATGGCATCTCTTGGGGGTTGGGGTCTAAAGGACATCTTCTTATTCACTCAAGGTCACGCTGAAAAAAATCCTTTTGAGGCTCACTCATAATTCTTCTCTATGGGGAAGAGTTATGAGATCAAAGTATCTAGCAATAAAATCAACAGAATAATGGTATAGGGACCCAAGCAAGTCAACAAAAAATGGATCCACTTTCTGGAAGGAATTGGTGGGGGATTTACCTCTTGTCGAGAATTAGATACCTTGGAAAGTAGGAGATGGTAGAAAAAATAGAATTGGTGAAGACCCTTGGCTCGAGTCTGGAGACGGTTTTCATCTTTCAACAAACTTGATTCAAGCTCTTCACATTGCTAGTATTTTCTCCCTCTATGATGCAAAATCCCAATCCCCCTAGCAATGGGGAGGTATAGGTTGGAAACCTAGTGCAAAAATTGGTCTTATGGAACATGAAAATGCCGAGTGGTGTATTTATGTTAGTTCTCTCTATTCCAGTTTTGTTAGGTTATCATATGAGGATGAGGATTCTTTGTGCTGGTCTAAAAATATGTTCATGGGTGAATACACCACCAAGTTGGGCTATGAGGCCTAGGCAGTCTCTTTGTTCTCGGGTGAAAGGAAATGGTGGTGGGTCTATGTGTGGAAGCATCATGATTCATGGCCCGCTGAAGTGCAAATTAACTCTCTGGATGGCATTCAAAATAAAATTCTAACATGGAATAATGGGATCAAGAGGGGATGGATCTACCCAAATTGTTGTGCTCCCTGTAAATGAAATGATGAGTCTATCTCTCACTTGTTCATTTTTACTCCCTATGCAGTCCAGGTGTGGTCATTGGTGGCTCGTGTTTTCAATCCTTCTACAACATGGAACAAACCAGGTTTAGATGAATGTGTGCTCGCATGGTTACATGATTCTTCTGTGAAGGGTTATGGAGCTCTTCCAAGTATTTGGACTCATTGTATCTAGTGGGCTTGCAATTCGTATATTTTGAAAGAAAAAATTATATTGGCTAATGTGATGACAATTCTCATTGAGAAATTGTGCAAGGATTGCAAGGTGGAGCCCAATTAAAAAAGAGGAGAATATTGATTATGCCTCAACTTGAGCCTACGATTCTTTGGGCCTTTTTTGACGGTGCTAGTCAAGGCACGATGCCAAAGTGTGGAGCAAGTGCAGTGTTGTACATCAATTAGAACCACTATTTCTTCATTCGTTGTGCCCTAGGCAATGAAACTAACACCAAGGTCGAATTCTCGACCTTATGGACCCTTCTCCATTTTGGATGCAAGCATTGGGTTTCTAAAATTCAATTCATGGGTGACTCTAAACTGGTGATTGAATGGGATTGTAATAAGTTTGAGGTGGTTATGATAGCCTTGTGCCCCTTCTACAGGAAATACAAAACATTCTCTAGTCATTCCAATGGTACTCTTTCAAGCATATCTACAGGGAGTAAAATAAAAAAGCGTTCGAATTATCCAAGGAAGCTCTAGAATTACAACTTGGTTCCTTTGGTTTCTATGAGAATTGGGATGGCCAGGAGATGTTGGCCATGGAATTCCATTTCTAACTTGTTTATTCAAATGAAATAGCATATTTTATGTCCCTATCCTTGATCTGTGAATTTTTTGTCTTGTAGATATAACCAATTTATATAAGTTACCATTTTCTCTTGTCAGTTTGAAAAATGTTGTGTATTCCAAAGGAAGAAAGGTTGAAAATTATCATAAAGCAATGTATAGTTGGGTTATGGACAATGGATAGGGTTGATGGGGGTTTTTTGTTGCTAGAAAGATTCATTTTTTGGATGGTTTGGAACCAGACCGAAACATGTATATCCATATTACATATGAATATAAAGATTTTTTTCTAAGGAAAAATAAGGCATATGGCCTCGTTAAGAGTAATGGAATTGCTTTCAACAGATTAGGAAGAAAAGAGTTACACAAATGTCCAAAGTCATGTCTTGTGCAAGAGGCCATTTGCAAGTCCCAAGTGCTTTTAATATAATAGTTTTTTGTGTTACTTCTAGTCAAGAAGGCATTTTGTATGCCAAGTCATAACTAGCATGCACATTTATGATTAACTGTCTCACCATATTAGGTTGAGAAATCGACGGGTAGTCCATATAATTGTAGGCTACAATTAAATAAAAATGTTCATGAAGCCAATCAATGTGGTGTTGGGGCAATTAAAGGTGTCGTCGACGAGGTCTTGTGTGATACAACAGACCTTGATTTAATCAATGGGGTTTAGATAGATACACTATGTGTGTGTGTGACCATGCATTCAATTTTATTCTTTTTATTAAAAAATGATATCAATTAAATGAACATGTAATGTTTTTTAAAAGATGCATGCAAATACAATAATGAATGTAAATGACTCACAATAAGGGTTTGGGATCCATCTATTCCCAACAAGGTGGGCTGGAGCATGATAGTTAAGACATTTTCACCCACTTTAACCAAACCAAGCCTTTGACACATCTCTAAAATCCTAACATGAATATACTGAAAGCTTTCTCTAGCAAAGATCATATGAATTATATTAGCCTTTAAAAACTATCATAAATAGCTGGAACTTTAGTGAGTGTCAATTATACCCCAAGCTTTCTCTCATAAAGATCAAATGATCTTTTTATAATTCTTTACTACTAAGCAAAAATAAAATGTAAAAGCTGAAATTGGATTAACTTGAATGGTTGATTAGTTATATGATACTTTTAATATTACAAAATAATTTTAACCACCAACTTTATACTAAATACCATCCAATCTATTAAAAAAATAGATAATAATATTTTAATTTTAAAAAAAAATTAATAGATAATAATATTTTAATTTTAAAAAAAATTTAATAGATAATAATATTTTAATTTAAAAAAATAACAAAATAAATTATCTTTATAATATTAATTTTTATCTTTATTAAAGTGATATTTAGATGTTACTTTCACCATAAGTGTACTTCAACCGTGACACTTTTCATGATGGACTCTCTTTAAAATATGCCTTCAATTATATCACCTTTCGTGACACTTTGTACAATTCTCTCTTCCATTTGCTTTATCAACAACATGCATGAATATTATATAGGCATTTTATATTATCATCGGATGATAATTAAAGCATGTTGGCTAAAGTTGTCTATGTAATAAACTTAATTAGGTCAAATCTCATAAAGTAGTCATATGTTGTCAAGTTTCCAAACAAGGTCCGTATATTTATGGAAAGGGACACTTTCAAACATTTCAATTCAATGTTTGGTCAACATATAGTACTCATACTGACAGAAATCATTCCCTTTGAACAGTGACAGTCAAAATCTCTGAGAAATCATAAGTGTATTCATAATATAGTATGATAAAACTATACACTATCAATGATAAATATAATGCAGATCCATGGCTGCATGGATCTGTATTTTATTTGATTTTAATATACATAGTAGTTATGGGCTCTCGGCTCCGAGAAACAGGAATATGAAAGTCAAATTCATGGTGTATTAATTTTTAACTCAAACGTTTCAGGTGTAAAGGTGGGATTTTACAGCGATTCAGGTGGAATTTTGCAGGGAGTAATAACTAATATGCACTTAGCAGCAGTATAATATTTATTGTTGTTGCAGTTGGGTTATCAACTGTTGGATTGATCATCTAATAGTTGATATCTCAACATCAGCAGCAATAAATTAACTCCTGCAAAAACTGGATATTACTTATATGAACTCTGTAATTTGAGTATTTCAAAATTGCAATTTTAGCCTAATTCCTGGCTTATGAATCTACCCAAATAATCAAATTTGTAATTTAAATAACAGGTTATTCAGATTGAAGAAATTTGTGTTCACAGAATTCCGACTAAGGCTACCTGAAATGGGTGGCGTTTTGGTTGTTACAGTCTTCTATAATTTAAGATTGATAATCAATTGAGTGCACACTCATTGTCTTGACCAGTCAAAATTCACTGTTACACTTGTAATGTGCCAGAGGCCACTGACGGCCGCTTGCCTACCCTGTTGATCATGTCCCTTTACTTTCTATGTCAATCAATGTTTTAAATTTGGAAGAGAATGATGAGAACATTATATATTATTTTCCTTAGAATCATTTTTGTATTTGATAGCAACATCAAGTAGGAAATGTACTTCCCAGGAGTTTTTTTTTTACATTAATTAGTATGGAATGATTTTGTGATTTTGGCTTAGTGATGATGGATTTCATTGTTTTTTAAGATATTTCTGCAAGCTTCATACAACCAAAGAATTTTACACTGTTCTGTAGTGTAATGATATGTGTAACATTGATCTGTAATTTCATTTCATGATAAATTGCATTATTTGAATCCATTAAGGTTTCATCGCTGACTGATTTGGCATCAAGTACCATCATTAAATTCCTGATAATTTTTTTAGCTCAGCTTAATAATATAAGCAGTTTGAACAAATTGGTTTCGCAAACCTTAGATGATAGGATTAATAATATTCGGATCTAAAGACCAATGGCACATTTCTTTTTTGAGAGGAGCACCAGGATTTTTTATCTAAAGTTTAAACCAACAAAATTTCTCAAGTTATGCCAGAGAGTTTTGTGAAGTATGTAGTTGATATTTTACAGTACTTTTTCACAAGATATTTATTCCATGCCTTTTCAAGATTTGCACACACATCTGCTTTTCTTAGATGCAATGTCAGACAACATGGCAAGAGTGTAGAGAATGTCAACTAGCAAATATTCATCTCCATCATAAATCCTTCATATGCAATGTCAGACAGTGTAGACAATGTCAGATAGCATGGCAACAGTGTAGACAATCTCAACTAGCTCAGATTCATCTCCATTTTAGATCTAATAGGCACTGAAAAGGATTAAAAAAACTAGACTACAAAGATTTAGAATCACACCTATTTGTTTTTGTTACATTGTAATATTCATGATGGATTTGATTACTTCTGTTGTATATATATTTCCTGTTTTATTGCCATGAGATTTTACAGGAAAAAAATTCTTCAGTCCAATCTTATTTTGTGGATAATCCTTGTATTCAACTCAAAGTTTTCACTGTTTTCTATTTAGTTCCATTTCGGATCCAACTATCGAGACAAGTGACTATCACAATAGAATAACATAGATCCATTTTAAGAGAAGGATCAACAAGCTTCACCTTTTAAACCCAACAATTTTGTTTCTTCAGGATCTTTTAAACATTCAGATATAAATTACAGCACCTAGCTTCTCTTTATACAGTCAGTGTTTTGTTTATAGTAACTCTTTCAAGATCATGATACATGTCAAAGCTTATGATCAGACAGATATTACTGCATACAATAACATTAACATGACAGGCCAAAGTTTACAATATATCCAATAGATAACATTTATACTGGTTCTTGAAACAAAGAGATTAGAAGCTGAAAACACAGATTGTCTGTAATATGTCTTTCATGTCAAACAAACTTATATCAGGATATAGGATTCAATCCATAGAAAAAATATTATGAGCATATATATATATGTATGTATAGAGAACAATAGATAGATATAGTTTCACTCTAAAACAGCCAACGGTGAGTAGTTACATGAGTTTGTACAGGAAAACCCATATTAGCTCCATTCGAATTCCAGTCGATGAAAGTGGAAATCATACTGCTGTGTACATGTATATCTGAACTTGAAGTTGTTGTTCATGGAGATTTGTTGCAGTCGATGCCAATATCGTTGTGGCGTCTGGAAGGACCTGAGTTATAAACGAAGGGCAGTCCCTTGGGAAGAAAGGTGAATGAGTAGCCATTAAACTTTCTAGACATGACACTGCCTCTCTTAACAGTTATGGCATCTGGACTGCTGCTATAATGGGCTTCTTCTGGGAGTGGACTTGGGCTCAACAACCCACTAGTGGTGGGAGGCTGATCATTAGCCACCATCTTCTCTCCAGTAATGCACTGTACAGGAACCAGTAGAAACAGCAAGAGAATTAGCACTCTGGACGCGGCCATATGAACCTTAACTTACCAACTAAGTTTGCTATCTCTGTGATCATTCATTCATGAGCCTTCCAATGGACAAACAAACGATCCGTTGTTGGCACTGGATCACCAAATTTAGAGGAGGTTGAGAGCCTCCTTGCTTGAATTTTTATGGGGTGGATGGTGATGATGATGAGGTTAAAGTAGCAGCTAATTCCATACATAACATGGAACATAGCAAACATGGCAAACAGCCCCATGGGAGCAGTGACCCACTGGAGGTCCCATGAGCCTTGTATTCGCTTCAAACTTTCTCGTCTTTCAATCCCATTTGCCATGACTGTGTGAGTTGATGGTTCATACAGAGATGAGGCGATAAGGAGGGATCCACTCTTGAATTCCTTTTTGTGAATTTGTGTTTTCCCTCTGTCCATATCAACAAATGCCACCTGTCAAATTAATAATAATCAACAGCAAAAGATCTACACTAACGAGAATCGTATGGAGGTATCATACGTCCTAGGCTTGAATGTTTCCAACACAAAATTCTAACATTGCTGTGCATCTCAATCGCATTGAATTTGCATTTTAACTTCTTCTAAGAACATATGGAATTCAATATTAAAAATGTTTTTTCTCCCTGAAAATTTGCTTTTTGACATTGAAAAAGCTTTTTGCTTTTCACTTTTCAATTTGAAATTGTTTTTGGCTCTCCAATTTGTTTTATTGTGGAAGTCGGTATATTCTACGGCCAACATAGGGATTTTACACAATGCAGTCGATGGAGTTAACATCTAAAGAAAATCCAAACCCTAGATAGGAATTTTTTTTTTACAACAAATAACTAATTAAAAACCCATGTGTAGATGTTTAAAAGTTATATGATTTTTTTTTTACCATTTAAAAAAAATATACATATTACTTTTAAATTGGAGAATTCACACAATAATGGATTAAACATTTAATAAATTTCAAACTCATTTAAATTAATTTTAATAATAGAAATTCCTTTTATATTAAATAAATTAATTCAATTTTTTTTTATAAAAATTTACATACTTTGGAATGACATCATTCTTATATTAACAAATTTCAAACTTATTTAAATCAAATTTAATAATTGAAATTCCTTTTGTATTAATTGATTAATTTAAAATTTATTTATAAAAATTTACATACATCAGTTTTAATAATTAAAAATGTTTTCACATTAAATAATTAATTCAAAATTGATTTATAAAAATTTGAAGTATTGTTTTAATAATTAAAAATCCTTTCACATTAAATAATTAATTCAAAATTGATTTATAAAAATTTGAAGTTTTTAAGAATATATAGCATTCTTATTTGAAGTTTTTAAGAATATATAGCATTCTTATTTTGATTGAAAATTATTATGTCATAATTTTTTTCCATATAATATTTATATGGTAATGTGATTGAAAATTATTATGTAATAATCTTATTTTGTATAAATATTATATGATAATTTTATAAAAATGATGTTGGATTATATATACATATTAAAATTCAAAAATTTATATTATAAAATTTTCTCATAATATATTAAACATAAACATTAAGATTTATAACTTTTTATATATCCAATAAAATTGTAAGATTTAAAAATCAAAATTAAGGAATCTTTTTATGATAATATTGAATGTAAAAGTTAATATGTGTATATATATATTAAGTAAAAAAAAAAAAAAAATTTATAAAATATTTAAAAAAATTTTAAATTAAAAAAATTATAAATATAGAGTATGATGTCAAAATATTCTTAAATGAAAGTTATTATATTATCTTAAATCACTTTTGAATATATATTAGTTAATTCAGAAAACATAGTTAAAATAATATTAAATATCATATAGGAAAAGATAAATATTTAAATTTTATACCTATATTTGTATTTTGTTTTTTAATTTAAAATTAAATTGTTAAAATAAAAAATTCTTAACATTAAATAAATTAAACATAATATTTATGGATCTTCTTTTGAAAAATATAATATTTATATTATTGAAAAGATGGATACAATTGTTTTGCCTTCAAAGAATACATGTTAAGCCATCATTATAGCAAAATGGTCTTCCCATTACCAACATATGCAAGTAGGGAAATTGCATAAGGTATGACTCTTATAACTAGCTTATAACAACATTTTTTTAAGGACGTTATATGACTTTAAACATTGAATAGTTATAAAATTTGAATATTTAATAGATTTTAGCTAGCTTTTCAAATGTTTCAAATGTTTCAAATGTTCTAGCACAATTCTTTCAATGCATAAAGTGAAAAACGACCATCTTGATTACATAGTGGAAAACACAAATATTTGTGGCAACACTAATGATCGTAAACAAGGATAGCTCATTAGTGAAGTTATGACGTAAACATATTTATCAAAATGCCTTGTATCCAATTACATACTTCCTTATACTTGAATCCAATTTCATACTTCCTTATAAAATGGGTACATACAAACAAACATGTTCAACATCTTTTGGTTAGTGCAAAAACCATAGTTTCCCTATGTTGATATTATCTTATGGATCCTTCCTTTAGTAGAGAGCAATGTATAAAATGAACCAAGTGAGGAGCCTTATTTTTTGGGAAAACCTATGTATTTTGAATAGATAGCACTCTTTTGTGTCATTTATATGTTCATCAACATTGATAATATATCTTCTGTTAATCTTGGTTTTAATAGAAGGTTTGTGGATCATCTTTTCATACATATATTTATCTTTTATTGAGATAGGTGGTCCATAGTTCTATTTGTGATCCTTTCAATGTGAGGAGAGAGGGGCAACAAGACCAATCATAGTCTTCTCTTCTTCAAGGAAGTCCTGACTAATATTTAAAAAATGTGTTTTGGACTCCTTAATAACTCTTTTCTCCTAACGACACTCTTCCTTTAAAATCATTCTTGTTTGATAACATCCCCAAGGTCCATCTACTTATTAATCCCATTAATTATCAAGAAATTCCCCCACATCTTCCCAATGTGATCAAAGAGCCTTTGTTAGTGGAAAAACACTGAATGACAAGAAAAACACTAAATGTTGTTGTTACCAATGGTAAAGATTCTTTCAAAACCCATTTCATTAGGATTTCGATATTCATCAATATCACTTGCCAACTTTTTATATTCTCATAACCATGGAAGTTCCCTTTATAGATCAATATATCTCATACAAGAATTAAAATATTTTAGATAATATATCACTCAAATTACAACCTAAATTTCCACCCAAACACTTAATTTTCAAATTTCCATTTTTTGCACTTTTTCCCAATTCTGATGCTAATTTACGTCATACACTTTATTTACTAAGAAACATCTACAACTGTGATGAGAAATGTCTATTATTATAATGGTTACACGAATATTTGTCAAAACATCTATGTATACATCCATCAAAACATCTATGTATACATCCATCAAAACATTAATTCCCATTACACACCCACCAATATCTTATATTTATTTTTGAAGTGTGTCCTAAAAACTCACTATGATCATTTTCATAAAAAGAACTCACTATGATCATTTTCATAAAAAGAGACTTTCAACTTATGTCTCCCAAGCCCATGCATGTTTTCCATGGATCTTATGTGTAGATTTAAATATTAATTTAATCATTTTCCAAATTTGAAATTTATTTAACTTTAATCAACTTTCATTAGTCTAAAATTTCTATTAAAATAACCATCAAAAAGTTTATAAAATATCCACTAAAATATATTATTTCCTTAATTGAAACAAGGTGGTTTAAGTTCTTTCACAATATTATCTAATTAAATTTTATTTTTAAGTGATTTCTTTGATCTTAGTTAAAATTACATGAAAGTGTTATAAAAATAATAAATGAGAGATGACACTCATCATCTCCCATAAATCTGTAATTAATCATAATAATAAGTTTATTTATTTGATTAGTGATAATTTATCATCAAATTATTTCGATTTATTTAAAAATCATAGTTTAAATTTATATTTTATTAATTCATTATGTGAAAAATCAAGATCAGGATCATAATTATGATTATATATAGAGTCTAGTGGGCTAGCTCAAGTGGTTGAGTGTTGTAAGTTGTGAGTTGGGTCAAATCATTGGGTGGTTATACATTATTATATAAGAACCTCACTTGATATCCCATCAAATTAACTTCCCCTGAAAATTTGTGAACCACATATGAAAAAATTATAATTATATATAATTTATAAAAATTAAATCAACAACAATAAATACAAATAGTTATATATAACAATATAACAAACTTATTAAAATACATAATAATTATATAATTACATTAAAAAGTTGTTTAGTATATTATATAAAAATTGTAATATAGTATTTCATTTGAAAAAATGATTAAATATTATAATACATAACAATTATATAATTACATTAAAAACTTGTTTACAACATAGTATAAAAAATGTGATATAATATCACATTCTAAAAATTGATTAAGTATTAAAAGAATCACTAAACATTATGGTCCAAATTCAAGTTATGTACAAGTCAATTATATCTCGAAGTAGTTTTTTTTATCTTCAATGCATAAAATTGGGAAACACTATTGCTCCACTTTGCAATAACACTTAATTGGATATTTTAATACTAAAAAACTTGCCCCTAACTTATTAAATTTGATTCTCCATTAATAAACATTGTTATTAATCATGTTTAAAATTAAAAAAAAAACATCATTAATTGTTATAAATGGGTTGGTTAGAAGTTTTTAATAAATTAAAAAAAATGTTTTCACCTACACTCTTTAAATTGTCACATGACAATTGAACAATGTCACATGTAATATTAATTATAACATATCCTCGATTCAATTGTTAATATACTACACCCTTCAAATTCACATGACAACTCAAAAATGTCAAAATATAATATTAATTATAACATATCATCGATTCAATTATTAATATGCTAATGACCTTATATAAATTTGAGAGCTATAACACAAGGGTTTTGGATTAACAAGAGCATGCAATGGATTGGAGATTAAACCTAGATTGTCTATGGTACAAGATTCCAAATGAATTAGTAGGTTTTATAATTTGCATTTGAATTGATTACTTCATTAATGTGACTAGATTAGCAGGTGGACATCAACACAAAGGAGGTTGTATCCTTTATAGCCCCAAAATTCCAAAAATTTAGGGGAGTGGAAATATTATAAACAACTTCTTAATTCCTTCCCAATTATTGACTATGTTTGACATTAAATAATTGACATTGTTTTGTGTAGTCCAATTATGCCAATGTATAGTATGGTTCTTATAACCACAATGAGTTTGATATGTAACTAGATAGGGATTTGTATGTCTATGCATAATGATACTTTAGATGACATATCCCATTCAATTCCTCCTTATGTTATTATTGTATTTTTGGATCAATATTTTAAGCATTTTATGAAAATATTTTAAACCCCGAATACTGTGACATTACATTTCTATTATTATATTAGTGTTGTAATTGTATGGTTGGCTAGGGCTTAAATTATAAGTGTACCATTTATCTCCTATATATACAAAGGAGACCAAGTTTTGCAGATCATCTCATCTTGTGCATTTGATATATTGTAAAAGGAGGTTGTCCCCTCGAAGAGGTTTCTTATTCATCTTTTAATTTCATTCTCAAGATGTCGAGTTACATTTTATTTCTATTTTTATGTTATTTGAAATTTTTGTTCATAACAAATTTGGTATTAGAGCCATTTTCGCTACAATTTTTTCAGAGGAAGTTGCAGGTAGCGAAATTTGTAGGAACCTCGAGAGATATATTAAAGTACGCATGGTAAAAATACCAGGTCCTATTATATTATAATTTATTTCTCTGCACCAATGGTGATGGTTCACAAAAAGGAAGGTTTGTGGCATATGTGTCCAAACTATAGAGAACCCAACAAGATGACCATTAAAGATAAGTTTCATATTCTTGTCGTTGATGAATTATTAGATAATTATGGGGAGCGATTTTCTTTACCAAGTTGGATCTATGTTCTAGATATCATCAAATCAAAATGAGGTAAGAAACATTTTGAAAACAACCTTTAGAACACATGGAGCTCATTATGAATTTTTGGTGATGTTGTTTGGCCTTAGCAATGCACTTTCCACACTCCAAAGTTTGATGAATTATTGTTTTAAACCCTCCCTTAGAAAAAAAATTAGTATTTTTTGATGATATACAAATCTATAGAAAATCTTGGGAAGATCATGTACAACATGTTAACATGGTCTTAAAACTATTGGAGGAGCAACAACTATAATACGCGAAACCTTCTAAGTGTGCCTTTGGGGTTTAGGAAGTGGAATATTTGGATCATATTGTATCTCATAAAGGTGTCAAAGTGGACCCTAAAAAATTAAAGCTATGATGGAATGGCCAGTTCCAAAAACCTTGAGGACTCTAAGAGGATTCTTAGGATTGACGGGACATTACCGCAAGTTCATCAAGAATTATGGTCAAATTGCAACACCTCTAAAGTGTTATTGAAAAGGGAGGAATTTTCTTGGACTCAAGAAGCAACCGAAGCTTTTGAAAGATTTAAAGAGGATATATGAATAACTCCTATATTAGCCATGCTTAACTTCACAAAAACCTTTATTGTGGAATGTAATGCCTAAGGGCATGGCATTGGTGCGATTTTAATGCAAGAAGGTAGGCCACTTGCCTTTGAAAATTGCCAATTTAAAGGGAAAAACCTACTCAAACCAATTTCTGAAAAGGAAATATTGGCTATACAGTATGCAATTAAGAAATGGTGCCCTTACCTAATAGGAATTTTTAGGGAGAAAATTTCCCAAATAGTTAAGGTTAGACTATTACAAATAAAGGTAGAAGATAGCAATCTACTTTCCCAAATCCATGTCTTAATCAAAAGAGCCATCTAGGAGATGAGGGGACAAGGAATACCTATATCTAGATGGTTGTCCTTAAGCCTTCTTTGATATGAAAATCCCAATGCAAACCTATCGAATCTAGCAATGATCCAGTGAATTACACACGAGAAGAACAAACTTCCTCAAACCTTATAGTTATAATAAAAACAAATTTGAAATTTACTCGAATTAACTATAAATCAATTCTAGTCAATTCATCAAGAACAATGATCCCACCATCCAACATGAATACAAAATAAATTAAAACATTAAGCATCATATTGCAGGTGTAAGAAGAGAGATATCCACTTATAAATAATGAAAGAAAAAATTACACTTATATCTAAAGACTTGATGTCGACACCTTTCATAACCACTGTTTAGGGACCTTAGATCCTCGGCCACCAATGGAAACTTTTGGACCCTAACTTCTCACCAAGTAAAATATTGAGGCATATAGAAATCTTAAACCTCAAATCCATAGAAGGAAGCCATAACTCAGAAACAAGGATAAAAACTCAAGATTTTATTCTCATAGATCACTGCTCGAGCATAAGGGTGCCCTCCAAGTTGGGTCTTTTTGGCTAACAAATGAGCCCAATTTATACTCTTGAGAGTTGGCTACGATAATTGGTTCAATAATTGTGTTGGACATATAATTCTTGATGAGAAATTCCCAATTTAATGGATAGTTATTTTTTTCACTTTTTCCAAGGCATATGCTCCTTGCATTAAAGGAAAGAGTGTATATAAACATATTTCCTTGAGGTAAAGAGCATATGGGTAGAAAAATATTGTTTTTAAAGATATTTTTGAAGGGAAATTATTGCTAATGATTGGTATCAAGGTCATGTGTGCATTAGATGAGTAGAGGGTGTCAAATAGTGCTATAATAGATGCCCCCTAATGTATGAGGTCAGAATGGAAGTTGATGGCCGAAATACATTATAATACTATAGAGGAAGCTTCCAAGTGGGACCAGATATAGTCCCACGCAATAAGGATTGGAAAAGTACCCATGAAAAAAACCAAGGTATCATATTACTGTCTTTCCCGAGGCGATCATACCCATGCTTAGGTGTGAAAAAGCATGGCTGCCAAATCAAATACATTGTGAATCCATGAAGTATATAGAACAAAGAATCATGCCCATGAAAAATACGTGGTGGGTCCAAGTAAAAAATAGATCATATCCATGAGCAGATACAAATTGGATCTATGTATCAGTATATATTCAAGAGAACAACTAGAACCGTACGAAATACACATATGTTTCTCCAAAAAGTATCAATGTCATAAATTGTGTGGTATGGTCTTGCACAACTCAAGCAACAACATAAAAAGGGAATTATACTATGTTCAAAGGTCCTCAATCCAAATCACTAAAATGTATGAATCTATACCATGTGAATAAATGAGTTGATGTCGAACATGGGAGAAACCATTTGATTACTAATTATTGATATATATTGTTAACAAATGAGAGACAACCCACCAATCATGATAATGGGAGTCAAGGTACTTAGTACATTATAGCAAGTGTGAATAGATGTGATAATGTCAAAGACTTGTAGAATTTATCAATCGAGGGACATTGATGTATTCCCACTGTCAATAGCGAGGGAACATGCCATTGATTATTGTAAGCCCCAAGGTACTATAAAGGTTTTTAAATCTCATTCCTAGAGAAAAATGAGTTGAATTCGATAAAAGAGATCCATCAAAAGAAAGGCATTAGTACATCCTCCATCAACCGACATGAGCAGGAATCGTGAACATGGTTTAAATTGAAAGAAATAGGACAAAGTTTTGCGTGAACACACCACCTAGTACATCTCTCACATGCACCAAATGTAAACAGTGCATGTAAAAGACACTCTCAATGATGACCAATAATGAAAGTCACCGACAGAGGCAAGGATTTCCACCAATGATGAAAATGGAATCCAAGATACCTCATGAATCCCACTATGTGAATACAGGTCTTGTTGTCGAACATATGGGAAACCACTTATCAATAACCAATGATGAGATGTCCTCCACTAAGCGCTAGGTAACCTAACAATGATGAAAATAGGCCAAGGGTGCTATTGAATCTAGGTCAATTTCTCAGAGCAATGTGTCATTGTTAATGAGAAATGGCCTGCTAATGAGAAGCCAGTACGAGTAAGGAACATTGGAAATGATGTTGAACTTGAGAGAAACCAGACAACAAAGAAGGAAAAAATGAACAGTCGGTAAATCTGAATAATGGATGACACATGTTTAAAGACAACCCTTGAACATAAGCACAACACAATTATGACTCGGGAAACAATTGACATATTCATAAATCCGCAATGCGGGAGGCATTAACACATTCTGCATAATGATTAGAAGAGTAAGCAACTGGAGGAGTACACATTCAAAAACATGGTTCATCTCCCTAGGAAATAATAAACCCAACTCATCGAGAATAGACTAAAAAATAGTGCTTTTTTTCAGGGGTGAAATGATTGAAAATGTTGCCATGGATAAAAATGAATCTTCCCCCCACTCCTTTTTTATAAATATTTAATTTGTATGTCTTTCATATTGAAAAAACCCGAAAAAAAGAATAAAAGAATAAAAGAATAATATATTACATTGGAAGAAATAAGTGCCACAAGGCATGCAACTATGTTCCAGGTGCATGGTGTTAGATTTTAAGAATTTACTTCAATATGATCTAGGATCTTAACTGAGAGAACAACATGTACAGCATATCTACAGCATATCAATCATGGAGACAATAATGCAAGCACACAAGAGACACAAAGATTTACTTGGGGAAAACCATAAAGGTGAAAAACCCCAATAACTTCCTTAGAGATAGATAGAGCAATGATACAACCAACCAAGAGAGATAGCCATAACCTAGCAGCAGATCCTCCTCCTCCATAAGTGCGCCACTCCTCCTTGAGTGCATGTGTGAGAAGTGAGTGAGTAAATAGAGTGCCTCCCGCACTCTATTTATACTTGACTTGACTTGCCTTTTTACCTAACTCATGTAGGCTCGAACTTAACCACATAACATAATGCTGACTGGGCCGACCCCCAATAGGGTGGTCTAATAACCCTTCGACCCACATGGCCGACCCCCAATAGGGTGGTCTAATAACCCTTTGACCCACATGACTTATACAGGGCCGACCCCAAACAAGGTGGTCTAATAACCCATCAAGTATAAGTTACGACACTTACAATATAAATAACGACACTTCCGTATAGAGGAATAATAACATCTCTATAGGAATACAATATACATATATGTGAAATACATTCCGAAGTTACATATACATCAACACTCCACGGGGGGTTCACTCAGTGAACTTGTTACATAGCACGATCGTTCACATGATATTAAAGAATACCCCTAATTTCACTAAATATTGGAAAATTCCTCCTAAAATTTAATTGTTGAACCCCCCTCCCAATATGCCTTTCCAATTAAGAAAACCCCTAGTTTCACCAGATATTGTATGTATCCATTTTTGTCAACCCATTTTTAACACCCCTTTATATCATATTCTCAAGTTGTAACAAACATGAGCCCTAACACCAACCAGGATTGCAAGGGTGACTTATCAATTTGTAGCGTTGGATAGTGGAAGTCTCAATGAAATAGTACTGGGAAGGAAAATGCGTAAAAGGAAACCCAGTCAAGAGATCAATATAACAAAGAATGTAAAAGGATGATAGTCCAATAGTTAGTGCAATGCTTAGAAAAGATGAGAATTGCATATGTTTCACACCACAGACTGCCAATCTACCAATTTTATATCATGTAAATATAAGTATATCCATAGAGATCTCATGTTTTCTATAAGGTTAATAAATTAAAATCCATAAAAATTCAAAATTGAAACCCTTTCTTGGATGGAATCCCCTACCTTCCTATCAAAACAAACATCATTGATGTTTGAACCCAAATGAACATAGAAAAATTTCTCTTATTTTCCAATAACACCATATGATCATGTGCATAGCTTGGATTTGGGTCACTCATAAGATGCAATGAATTTCCTCCACTTCCTCTACATTTATTCTTGCAATCAAGGGAATTAACAACATTTGGTTACATTTTCTTGGGTTATATCTAGTTTTTTTTTAATCTTTATATGAGAGGGAAAAATCTCCATTGTTAGGTTTCAAGCATGGAATAGTTATAAAGATACACAGATGGTGAAACTTATATGATACCATTTCATAGTAATGATAACACATAGGGTATGTAAATAAGGATTTATATTTTCCCCTATGTTCATGTCAGTTCCAATACAATATTAAGACGGATGCCTTGCATATAAGAATTGAAATTACAATTATGAATGTGACAAATATAACTCAATCTAACAACTATTCCTAACTTGCAATGTGGAAATGTTAAAGAAGAATACAAAAAGTTGAAAGAAATAATTGGTCAAGAAAGATAGATATAACTTTTCTTGGTTCAAATGAGCAAAGAAATATTGATCTTACTTTTCTTGGTTGTCATGGAGCAAGGTTTGATTGAATCTCAATACCCACCTAAACCCCAACCTAAAAAATGAAGAGATAGATATTTTACTCGAATGCCTACAAAAAATACAATACAATTGTTCAACTCCGGAACTCCTAATTAGCTACATCTCTTAACTTAAAGATGAAAAACAGTATAACATCAATTCAAACCAGGCCTAATAAATCTATTAAATGAGTATGGATCAAGGCTAGTAATCCAAAGAGACTTCCATCGATATTATCATTGGTACACTATTATCATATTTATGCAAAACTTAGGATCATAAGCAATATCAAATAAAAATGGAAGGTCCTTAAGTTTTAGGTGGGTATGAATTGAGCCCATGATTTGCAGGTATGAATCTATCCCACAATTTGGACGTTATTCTTAATCCCCCGCAAATAAAATAACCCACAATATTTATATTACTATGTCAAATTAAAAACCCCCCTTGACCTCTTAATACGGGACAATATATTTTTGAGGTTTTTAAGAGTATTCAAACCCCCAATATGAATGGACGTGATATGATATTGCCTCGCCAGTGAACCCCTCGTGCAACACTCCCTCTTAACTAGGAAGGTATTTCTCAGCACAGTTCTTCTAGCACAAGTCATCTTCTCTGGATCATCGTCACTGGATAATCGTCATCGAGTCATCATCATCATCACTGCTGCTGCTATCTCAATCAATCTCTGAATCTACTCGTCATAGGAAGTTCTACAGAGCCAGTCCTTTTTCATACTGGATGTAGGCCCACCACCTGCAGGTCTTCGTCATCACTGGCCATACTGTGGAATCCTCAGGACTTATTACGTGCGTCACAAAACCTCGAAAGAGCATCCCAGGATGTTACGGGTACACAACTCCGACCTGTAGGATCTCCCAGGGCGCTATTACATGTGACCCCACCACAAAACCTCGAAAGAGCATCTCAGGATGTTACGGGTACACAACTCCGACCTAAAATCTCCCAGGGCACAAATTACATGTGGTCCACCACAAAACCTCGCAAGAGCATCTCAGGATGTTACGGGTACACAACTCCGACCTGAAATCTCCCAGGGCACAAATTACATGTGGTCATGGCAAAACCTCGAAAGAGCATCTCAGGATGTTACGGGTACACAACTCCGACCTGAAATCTCCCAGGGCCCAAATTACATGCCATAGGACAAAACCTCGCAAGAGCATCTCAGGATGTTACGGGCACACAACTCCGACCTGAGATCTCCCAGGGCACAAATTACATGTCCTCCCAGAGCAATGTCTCGAAAGAGCATCCCAGGCTGTTACGGGTACACAACTCCGACCTATAGGATCTCCCAGACATGCTCATCTGCACAACCTGATCCACGGCCACAGAGTATCAACCTGATACTCACCATACATCATCCTGATGTACTCATGATCGTCCTGATCAACATCATTGCAACGTCCTGCTGCATGTCATCTGGAGCAACATCCTGAATCTCACCATCCATGATCATCCTGATCATCATCACTGCAACGTCCTGCTGCATGTCATCTGGAGCAACATCCTGAAGCTCATCATCCATGATCATCCTGATCATCACTGCAACATCCTGCTGCATGATCTACCTGATCATCAATGCATCCACCTGATGCATACCAAGTATCTACCTGATACATATCATCATACATGATCCTCCTGATCATACAATGTATCCACCTGATACATGTACAGATACATGGTCCAAGCATCCAACATGATGCATATACAAAATACATACACATGATCCAACTGATCATATCCAGCATCCAACATGATGCATCCATAAATGATCCACCTGATCATATCCAGCATCCAACATGATGCGTACATACATACATAAAAATGATCCAACTGATCATATCCAGCATCCAACATGATGCGTACATACATACATAAAAATGATCCAACTTGATCCAACTGATCATATCCAGCAGAAACTAGAACATCATCCTGATGCTCATCATCCAGCGCTTACATCCACAGCCATGTGAAGGATCCTCCTTCCACATGCTTGGAATGGCTTCAGCAAATGTGTCCATCACTTCTTCCTCGAAGTGTCCTCGATCTGAAGAATGCCAAGCCTCTCTCTGAAGTACTCGAACTTCACCCTGGCTAGTGGCTTCGTCAGCACATCTGCAATCTGCTCATCCGTCGCAACATATAGGAGCTTCAAAGCTCCTCTCTGCACCATATCCCTGATATAGTGATATTTGATCTCTATGTATTTCGACCTGTCATGAAACACTGGGTTCTCGGACAGCTTCACACAACTCTGGTTATCACAGAAGATACCAGTAGCTTCCAACGAGAGATCAAATAACTCAGACAATAGCTTCCGTAGCCATACTGCCTCGCAACTAGCTGAGCAGGCTGCAACATATTCTGCCTCAGTTGTACTCAGTGCTACGCAGGACTGCTTCCTGCTAAACCAAGAGATCACACCTGATCCCATACTGAAGCAGCACCCAGATGTGCTCTTCCTATCTGCAGCACTGCCAGCCCAATCTGAATCAACATAACCATGTAGGTTAAACTTTTGATTTGCTTCATACTTGAGCCCATAATCCACTGTACCCTTCAGGTACCTCAGAACATGCTTTACAGCAACCAGGTGAACACTCCTCGGATCCGTCAGGAACTGGCTCAATGTGTTCACAGCAAAGAAAATGTCTGGTCTTGTGTTCGTCAAGTACATCAAGGACCCAATCATCTGGCGATACATAGAGACATCAATCGGCTCAGATGAGGCATCACATAGAAGCTTCAGATTTGATGCCATAGGTGTGGCCATGGCCTTGCAATCCATCATCCCGAACCTCTTTGGGATCTCTACTGCATACTTCCCTTGTCCAAGGAAGATTCTATCTGCACTTTGCCACACCTCCATGCCAAAAACAAATAGTGCATCATCCCCAAGTTCTTCATCTCGAACTCGGTAGTAAGCTTCCGCTGCATGTAGACAATCAATCTATCCTCACCATACCAAGTTCTGCACATATATGATTTCCTATCATGAGTCTCAGAACCAAGTGGCTGCTCTACATACACTTCTTCTTCAACTACACCATTCAAGGAAGCTGTCTTGAATCCATCTGGTGTATCTTCTATTTCATCACTTTTATATTTCTCAATGCTGCCATCTGCAACATGCTTGATCTGATAGTTCCATTTGGAAGTCATAGCAAACTTCCCTTCATGTCTTGGGATTACATCCCAGACATCATTCTTCATGATCGACGGATCATGGCATTTCATTTCTTCATCCCAGATCCTGGGAACTTCAATATCTTCAATAAATATCTTTGTTGCTGGAACAAATGTTGTAGTCCTTCTTTTGTAGGAGATGGCATACGATCTTTCCTACACAACAAGTTAAATTGCATGATTAGAAAACATCTCATAGTTTTCAGAACAAATTCTTACACATAAAGAAATATGCCATACAGTCATGCAATTATCTTAGCCAATGCTTCAATACAACATTTATCCATATTCCGTAACTTTCTAGATGCCTTCCAATCTCTACCAGAACATTGTTAAGAGTGTGCACAACTCCCAATATGTCAGCAAAGAGGTTTCATTCTAGATAAGTAGCAATGGAATGTTGTACAGTGCCATAGGCCACTTACCCATGCATATTGGGAGTATACTGTTCATCAATGCAATTATTCTAATATGCATAATACACAACCTAATTCTAGGAACATCAGTATATACATTATTGAACAGTATTATTTAAGAAATGACAATTCAAATACTTATCTTTGTTTGTTCGTTGGGTGGACTCCCTCTGAGTCTTCGCTTCCTTGCAGGAGCTGCTGGAGTCCTAATCTGAAGTAGCTTCTTCTACACCTTTCTATTGTGGGATGTAGAGAGATGGTCAACTCCCTCTGAATATTTGCATCCTTGCATAAACCACTAGAGTGTACTCCCTCTTGATCTTTGCTTCCTGGATTACCTGTTCTTGAGCTCATATTCATCCTTGGTCCCTATGCATGCTTATTAGTATCATGAATGTATTATCCTTGTGATCTCATATAAAATCATACATTCATTAGTATACTATTAAAACACAATAATCTCAAGCATGTATAGTCATGATCATTTCAAACAGAAAATAATAAGCATTAGCATTCAAGGTTTATGTAGAATTCTTAAGGTTAGTCAAATCATAAGAAACATAACATGTCTAAACCTGTAATTACTCAAACCTATGACTCTTCAGGTTAGTTGAATCATCAATCAAGATAAGAGATATATTATGCATAAGACCTGTGATTATTCCAACCTATACCTTCATGATTCTTCTGGTTAGTCATATCATCAATTAAGGTAAGAAACATAATATGCATACAACCATGATTATTCAAACCTATGACTTCATGAATAATCATTATCAACAACAGTATAAGATCCTAACACAAGGTAGGATTCTATCTTGATATAGGAAAAACATACCTGGATTAGCATGCTAGCTATTTATGTCTAACATACTCACATGATGTCTTCTTGTTCTTCTTCAATGACTTGTGCTAGTAACCTGTATATCTCATAGGTTAACTATTACAAAACCAAGTTATACATACCTCGTAGATGGATCTTCTATGAGATCCATGACAATGGATGAATCTTTGTCCTCATGTTATCATGATCATATGTTCTTGGACCAGAACATGATTTGTCTTTCTTGGTGTACCTTTCATGTTAGTAGACAACATAAACCTCATACAACACCATAATGCATTAGTACAATCATAAGTGTCAACACCTTAACCAATGAATATCTTCTATCATGCATTCATACTTTTGTTAAGGTGATACGACAAATCTAAAATCAAAATTGTACTAACCGTAATAACATGAAGACAAACATACCATAAACTTAATCATGGACAAATATCGAAACATACCTTGATGAGTCATACCTATCGAGATCGCTTGTAATCTTCTTATGTAAGGCCTTAGCCTCATCTCCCTCTGAAACAGGAACTTCTTCACTCATGCAGATGATCAATCCATCTTCTTCTAGGGTTAACCCAATCCACTTGATTTGCAAGAACTGGACCTAGAGCTGGATATGGGTTTGTCAGAGAAACCCCAAAAATTCAAACTTTGAATTTCATACTTCCGAAAGGATAGAAATATGCGCCTTGATGAGCTGATCAAACTGGTATATTCAGAATTTGAAAACTGCAAAGTTTCACTCCTCAATTTTGCCTTTGAAACTTCTGGATTCACTGGACATGACCCTGAACTGGGGTTTCATGAAGCCCACTCTTCTGCTCAATCAAAATGTTTGATCCAAAGCTCTAAGCTTCTATTTTTCTGAGGAGCTTCCAGCCGTGGTCACAGATTTCAAAAATTCCCATTTTTATAGAAGCCCTAATTTTCCACTTTTCTGATCAAAGTCCCGAACTAGGGTCTAATCAAGCCCGGCCTTCTGCCCAACCAAAAATTCTGATCTTGGTCTCTAAATTTTTATTTTGATGAGTAGCATTCAGCCGTGGTCTCCGATTACAAAAATTCCAAATTTCTCCAAAGCCCTAAATTCCGGAAGCCATGAATGAAGGTACCAAAAAATAATTCTGTTTTGATAGAAATATGTACCTGATTCTTTCTGGTGTAACTCCGAAATTTTTGATCCACAGGGTCTGAAAAAGTTTCCTGAGATAGCCTGACCTGTTATCTTTCTATCCTGACAGGTTTGACCTCAATTGGATTCTCTGAGAGAGAGTTATGCCAAATGTCGCAACGTGACCTGTTTTGGGATAAAACAGGAGAGCGAACTTGTACGGCGTGCCACGTGTCACTGTTTTAACTTCGGCCTCTGAAAAAGTTTTCTAAGATAGCGCGGCCTGTTTCCTTTCCATCCTGACAGGTCTGACCTCAATTGGACTCTCTGAGAGAGATTTATGCCAAATGTCGCAACGTGACCTGTTTTGGGATAAAACAGGAGAGCGAACTTGTACGGCGTGCCACGTGTCACTGTTTTAACTTCGGCCTTTGAAAACGTTTCCTGAAATAGTACAGACTGTGTACTACCTGTCACTTTTTATGAAATTTCATTTGGATATTCCTAGCCCAAGATATGACCTTTTTCCCAAGGTCACCTGATTTTGACTCAGATCTGGAAGAGGCAGAAACCCTATATTGTACAGATCATAAATCACAAAGTACAACGAATTAGAGGTTGTCCTTTGGACAAAAGATACCTGGAGATCTTAGCTTCGTCCTGTAACAATTTCAGATCCGAAAACTTCGCCAAAACGGATTTATAGCGAAAGTGCTACGATGACTGGTTTTTGCTATATCAAGCCCTAGCATCGTAAGTGCAACAAGTGTCATACATGCCATATCATGCCTTCTTTCAGGCTAGCTCTGATACCATGTTAGATTTTAAGAATTTACTTCAATATGATCTAGGATCTTAACTAAGAGAACAACATGTACAGCATATCTACAGCATATCAATCATGGAGACAATAATGCAAGCACACAAGAGACACAAAGATTTACTTGGGGAAAACCATAAAGGTGAAAAACCCCAATAACTTCCTTAGAGATAGATAGAGCAATGATACAACCAACCAAGAGAGATAGCCATAACCTAGCAGCAGATCCTCCTCCTCCATAAGTGCGCCACTCCTCCTTGAGTGCATGTGTGAGAAGTGAGTGAGTAAATAGAGTGCCTCCCGCACTCTATTTATACTTGACTTGACTTGCCTTTTTACCTAACTCATGTAGGCTCGAACTTAACCACATAACATAATGCTGACTGGGCCGACCCCCAATAGGGTGGTCTAATAACCCTTCGACCCACATGGCCGACCCCCAACAGGGTGGTCTAATAACCCTTTGACCCACATGACTTATACAGGGCCGACCCCAAACAAGGTGGTCTAATAACCCATCAAGTATAAGTTACGACACTTACAATATAAATAACGACACTTCCGTATAGAGGAATAATAACATCTCTATAGGAATACAATATACATATATGTGAAATACATTCCGAAGTTACATATACATCAACACATGGAACAAACCTATGCAAATAAAATGAAAAAATGGTACTAGGTAGGAGGTGGACACTCAAAAAGAGAATTGTATTCCAGGTATATAAAATTTGAAATGAAAACGCAATGGATGCAAGTGATGAGCAACGTGATGAATGTAATGGAAGAATGAGCATTACAATGAATCCTTAGGCATAAGTGTGCTAGTAGCAGTTAGCAACGACGAATGCATAACAAACACAAAGTGGGATTCCCATAGGCGATGGACAACAAATACATGAGAATAATTCTTGTAGCTTCGAAACAAACTCACGAAAAGGATAAAAGGGACTCTCAAGCCTACGAAAATAATTCAGCATGGGCACCAAAAAAGGCAATTAAGTTGCTAACTAGGGTTCCCATTATCTATAGGCTCTACGACTCAAATTGTGAAAATGTTAACAAAAGACGTGGTTAAACACCACAACTTGGTAGGGGGATCCTAAAGGCAAGATTTAAAGGAAATTGTAATATACAAGTCAAAGAACCTAAACCTATATGTCAATTCCAATCAATTTAATGGGAAATCCAAAACAAGTGTGACGTTGAAATGTCAAAAATATCACTTGAAATATTTCTTTGAACCTATATAAATCACAATACACAACTCTAAAAAATTGACATTATTTGTGACCAAAATCAAAATCCAATGTGAAGCGCATATCCAAATGTTAAAATGGGTAAAAATTCCAATGAATAGATTAAAATAACAAATTTACCATTTCATGTTCACTTTTTACCATGGGTTGAACTTGGAGAGTATTTTACCCTTGAACTTCAATAGCATATTGTAGAGCCATCCACCAACCCATTTCAATTTCATTAGGACCAAGTTACTCCCTGCCTCATCCTCTTTCAATTCATCCATTTCATTTCATTTTTTCTATTTTTCTAGCTTAGGGGGACCCCCAGAACATGAATAAAAGTGCATATGTGCCTTCCTTCACACAGGGTGTGTAAGGAAGCCCTATACATGCTTTACTTCAACATAAGGCACACATATACACTTCTATTCTCAAATAGAGGCGTGTATGCCCATAAAATGATGGGAAAAAGATAAAACTAACTAAAAGTATTCTTTGGTAAAGCAAGTACTTTATTATGGAAATCATTTAGAGGGAATGAGAGAATTGATAATGTTGTATTAGAAGATCCCAAAGCCATGGGTTCCCTTCGAGATTGTGGACTTGTCAAATTCTTCCAATGCCCAAACATGCAAGTTCAAAAACAATTGTTTCAAACTCTGATAGGCTACTAGGAGCCTAATCATGGTGCATTCATTGTGGACCAATAGATCCCCCATATTGAATTTGAGTACATATACTTCCTTACGGGATTATATCGGTGTGGAATGTTGGTAGGATTGAAAGGAAGTGTCTGGGGTGAAGGTACTATGACCATCCAACAGTACATAGACACATATTGCTCAAGAAGTACCCAAAAGATAGGTACCCAAGTTCCCATCACTAAGATCAAGAGCTTGAGTCTTAAGAGCATCCTTTTAAAAATTGCACACGTGGAAAGATCCACATCACTCCATCAAGCATCACGTACATATTTCCAGTCTTTGAGGCCTACAATGTTTGATTGGTTATCGAGACTCTTGGAAAACATGAAAAAATGAATAATTGCAAGTTAGGGAAGCTCAAAAACTTCAGTTATGGGAGAATATTGTGTTCCTTCTTCTTTCAAAGGCTCCCTACAATGTTCCCTCACATCTCCCTCAAACCTCCTATTATGAGATAGCCCAAGATGTTCTGATGGGCCAAGATGGTGCATAGGCTTGGAGGCAGCAAATTCACCAATGCTTTTATTGACAACTTCTTTAACTAGTGGTTGCATCAAGTGATTGTGATTGATGACTATCCATACAGAAGGATGGAATTTCATCACAATCCCAAGTTACCAATACCTCCATATTCTCAACGGGGAAACATCGGTAATAAAATCTTTTTAATTTAAAAAAAAAATGTGTGCTTTTTATTTTAAAGAGTATATACTTTTTTTAGTGTCAAGTTTCTAACAAAAAATTTATAATGGTATAAATTTAGACCTAGTTCGACAGCAGGATACCCCAAGCACCATCGTAGGGGAAGAAGTGAGGACCAACTCAGCAGAGAGGCCGATAGAGTAGTTTACACTGTCCAGCAGAACCTTAAGGGTATGACTCAAAGGGTTTTTTCCAACGAATGGCTAATGTGTCATATGCTATCATGTCAAACATCCAGTGCCTCAAGCATAAGCTATTGTATTAGTATGTTTTTGTATTGATGGTCCCATATCATATTATCTGGGTCTATGAAGCCTTGTTTTTGTATATTACTTCACACATTTTAGACATGATGACATTATTTTATAAAATATTTACATGGTTTTTTCAGCTTTATGTTTTAAAAAATGATGAAATTGCTTTTCATGATATGTACACCAGGGTAATTTTTAAGGGCGAAATTTCGCCAATTGGCTATTTTTCTGGTTTTTTTTTCAAAAAATAAATTCGCTATTTGGTCATTTTTAGTCTCTAATATCGCCTATATTTACATAAGATATGTTTTTTTATCATAATATTCGCCAAAATTTACACATTTTAGTAGTAAATTGTATGTTTCCTATTTAATATTTGCCTACCTATCTATATACAAGTTTTTTTCAATAAAAAATAATCGCCTAGGATACTATACTTAAGTATAATATTAGAATCCTTAAAAAATACCCTGATGTACATGCATGCTTTTATTTTTAGTTTGCGACAAGTGCCAATATAATACATTGTTAGCTAATGCATCAAATAAATTATTAAGTCTTCTCAGGACATGAACATAAGTAACAAATTCAAAATGATGCTCAAGAAATCTTACCCGTAAATACTTCCTTAGAATCATAGGATCACTACAATACAATATCTTATTCAAGTGTGACACTAGAAATTATGAATCTAGGTGAACCACCATATGTCGAATTCGAAGTGAAATGGCTCTTGGCAATAGTTCAATTGCACTATACTCAACAGTGTTATTGGTCTCAGGACCAAGACAAACCCCTCTTGAGCTAACAAGTTGACTTGTGGGAGAATAAAACAACCAAGCAACGAACACAAGGTTTCAAGTGTGACAACTATCCCCATCCATGAATCCCACATAAACATGTGAATTAGATGGCATCTTCCAATCAATCAAAAAGAATGAAAAGAAAAGACAAAATTTTAAAAATACAATAAAACAACAAAGCAAAAAAACTACTTATATACATCGTCTACAATGGTATTGCCTAGGAATCACTACCTAAGCACAATACTTCTTCAAATATAGTCCATTGTGGGGCTCTCTTAACACTTTTATTTCGTAATCCTCTAACTTGTAGGCTCCTTTACTAAGGGCATGCCTCACGATAAAAGGACCATGCCACATAGGGTTGAACTAATTTCCTCCCCCCAAATCATCATTATATTCATTGTAAATGGGTACAAAGTCTCCTTTAGAAAAAAAATAGGGGGCGAACAAACTTGTCAACCTTCACATTTTTCTTGTGTGCCTCATTCATGGTAGTTGCATCTCTACGGTGCTCTTTGAGTTGTTCCGAATGAACAAGACATTCTTCTAGAGGATTTGTGTCAGGAAGGAGCTCTATGGTCAATTTTACAGAAGGAATTTTGCATGCAATTGGTAGAATAGCTTCCACTCCATGTACAAACTGAAATGGAGTAAGCCCTGTCACAGTCTTGACCGAATTCTGGTATGCCCACAAAGCCGAAAATAACATAATATGCCAGTTATATTTATGTATGTTGATTTCCCATTGGAGAATGGTTTTCAAGAACTTATGAAATGCCTCTATGTGTCCATTCACTTACATATAGTATGGAGACATGTTCCTATCGAAGCCCTAGTTTCACTGTTAATTTTGTCATCATCTTGTTCTGGAAATGACTTCCATGGTCAGTTACAATTTCCTTAGGCACACCAAATCTAACAATAACATGATTAAATACAAAAAGTGTTTTTGTTTCACCTTTGTAGGAAAAATTCAGCATTGCTTCGACCCACTTAGTAAAGTAATCCATGGGCACTTATGATCTTTTTTCTGAAATTGGGTTGCATGTCCTAAAATCAACCCCCCACTTGATGAAGGGGCCAATGATAATAATAGGGTACAATGGAGCTATATATGCATGCATTTTCCTTGTGAAAATTTATCATGGGTGACACTTTTTAATGAATTCTACTCAATCTTCAAATATCGAAGGCCAATAATAACCTACATGCAAAATCTTATGAGTTGTCACCAATTGTTGTACATAAATTAATCCTATGATTAGGGAGAGATCACCAACATAATGAATGAAAGGATACTGACATATAAGGCTCTATTAGCGGGAAGAAAAGACTCATACTGATGCATAAGACCACATACAAATTGATAATAAGCAAATCTAAATTAATGACAGATGAGGAGAAGAAAGCTTGTGCACCTTTTTCTGATGGTTGACTCTCCAAGACACTCCTTCTTTCCATATTTGATCTTGATTGACTAACGTTCAACATACAAAATAGATAGAACCAACCTTCCTCAAACCAATTTGACAAAAGTAAAGAATATAATTGAATTGAAGAATGAAAAGAACATAAGATTACTAATCAACTTCAATATGAAAACTGATAATTTCTTTATTCCAATTATCAATCACAAAATTGAAGTAGAATTTGGGGAAGGGAAAGATTTCAAATATTTATTGAAACAGTGAAATGAAGTACAATATATACCTATTCTCTGCTTCGGCACCTTAACGAACCTGAATATTTCGGTCTCTCCTGCTCATGCACTCCCACAATTACACTTCAATACACAAAACACATAAAAGGAAGAAACTACTTGAGGGAAGTAGTTTCAATATGCATGGATACACGGGTTCAACAACAAGGGTTATTGATGGAAGGGAAAAATGGGAATGACAGCGAGTGATTCCTCCAATGTGACTTTACTTTCTTAGGTGTCTTCCCCTCTTGATCTTTTCCATTATTTGTTATGATTGAAGGAAGAAGTTGGGGATGGTTACCAAGTGGTTGGAGGAGTTACAACTGAGCAAGTTATTTTGCATAACCTCCTACTTCCTTCATTTTCAATTTTTTTTTTTTTTATGATTTTTGGAGGGAATTCAAACCTAAATCAGAGGAAACATGTGAATTCGCACCATGCTCAAGGATAGGAAGCGAATTGTACACTACTTTCTAGTTCATAGGGTGATAGTTGCTCTTTTTAAGGTTGAAACTCTTCATAATGAATGGGAAAGAGATAGGGTTTCACTTCTAACGATTAGGGCCACCAAATAAGAGTCAAATCATAGTCTCTTCCATCCATAAATGTCATTTTTGTGAACGTACAATGACACTTTAAGTGTCCTATTTTTAAACTATCGTCACAAACGGAGAAGTGTCGATTTGAGATATAACATATTATGACCTCTAATGCATGAGTTCATAAGGGAACATGATGCTCAAAATACATTTTAACCAAATGTGGAGTAATATGCAGAGAAACATGGCGGAGATTCCAAGATTCTTAGTTCCATCAAAGTACCTAAAACAAAAAATAGGTGTCAGGAAAATATTTCCCTGGGATGAACATATACATGCTCAAAGTGATAGAACATGGCCTCCAAATAGTATACACTATGAATCCATGACATGTATGAATCTAGTGATCATGACCACAAAAGAATACATAATGGATCCATGTGATATATATAGGTGGGTCATGGACACAAAGATGATACACAGTGGATCCATGCCAGTCAAAATATCATAGCCATGAATACATACACAACAGATCTATGTCAATATAGAGATCATAACCACGAATGAATACATAGTGTATCTATGTCTATGTGGGGATCATAGACACGAATGAATACACAATGGATCTATGTCTCATCATGCATCATGAGAAAAATATGTAGCTGATTTGAGTAATGGTTCTACCAATGGTACCAGTGTCATATGAGGTGTGGTACAATCTTACGCAACTCGAGAAATAGAAAAATGTGAGGATGCTTTTACTAGCCCAAGGTCTTCCATCTAAACCGCCTAAAGGTATGTATCATACCCATGTGAATAGATGAATTGAATTCGAACATGGAGGATACCATTTAATTATCGGTCATTAATGTATATGGTTAACAAATGTTTGGTAACCCACTGATGATGATAATGGGCACCAAGGTACCTAATACCTTCTAGCAAGTATGAATAGATTTCTTGGAGTCGAACACTTGTAGAATCTATCGAGTAGGATACATTAATGTATTCCCACTACCGAACAGAGAGGGAACCTGCCACTGATGACTGCAATCCCCAAGGTACTATCAAGACTCTATATCTCATTCCCATAGCATGACGAGTTGAATTCGATGGGAAGATACCCATTAGAAGGGAGGCATTAAGGCATCCCCCATCATCCAACACTAGGAAATATCAGGGACTAATTTGATTTTGGAATGGACAGAGACAAAGTTTTGCAAAACAGACCACCGAGTACATCTCCTGCATGCATTAGATGTAAATAGTGCATGGAAGATACCCCCTAAGAAATAACCAATAATCAAAGATATTGACAGGGGAAAGGAATTCAACCAATGATGAAAATGGAATCCAAGGTACAACACGAATTCCTAAATGTGAATAGATTTCTTGACGTTGAACATTAAGGGAAACCACTCAATCAACGACCAATGATGAACTGTCATTTTGTTGAGTGCAAGGTTACCTATCAATGATGTAAACATGTCTAGGATAAAATGACTCTAGGTTAATTACACAAAGCATATCAGTCATTGACGATAAGGCCCAACCAGCATGTGAGAAGCCAATGGGGACCTTCCACACAAGCACAAGTCCGAACACTGATTTAAATGATACATGATGAGAACAAACTAACACCCTGGAATGGTCGATACATGAGGTCAACACAACTGCAGAATGGCCAACACAGGCTATATCCTTGAACAGTGGGCTCAACACAGTGGTGACTTGGGAAACTTTTGACACAAAGGGACCAATGATATAAATCTGCAATGTAAGAGATATTGACAGATTATCGATGTTATTGGAAGAGTAATCAACCGGAGGAGTAATAACTATGAGATCAAGGTTTGAATCCTAAGGAAAAAACTAGAACCCAACTTTCCGAGAGACTTAATAATAGTGTTTTGTTCAAGGATGACTTGACTTGCTGCCACTACATTGATAGACATTTGAGTTATTTCTCTCCTCTCTTTTTTTATAATATTTGATTTTTTGTGTCTTTTTCATATTATAAATCCTGAAAAAGAATTAAATAATATTATAGTACATTGGAGAAGACGAGCATCACATGGGCGTCAACTACGTTCCAAACGCATAGAACATACCTATGCAAAAAAACGCAAAAAAGAATGTGCATGATGTGGACGCTCTTGAACCATGTCTTGTCCCTATATTCCAGTTTATGGACACAAACCTTTTAGGCAGACCACCAATTTGAAGGGAGTCTCCGTTCTTGTTTTCTTGTCCAAATTAGTCAAAGATTAAGCCACATGGCATCGATATTAATTGACAATTGTTGTACTTGGGTAAAAATCGTACAAAGGCAGTTAAGAATTTTAATATAAATAAATGACTTACAATTCATTCTTACCATTATACCTCTTGGAACTTTTGTGACCTATTTCTTCAACTGTTATCTCTAGAGTTATTGGCTCCTCGAACGAGCTTCTTTCAATTTTAGGTATCTTCATATTTCTCATCCCTTTAGAGAGATGGATATTGTATCAAACATGTCGAAATTTGATGGGATGCTCTAGAGAATCCTTTAAATCTTAATTCCTTTCATTAGTGTGGGTTACTGAAGTTCTTCTGAGTTTCTAATATGAGAACCCAAAAGGATTTGCTTCAGAGACTCACTCCCTACTAGGACACTAGATCAAGGTGCCTTTATCATTAAAGGAGAAGTACTAGAGGTCATTGTGGATGACATGAACTTCCTTACTAGGATTTTACAACAAGGAGCACCAGTAAACCTTCAAGCTTGGGTTCGAAGGGAGGATGTCCTCTCAGTCCAAGATTATGTGAACACTTACTGTTTCATAGGGACACAAAAGTTATATACTTCGGTGCCCATAGCGAGTATTGCAAGTTTCCCCTTAAAAGTAGTATTGACCATGATCACCCAAGTGGCGGGTTTTGGAGCATCGCACTTAGCTTTGGGGAACTTCATGTCCATTGGGGTGGAATTCCTGATACCTACATTGTTTGAGTGGTGCACCAGTTTGTTGGATACTATGAAGAGTCAACTTAATGATTGCAGAATTGTGAAGAAAAAGAGATTTGGATATGGAAGCGTTTTAGTATAATTTTTATTTAAGAGGCTTCCTTCACTGATCCCAAAAGCTTCACTACCACCCTTTGATCCAAGATCCACGAATGATCCGATGGACTACTCTATTGTGTCGCTTGGAAAGGGGGTTAGCGACTACTCCTTTTGGAGATGAATACCTCGGATGGTGGTGCAGGCAGCTTCCATCCATCAAGGAGTTCCCATATGCAGGACTAGATTTCATTGTAGATCCAGATCTATCTCTTCCCCTCGGCTCTTTTTGATATCGATCAAGTGAGTAATGCTTTTTTCTATATTTAGTTTTTTTGTATTTTTGAGATACTCAAAAAATGAAGAGGAAAATATTTTTGTGTATGAGTCAAATAACAAATTTTGACTATGACGTAGATGTTGGATCAAAGCACCAATTTTTCCACCCATACTTGCGACTACATGATCCTAGAGCAAGAGCAGGACCAGATTTTACCCTAGCCTCAGTCGAGGACAAAATTCAAGGGCTTATCGATGGTATCCCTACTATCTGAATTGATCGCCTACCCAAATCTATGTAGCGGCATGTGGCAAGGATTCCTGCTCGGTGGATCAAACTAATAAAGCGAGTGGTTGCATCTATCTTATATTATAGGGAGGCAACAGGGTGGGAGGCCTGATATCTACTTTTCTCTTTCCAATATCTATGCATGATTCAGGACCAAGGGTCCCTATTTTGTGCTATCACTCATACTTTTTGTACTAGATGACACTACTTTTTGATAGACTCTTTTTTATTTTCCTATTTACAATGCATACATGTTCATTTGTGTTTTTTTTTAAATTATGTGTCGAATGTCTATCCAATACATAATTAGCTAATGTATCAGAAATTGAATTTAATCTTCTTGTAACATCAACATATGTAATGAATTCAAAGTAGCATTCAAGACGATGCACTCTCATAAATTTGCGTAATAAAGTAGGATGAAGGACAAAATAAGCACCATTCAACTATGAAACAACTAGTTGTTAGTTGAGGTGGATAGTTAATTGTTGGATGTCAAGTGAAATTGCCTCCAACAATAATTCGATCACAACACCATACTCAATGATAATGTAAGTAGTCAGACCTAGAGACACTCCACCAGAACTCACAAGATGGACTACGGGATCTTAGATTACCCAAATAGCAAAATCTAAGTTCCGAGTGTGACAGCAAGATCCATCTACATATCCCATAAACATGGATACATCCGACAACATATGTCAATCAAAATACACAACACGATGAGCGATGACCAATACTAATAAAAAGCATAAAAGTACGCAGTAATCTAATCTACTTATAATACAATAATTACAAGCATACTCTGCCGAGATCCAGAGGTCTAGGCATAATACCTCTTCATATAGAGCTCCTTTCTAGGCCCTAGAATGTTCCCCTCAAAATATTCTAGCTCATAAGCTCCCTTATTTAATACTCACTTTACGATGTAAGGACCAAGCCACATTGACTTGAATTTACCAAGCTCTAGATTGTCATGTTGTTCGTCATAGATAAGCATTGTGTCTCCTTTAGAGTAGACACGGGGATGGATAGATTTAGCATATTGAGAATTCATACGTTTCTTGTGTGATTCGTTAGCAATAGTTGCACCCTTCTATGTTCATCTAACCATTCCAAGTATACTAAACGTTCTTCCAATTGGGTAGTATCTAGTAAGAGCTCTACGGCTACCTTCAAAGATGGGATTTCACACCTGATGGGTAACACAGCTTCTACTCAATGTACAAGTTGGAAAGGAGTAAATCTTTTCGTAGTCTTCCTACACCTAGTCCCTTGTGATGGTTATGGTATTCCCCATGGGTCTTCAAAATAGGAGGTCCTAAATTAAGATATTTTCCTTGTGGAAGTAATAGCAACATATGATATCGTGTTTATCGGAGCTACATAGTCACTTACATCGACTAGAGGAAAATTGAATGTTCCCATTAGGGTAGGGTACATTTCCACACCAATGATTTCATAGTCCTTCCCGTAATGGCTTACTAGGGGGTTATTTGTCACAGAGTTAAGGATAGACACATTTTTGTGGACAGATAGTTGATTGATGGTGACTATCTTTCCTTCGTGGGGAAGTTTAATCACTTGAAATATCGAAGATACCACAGCCATCATGGCATGATTCCAACTCCTACCTAGTAACATATTGTAGTCAAGTGGAGCATCAATAAATTCCACTTATACATTCACTATCTTTTCCCCTAGCTTTATTGGAAGAGCTGGGATGATTCCATGGGGTTGGAATAAGTGACCATCAAAATCCTTTAGTGTGGTTACCAAGAGAACTACTTCAAGCGATCCAATGGATTTCCAACATGATAAGGACATTACACAAGCGGATGCTCCCTCATCCACAACAATTCGATGGATGTTTGATCTTCTAGTTGGAAACTTGAATCTAAAAAGTTGCATGGTGAGGTAAACGAGGATTCCAATTGTCTAAATTGAATGTCAACAATTGACTATCCAAAGGATCCATGGCCCCTGTAGCTGAAAGTAGGGTCTTTCATTGAGTAGGACAACTCTACGAACTTAGAGGGTGGACATTACACAAGGATCTTAGTCCAGATCTTCTATTATGCTATAGTTTTGGGCTACACACATTTGGATTGCACGTGGCATTTTTCAGAATACCTTTTGGTATTTTGGCCATAGTTTCATTTTTTGGTTTCTCTATATGTAATGGTTGAGTTGTTTTGGTTTTGGAATTTTCTTTTCCTTTAGACCTGGATGTGGTTGACTCATCATTTTTAATCCTTGTTTGGAGGTTCATTTCCCGTTGACATATGAATACTTCACTTTGGCTTGGATTGCCCCCTTTTGAAGAGGCACCCTGGTTCCCCCCTTCCGAGGATGCAAGGTTCAAGTTAGTAGCACCAATCATCTGTTGATGTTGTGGAGGGAAAGGATTAGTTAGCATGATTGGTTGTTTGATAGCTTCCTATTGTGTTAATAATCATTGAGTAGTCTCTAACTCGGGGCATTTATAGGTTAAGTGATTTTTAGTGAACAACTGGCATGGAAAATTCACTTTCCTTTTTTCTTTCTTTTCCCCACCCTCGCTATTGGTATTGTTGTTCACATTATTGTTTCCCTTTACCCATTTTTCTTATTTTTATTATTTTTCCCTTAGGGTTGCTGGTTACCCTTAGTATTAGTTGTTTGTACTTACAAAACATCTATGGGAGCATTTGGGTTTGGGTTTTTTTTTTATTGTTCTTTTTGGATTTAGGTGCATTTTGGTTTCTATCTTGACAAGCCACGAAATTATCAACTGAACCAATCATGCCACCAACATGAGGTCTATGGTTTGGTTTGGTTGGATCGATATCTACTCTATGGGCGGTGGGAAGAATCTCATACAACATTCTTGACTGTGAATACACAAAATCAAGTTGTCGAGTCTTAATGATGGCTTGCTCTTCTGTTTTCACTCCAAAGAGGGCCACATCCTTTGCAATGATTTAATGAACCCGTCAATTAAGAACTCATCATGAATTTGTGCTTTTATTAAGCTATGTCTCCAACTCCATCCATGAATGTGATCAAATATGTGTGTGGACTTATCCTTCCTAAATAAAGTCAGGAGTTTTGTTCCAATCTCATAATGGACTGATAGTTGGAAATGATATAAGAATGTCATTTCAATCACATCGAAATTATGAAAGGAAGCTCATGGTAACTCAACGTACCACTTCGATGATACCCATGTTAAGGTTCTTTTGAAGAGATGCAACCTAATGGAATCATCCATCAAAGAGTTCGAAGAACACCAAAGATGGAAATTCATCACATGGTTTGTTGGATCTTCTTTAGGTGGCCCCTCAAACGTAGGTATGTCTGAAGGAAGTTTGGTAGGGATAGGGATCCATCTAAGATCATGTAACACTAGTTCGGTTAGCTTTGTTAGATCTGATAGGTTTAAAGTATCCAAGAAAGGTAACTTTGTTTGTGCCATAGAATTCCAAGCCCTAGGAGCATTTTCTACCCATCGGTTTGTATTAACAAAAGATTGACCCAGTATATAGGGATTCCCAAGATTCGTGAAAGGTTCATTATTATGTCCGAAGTTTTGATTTTGAATGAATTGAGTTTGTACAAAAGGAGTCATATTGCTTCCAGCTATGCCACCCATGAATGGTTGGTTGATTTGGAAAGTATTAGCATTTTCAATATTGACCATGCTTATCCCTCCTGCCCGAGATGAAGGAACATTTCCTTGGTGCATATTATGCCTCCAAGGAAATTCGGCACTAGTACCCCCTATTCCGAGATTAATTGTATTTCCTTGTGGCATATTTTTTCAAAAAGGAAAACTAGTGCTCATACCTCCCATTCCTTTAAAAGGTATGCTCATTTGAGGTAGTTTGGATCCAAGAATGACCCTAGTCACCATGGAATGGTTGGGCATGGACATTTGTCCAGCACTATAAGGTGGAAAAGCATATGAAAAAACCAATGTACCACTACCTAGTCACCGTGTAAGGGTTGGGCATGGACATTTGTCCACTATAGGGTGGGAAAGCATAGGACTAAATCGATGTACCACTACTAGGGGAAGTAGTATTTTTTGCAATGGGAGGAATATTGGCATTCATAGGTTGGAAACCTGGAAAATTCATCCCAAAAGAGAAAGGATTAGAGCTTTGTGGTACAGATGAAGCCCCTCTAGTAAGCACCATTGTAGATGGTGAGAACCATCCAGATACTCTTGTAGATGAAGTATTTAAGTTTCCTTCTCCTATGGGAACTGAACTAATTGGGGGTGTAACCTCCCCAGTTACAAGTATCTCCCTTGTGTTTTCCATACTAGCCTACCCAAATGGTGGATTATTTACTCTAGGGGTATGTAACTCAAGTTCTAGGTTGTGAAAAAAATTAGGACTTTGTGGTGGATTTAACACCCCTTTAGGGTCTAAAAGATCCTCTATAGCAATAGGACCTAGGTTCTCCTAAGGATTAGGAGAAGCAACACTGGGGGATTTATTCAACTCACCCTTAGTATCACTAAGGTGTCCTTCCTCGAATGAACTCTAAGACTCACTAGAGCTAGAATTGTTTTCTTCTTCTTCATGTTCTATTTCATGTTCATGATTTTATTCCTCTACCCCCTAAGGGGGTGGATAGGGGGTGGATTATTATAATCTATTCTTCGGCTTGGCGCAAAGAACTCTCTCTATTTAGGAGATTTTCCTTGAATCCTTTTGGACCTACGCAAAGTTTGATCAACCATGGTGGCTCATAGAAGACACAAAGGAGGAAGCTTACAAAATTAAGAAATAAAACAAAAAACACGCACTGAAAATTTCCTGAAAATATTTACACAAGCAGAAATACTCTTCCAATGACAAGCACTTGTCTATTTAGGACCAAATACTATTTAGTGAAGAGCCGTAATTAGGGGTCTTCTGGAGGTCAACTTGGGATGATTAGGGCCCAAGTCTAACCAATGAATATAGAGAGACAGTTACCCTAATCTTCACGCAACAATTACCAGGGTGCAATCACTTGCCTTTGGAAAATACGATCCGAAGTAGCTGAGACGAAGATTCTACGTCTGTCTCAGGTGCCGCAAGATATTCCCCTTACAACGACCTGTGGGGATCCTAGGAAAGGAAACTAAGGTTACCTCTTCACGTTAGGTAGTCGTGTTTCAACTTAAATACATATTTGGAACAATTGAAATAACTTATAAATCATGATTTGCCGACCTTTTTTTGAAGAAAAATACACTATTCGTTCATTGGCCCAAAAACATACAAGCCCCCCCAGAAAACACATCCATGCCAATAGATCTCTAGTGGGAAATGGAGATTTCAAAATATTGTTTATACTACAAAGGTCTTGACAAATAACTAATAGAAACCACACCCTCTAAAACATATGTGTGACGTGTTGATATCATTATAACAAACAATTCAAAAAGAAAAAAATCAAGATGCTTGTAATAGAAATAGACATTCATTTGTGAAGCAATAGAAACATGATTGAAACCATTATGAACTTCATTGGAAACAAATGTAGTGGGAAATAACTTAATCATCGTCTCTAGATATTCAAACTAGGAAACTATATACTCCTCTTATAAACTAAAACAATTTATATTTTTATTCCTTAAAAGCAGGGTGCAAATTAACATATTGCTAAAAATAATAATACATTATGTTATAAACTAAGTACTTAAAACGAGAACCTATACAACAAAAGAATGAATGAAGACATGTAAGAAGTTTTCAAAATAAAAATGATTGTGAAAATATAAAGAAATATAAAACAAGTCTAATAAATATCATTAAAATTCTTAAAAACAAAAATACAAAAATCAACAAAACTTATTGAAGACATGTAAGAAGTTTTCAAAATAAAAATGATTGTGAAAATATAAAGAAATATAAATCAAGTCTAATAAATATCATTAAAATTCTTAAAAACAAAAATACAAAAATCAACAAAACTTATTTTAATAAAAATTGAAAAATCCCCCAAAACAGTTATTACTATTTAAAATTATTGGTTTTTTTAATGCTTCTATAGTTATTAATTAGTTCCAAATAATAGTAAGAGAATGCATTCACTTCTTTCAGCATTGTTTAAAGGTTAGATAGCATGTTACATTTACTAGAAATGGGGATCCACCATACCTGGTGCCAAAACCCTATTAAGATGAACCTTTTATGAAATTAAAATTTATTTAACACTTTGAAAAATCATTTTAACTTTTTTTTTTAAGTTTAAAAGCTTTTACCATGCATAAATGTTTTGATTAAGTGATACAACTACCAACTTTTACATATAGATATTTGAACCTTAAGTCTTTCCGTGAATAATAAAAAAATTACCATAATGTAATCCCTGCGTTTTATATACTTTCTCATAATTTTTTCATTTTAATAATAATAAATATGAATTTTAAAAGAGATGAAAATGTAATAAGTTGCGATAAGAAAAATATCACCATTAGATAATGACTATGGGATTTGTGGGATCTCAATGGAAAAAACAATTATACTTATGGATGTATATATTTTTTTCATCGAAAAAAAAAGTTCCTTGCTATTTATTAAATTGAATAAAGGAAATTTATAGTAATATTTATCTCAAGGATAGTGACTTTGTATATAGACTACGCAATCTTTTATAATTTATCTGAAAATACTTGTCGCTATTCAATTGTAGACCACTTATACTATTGCTACTGATTACATAAAAAATAACACTAATACCAAGTAAATCTAAACCATAAAACCTCTAATACTTGTGCTTTTTTTTTACAAAAAGGATAACATTGACTCATCAAAATTAATAAAGTCTAACATAAAACATATCCCCCGCTTGATGATCAGTGTATGGAGTAACGTGTAGTATACCATCTGCCATCTGTAGTCCCCTTTTGAACAATATGTCAGCTCTATGATTAAAAGAACGGGAGATATGCTGTATAAAATAGTCATAAAATTGTTCCAACAGTAAAGTTATACATCGTTTCCAGTGATGAAGAGAAGTCACATTCAAGAGACTCTTACCCAATACCCATCCAATAATCGATGTGGAGTCACCAAGAATATGAAGAGTTGTTAAATCCTTAGATCTGGTAAAGGATATAAGAGACCACAGAGCCAAGAGTTCTGCTCTTGTATTACTGCCCAAACCTCCACCAAGAGAAAGTTCAAAATAATAATTATCAGAAATAATCAATAAGCCCCCAATGCCACATTTACCTTCCTGTGCAGCCCCATCGATGTATCCATAAGAATACGAGTTTGTCAAATTTGGCATTCTCATAACTTTATTTTTCAAACAAGTCTTTATTGGGACAGCTTTTGATATAACCTGCAAGATATAGAATAATGCCCTAGCATATTGATGTTCAATGCCCTCAAATAGGATACGATTTCGCCACTTCCAGATACCCCAAATGAAAAATAACGGGAGAGAGATATGTGTCCTGTTCCTTTGATACCAAAATAGAAAAATGTATTCAATTGATTCCCGATTCCAGCAACAATCCATCCCCCTTTGTTTTGAAACAACAGACCAAAGTTGCAACGTAATTGGACATTTGAAAAAAAGATGTTCAACTGTTTCTTCATTCTATAGACAAAGAGAGCACACATTCGGTGCCATACCTCCCCTACGCATGAAATTGTCCATGGTCAAAACCTTATTTTCAAGAATAATCCAAGTGAAGCATAGGATTTTTAATGGAGCATTCCATTTCCAGATACAACTATACCACCATGAAATCGGGTCCATCATCTAAGTATAAGCAATAGCAAGATAATCCTAATTTGTCTCCAACTCGCCGCTGTAATCCCACCATGACCATTGTAGCCTATCCAGCTGAAGAAAGGATCATTCCGGTGCTTGAGAGACTAGCCACGTAATTATCCCACTCCTGTCCAGACAGTCCAATAGAATCCGTCGATAGCCAATATGATCCAACAGGTAGAGGATTCCTTGCTTGATTAAGGAAATGAAGTTCCCGTAAATGTAATGCCTGGACAGTATCCGGATTGAGAAATGATTTATACCCGTTAATAGGATCAACCCCCAATCTTACCTGAAAACCATCGCCCACCTGCCAGCCTGTGAAAGAATAGAGCAAAGGGAAAGTATCGATGAGACCTTTCCAGATGTTGGAGGCTCTCACGATCTTAACTAGTTTCCTGAACCACTCCATAATCGACATTCCATGCAGATATTTATCCCTCATAACTTTACCCCCCAGTCCATACTTGACGGATGTATATATGTGTGTGGAGTGCGTTGAGACATGTTCTTTTACAATCTATTGTTGATGAGGAATGCTTAAATCAATTTAATGAAACTAGAGCTTCTATTAAAATACAACAAAAACAACAATATGTGAGTACGACTTAAAAGGGGAATTTATGAGCAATAATTGGTTGCATAACGAGAAGTGGTTGAATGGGTATATGATAATGACAATGGTTTATGTTGTCTCTAAAATTAAATTAGGCCAATTTTCTTTGAGTGGGTATATTATTTTGAAGAGAGACCTTGCTTTGTGATTGTTTCACAATATTTTCAATCTCCTACATTAGTTTTTGGCCATTACTTAGTCTTTGGCATTGCGTGGTATCTAGAATATCCACATTATTTATGGTATGAAATCTACATATCTTTGGATAATGATAGATAAAAGCCATGACCTTTTTCATCGATCCAAGAGCATCAGTTTAATGTTGTGATGCAAATAATCAAGTTGTCTTATTAGTTCAACATCTCAAAGGAAAACATGGGAGAATAGTCACTTGGAAGATTGTGCTAGTCTTTTTTTTCCATTCTTGACATCACTTATTTATGAATTTATGAAATTTTCGAGTGTTCTTAAGAATCAACTATCTTTATCTTTAAAAAGTTTTAGTGAATTGGCATTTAACTTATTTTATTGTAATACAAAGGCTCCAAATCATGTAACACATTGAATTAGTGATACATTGAATAAGTCGCGTGATCAATATATATTATAATAAAAAAATTGAAACTTTACGAAGATAAAAAATTGAAATCTAAAATTTGAACCTTAAAAGATTCACGAGAGAGGAAGCCAAGGCATATTTCCAGTATTCAAGCTAAGATTAAGAATATCTCAATCAACACAAGTTAGCAATTTACCATGTAGCAAGGGATCATAAGGACATGTGAGATTTTCTATTTGATTTATAAATACCACAAGTCAAGGTCATTGCATTAATCTTAGCTAATTATTATATTTCTTAGTGATTTTCATCTACAATAAGATTGAAAGATTGTGTGACCAGGGAACAAGAAATTAAAAGAGGAAAAATATTGTGTTTATGCAGAGTTGTTAATGGAGGATAAGTTCATGCTAGAAATGCTTTTAAATCCATATATAATGGCCCTTGTGAAGAAAATCAAAAGTTCAAACATATTTGTTTTTTCTCTTCAAAAGATCAACTTGATAAGGTTGTATCAAAAAGACAAAGACAATGTATTTCAAAGTGTCTACGAAAGAGGCACACACATATCAGAACTTCAAGAGCATTTAATAAAAAGACTTACTGCTTATGAAGATCAGCCAGCTACAAATCAGACCTTGATAACATCCTTGTTTTGAAAAGACCACACCATCAATTGTGATAGAGACAAGTTGCTATAGGGGGAGCCATTTTAAAAAAAAATTACAAGCAAAAAGAGGCAGCACAGTCAAAGGGAGAGGAATCCTTTGTTCTCAAAAGATTAGAAGGAAAGAATTTTAGAAAGGGAGAGTTTCAACAGTTAGCAAAGATACACATCTTGAATATCACGTGCACAGTCTCGGGGGGAGCAATCCCAAGGTCAAACATAAGTCCAAGGAAGCAATCCCTTACCAATGATAAGGTTCTACACGAAGAGGTAGAATTATAAATAGGAAATGAGGTGCATACTCAAGGATAAGCATAAGATCATAGGGAGCATACCTTTTCCATTGATGTCAAAGGGGGAGAAATTGCAGATATTGCGCATAAACATAAGTGCACAGATAAAGAATTGCAGACAAAGGGAGTATCTACAACTTTGTTGCATAATTGTCTTAAGGGTTGACATCAATGACAAAAGGGAAGATTGTTGGAAATAGTATTGGCATTGATGTCAAAGGCAAGGATATATTGTTTTCATTGATGCTAAATATAGGGGGAGACTATATATAGAGATGGCAATATGAAGATTGTTGCAAATATTGGTTTTGATGTCCAGTTTGGATACGCTATATTTGGAGGAATTTTTACTCTAGATACCTAGCTCAAATTGGAGTATAGGTTACATGGTTGGAAAGTTTGTTCCAAGACCTTTCCAAAATTATATGGAAGTCCCTCTAACTCCATAGGAATGAGGCGATATGAAAGAATTTATAAGGTTAACCCAACCAGAATGTTAGGTTGGCCCTGCTAGGATATTGTGCAATGTTATGTTGGCCCAAAAAGTGACTTAAGATATGTATAAATAAGTGGAGTGCTCTCCTCATTTTATTATCCATCCAAGCAAGTATGGAGCTCTCAAAAGGTGAGCAATTCCAAGGAGAAGATGAATTTTCTGGGTTCTTGAAGATGATTTCTTGGGTTTTATTGAAGATGTTGTTGAAGGATTCTTGAAGATGTTTTGAAGACAATAATTGAGGTGTCTTAGGATTGAGTTATTTCAAAAGTAGAAGGGATAATTTGTTGGAAAGTTGAGAACATGTTTGGAAACACAAGTTTGAGCATTCTTCCAGGGGGTTGGTGAGTCCTTCCAATTGGTGTTGGTAAGTCAGGGGTTGGTGCCTCCTTATAGTTGGTTCTAGAAAAGTTAGTGAGTTGGTGCTTCCTCCCAGTGGGTGTTGGTAAATCAAGGGGTCAGTGCCTCTTTCAAGTTGGTGCTTGTAAATAGGTGATTGGTGTCTCCTTGAACAATGTAAAATATTGTAACAATGTATATCATGGTTTTATCTATATGAGTTTCCAAGTAAATATATTGTGTACTATTGTTGATAATGATGTCTATTGATGACTGATGATGATGTTTATGATGCTACAAAATTGTTGAAGTAAAAATTGGTAAACTTGTATGATATTAATTCACCTCCCCTCTAAGTATCGTTATGTGTATCAACACCAATGTTGATGATATTGTGCACAATAAGGAATCCAAGGTGATGTATCTACACAAGGCATGTCCAAACCACTCCATCCCCAACCTCCACAAACTCCATCTATCCTACAAATAAAATTACTCCATTGGGTCAACTACCCCTTACAAGAACATTTTCGAAGCCCAAGGCATACCCGATCCATCTCCACTCCTCTGAACAATAACCCAAGCTCCTATGTGTTATTTAGGGATTGAATCCACCTACATAATGCACAATAATACACATCCCTTGTAGGGCATTCTCCCACCAAGTAAATCCTCCATGTTTCCATCGTGAAGTGCATCCACCATCCAGGTAAGTGATTTCCAATTCCCAAGGGAAGAATGCTAAGCTAGCAATCGAATGAGATCAAGTATCCAATCAGTAAGCTATCTTAAGTTTTCATATCCACCACAGAGCATCGATCATGCTACAATCCACCTCAAACCATCTAAGGGATGAACATACACCATGTATCCCAATTTTCATGAAGCACCCCCAAACAAGGTGTAAATACTTTTGGAGTAACCTAAAAATCTAACACTCCCTCTTTACAAGGAACGTGTTTACAACAAGACCTATTGACTCCCATTTCAACTCCATCAAATCTAATATATGCAAACCATCACTAGCTGGGGTCCCGAAATCAACCGCTATCAACTGTAACAAGACTATCAAGCATGCTACCACAACATCTTGATCCTCCAATGAACAATGACCACCTATGAATATATAGGAATACCTCCCTAGAGCAATAGCCAAATTCCAACCTCCATGATCATCCTTAGCATCATGGGTCACCATCAAAGAACACCACATCATGACCTCTCTAAGACATCCTACAAAAAAAATCACATCTCCATACAAGATCAAGTCAACCTTGGAAGGAGAATCTCATGGTATAGTCATCAAACTATGCAGGGTCGTCATCAACCTAACATCATGATAATCCCTCTCATGCACCTCAAATCCTTTGGCAACTGCATTATCATGAACTATGCCAACTCCCTCATCTCAAGAGAATCCTAAAGTAAGAGTATCATCAAGGGAGACTCCCTCTATCTAAGATAATCTATGATCTTTGGCTTTGTACTCCATAATACTCCAATCAACTACAACTATGGAATCAATCTCGACAACATCCTCCATCAAGGCATCACACCTCTGTAATGATAAGTTGAAGGCGCATGGATGAATTCAATCTCATCATCACACCACTCATCCTTTATACAATTGGAAGTATGGATGGAAGAAAACACATCTACATGACTAGAACAACTCACTCCTACATGATCTGAACCCAATAGATAAACAAATATCCACAATCTCCTTGATCACGAGAGGAGAAACCTACGCGCACTGAAATATCTCTAAATCAGAGTGCAAGGGTTGGAAATTGGATCGCCATATACCTTGTGAGAAATAAAATTTCCTATCAACCTCTTCCTGGAACATATGAGTGTCGTTGATCAGTAAGTAACCTAAATAGGCCACCCTCTCCCACCCCTCCAACAAAAATCCTTAGACTTTATAAACTACAATCATTGATGGTGCATTATTATCCCTCAAATGAAACTCTCTAATGTATATATGTCATACAAGAAACTAAAAGGTGATTTTTCCTAAAACCAAGAACGAACCTAATATCACTCAACTTAAGAACATCACTCGAATGCATCTAGAATGAAATGGAGACAACTCCTCTCACAAGGTACATGGAATCATCACCAAGATCCATGATCATGCCTCCCTCTTGCTCATGAATCTCGTTGAATAGTAATGTGTCATATGTCATGTGTCTCGAAGTTCCACTATCCACATTCACGACAAAACTGGACACAATGTTAGTAGATAAACAAGAATCCATGGAAAAGGAAATCTCAAACTGAGAGCTCATCTCCTCTACTCCTACTATAATCCTAGCTACAACCTACTTAACACCCTTTCCCTTCTTGAACAAACATTATCCTACATAATGTCCTATCTCATGGCATCGAAAGCACATGACCTTACTTAGGTCCTTCCATGTATCTATCCCATCCTTTTTCTTGAATCCTTTCTTGCTACCCTTCCTCATCTTCCCAACAAGACCAATAGCATCCACTTCCACTTGTTGTTATGGACAAGACTACAATCTGATTTCCTCCTCCACAAGATCTACCCAAAGCTTTGAGAAATTTGGAATATTTTCCTGACCATAAATACCCTAAACAAAAGGTGTCCAGGAAGGAACAATCCCTTTAAGGAAAATGGTTTCTAGCTCTTGATCCTCAACCTTGGTTCCAATGGCATCCAATTGACCCTTCAATTCATTGATACTTGTCTAAAACCTCACCATGTTGAACTTTGGTTGTCATTGATGTCAACTAATGTCAAAGAGGATGTCAATTGATTTAGTTTGAGTCATTGTTTTCAACTAATGTCAAAGTGGATACAACATTCCTATGCTAGCTTAAAGAAGTATACAAAAGCCACTTTGAAGAAGTATATGTGCAAGATGATGAAGGACATGGATGCCAGTGTAAAGAAGTATATCTAGAAGTTGCATCCAGTCTCAAGATGTGTGTCTAAGGATATATCATGCATGATCAGTATGAAGAAGCACATAAGGAAGGAATACCATGCAGATCCAATTCAAATAAGCACATAAGCAATGTATCCTACTACATGTGGTACCAGCGCGGAATTCAAGTCCACCAAGTCATACTCACTCAAAGTAGCAGTCAAAGAATTGGTTGGACAAAGGTATATGTGCACAAGTAGCTAAGGAGTTGTGAAGCAAAGATACAAGTGTGCAAGCATGTTGAAAGAAGATTCTGGAATGCACAAGCATTGCTTAGTCAAGGATCAGGAGTGCTCAAGCAGTAAGAAACAAATTATGACTAGACAATCCTAAAAGCACGCAAGTCTTTGCAATCAGAATATGCTTTCAATTAGTAAAGAGCGCACAAGATCGAAGAAGGGCACAACAATTGAAGTTTGTTCATGTGCAATTTCGCAAAGCATTGATATAGGAGTGCATAATACCCACAAGGGATGGTACAACAAAGGTCGAAGACTCACCAAGTTGAAGAGCAAGGATGCACACATACCTCAAAGCAATGGTACATCAAGAGCACAAGAACTACACCACTAAGGTGTAAGTCCCACTAAGTCGTGGACCATGAATGCGCAAGACCCACAAAGGATGACACATCAGTAACGCGTATAATGACATGTGCTAAAAGCATAATCTGTGAAGTATGGAAGAAGGGAAGCCATAACCAACTTGTGGACATACAATCAATGCAAAACTTGTATAAATAGAGATGCAAGTTGGATATTTGATGCAAGCTCAATGGCGATATTGTAGAGATTTAGTTGGAAAATATAGATTTATATTTGGGGAATCAAGGGCTCGAGTATAGAACAACATGATCTAGCGAGGAGTTGAATGTGCATAGACAGAGGAATGATACAGTTGATGGTGCGTAGAATGATGGTATAGATCTGTGACGATTGCATAAACACCGAGAGGCTGAAATACTGAAGTATGCACAACTGCGTGATGTTTTGAATGACTGAATTCCAGATAGTACGCAGATAGTCCCATATGTTGTAAGTAAGATAGAGGCGCAGAGACATAACCAAAGTATATTAGGTGATGCGCAGATGTCAAGCTGATGCATAAAGACTGAAGTGAAGTGTGCGAAGTTGAGAAGTCCATCTGATGTGTAAGGACAGAGTAGCAACAGGATCCAGCAAGTGCGTCATGATGAGGATGATTTGAGACAAGTGCGTTAAACCGAAAGGATAAATCATTTGATGCACAGGAAGTTGCATATTTTCTAAAATACTATGCAACTTAAATAGAACCGACACATCACGAAGTGCACAGTTCCATCTGTTACTAATTCGTTATCTGAGAGCATAAAACTATCAATTGAAAGTACAGTATCAGTTGGTGAGTGTAGTTGTGCAGTAGAAGATCGACACAACATATCTTGGCACATACTACAGGATCAACAAGCACATAGTACGTGAAGTAATACATCAACATAAGTAATACATCACTTGAATTGAGAGGAATGAGAAGTCAAGTGATGTATGCATCATAGTGATAGTAATTTGTCTGGATACGAAGACAATGCATAACAGAACTAATATCAAAAGACCATAAGTGTGTGTGGGTTAGAATTTTGGTAAGTCGGAATTACATCTTGGATATATGGGCAGCAAGACGGGGCAAGGATAAAGGGGGTTGTAGCCTCTTTCCAGTTGGTGCTGGAGAAACATAGGGAGTTGAAGCTTCCTTCAGGTTAGGGCCTATAAAACCAGGGGGTTGGCGCCTCCTTCCAGTTGGTGCTGGTAAACAAAATAAGTTGGTGCTTCCTTGAATGTATTCTTTTTCCACTATAAAAGAAGCATTATGTGGTTTTCTCCCAATTTGGTTTCCACGTAAAAATTCCTGTGTTCTGTATTCTGTGTCTTGGTACATATATGAATGATTTATTTATGTTGGATGCATAACTAACAATCAAATATTAAGTTAAGGCTAATCTGTTAAAGAAGGTAAAAAATGTTGATAACTGTGCTAATATTGATTCATCCCCCTCTCAGTATTAAATCAATTGCAACAATTGGTATCAAAGCGGGTGTCTTCAGTAACAAATTAATATATGGAAGATAGATCATTGCATAGATATGGACAAGCAGGAATTTATTTCAATTAACAGAGTACCAAGGTTTGACGACACCAATTATATTTTTTGGAATGTTCATATGGAATTTTATTTGCAATCATTGGGAGGAGATGTTTGGAAATCTATTGTCGATGGTTATGATGTCCCAACAGTTGTGCCAGTTAATCTAGCACAAAGGAGAATCTATGAAATCAACCCAAGAGCCATAAATTCTCTGTTATGTGGCTTGACAGGTGATGAATTCGTCAAGTTTATGCACTGCGCATCAGCTAAGGAGGTTTGGGACAAACTCAGAGGTATTTATGTAGGTGACGAAAAGGTAAAGAAAGCAAAGCTGTGAAACTACTCTGGGTAATTTGAATCACTGAGAATGAAAGATGAAGAGAACATTAAATCTTACTTCTTAAGAGTAGATGAGATAGTTAATGCTATCAAAATTCTTGGGGTCGCATTGGACGAGGAATCGATGGTACAGAAGGTATTGCGAACTTTGCCTCAAAGGTTTAATATGAAGGTGTCTATGTTAGAAGATCGAGCTAATATTGAAGATCTGACGAAGGACGAGCTTCAGGGGATTTAGACTGCATACGAGATGAGAACTGAGAAGGATCCTCCCCTCAGAAAGGAATTCACTTTTAAAGCCACTGGGAAAGATAAGTATGATCATGACAAAGATTGTTGTGATGAGTCGAATGATGAGGAATCAAACTTTTTCAAGAAGCTGAAAAGTGCACAAGGTAAGTACAAGAACAAGTTGCCCTTCAAATGATTCAGATGTGGAGGAGTGGGTCATTATGCCTCTAAGTTTCTTTTCAAGGAAATTGAAGACAATGACAACGACGAGGAATTTAGTTTGTGTGATCGAAAAACTCCACGCTCACAACACAGACTTGAAAATAAAAGAAGAATTCCAAAACAGAGGAAGAGTATGTACACTGAGGAAGGAAGCAATGCATCTGAAGTAAATGACTATGATGAAGAACCAAAGGAAGTACTTTTCATGGCTCACGTAGTAGAAGAAAGCAAAGATGAAAATAAGAAGAGTAGTTCGAAGAATACTCCAAGCAAGTCAGGGTATCTAGATAAATACTTCTTCAGTGGATCATTCAAAACACATACAAAGCTAGTTACACCTTCAAAGAATGTTGAAGAGGTCAAGATTGACAGTCAATTTGAATAAGATGAAGATACTGCAAACATTGATTTGGAAGGTGAATTGATCAGTGCCCTGGATGAGTTGAAGAAGTCAAGAAAGAAGAATAAATCCTTACAGGAACTGTTGTTGAAGTATGAGGAACGGGACAAGCCATTTCAAGAGTCTCTTGACACATAAGTTGTTGAAAAGGTAACCAACTATGAGATGCAACTAATTTGCGCACAAGACAAGGTCAAAGTGCTTAAGGAAGAGAAATCGACATTGAAAGCTTCTCTAGAAGAATTGGCGCAGAACATCATAATGTTGACAAGCAAACTTGAAGAAAAGGACAAAGAGATATCTTGTATAGAAGACAAATTGATTGAGATAAAGGGAAAGAAGCATGTCCAAGATCCCATAGTGGTTTGCGCACATCAAGAAAGTAACAAGTCCAGTCTTGATGATGAAATGAAGAGCAAGTTCAGGGACAGCACGTCAATGCTGAAAAAAATTATGAAAGATCAAAGATCACCATAAGACAAAATAGGTCTTGGTTATGTCAAGGTATCAAAGAAGGTCTGCGATAGATAATGATGCTCAAATCATGTTAAGTTCTTCAACTATGCTCAATATACTAACCAAAGAAGGATCAATAGGGTGAAGTGCGCAAGATGCAATCGTTTTGGTCATATTGCAAAATACTGTCAAACTGTGAGATGTTATGCATGTGATGGTTTTGGACATAAGGCTATGTATTGTTGAAGAGTAGTGAATAATATAGATGAAAAAATATTGTACAAAGGCAATCACATTCAAAAGGATTGCATTGAAAAACCTCCAATGCAGAATCAAAATAGAAGTGCACACAGCAAGGCTTGGGTAAGGAAATATCCTCAGAAGTGCGCGAAAGATGCAGACAATTTAGGTGCATCTAATGCAGCAAGCAATTGCTGCCTCTCTGGGTAATCCCACAAGGATTAAGTGAGACCCTTGATTTCAACATGATGTATCTTAAGGAATTCAAGGGGATGTTAGTTAAGTGTGTTGTTAGAATGTTCTGTCGCAGAATTCATTTTGGTTGCACGAAGTTTTATGTTGAGTTGGTAATGTCGCAGAAAATTACAGATGTATGCATGCATTAAGATGCTAATGAGTTATCTTTCAAGTGATACAATACATAACAGAGTATTTGTTTGAATTTAGTTGCAAAAATAAAAATGGTTGCATGAAGAAACAAACATTGCTAAAAGACATGTGACTGCGCAAAATGGATCTTTTCATTATATTAAAAAATGGGTATGATTACAAAATGCATGAGTCAATACTCCATGACGAGGCCGAAAATGGAGTATACAAGAAGACGAGTATGCATGGAAAAATTGAAACATGCCAAGTTATTCTACAATCGAAGCTCGAGGTCAATTGCTGTGTCTAGTTGGTTCACAAGACGAAGCTACAAATCCACCGCCACCAAAGTAGTACACTCTGAAGAAGGACGCATGGGAAGAAACTGCAGAATTGCAGACGATGATGGTTCAGCTTGTTGAGACTGAAGCAGGGACAATTCAACTAATATCAACTGTTGTTGGCGCTCCAAATTGTCAACCCAGCGACTCAAGAGGGTCAGTTGCTCAGAATGTCCGAGGTACATCTGTGATTGAGCATATTGGTATTGGTACTCAACGTTCTCCATACGGCACTGCCATGCACCCATATCGAATCTCAGGCGTGTGAACTCAGTTTGTTGAGTCTGAACATCAAGAAGTTCATTCTCAAGGGAATTTCTCATTCTATGATAGTCGAAGGAGGACATTGAAAGAAAGAAGAAGGACCAGACAACAATGTTATATGGAAATGCAAAGATGCTAACAGTGATGAACCAAGCATTGTTCATGAAAATCTTATAGAGTCAAATGGAAGACATTCGCGCGCAGGAAATTAATTTGATGAGATATGCATTCAATATCGCGCAAGTTGAAGAAGGTGGTGGAGTTGCCAAAACTAAATGCTAGAATTAATGAATTTTGGAAACAATAAAAAAAGGAAACTCAATTCATTACACCATGCAATGGATGATGTTGCCCCAAAATATTCGAGTACAGAAGCAACACCACATTGTTGCCACACGAACTAAGTGTCATTTCCACTTTTGTGTCGAGTTGGCCGATGAATGAGAAGCATGCCATGTCTTTGGTTGTCATGGCAAGAGATGTGACAACATTAAATGCGACAAGGAAATGCGATAGCACAGTAAATGCGACAAATGAAGAAGTCAAGCACATAAATGATATTGAAAAACCAATAAAGCATTGATTTCTCCACTAAAAAATTTGGAACGAAAGGATGTATGTAATGTCCCCATTCAAATAAATCTCAAGTAGGGAAAATTCCACCAACCTACTAGTTTCCTAGGTTGGGGTGGAGACATTAAAATTGGAATAAGGAGACTAATAAACCCAAATGGACTTTGGTTTGGGAATAAATATATTAATAGGAGAAAAATAAATATTTATGGTGAGAAAATAAGATGGCAATTGGTCATGGAGACACATTGGTGGTGCAGAACCCCCAAAAAGCTAGATTCCCCATGCCACATGGAATTCCACTCTCACCCATTCGAATCCAAGGTGGACTCCACTATTCTTGGGGTAGTTGGAAGGGCATATTACTTGCCATGACTCAATGAGGTCGAAATGTAGAGGAAGACTAACTTCCATGGGAGAGGAAGAGGCATTTTGGAGCTAGTGGGACACTTGGGCTAGATTCCCTAGCTTCTATGACACCAATGATGAAGATGCCTATGAAACTTATGACAAATCAGACCTGATGGCTGACATATGACATATATGAAATGTCAGGGCTAAAAATAGCTTCCAAGAGGGTGCTCAAGGGAGTTAGGGAATCCAAAGAGACACCTATTCGAATTTGGTGGAGGAGGAGGCTAGAATTGGAGGAACAAGTGGCACACATTGGAATCTCTTCCCAAATTGCGTTGGCATGAAGCTCTTGGAAGGAATTCGACCCATGGAGGACCTTATAAGTTTATAAAAGAAAATAAAAAAGAAATACGGTGGCTTTTGATCATTTTACATTTTGCATTTTGCATTTTGCATTTGGAGAGAAGATCCAGTAGAGAGTTAGTCTACTTGCCTTAGCACCAATTTCGAGGGTGAAAGATTCCCATCCTAATTGGAAATTGGAGAGGTAATTCAGACATTTCATTTGGATCTACAATGGAGTGTTTATTTACAGGTTGAAGCTATAGGGAAGATCGTGGTTCATTCAGCTACAACTCATTCTTCCATCTCTTTCACATTTTATTGCATATTTGGGCCCCTGGAGGAATTGCGCCCTTGGTGAGATGATTATCTCTTTGTGAGAGTCCACGAATATCCATTTATTTGTATTCTAATATATATACTCTATATTTACTTCTCATAAGACTCTCAGGTCGAAATACCAATCGAAGTTTTGTAAAAATACCAAACAATGCATAAATGATGCCATTTTCCCTAGATCTTGTTGTTGGATCTTGAAGAGACATTATCTCAAATTGTATCAATAATTATCTGTGATTTTGTTGATGTATGGAGTGTCATTAATGTTCTGAAGAAGTTTCATTAACAGCGCACAAGTCCTTGGCACCTAAAATTCAAATTTCATAACATATGGTGAAAATTACTAGCTTTTCCCCCTATGTGAAGTATTGCACATAAACCTCTGATTTAAGTGAGTTGCAGAAGGCCATAGGAACTAATTAATGATACATTGAGGAGATCATTAAGGCCATTTATCAGTACCATACCTTTTTTCATAAATTTGGAATTTTTTAACAACATTTGGAGAGCTATCTTTGTCCACTACCCTTGGCGGGTTTTGAAGCTCGATTTGACTAGAATTAATACCTACTTTGTCCAGATTGTAAATGAATGTTGCAGAAGTGTTTTAAGGGTTTTTAATCATCCATAAAACTCATTTATATGTCTTAATACCTTTCAAATACCTTCAGACCCAATTTGGAAGCATTTGGAGTCATTTGGAAGCAGTAGTGACAATACTAGTATAAGGGTCGAATTGGTCAAAATTGGCAATTTTTCCTAATTTGTGCAAATTCTTAGAAAGGGACACTATAATGTATGTATGGATCACTGTGCAAAGCATGATGAGGTGTTTTTACATGAACAATAAATCAAGATGAAGGGATAATGTAACATTTGTATCAAGAAAGCAAACAAAGATAATTATGAAGGGATATCACTGCAGAATTACGACAAAGAAATGAAGCATGAAGACAAAGGGAGTCATCCCTGAAAATAGTTGAATTAGAGGCGAGTGCAAAACAAACAAGTAAACATACATTGTGCAAATAATGGCACCTCTTTCCCATTGATGTCAAAGGGGGAGAGATCAATGAAACTAATGCATGAAGAAATGAAGCTGAGGCATGGAGATGCATGAAGCTGACATGAACAGTTGGGATAAATGCATGAAGTTGGATGAACATCAATAGAGAAGAACCAACACCATTGAAGAGATAGTATGAATCTGATATAGAAGATGTGAAAGAGCATAAAGCAGAATATTGAAGATACTGCAGACTATGAAGATACAACATATGTAAAAGAGTGTGAAGTAAATCACTTGGACAGATGGAATGAAGATGATGGTACATATGGTCTGCAGATAAGTAGCAGAAAGCGCAGAAGTCAAAAGCCCAAAATACTCGGGGGGAGCACATACACGGGAGAATCACTGCAACAAGTACAGATGAAGCATACAGTTCAAATAAGATCATACATAACTTCATAAGGTGTTGACATCAATGCCAAAGGGGGAGATTGTTGAAATTTGGTTGTCATTGATGTCAACTAATGTCAAAGAGGGTGTAAATTGATTTAGTTTGAGCCATTGATGTCAATTGATGTCAAAGTGGATACAACATTCCTATGCCAACTTAAAGAAATATATGGAAGCCACTTTGAAGAAGTATATGCGCAAGATGGTGAAGGACATGGATGCCAGTGTAAAGAAGTATATCTAGAAGTTGCATCTAGTCTCAAGATGTGTGTCTAAGGATACATCATGCATGATCAGTATGAAGATGCACATAAGGAAGGAACACCATGTAGATCCAGTTCAAAGAAGCACATAAGCAATGTATCCTACTACATGTGGTACCAGCGCAGAAGTCAAGTCCACCAAGTCATACTCACTCAAGGTAGCAATCAAAGAATTGGTTGGACAAAGGTACATGTGCACAAGCAACCAAGGAGTTGGTTAAGCAAAGATACAATTGTGCAAGTATGCTGAAAGAAGATTCTAGAATGCGCAAGCATTTCTTGGTCAAGGATCGGGAGTGCGCAAATAGTAAGAAACAACTTATGACTGGACAGTCGTGAAAGCACGCAAGTCTTACCGATCAAAAGATGCTTTCAGTTATTAAAGAGTGCACGAGTTCCAAGAAGGGCGCAACAGTTGAAATTTTTTCATGCACAACTCCACAAAGCATTGATATAGGAGTGCACAATACCCACAATGGATGGTACGTCAAAGTTCAAATACTCACCAAGTTGAAAAGGAAGGATGTGCACACACCTCAAAGCAATGGTACATCAAGAGCGCAAGAAGTACACCACTAAGGTGTAAGTCCCACTAAGTTGTAGACCATGAATGTGCAAGACCCACAAAGGATGACACATCAGCAACGCATGTGCCGACATGTGGAAAAAGCACAATCCGTGAAGTATGGAAGAAGGGAAGCCACTACCAACTTGTGGACATACAATCCGTGCAGGACTTGTATAAATAGAGATGCAAGTTGGAGATTTGATGCAAGCTCAATGGCAAGATTATAGAGTTTCAGTTGGAAAATACATATTTATATTTGGGGCATCAAGGACTCGAGGACATAATAGCATGATCTAGTGAGGAGTCGAATGTGCACAAACAGAGGAATGATACAATTGATGGTGCACATAATGATGTTGTAGATCTGTGACGATTGCACAAACACCCAAAGGCATAAATGTTGAAGTATGTCAACTGCATGATGTTTTGAATGAATGAATTACATACAATATGCAAATAGTCACATATGTTGTAAGTAAGAAAGAAGCGCAGAGACAAAACTGAAGTATATCAGGTGATACGCAGATTTCAAGTTGATGCATAAAGACTGGAGTGGAGTGTATGAAGTTGAGAAGTCCATCTGATGCGCAATGACGGAGCAACATCAAGATCTAGCAAGCACATTGTGATGAGGATGATCTGAGACAAGTGCATTAAACCGAAAGGATTAATCATTTGATGCACAGGACATCGGAAATTGTCTAAAAGGCTGTGGAACTTAAATAAAACGAACACATCAGGAAGTGCGTAGTTCCTTCTATTACCGATGCCTTATCTAATAGCATCAAACTATCAATTGAAACCACATTATTAGTTGGTTAGTGTAGTTGAGCAGTAGCAGATCAACATAGCATATATTGGCGCAGACTGCAAGTTCAGCAAGCACACAATACGTGAAGTAATACATCGGCAGAAGTGTTGAATTGAGAGGAATGAGAAGTCAAGTGATGAATGCAGCACAATGACAGTAATTTGTCTGCATACAAAGACATCGCATGATAGAACTAATATCAGAAGATCAAACGTGTGCACGGGTTAGAAGTTTAGTAAGCCATAATTACATATTGGATATTTGGGCGAAAGGACGAGGCAAGGATAAAGGGGGTTGTAGCCTCCTTCCAGTTGGTGCTGGAGAAACACAGGGAGTTGAAGCTTCCTTCAGGTCGGTGCATGTAAAACCAGGGGTTTGGTGCCTCCTTCCAATTAGTGCTGGTAAACATAGGAAGTCGGTGCTTCCTTGAATGTATTTTTTTTCCACTATAAAATAATAATTTGGTGGTTTTCTCCCAATTGGGTTTCCACGTCAAAATTCATGTGTTCTGTGTTCTTTGTCTTGGTGCATATATGAATGATTTATTTATGTTGGATGCATAACTAACAATCAAAGATTAAGTTAAGGATAATATGTTAAAGAAGGTAAAAACTGATGATAACTGTGTTAATACTGATTCACCCCCCATCTCAGTATTAAATCGATTGCAACACACCATACTATCTGTATTTCTCATACGAATCATTGAGAGTTGGTTTTGTAAGAGCATCTATTGAGAAGCACAAAATTCTGAAATAAATTGACCAAAGCATCAAACAAGCTCTTACCTAACTTATTATCAACAATGTGTGAGACAAAGTGATCCTTCGTATAATCAAGAATGATTCTCTTCACCATGAATTCCTTCTTCCAATAAACACCCAACTGTGCTAGATCGATAGCTTTTGGAATGTCCTTCTCAACATGCTTCCAAAGAGAAACCTCTTCCATAAGCCTCTGAAGACTGAGCTTCCATGGAACGGAATTTGAAGCTCCATCCAACTTGTCACACTCTTTGAGACAAAATCAGTAGTGGACAAAGAAACCCTTTCGGGGGAAAAGGTGTTTATCTCAAGCAACCTAGGTTTAACACCCAGTGACCTCAACTAGGTCAAGTACCTATTCCAAGTAATCATTAGTTGAAATGAAACACCCTCTTACTCAAGAATGACCTCAACTACAACTTGGCTCTGATACCATGTTGGAAATTTCACTGAAATGACACTTCAATGCAATTCAGAAATTTCACCTTCTTTCTAAAATGTTCCTCAGATCTTAACCCCATAATTTTATGTTTTATAAATGTTGTAAATTAAAGTGCAAACTAGAAATGGAATAAGTACAATAATTCACTTTCAAATAACAATAAACTTCCTGACAAATAAGGAGAAAATACATCCACCAAACATATAAGTTTTCATCCCTTCTATGGCAACTTCTTAGTCAATATTCAAATCTAAAAATGTATTTTTACAGCATAAATAATAGCAATATTACAACAGTAAATTCAACCCCTTTATATTCTTCTTGAGATGTCAAATCACTTAAAAAATTTCCCTTTTACTTAGGTCCAACTAGCAAGATCATAAATATATGTAAAAAGCAAAATATGAAGAACACATGTAGTTGAAAATCAAATCTGAAATTGACTCAAGATATGTATGGTTGGAAACTTCATATATAGGCTCAATGATGAACTATATACCATATCCTCCTCTCAAAACTAAAAACTACAACCATGCAAAATGCCCTAGCTAGGGTAAATAATCAAACCCTAGATCTATCTGTTGCCGCTGCAACCTCCTTCCCCATTCTTTCTTTTGAAATGATTGGGGGCCCTCCTTGATTTTTTCCACCTTGGGAAAATTTTGGTTTCCCTTAGGCTTAGCCAAGTATTGTTTGAAAACTTTCCCCCATTGAAAGAGAAAACACTTGAACTTTTCCAAGTTTTTTATGTTTCAGCGAATTTTGTTGAGTTTCTGCATTTCAGCGAAAATCATTGAGTTTTATGTTTTAGCAAGTTACGTGGAGTTCACTGATACGTCGGCCATTTCCCTCAATTTATCCAATGTTTTTCCCGATTCATTACTAATACCCGAAGTGTCTCCTAACTCGGAATTTTCCACCAAAATAATTCAGCGGATCTTAGGAAATTCCACCGATACAACACTTATCCTGCCCGTCGGTGAAACTTACCCAAAGTTGCTGAAACACTTCAGCAAAACTCTCCAGATTCACCAAAATGCTTCAGCAGAGTTTCTTGAAATCATCGGTGGGACTTATCCCTGACTGTCGAAATGTCTAGGAAGCTTATTTTTCGGCAAAACTGGTTTAAAACCGCTGAAACACTTCGGCGAAACTCAGGAAATGTCACTAAAATGCTTTAGCATGACTCTTACAAACTCGCCAAAACACCTGAGGATATATTTTTTTGATGTCACTCGCTCGAAACCACCGAAATGCTTTGGAAAGCCTCATTCAAATCCACTGAAAAGTGTCGACGCATCTCCTTCAAACCTACCGAAAAACCCTATCACACTCGATTTAAACTTGTGTTTGATTTAAGGGGTAAAAGGGAGGTTAACCTTGAGGTTATAAATAGCCCCCCACCCTATGCACTTTGTTTTAACCATTGCCACTTTTTTCTCCTTGTCGTTACCGACTCGCTATTGCGAACCCTGCACGGTCGCGCAAGGACACTTGGACATAGTTGATCCAAGTTGACGTAGGTCTGCAGCCAACCATTGCCTCCCACATGTCGAAGGATCTCCAAGTAGGCACCCTCCTTGCTCATATTTCACTCATCAGTCTGAAATATTGATTATCTAGGTCGTTGAGCATTGTGTGGTTCCCTAGGGCATGTAAGCGAGTTAGGTTTAGGGCCATCCTTATGCTATGGGAAGTATTGATAGAATATTTTTGTTTATCCCTAAAATTTACCATTTCCATCGTAGGTCTCGGTCTACTCGAATAAAAGAGTCAAACACTTGTTTTTGAGACACATTTTCATTCCTTCAAGCATGGTAAAGATGTGTTAGTGTTTCCATTTTTTCTCCTCAGTGATTCCCTCACCTTGCTTAAAAGGTTTGAGCTTGGCTTTGAAATATTTTATATGGACCTGGCATGGGCCATTGCTGCCATAACCAATTGGTGTATGTTCACCACGGGCACTTTGGCATTTGGACCTAGAAGTATCGTAGTCCCTATGTCACAACACCCATCACATCCTTTTGGACCCCTTTCCTCTCAAAGCTGAGAATGTTGGTTGAGCATTAGGCCTTCTCGGGTATTAACAGTTGTATGGAGGGAAGTTTGAATACTGAACTTGAATGCCTGAAACCCTAACCACTCAAGCAGCTAGAAACGTCTAGTTTTGGTTCTGAGATGCTTTGGAGCCATCTATTCATGAAGGGAGTTTCTTGTTGCTATAGCTATTTCTTATGTTTTCACTTGCATTGACTGATCATAGTCTAGTTCATTTGTATATGATTGATATGTATCCTATGTAACTTGATGCTTTGGATGATGGCTTACAGGATCCCACAATGTCGCGGAAAGCCACGAGACAACAATCTAAGGTAGTACAGGAGATACCTTCAGATGATGAGCAAGTTGAGGAAGTGCCATTGCAAATCCAATATGAAAACACTCTGAGAACCACTTGAGTTGATCTAGTGTACAAATGGGGGGAAATATATGAGCTTTTTAGCAGTGAAGAGTATTAGGGTGCCAGTATAGAAGAAGTTCTTATTTATCAGAACATGAAAAGATCCAGGCTTCCTAAAGCAACAGCAAGATCTTAATTGAGTAGAATAAGAAGGAACTGCGTTAACCAATTGGTTAACACAATTCCTTCTTATCCTACTCAGTCGATCCTGCATATGGATGTCTTCAAACAAGAGCTAAATTGTTCTCTTGTGTAGAGGTAATAGGTTGGATTATACCCCATATTGATTCCATGGCTTGTATGGTAAAAGATGCTTCAGGCAAAGGTATCGCCTTGTTTGAGCCGACACATCTAATGAAGGCCTACTGACTCCTACGGTAGAAATTTACATGACTATGGAATGGATTGAGAGCTTGCAGGTGGACTATATTGAATTCATCAAGAAGATGTGCTTTCCGGGAAAGCAATTTCGTCAAAATGAGGGTGGAGAACATGAAGCCAAGTTATTGAGATCCCCTTGTAGAGTTGTTGTAGCTCTTTTATGCAAAATATATGGAATGGCTAGTGCAATGCATTTAGGGCTCATTTGGATCCCATTGCTATACCACGTCACAATGCGTGTTGCGCGATTCAATTGGGAAGATATCATTTATGTGAATATGGAAGAGGCCATTAAAAAATCACAAGCTGGCATCCTTGTGAACAAAGCATAGTTTCATATGTCTTCATATTTGATAGACTGCGTATGCGTCCTTCATCACTTTCCTAGCATGGGATGGCAATGGAATCCCAATGAAGTGCCTATACATGTGTGTTGTCAAGTTCTATAGGCACAAAAACATGCTAGCCACTACCATTAGATCTGTGAGGAATTTATTATTCCCCTGTTAAAAACTATATATGATATGAAACTAATTGGATGTTAGACGATGATATTCAAACAGTGACCCAACTAGGATATTGGTACTTAATAAATGAGGGTACATATTTGCACATGTATGGAGGATCCAAAGATCCATATGTCTACCCTAAGTATATCATAGATTAAGTATATCATAGATTATATGGTTCTCAAGGAAATCGTGTGGCAGACCTTCATAAATGATATCAGGAGTTTCTTAAACAGTAATAAGAAGGAATCATGGCCTCCCTTGCCTATAGCAATTGGGACGTACAAAATGTCTAAAGTAAAAGAAGGGACTGAGTTGATCAAAGGTTTTGAAACCTTTCACTTTGGAAAAAAGGTATTTATCAGAAATGATAGTCATAGAAAGGTAGCCAATCATTACATGTATATCAAGATCTCTTATGCTCATGGCAATCAATTCTATGCCGATGAAGAAGTATATCGAATAGCCCATAACTTGAAGAGTTAGATAAGAGGAGAAAGCAAGGGAAAAGTGCTAAAGGGGCAGGTACAAGTAAACAAATTGGGGAAATAGTAGAAGAAGTACAACAAAAATTACTACAAGAGGTTTCCCGAAAGAAAGCTAAACTTGAGGCTTTATTAGAAGAGACAAACAAGAAACTACAAGAAGAAGAGCAAGCAAAGAAAGATCAAGAGGAGGAGCAAGCGAGGAAAGTTGCAGATGAAGAAAGGAGGAAAGCATAATTGCTCGAGGAGCAAGAGAAGGCTCGAGTAATGGAAGAGCAAACTTTGCAAGAAGAACTCAAGAGAAAAGAGTAGGAAGAAACATAGAAGAATGTAATGGAACAAGAACAAGAACAGGTTGAGGAGGTGCAAGGTAGTGGTCCTCATGGCATGGACATCGATAAAAACACTACAAGCACCGAGATCCCACTCACTGGAGGTCATTTTCCCTTTAAATAATTAGGCCTTACCCCATACACGTCATCCAAAGAACATGTTATGGCCAAGTTGGAGACTATAAGTTTTTACCCCAAAGGGAAGAAGATCATCAAAAGAACGGAAAAGAGACTCAAGGTTTCGTCATGACCGGACTTTGTTACCACTTAGGAAGTCCTAGTATTTGAAGGAACATATCGGGAACTAGTAATGATTGCATCTACAGCCGTAGCTACTGCTATGGTAAGTCAAGATAATATCTGAGAGCTACTACAAAATATTGAGAAAGGTAACATGAAGATTAGCAAATTGAAGGACCTCCTCTTGTAGGCTAGAAATGAGGGGATTCATCTGAAACACTAGCGCGACACCATGGAGGTCGAAAAGTGGAATGCAACAGACTTGGCTCGAAGCTTACAAGCAGAAAAGGATGCTCTAACCACTCAGGTTGAATCTCTCAAGGCAGAGAAAAAATCCATGAACGTGCAGATAAGGGAGCTAAAAGGAAAAGAAGATGAGTGGGCGGAGCAAATCAAAATTTCGACAGCAAGAAATTTCGCTTTTGAGGCTCAAGTAGGAACTCTACAATGAGAAAAAGACTCGTTAATAGATGAGCTAAATGATTTCAGAGAATAAAGTCGAGGTCTAGATCATTTTCGTAGTTGTGCAGCTGCTCTACGGGAACAAATATTTCATTCTCAGTAATTGCTCATAGAGAAACTATTTGAGGTTCAAAGATAGCTACCAAGCTCAAAGAAGTATCAGAGGCATCCCAGAATAGTGGTCTCAAGATCACTGATGTAAAAGGGAAATTGAAAAAGGTGCCAGCATGGCACAAGCAGCATACAGAATTTCCAACTAATTTACTCAAGCAGAAAATAGAATAAATGAAGTTCGATTATGCCATTTTAGATAATTTCCATACAGTTGAGCAAAAGTTACAAAAAGATCTTACAGTCTCGATGGAGAAGTGTAAGGAGGTGCACTAGAACGTAGCCAAAACATTCGAAAGGTTCCATGTACCTCCTCCTGGAACATTTAAAGAGCCCATTCCAAAAGCTCAAAGACTAGTGGAACTCAGGACAATCAAGGATGAGGACTTGGGAACCATTCAGGGTACCAACCAAATCACTTCAAAAGTCTTATAGGAGAAAATTGGGAAACCCACACTAAAAGCTCAATATCTGACCACGAGACACTCAGCAACCAAAATATTAACTAATTTATCTAGAGAAGTGGTCTTTCATGAAGTATCTTTACGTTTATCATAGCCTCATTAATTAAATTTAATTTCTTATGATTGTGAACTTTGCAATGAATTTATTTAGGATCAAGGGAGTGCCCCATCCTGATTACGTAACTTAAATTTCCTTTTTTTTGTTTTTTGCTGAAAATGTAAATATAAAGTGATACGTGGTTGGGAATTCCAAGGGTTGTAACTACATCGAGGGAATTCAAACAGTCATCCAAAGGCCTAGGACAAACTATAAAAGAGAGGTTGAGAAAAGAGAAAAGGGGACTTTGGGGGGCTAGAAAGTTTTGGCTATGCATTCTATGTATGAACTATTTTTGAAGATGAATAGACCATTTTTGGACTCAAGCTTGGCATTGGAAGCTATGTTTATTGTATGGATGGATGTTATGACTAATTTCAAGTTACCCTGTGTTGCATATGCAGTAATATTGTTATGTCTACCTATTGGATTACTCTGATGGTCTTTGGTGCTTATTGTGTATGTGATGAATGCAGTATTCTTTTGCTTTCTACGAGTTGTGAATGCAAATTGGTTTTATGATGTAGCTATCTCGGTATTTAATCTAACTTTTTAGCTGTGATATATTCTATGTTTGGTGGTTATCTATTGTTGAAATGTATCATGCTTCATTTGCTGCTTGTTTCTATAACTTCTGCTCCTTGCAAGGATAGGTTATGTTAGTTTATCCTACACCGAAGATGAGAGCATTTTGCATATCATTTAATAATAACAAAACCCTAAATGGCATATCGGGCAACAACCAGTAAAATCCCTAACCAGTGAACGATAGCATGGTAAGAATCTGGAAGGATTCCCTATTCCAAACGATAAGAAGTATAATTGGGATTTCTCACCGGGGAGAACCCCTACTGTCAACGCAAGGATTTTTCCATGTGCCAACACCACCAAGAAAAGCAAGTGTAAGAATACCTCCAACATTATATTCAAGGCAAGAAAACCTCCTCTTCCCTTATTCTCCACAAGTCCACCCTAGAATTTTCTCCCAAAACCTTAGTCTCCAATCTCCAATCATAAAAATTTAACCTATAACTCCAAGATGATCCAATAAACTCGAAAGAGACCAAGAAACCCTAGTGCCCGAGAGAGAGAGAGAGAGAGAGAGAGAGAGAGAGAGAGAGAGAGAGTACAAGTGAATACATAAATAATGAGAGGATGAGTGCGCTCCACTTCTAGGTTACATCTCTACATAAGAGTGAGAAAGAATGCACACACAAGTCATATCAATGAAAGACTCTCTCCTTCCCTTATTTATATGAGAGGTAAGGGAGGACAACAATAGTATGTGGGCACAAGCCCTTACAAGCAACCTACACGATCCCTTATAGGCCACACAAGTGAGATGTCCACTCTAGAGTACAAGAGCCATGCTCCAATGATGATGTCGTTGACAATAAGGAATCCAAGGTGATGTATCTACATAAGGAAATTCCACACCACTCAATCCCAACATCCACAAATTCCATCTATCCTCCAAAACAAAGTACTCTATTGGGTGAGCTACCCCCTACAACAACATTGTCGAATCCTGGGTCATCCTTGAGCCATCTCTAATCCTCCAAACAAGAACCCAAGTTGCCACATGCCATCTAGGGTTTTAATCCCTCCTCCATGATGCACAATACTCCACATCCCTTGTAAAGCGTTCTCCTACTAATTCAATCCTCTATGTGGCCATCATGAAGTGTGTCCACCATCGCCAACGCCCATGGGAAGAACACTAAGCTAACAATCAATTGAGGTCAAGAGTCCATTGAGAAAGTTATCCAAAGTGTTCATATCCATCATGGGCCATCTCTCATGTTAGAATCCATCGTGGAATATTCATGTTAAACATACACCTTGTACCCCAAATCTCATGAAGTACCCCCAAAAATGGTAACCTGAAAATCTAACATTAGATGGGTGTCATTATTAGGTTTTCACACCAAGAATGGTTCCCTAGTGCATGGTCATGATCTAAGGAGGAACACCAACATCTAAAGGCTTAAACTACATTTTTAGGCCTCATCGACAATTCACATGGATAAAAACCACAAAACATTGCTTGTAAAGGGAATCTTTGACCTACAAGTGTAATATGGGAACCATTACAAGGGACTTTTCACTGGGGATTCTTCTCGGAACCATGACCATGGTCCCATGAGGAAAATAGAGATATTGTGGCCTAAAATATTATTCTAAGGCTCATGGACCATCCATTATGTCAAAAACAACCACACAAGACATGTAAAGGAAATGCTTGATCTACGGGTCTTGGTTCAACAAGGAATTCCAGTGCCTTAGGGAATAAAATATGCTTTTAGGGCTCATGGACCATGCACAGGGTCCAAAACCACCACGCATTAAATTTAATAAGAATATTTTACCCATAGGTGTCATATAGGTTCCCTTACAAGGTTTTGCAAACTAGATATGTATCTTGGATCCAACCTTGATGTCTTAGAAGATAAAATATTCTTTTAAGACTCATGGATCGTGTACAAGATCCAAAATCACCACACATGACATATAAAGGAATATTTGTTCTAAAAGTGTTATATAAGTGTCATTACAAGATTTTTAACATTAACATGGTTATAAGGCCATTGGGAATGGATTAAGGACATTAGCATCTTAGGGACTAAATGTTTATTTTAGGGCTCATGGACCATGCAAAGGGTTTAAAACCACCACGCAATCCCCATAAATGGAATAATTTTCCTACAAGGGTCATATGGGTTCCATTACAAGTGTCCTTTAACCATGGTAAAGGATCTAAGAACCATCCCTAGTGTACAAAACTTCATAATTGCACACATATGAAACTTGAATGCCAAATATTCCTTTTATATGCCATGTGTGGTGGTTTTTTACCTTGTCCATTGTTCATTGTTAGATTTTTGGGTTACTTTAAAAGTGTTTTCACCTAGCTAGGAGAGTGTTAGATCTACTAGTCCCTTGGTAATGCTTGATGGACATACGGATGTCTCAATTTGAGTGGATGCTTGAGCTTGGCTAGAATGTTAGAATAACACACTTACCTAGGACATTGTTTTACTAATTTGTATGATGACTAACTCATTGGGTGGACACAATGGGGAAGTCGATTGCTTGATTAGGAGAGGAACCTACCTAGGAGGAGGGAACTTATGTTGGAATAGCAAGTTCATCACCCTTTGTATCTTTTGGGGGTAGTTAGTAGACATTCAAGAGTCAAATGAGAGGTTGACTAGTCTTTCAAGTCGACCAAGACAATCAACTAGTGTGTAGGTCAAGGTAGTAAAGGAGTTCAATGCACACCCTAGTCAATCAAAGTTTACTATGTCTTCCTCACTTCAAGGGAGATAGCTACATTTTGTGGCTATATATAGATGGTCCTATGGATCGATCTATTAATTTGAGAAATACACATCATCATCGATACTTGTTTTTGTGATTCTATGTATGTTGAGCTATGCTCGCTTATGCATCAATGTTGTAACGAAGTCTTTAGACTGTTAAATTTATAGCATCATGAGTCATTCTCCAGGTCAATATTGTGTGTCAAGGTGGTGCCTTATAGGAGCCTAAGTTGGAATCGGGAAACTTGGAGAAGAATCTTGAGTTGGACTCAAGAATGGTTAAGCTTCATGTGTTGAGGCAAGTGCTTTGTATGTCAAAGCGATGATGTTGTATAGTCTTTCTAGTCAAGGCTAAGGTCTTATGTGTCAAGACATATCCTCATGTGTTGAGGTGGTGCCTCATGTGTTTAGGTGATGCTTTGCATGTCAAAGCATGTATGGTGTGTGATGTATTACTAACCATGGTTGAGGTATTAAGTCTCCCTTAGGGACTGGCCAACCCTAGAGTGAATTACTTTAGCATATAACCACTTGAAACGATAGTAGGACAATATGATCACATCATTGGGAAAATCTCCTTAGTATATTTGATATGATAATTAAGTTGGCACATGTGGACCATGCAAATTAGACAAGAGATAAAGATAAGATGTGATAAGATATGAGAGAATTTGAATTGCACATAAAGAATTAATTAAGAGAGAATTCAAATTGTTAAACTTCAATGAAGACTTCAGTAAATCAAAGGAGAACTCGAATTGATCACTACAATGATGTTAACAATAAAGAATCAGTTAAGAGATTTAACTAAGTGATAACAAAGAAGATCTAGTTAACTAAATATTATTGCATGGAGGCACTTATGTTAAACTAAAATATGACACTTGAGTTGTGACACTTGCATGACGGACGACACTTAAGTTAGCCACCTAACTAAGTGGGAAAGCTTTCAGTTAAGGTGCAAATTCATCCTAAGAGTCAGTTCAGTGAGTTAATGCATTGCATGAGAAGTGGGGCGCACTTCTTCATGCAAGATTGATGCATCCAGATGGAGGGAAATTTCATCCTAAAGTCAGAAGATAAAAATAGAAGTTGATTCATGTGAATAATATATAAATATGTTATACATGATTGATGAATTCAATGTGAAGCGAATTCTCTTCTCCCTTGAAGGCAAGGCGCTTCTATTTATGCGAGATATTATTTTGAGTCTCTCTTCTTTATCTTTCTCTTGCTCTGGAATTGCACCGGGGTGCTTGATGTAAAAGACATTCTCTGCTATATATCGATATACTAAGGAAGGTTTTGTTGGGGCTTTCTCCCTCAACTCATAGAGGGTTTACCTAGGGTAAATTCATGTGTCCAATGTGATTGCTTATGTGTATGATTGTTATTTGATTTCAAGTACTATTGCATTTCTGAATTAAAGATAAAAAATTTACATGGTATCAAAGCTCGGGGCATGAAAGAGCTAAGTTCAGCAACCAAGATTGAGCCTACGTAGATCCTGAGTGTGCATAGTACTTGAATAATTATGGCTTCAATCTCAGTAAGACCGGAAGACAGTCTTGAAGGAACTTCAAACTTCAATACTTGGAAGGCTAGGATCCTGAATATCCTAGAAGAGCATGATTTGGATGATCAAGAGACAAAGAAGGAGTACTATATTGTCTCATCCCTTTCTGGATCCATTACCACTAGTGTTGATACATGGCTAGTAGACAATGGCACAACCAACCACATGACTAGATATAGGAGCGCTATCAAAAATCTGAAGGAAAAGAAGCTTTCCTGTAAGGTGGAGCTTGGAGATAATACCACCTATTTGATCGAAGGAATTGGATCCACTTCTTTTCAGTTGGATTCAGGAGTTGTACTACACGTGGATGAAATTATATTTGTCCCTAGATTAAAGAAGAACCTCCTATCTATTTTGATTCTAGAAGATAAAGGATTCAAAGTTATCTTTATGGACAACAAAGCGCTCTTGTGGCCTAAGATTGAAGACTTGAACTCTGCATCAGTTATTGGAGTTAGAGAGGGATGTCTCTACAAAGTTCATGGAAAACTCATTCAAGCCATAATCCATGACACAGTTAGACCTTGTGAGTTGTGGCATAGAAGGCTTGGTCATCTCCATTTCAAAGCGCTACCCGGGTTGCAAAAGATGGTGAAAGGTATGCCCATGTTTAAATATGATTTTGATAGTGTTTGTATAGGTTGCGTTCTTGGAAATAACATTAAGAATATTTTTCCAAGTAGTACCAAAAGATCCAAGGGGATCCTTGACTTGATTCATTCCTATCTATGTGGTCCTATGTCTGCACCCTCCTTGAGTGGTTATTTGTATTATGTGATTTTCATATAAGACTTCTCCCGCAAGTCGTGTGTTTATTTTCTGAAAGCAAAGAGTGAAACTTTCAACAAGTTTCAAGAGTTTAAAGCACTGGTTGAGAATCAGACTGGAAAGCACATTCTTTCTTTGATATCTGATAATGGAGGAGAGTTTGATTCCCATGACTTCAATGACTTTTGTGGAGATGCGGGAATAAAAAGACAGATGACAGTACCCTACACCCCCAACAAAATGGGGTTGCTGAAAGAAAGAACAGAACAATATGTGAGGTTGCAAAAGCCATGATGTGTGATCATGATCTTCCCACATCCTTATGGTTGGAATCCTCCAGCATTTATACTTATATTCATAATAGAATCCCTTATGTTATCTTGGGAGAAAAGAGTCCTGAAGAGGTTTTCACTAGTGAAAAACTAGATATTGGACACTTGAATATTTTTGGTTGTCATGTTTACATTCACATACCAAAAGAGAAGAGGACAAAGATGGAGCCATCCAGAAATAAAGGAACATTTGTTGGATATAGTGAATCCTCCAAAGCCTACATAATCTATGTTCCAGGACAATGAAACATTGAAGTCGGCAGAGATGTAACATTTCATGAAAAGGTTGCCTTGAAGTGCTCCAAAGAACTTCAGTGTGATTCAAATATGGAGGATCATGATACTCCTATGATGAAGGATCCAATTTTTTATTCTCCCCTTTCAGACGGTAAGAGGGAGAATCCAAATGAGTTCATAGATCTGCTTGATCCTGAAGAGCCAGAAGATCTGATAAGTCTGGAAAATATGTAACATTTCATGAAGAGGCTACCTTCAAGTGCTCCAAAGAATTTCAGTGTGATTCAGATATGGAAGAGCATGGTACTCCTATGATGGAGGATCCAGTTTCTGATTCTCCCCTTTCAGATGGTGAGAGGGAGAATCCAGATGAGTCCGTAGATCCACTTGATTTTGAAGAGCCAGAAGATCTAATAGAAAGATCTCTTGATGAACCTATTGCTAAGATGATATTTGCATGGTGTTGATACATTCTGCAAGAGGTGAAAAAGCATGGAGCACCTCCAAGCTCATCCAAAGATCGAAAGAGACCTGAAATATTTCCAGGATATGCAACACATATGAGACACATCAATGATTCAGAACCCTCTACCTATGGGGAAGCCTCAAAGCAGCAAGTATGGAAAGATGCCATGGTAGAATAATACAAATCTATCATGAAGAATGATGTGTGGGAAGTGGTTCCTAAACCTGATGGGAATTCAATAGTAAATTCCAAGTGGATTTGTAAAATCAAGCATGTAGCTGATGGCAGTATTGAAAATATAAAGCAAGATTTGTGGCTCGTGGTTTCTCACAGAAAGAAGGAATAGACTATGATGATACATTCGCTCATGTGGCCAGGTACACTACTATTCAAGACATGATTTCACTTGCCTCAATTCTAGGGTGGAAGCTTCACCAGATGGATGTGAATATTGCCTTTCTCAACGGTGAAGTTGAGGAAGAAGTATACATACAACAACCCGAGGGATTTGTAATTCATGGGAAGGAGTCCCATGTATGCAAACTTAAGAAAGCATTGTATGGGATTAAGCAGGCCCCGAGGGCTTGGTATTCAAGGATTGAAAAATATATTCTGATCTTGGGATTCTCCAAAAGTGAAGCTGAACCCAACCTGTACTTCAAGGTTGTGAAGAACCAACCAAGAGATAAAGATAATATGTGATAATATATGAGAGAATTCGAATTACACATAAAATAATTAATTCAGAGAGAATTTGAATTGTTAAACTTCAGTGAAGACTTTAGTAAATAAAAGGAGAACTTGAATTGATCACTACAGTGATGTTAACAAAAGAATCGATTAAGAGAGTTAACTAAGTGATAACAAAGAAGATCTAGTTAACTAAGTGTTATTGCATGATGACGCTTATGTTAAAATAAAAGATGACACTTATGTTGAACTAAAATATGACACTTGATTTGTGACACTTGCATGATGACGCTTATGTTATCCACCTAACTAAGTGGGAAAGCTTTCAGTTAAGGGTCGAGTTCATCCTAAGAGTCAGTTCAGTGAGTTAATGCACTGCATGAGAAGTGGGGCGCACTTCTTCATGCAAGATTGATGCATACAAATGGAGGACGAGTTCATCTTGAAGTCAGAAGATAAAAATAGAAGTCGATGCATGTGAAGAATATATAAATATGTTATATAGGATTTATGAATTCAATGTGAAGCGAATTCCCTTCTCCCTTAAAGGAAAGGTGCTTCTATTTGTGCAGGATATTATTCTAAGTCTCTCTTGTTTATCTTTCTCTTGCTCTGTAATTGCATTGAGGGTGCTTGATGTAAAAGACATTCTTTGTTATCTATCAATATACTAAGGAATGTTTTGATGGGGTTTTCTCCCTCAAGTCATAGAGTATTTTTCCAGGGTAAATTCATGTGTCGAATGTGATTGCTTATGTGTATGATTTTTGTTTGATTTCAAGTACTATTGCATTTCCTAATTAAAGCTAAAAATTTAACATAGACACCACCTCTTATTAGAGTGTATAGCAATTCAAATCTATTGGTTACATGATTCTCGAACATGGTATCGGAGTTATTGGTTTGAGACCTAGCCTATTGTATACAAGTATTTTGGAGGCTATCGCTTATCTATGCTCCAATTGAGTCAAATCTCTTTGGTAGAATGACTTAGGGTTTCGACTTCAAGACTAAATAAGGGTTTAGAATTGTAGATCAAGAGCATGAGTTCCAAGCAAGAACCTATGCTTTTGAATGGCCACAATAATTTTTTGTGGGCACAAGATATGGAAACATTATTTATCTCCATCAACTTTGAGTTTATATCTTCTTTTAATTTTATTTTCAATAGAAGGGGATCATCTTCTTGTACAAATATTTATCTTTTATTGAGATACGTGAACCATAGCTCTAGTATTGATCCCTCCAATTTGGGGAGAAAGTGGAAATAAGGCCAATCCTAGTCTCCTCTTCTTCAAGAAAGTCCTCACAAATATTTAAGAAGTGGGTTTGCCACTCCATAATAACCCTTTCTCCTAGCAATACCTTTCCACTAAACCCATTCTTGTTTGTGGACATATATACTTATGGATTTCCTTAATTCTCAACAAATTTTTCCACATCTTTCCAACGCGGTTAAAGAGAGTTTGCTGGTAGAAAAGAACTAAACGTTGTCATTACCAATGGCAAGGACCCTTTCGAAACACACTTGATCCCTTTCCATATTCATGGATATCACTTGCCAACTTTTAATATTTCATAACCATGGGAGTGCTCTTTCTATCAAAATGTCACATCACAAGCACTAGAAGATTCCAATAAGATATCCTCTAAATTAAAACCTAAGTTTCCACCAAAACACTTTAGTTCCAAATTTCTCATTTTTTTGCATTTTTTCCAATGTAGGTGGCAATTTAGGTAGCAACTTAGCTCATCAAGTGAATTTTCATTTACATCCATGAAAAGTCTTAAAAGAAGCATTGTGACAAATATGACAAGAAATGTCTATTATTACAACTATTAGATTGTCTATCAAAACATATATCCAGAAGTCCATCAAAACATCTATCAAAATGTCCATTCAAACATCCATCAAAACATCTATCGAATTGTCGATAACAATGTCTATTAAATATTATATTTATTTTCTTAATTGAGTTGCAAATGAGACATTATTAATTCGATAAAAATGTCTATTAAATATTATATTTAATTTCTTAATTGGGTTGCAAATGAGACATTATTAATGTCAAAGGTGGTCTTAAGTTCTTCTACAGTAGTATCTAATTAAATTTTATTTTTGGGAGGTTTGTTTGGTCTTAATTAAGCCCAAGAAAAGAGTCCCATAAAAATAATTTGACTAAAATAATAAACGGGAGATGACAAGTCCATCATCTCCCATGAATTTATAATTAACTATAAATTTCTTTATTTAGTTATTTTACCATTATTTAAGATTAAATCATTTTGATTGACTTAAAAAAGCATAATTTGAATATATTTTGTCTTTATTCGTCATAATGGAATATCTATCCATCATAATGGAATGATATAATTAAGCAAATTAACTACAAAAATCATGGTGATTTTAAAAGTTATATTTGTCAATATAAATTCTATGAAAATTAAATTAGTAGAATAAATAAACACTTAAAGAAACAAATTTATAAAACAAAAAACAAGTATATAATTTTTTATTATTATTAAGAAATACTTCTTAAAAAACCATATTTACAAGCATATCCATGCAAAGATTTGAACACAAATCTCTATGTTAATACAAACCTGATCACCTCACTACTTACTAATAAACCACACATTCTTGTAAATATAAAAACAAATACATAAATACTTGTTTATAATATACTTAAAAAATAAATGAATTGAAAGTTAAAAAAATCCCTAAAAATTATGGCTTTATCCAAATTCCAAGCAATTTACCACTCAAACTACATTGGAAGCATTTTTTTATCTTTAATGAGTTTGAAAACTGGGAAACTACTATTATTTGCACTAATGACCTTCACTTTTTCATTCCCTGGTACGAATGGAACAACGTGCAATAACAAATTCGTGAATATTTTATCACTAAAAATTTGATTCCCACACCCTATTGAATTTGATCCTCCTTCAATAATTATTGTTCCTCGTTATAGTATAAAAGGGAAGAAAATTCGGTACAGTTTGGCTAAGAGTCTCTAATGGAATGCACAATGGAATCGTCATAATAAAAGTGTTTCCACCTGCACCCTACAAATTCACAAGACAATGGAACAAGGTTAAATTATATTTTAATTATAAACATATAATTTACTCAATTGTTAATATGTAAATGACCTTATATGAAATTGAATAATTGTAACTTATATGAAGGTTCTATGAAAGTTCTTTGAGGGTTTTACATCAACAAGTGTATGTGTAGATTGGAGATTAAACCTAGATTATTTGTTATACAAGAGTCTAAATGAGTTTTCTTTTTGTTTACTTGAATTTTCTTGACTTGTGGGAGTGGCCTATGGTCTAAGAAACCACGATCCAAGGGTATCTAAGCCGTCAAAATCACTTGGGGATCGCACCTGGCTTGGACCACACCAACCTCAACTTCACTGGGTTTTTCGGTATCACCTCCCAACTAAGCCACCCCTAAAAGGAATTGAACTCGGGTCGCCTTGCTCACGAGACCCACACCTTAACCGAGTGAGTTAGCGAGATTTGACAAGAGTCCAAATAAATTAATAAGTCTTATCATTTGTATTTCATACAGTCCAATTAAGCCAATGTATAATATAGTTCTTGTAACCACAATGAAATCAATGTACAATGTAATAAAATTTTATGTCTATGCACAAAAAAAGTACATATTTAATCCATAATAAAAAATCAAAATATTAATACATTGAATAATATATTGAATTATTTCCTATATCTTTATTGAATTTCTAAATCGACATGTTAATCACTTATTCAAAAACATGGCATATAGTATATAGATCTTATGTCCAATTTTAGAATTGGATACCTAATTAGTTAATATTCCCAAACTTTTTCATTAAAAATAAATAGGAACCTTATAAAATGCTTCCTTTACACATTCTATGCATACTATTAATATTTCTAGTGCTTTTATCACGTAGGCAAAAAGGTAATATAAGGGAACCATGGCATAAGTTCTTGTGGTGAAGGGGAAATTGGCCTATTTCTCATTTCTCATATTGTTTATAGATCTCTAAAAATAAGAATGGGTCACACATAAATCTAGGAAATGCAAGTGCTTTCCCGCAAAAATGTATAATTTGACATAAGTACAACTTCTTTCACTAAAAAACTCGTCCTTCCTTCTAAGAAAGTTTCTTGCTTCAGAAGTCAAGGGTTCATGCTCCCTTCCTAGTATCCTTTGTCTAACTACCCTCACAAATTAATCGAAAATTTCATAGAAATGGTAATGGGATTTGTGCCTCCAAAGTAGTGAGTACCATAAACAAATTAGTTTGGTTTTTTTTGCTAACACCAACTCAAATAGTTAAGTTTTTTAAAGTCTTATCAAGAACAAAAGAAAAAATCAAATATGAGACCCTCTAGAATCTTCTAGTCTTATGGAAGTCCAATAACTGGTGTGATATCTCAATGGAAACCATTTATGCCCACTCAAAAATTTATTTCTGATGTAGGGTATAGTAGATTATGTCAGCGACATAACAGTATATGTAATTCATGGAATCCTATCAAACCAAATCAGTGAAAATCCATGCCAATTTATTTTAAGGGTCAACCAAATCGAGGATATCTACCTAGTAGAGCTTTCCAAACTCTAGTTTAGGTTGTACCATCCCCTTGTTCAACTCTTATGTTTCAACATCTTAAACATATTGGTGGGCCCTCAAAGTTGCAACATGGTCTTAAGGTGGCAAGAGTAAGTGATATATGCACCTTACCTTCTTTGTCAAATCTCACCACCCTCTGTTTAGAATCAAACCTATTGGCATACCATCCTACAACTTCTTAAAAATTGCATACTTGTGTAAGCACCCCAACATTTACTAAACCTGAAGTCCAAACCAAATATTTTCTCCATTCCTCTAATAGTTATAAGTACCATTTATATGTCACTAACCAATAGAAATATTTGTTTCTCTAAGCTAGGGAATTGAAGGTATCATCAAAAAAATGGTTGGCTTTTTATTCTAGGAATCATTTCTCAACTCTGTTACTTGGAAAAACAAACACCGTCCTCCCCTCTAAAACAGGCTCTTACATTGCAAACTCATCACAACTGTAGTGCCACCTTCGAAAAAATTGTTGAAAAGGTGGTGGGATTAAGTGAACCGTTTATTGTCATTGAATTCAGTTCTACAAGTTTAATGACCTAGGACACACATCATCTTGAGAGAAATAAATATAACTTACAATCAATCATGGACCATGTGGGTGGAGGTAGAGGGAGCATGAAATGGAAAAGACAAGTCCCTACACTCCACATTTGAGTGATGTGGAGGCGTGTATTATGATGATACATGTAGAAGGAAATGAATAGGGAAGGGAAATTGAGTGCAAAGAGTAGCTTCCAAATTGGAGCGTGCGGAGGTTGGTTATGTGCTAGTGAAAAGGTAAGGATCCTTTGATCTCTCTCTACATTCTACATAAACGTAGATGCAAATATAGCATGTGAAGGTGGAGGGGGGATGGAGAAGGATATGGAAAACACCCCACTCCACATAGAAGACCAATGCAGTGTGGAAAGTGTGGTAACAAAATATAGAAGCTCCTTAAGTGAAAGAAGTTTTATGCTCTCTTTACTTAGCCAAAAATGCATTTTTCTCAATGAGACCAAAAGCTTCACATTTCCAAGTATGCTCTTCTATTACTAAGACACTCAAAGCAATTTATGGTGTCAACAAGAGGATTTGAATTGTTGTCTTGAGCAAATCAAAAACATTGATGGGATATATTATAAAGGGAAAGAAAAACACATCAACAACAGGGTTAACATTGAGCTTTCAACATACCAAATAAGGCATCACATTAGCAAAAGCTTTGAAGTCAACTATACAATTATGTAGATTTTGGTTAAAGATGGTGAAAATAAATTAGAAAGGTGGAGTCTTACTCTTAGACTACCTACTGAATGTAGCATTTAAAGACGTAGCCTTCTTGGTCGGGGGAGCATCCAATAGATATTTTAGAAGAAACTGCTTACCAATTCTCAACATCTCATGCAAGGTTACATTTTCTTTGCTCATATTCATACTTTCAATAGTGTTATCTCTAATCTCTTAGGAGGAAGAAGAAGGTGAAGGCTTGTTCCTCACTGAAACGAGGTTGGGAGGAGTATCGAGCACATATTGTTGTTTCCCTTACTACACAAATGTTATTGTTTGTGTCCTTTCCTGGATTGTACCTTATCAGTTCCATCATCCTCGACATCCTCCTCTTCATAACCTTTTGTGTTAGTGAAAGAGTTATCATCCCATAAAACCATAGTAGTTGTTAGGGAAGAGGTTGACTCTCTAGATTCATCATGTGTTATTTTTAGTTTATCCACCCTACTATGTAAACATTTCTAAAGTGTTAAGGAATTGGAGCTATGCAGTTCTTGGTGCAATAGGCAAAAATCTTCCATAGCAACTTCATCAAGGTCATTTTGGTTATTAACGAGTGAAGGATCTACTCTTGGGGTTGAAATATTATTATTGGTAATTCAGTTAATGTTTTATTACAAGGATCCTTCACCTCCCGTATGTAAATTGATGAAATCATTGGATAGTTTATGTGAAATCCTTTGCATTGTCATGATATTTAGACACTTCTGAGTTAGTCAAGATCAACTTGGTCTAATGTGTCTTTAAGTAAAGTGTGTTTCTTTAGTATGAATTAGTATACATTTGTACTTATATAATTCGATGGTCACAATATGTTCTACACATGAAGTTCTGAGTATTTCGCTTCCCTACTCTAACATTTAATAGTAAATTCATATATATCATAAAGTGAAAGCATGTACAATACCATTCTACTTTAATTTCAATATAAATAAAAATGTGTATTTTCATATAAATGTTTTTATTTATGAAAATGCAACACCTTACATAATTATCATGTTCTATAGTAAATTATTCAACATAGCTAACAATAGAAAATAATGTTATATTTATTCTTTTAAAAATAAATACAAGGCAAAGGCAATGTCTTATCTTCTTCACGGCTTGTTTGGGCCCCGGAAAAATCACTACGGGAGGTCCTTAATGCAATTCCTTGAGATAAGAATAATAACTACACTGAGTCTGGGTTACCATCTCTGAGGGACCACCCAAATATAGTCTTGACCAGGCTTCCCTCTTATCCTTGGTTGACCTTCTAATATTTCTTTTCCTCCACATCCCCAAGAAACTAACCTTCTTTCCATTAAATAAATAATGAAAGGTTTCAAAGTGAAAAGTAATACCCCTTTATGTTTTTACATCATAACTCTTCATTATTACATAACCACAAAATAACTAATTACTTCTAATTTTTTACATGTTTTTATTATTTTAATTATTACATGTCGAAATTGGTACATGACAAAAGTGATATGATGATTCATCTTCTCCTTGATCTTAACATCTATATTGATGTGTGGCTTAGCACTCAATTGGTCCATAATCTCTATTTAAAGAGCATGGAGAGTCATTTCTTACTTATCAATTGTGAGAAACTCATGTAAAAAAAATTCCTTTTGCATTAGTATATTGCCTCAATTGGTCTTGTTGACTAGGGTCATGGACCATTTCCCTCTCCAACTTTAACCTTGTAATAGATTGGTATTTCGATATATGATTTGTTTGTGTGAGTGGTTGCTTAAGGTGTTCAATTTATGTGGAAATTCTTTGTTTTAGTCAAACATGGTATCAGTGTGCTCATGAAGACCTGCTCCCATCGCTGATTGAGATCTTGAACCTGTCTAGTTACATGCATCAAAAGATTTCTAGATTCTACTATTTATGTGCATTTATGGGATAAGAGAAGTGTTCCATTGTGTCCAGAGCACTACTTTCAGTTGGAAACACTTTTGTTAGCTCGAAAAGGTATATGTTTTCCCGAGATACAGCCATTTTATCAAATCTGACGGGATATTGTTTATAGTTATGGTTTTTTTTTAATCTTTCTCATTCTTTTTTAATATTTCAGTTTGGTTTTCTATTTTATTCTCGCTTTGTTCTCTTTTCAATTTGTGTATGTTCTTTATTATGCGCTCTATGCAAACTAAGCAAATCAAAACCAGAATGGAAAGGATTTTCTTGACTATGTATGATATATGCCACGTTGCACCTTGGTTTATTTTTACGTTTTTTTTTCAAAAGGACATAGCTTTGACATTCGAAGTCCATTTTTAGTGTCTTATTTTTTTAAGCTACCTATTTTTCAAAAAGCTTTGCATCTAGACTATATGTTTCTATTTTCGAAGTCATCTTACCTATGTATTATAATATGGCTAATCCAAGTGATCTTCTACTTACAAGTACCAACTACTTCTCATGGAAAGTCTGTATGGAGGATGCACTGCGAAGTAATGGATTGTACCAAATTATCTTCGGAAAAGAAAGTCCAATGAGATAATAAATATGATGAAGCATGTGGATTAATTGGAATGTCCATCTCCAATGATTTACGATTTCAAGGAATTAACAAACTAGGTGTCGCTTGGGCAAAGTTTGAAGCCATATTTGGTAAACACAATGAGATTCGATCTCACCATCTTTTCAATCGGTTGATTGCTTTAAATCCTAGTCATTTCTCTTGCATTAAAGACCATCTATCTAAATATAAAATACTTAAACTCTTAGTTGAAGGATGTAAGATACCTAAGACAGATATCCAATGTATATATGTTATTCTTGCTCAGCTTGATAGTCCATATTCTATTTTGTATCTACTTTTCACTTCACCAGAGAAGCTTTAGAGGATGCTTACAAACCACCCACTCTTGAATAATTTTGTAATTATTTGATTCGAAAGAAAAATAAGTTATTGCATCTTGGAGTGATTAATCTTGCAGGTACATTTAACAAATAGAAGGATAAAACCAAGCATCCAAAGAAGCAATATCCTCACAACAATAAACAAAACAAAGGTCTCAAACCTTCTCAGCAAGTTTCTATTCCCAATGGTGATTAAGGCACTAAATCGAAAGGTAAGAAGATTGAGCGACATTTTTATTTGTGTGGACGAGATGGTAATGTGGGGTCTAAGTGTTTCAAGAAAATGGAAACCTTAAAAGCAACAATGAAGAAGCACAACATCAATCTTGATTCTTCTTATAATTCTTTATCTCATGGAAATGCACTTTTTGCTTCTAGTGTTTCCTCTAATGCAACATCTACTTCTTTTAATGAGTGGATCAATCATTTGGCACCTATTATCATATGGCTAAGGATAAAGTCAATTTTTCTGCTCTTAATGAATGTAACACCAAACAAAAATTTGTTGGTGATGATAGATCTCTTAGTGTTGTAAGGTATGGAACGGTTCAGTTAGAAGATGGTTATTTCAATCATATATTATGTGTTCCAAGTCTTTCCTGTAATATTTTATCAATCTATCAAATCACTCATTCAGGTGAAGGTAAAATTGTAAAGATTTATATTCATAAAGTTGTAATCAAGGATTTAAAAGATACTAAGCATGTCCTAGAAACTCGAATTCTTGATGATATTTCCAAGTTGTACATATTTGACAATTTTGGGCCATCATATTTTCCATGAGTTTTTATTATTCATAGCGACGACTTTAGCAAACTTTGGCATGAGAAATTTGGTCATCTAAACTATCACTCATTACAATAGCTATGCAATCAAAATATGGTGAGGGTCTTCCTCTCATTTCTTGCAAAGACAATGTCTATATCGGGTGTGTTCTTGGTAAATACAATTGGGACAGTGTTGACAAACGTGCCTCTCGGCACACCTTGGCCCCTTGTAGCTTGTTCACAATAATTTGTGTGGTCCGCTTCCTTCTACTTCTTTATTTGGTTTCAAATACTTCTTAACTTTCATTAATGACTTCTTCAAACACACTTGGATTTATTTCTTAAAACTTAAGAGTGAAGTTTTTAACATGTTTTTGGCCTACAATGCCCTTATAGTCAAACAATCTAGACATCAACTTCAAAATTTAAGAACAAATAATGGAAGAGAATAAATTAACAACAAATTTTACCACTTACTGCACTACACGGGGCATTCAAATGCAACATATTATTCTATACACACCACAACAAAACGATGTTGTTGATAGAAAAGAATCGCACATTAAAAAAATGCCAAATTGTATGATCCAATCTAAGGGATTAAGTCCTCATTTTTTGGCAGACGCCACTAATTATGTGGATTACATAGTTAATCACACTCTTGCAAAGGCTTTAAAAGATATAATATTAGAAGAAGAATGGAGTAAAATTAAACTAGATGTAAGCCACTTATGTGTATTTGGTAGTGAAGCATGGACTCACATTCCTAATGAAAAAAGGAAAGGATTACAACCTAAGAGTGAGAAGTGCATTTTTGTTGGATATTCTGAAGATGTAAAAGGTTATAGACTTATTCGACTGCATTCCAATGAAATTATGATTATGAGAGATGTTTAAGTTGATGAAAATATCTCATCCTATGAGCCTAATTCGATGTTTGTGCCATATTTTATTCCCAACTTTTTTCTACTATTGATCCTATTTCGATTTCTTCTTCAGATGATGATAGTGATGATGAAAATCCACCTCTATTTGCTCACCTTCCTTGAGTTGGTTTTATTGAACATAAACCTACGCCAACACCACCGCTTCCTAGATGGGTCTATCTAACATGAGAAGCAGTTGGTGATCTTGTCGGCGATACTTCAAATTAGAGTTGTACACATTCACAATTCCAGCAAGCCTCCTCTCTTTTGCTCAAGTTTCAGAGACTCGTGATCCAAATACATTTACAAAAGCTTTTAGCCATCCAGATTGGGACACAACAATGAATGAAGAAAATTGTTCCTTAATAATGAACAATACGTGGGATCTTGTTCCTCTTTCGAAAGGAAGAAAACTTGTCAAATGTAAATGGATGTATAGAACTAAGTATGCATCAAATGGAATTTTTGATGGACATAAGGCTCAATCAGTTGCCAAATAATTTTCTCAAGTTGAAGGGATTAACTATAATGAAACCTTTTCCCCCATAGGCTAAATGAATTTCATCTATCATTTCTAGCCCTTGTCGCCTTACATAAATAGGAGGTCCATCAAATGGATGTCAAATCCATCTTCTTGCATGGGGATTTGCAAGAATAAATTTGCATGGAACAACCTCATGGCTATGTTTAGAAATATTCCAACCTTGTTTGATGCCTTAAGAAATATATCTATTTAAGCAAGCTCATCTGGCTTGGTATGCTATGCTAAAACTATAGCTTTCTTCTTGACACCAGTTTTTCTAGTTGTCATTATGACCCCAATGTCTATACCAACAAATTAGGAAACCATCTCATAATACGTGTTCTTTATGTTGATGACCTTATTCTCACTGGTAGTGACCCTAAACTTTTGACCCATGTGAAATCCAACCTTCAAAAGAAATTGGAAATGACCAAATTATGACATTTACATTATTCTCTTGTCCTCCAAGTCTTGCAAACCAAAGAAGGAATTTTTCTTTCTCATTCTAAGTATGTTTGTGACTTTCTTCATCGTTTTCACAATAAAGATTCTAAACCAACCCCATCTCCCTTCCAATCCGAAGTCAAACTTGTTGTCACCTACACTACACCAGAAGTAGATACCACCTTGTACCATTAGTTAGTTGTGAGCCTTTTGTACTTGAGTCGTACCCATCCTAATATTGCCTTTTATGTTGGTCTTGTTGCTCAGTATATGAAAATGCCCCATGAAAGCCATTAAAAAGCAACAAAAAGGATGATTTGATATATCTAGGGTACAGTTCAATTTGGGATTCATTACAGTTCAAGGGGCACTCATTTGTTGGTTGGTTTCACTGGACTGGTGACCCTAATGATTGGAAGTCTACTGCATGTTATGTTTTCATTCTTGGTTCCAAACCTATCACTTGGGCTTGTAAGAAACAGGAAGCTCTTGCTCTTTCTTCAGCAAAAGTTGAGTACTGAGTTGTAATTAATGCAAATCAATAAGCCTTGCCGCTTTGACAAATCCTTTTACGGTTTGGATTCCAACAATGGCATCTGACTACCCATTGGTGTGATAATCAATGCCATCAAGCTCGCCAAGGATCCAATTCCACATCAGCACAGCAAACACATTAAGATACACATGCACTTGATCAAAAAGTTTATTCATGATCATGTTCTCTAAGTGTGTTTTTGTGCTACAGATGATCAAATTGTCGACATCTTCACAAAGTCTTTTACAGATGCAAAGTTTTCCAAACTTCAATCAAATTTAGGAGTTCAAGAAGTTGTCATTAAGGGGGGGTAATCTTTAATGCCTCCTTCCTTCTTCTACTATGTCACCTTTGTAAATCCTTCAACCCTATCCCAAGTTGTTTTTAAGGGAGAAAGTTGGGATATTTAGACACTTAGGAGTTAGTTAAGATCAACTTGATCTAATGTGTTTCCTTAGTATATGCATTTGTACTTATATAATTGAACTATCGCAATATGTTCTAGACATAAAGTGATTCAATGTATCTTCTCCTTGGTCTTAATGGCTATATTGATATGTGGATTAACTCCCAATTGGTACATGATATTTATTTAATGAGCATGGAGGGTCATGTTGATCGATTGTGAAAAAAATCATATGTAAAAAAAAAATTGCATTAATATATTGCCTCAAGTGGCCACGTTGACTACGGCCATGGACTATTCTCTCTCTGGGGTTTTAACCACGTAATGCATTGGTATGTTGAAATGTGATTTGTTTGTGTAAGTGGTTGCTTAAGGTGTTCGACTTGTGTGGAAATACCTTGTTTTAGTCGAACATGCATTCCCTCAATTACTAGAGGGGTGGTTGTTGTACTTGTGGTATTAGCAACTTGTTTCTAGGGTGAGGCTAATAACCTCCCCACATTAGCAATAGGGGGACAATTCATCACAGAAAAACATCCAACATTGGAGTAGCCTATAAAGAAGAAAATTATTTTTCAATATTAACTGCCTTATTATAGACATTTGCCATAGTCTAAATTTTGACTCTTTCAATGGGTAGGGCCATTATGGAACCCAGGGCACTAAGTTAGAATTCAAAGGTTAATCTAATTAGAGGCCTATCATTTTCCATAATCTAGAGGTATAAGGTCTATGATTTCATGTTGAGTCATTGAATTTTTCATTGGGTTGAAGTTTAGTCATTTGTAAAGCCAATGCATTGGGGTTTTCATCATCCCCAAAATTTTCAATGAAAGCAGTTTCAAATTCCTTCTAGCTATAAATTATATGAATAGGTAGCTTGTAGAACCAAACAAGGTATTTTTTTGGTGGTGAATTTTCACCAATTGGCTATTTTTTCGCATTTTTGTTTCAAAAAAATATTTGGCAATTGGCAATTTTCTCTTTAAAAACTCGCTTATGTTTTACATAAAATATGATTAGATTAATAATATTCACCAAAATTACAAGTTTTAATATAAAGTTATATGTTTTTTATTGCATGTGTGTGTGTGTGTGTGTGTTTGTAAACCGAAATGGTGGTATGCAATAGTATACTTGGTATATTGAATCTTTAAAAAATACCATGGAACCGAATATAGACTCCACCCTGAAAAGTGAATAGTAATAACCTACAAAAAAACATATTCATTTTGCACATTGAGGATGCAAATGGCTTGCATAAAATCCTTTACATGGTCTTCAACCAAAGATTTTTTTCATCATAATTATACCTGGGAATGTATTTTCTTTAGTTTTTTGGAAGGTCATGCTAAGAATTGGGTATTTGTAAAGCATCATCTACTAGTGAAGTGGGTTGATTATCTGCTATGTTCAATATGTTAGGTTGTGGGGCGCTTTTAGAGGATATCATGGGAAGTTTAGATAAAGGGAGTCTCAAAGAGGTCAACACAACGAGTTTGAATTTTATGTGCATATCGGTATGCATCTCAGTTGTTTATGTTCTTGTAACCTCTCATTATTGGGAAAGATAGCGAGTAATCCGGTGTAATTCCTTGTGAATCTCTGTAAATGGTTCACCTCTTAGTATTCGTGAGGTAAATCTAATTGATTCTCTAAATCATTGTTTTGTGTGTTGCTTTTAGTCATGAAGGGCCCTCCTAACACCAATATGTTGACAAGAGGAAATGCCCCTCATCAACATCAAGGGACCTCACCAAGTTGGAATTCCCAAAATAGAGTTCAATACCTTTGATGGTGGATCCTCTAGCTCCCGGTGTTGGCTACCATATTCATTTTGGGGGTTTCTATTTTTTTGTGTTTTTCATTAATTTTAGGGTACGCAAATGCAAAAATGAGATTTAAGAGTTATATAAAATAATGTTAAACGTAGATCAATAAAATGTTGTAAAATGCAAAGAACCAAAATTCCTTCTAATCCTTCAATAGATTCGAATAGAATGCATATATCCAAACACAAACACAATACACTTTGAACCATTCACACATTTGATCTCTAATTAAGGCAATGAACATAAAACTTATGAAATCCCTCAAAATTTTATATGCTCACAAATCAGCCATAACAACAAAGGAATGAAGACAGCTTTCATTGTAATCTATCAAGCTGGTATAATGCTTCCCAAAATGGAAACTTAACATTCAAATTCTTTGATCCCATTTCCAAGTTCCTTTCTTGCCAAAATGATCATTTACATAATGTCTTAGATGTATTTGTATGGAATAAGGATGGGGGATTACAAACAATGTCTCTAGACCATCCCTTGGCTTTTCACATACTCTCGAATTCTTGTATAAGTTGATTGCTAAGTAAAAGGCTTTGTGGAAAAAAAAATATCATTGATTGGTTTAACCATATTGATTACTAAAAATGTGACCCATCCTTTAATTGTAATCAGATTAAAGTACTTTTGTGGTCATGAGGTCTTCTATGCACTCCTTGATAGCTTTCTTAATGATGTCAAATACCTCCAACCACTTATGTTTGTCACTCTTTGGTGACTTCTCTATAGCGTTGATGAGTGTAACTATGGGTATGAACTCATTACCATTCCAAAAAGGCGGTATTCTATGTAGGTTTGCTACCTCATTTGCATTTGTGAGATGATCTTCATTTTCTCGATGTATCATTTTAGTATCTTCCTTAGCTCCCTTGAGGGTACCCTAGGAATTATGTATGTCAACGACAAGTTGGTTAACTTCACTAGGCTGCAATCAACATAGGTTCCCAAAGATAGGCTTGAACTGACCCTTTCACTTGACTATGTCATTAAGGCTCTGTGACTTCATCGCCATGTCATGGATCAACCATTCTAGTTGCTCAAGGAATTACAACAATGTTAGCAGCAAATTCTCATGAGGCATGCAGATGTTGGTAAAACTCAATAATCAATGGGACTTTTTCTTATCTAACCTCACAAGAGTATGCAACATATTCGTTGAGTGATGCTTGGTTGCTTTATAATATCTCACTTGATTATGAAGATTTGCAATCATTTCAACCTTCTTGTTTATTTCACTTGCCATATGGAAAATCTCGTATCCAATAGCATGCGTTGTTGCAATCCCGATGGTGGCCATTCTTGTTGGGGACATGTTTTGTACATCTTCTATTACTAATTCAATGGTTTTGATAACAATTTGATCAAATTCCACCTTTCTCTACTTGTGAGTTTATTTCTTAAGCACTTTCTTTTTCTGGTTAAAATTAAATATCTCAATAATGGCAAAGGGTCTCTATTAATCGAAGGAGGTAACTATTTTGAACCATGCAATCATTCTTGAATTGCTTGCTCCGCCACCATTCAGTCCCATGCCTACACCCATACTCTCCTTGGTTTTTTTCCAATGCTAGAGGTAGTGGTTGTCTGTCGTTGTTCATTTGTTCTTGTTAGGATCCTTAGTAGCTATATCATTGAGATATATGAGTATATCTTCTTATCATCAACGTTGGTTCCCCATATATGAGTATATCTTCTAATCATCAACATTGGCTACTTTTAGGAGCCATTGTATCACATATGAGTAGGGAAGAGTTCTTCTTACACTATTGTGCTATGTAAATGCAACATACGAACCATGTAATTCATTATGTCACTATCATATTGCGACCCACTACTAGAATCATTGGGAAATGTTGCATGAGGCTTCATTGACTAGTACATCTCAAATAGGATCCCATAGGTCCTTTTTGATGGATTTCCAATTATATGTGTTATTTTGTTGAAACTAATATTGACCTCGAGGGCTAGGGAGTTTCACTTGTCCTCTTCCTTGACTTTCTTTCCTTTTTAAGAGTCATGGCAATGTCCGTATATTTATAATATCATTGCAAAACAGCATGTTATCTTGTTATGGAAATGACATGTTCAATTACAAACAATCACTTCGCATTATGATGTGCAATCATATAGGACTGCAAATATACCAATGCTTTTAAAACTTTCATCTAGCCAATCGCTCAAAACTAGAGCGAATGGAAGTGAATTTGTCTTGTTTATCAGAGGAACAATTAATATCCATACTCAATGTACATGATATAAGTTGTCCTAAGTGGGTTTGAATTATTAATTTACACATAGAGAGAGGTCAGGATCAAAGACTAATGGGTGTTCAACATCTACTCATTCCTATGTACACCTAGAGTGGACGCGTTCACAGGTCTAAATAGAAGCAAAACGATAGTGAACAAGCAAATCAAGGTGCAAACATGACTAAGAGATAAACAAGCATGGCATGAGTCAAGGTCTTTGGCTCTTCAACAAGTGTCATGCGAGTCAATGCCTCCACTTGCGACTCTTTCAATGATTTGCTTATTGTAAGGCTGCAAATCGAAGCATTAGCTTCACTCATGCTTTCAACAAGCATGAGAATAATGACAAAGTGGGATAGGGTTATTGTGAACATGTTGACCTCAAGTGAACACATCCAAACAAACGTGGTACATGGATTCACTTTTGTTTTCCATGGGTGTGAAGGATGATTAAGTATAAGCTAATTCAATTTGAAAGGAGTGATTGGTCAATTCACCTCTAAATAGTCGGACCAATTGTTACATGCTTCTTAGTTATGTGATGATATAAGATCGTGTTCATTCGCTCACTCAAAATACGATAAAGGATAGACTAATGAATAAGAGACAAAAGGGAAATATTACCTCAAGAGCTAAGTCTAGTCCCACCTTAAATCACTGAGGGTGACTCGGGATACCATTAAGTGAAGGGAAAGGTCATCGAGGCCTTGATTGTCATAGACATAATCATTGAATTCCCCTTTATCCTTAGAGCCTAAGATGTTCAATAAAGAAATAGCTTAATTGATGAACCTGTTATCACATCCATAGTATCAGGGCTACCATGATTGTAGAGCAGTTCATTGTATATCTTTGAGCTAGGCCTTTACATAGTTTTGATGAGATCAGCCTATGATGAGCAGTACTTCTGATGATCACTCACGTATTAGAGCAGCCCCAGATCAGACATGCAGTGAACCTTATGCCAAGACTGAGCCTCATGACATCAGATTTGATGACCGAGGTGACCTTTTATTCCATACAGAGCAATGCAGTGCCCAGAGTTTCAGTAGTAGTGTTTCCAGTGGTTAGTGATGATGTTAGTGATGATCCAGATGGTAGGTACAAGTATATGGCCCAGCAGGTATATAGTGTGCATTGATTATGATTGTCTTGCTCTTTTGGTCATCTTACTAGCTTGACTTAGTATCTAGTGGTCATGATCTGGAGGTATACATATATGTATGATATGGATATGGTTGTATATGATTATATAAATGATCTTATTACTTAGAACTGGAAGCTCTTGTTTATACTCGTTGGTTTTACCCTCTTAGGAGTGTGGACGTGATCATTCCCACCTTTCATGGCTTGCTAGCTTAGGCATCACCTTCAATTTCCCCATCCATCCGTTCTCTCTCCCATCTTTGGTTTTCACCTTGACTTACACCTCATCCTGTGATATGGAGGACCTCCCCACTTTTGCCTCTATGTTGGATAGCATCCCTGTTAGTTTGTGTCTCGGCTCTGAGTTGGCAACAAAACTTACCGAAGCCTTGATCCTTCTGGGCCAGGAGAACCATTGGTGTTGGTTCCTGAGCTTAGGTGAGTTAGATTTGATACTTCGATCACTCTAGTCGGTTTCCCCGATGTTTGGTCTTGATTGTGGTAAATCCCCCTAGTTGCTTGAGTTGTGTTAGCTAAACCTAAAGCAAATAGTACTAACATCATTACATGCATATGGAAACTATTATCTTATCTTTTGTGCAAGCCCGTGGAAACAAATTAAAACTGTGCTTCTCAGCACAATGAAAGAGGGCTATGGAAATTGAAATGTTAAAGCACCCTGGATGCAAGCTGCGATTAGTTGTGCTTCTAAGCACATGCAAAATCCAAAGGGTCCTAAAGGCCTAAAAAAGCAGTGGTTAAATGTATTCTAAATCCAAAGACTGTTGGCCAAAAATTAAATGTAATGATTAATACCTCACGGAGCCTATGGGGTGGGATGTGAGATGGAGTAAGGGACAACTAATTCTAAGTGTCCCCTAGAATCTCAAATTACAGTTAGTTATGCACCTAGTTACAGCGGTTCTAGCAAAGATCCTCACGGAGCTGGATTCAACTTGGATGTGAGTTGTAGACATTTGCCAAGGTTGAATAAGCACCTCTCTAAACAACCTGTTCCATTTGTAAGACACTACCATTCCCTGTGTGTTTATTATCCGACATATGCTTAAGTGTGTATCCCTTTCCCTTATCCAAAGTATCACAGTGTTGAGTCAATCAAGTCATCCCCTTATCCTAGCCTTGCATTCTTCACCCTCACCCTTTGCTAGCAAAATGTTCACGTCTACAGAATGAGTACATTCTTGAGGTTCTATTTTGAGTAAATGATTATTTAAGCTTATATTTGATATAATTATTGATTAACCGCCAATGAAATGATGCTTACTACTTCAAGTCTTGCTATTAGAATGATTAAAAGAGCATGCTTTAACCATTTGCACTTGCAGCACCAGGCATTTCTAGCATGGGTCATATTTTGATCAATCTTGACCTGGTCAAACCTAGTTTGACCAGGTCTACCATGGGGATCTGAGATGAGTTGGACCAGTGATGTTTGAGGATGATGATTTATGGTCTTTTGATACACATTTGATGATTCCATACAGTGGACACAGGTTTCATGTGATGGTTGATATATTTTTTTATGGTTATTATTTTCAGACCATTATTCTTATATTGTTCGCGTATGGTTGAGACTACAGATGATCATACAAGTTGCCACAATGTGTATGAGTACTCATCTCTAGTACATTTGGACCTTTTGAGCCCATTGGGACACTTAGATATTAGTTACAGGCACTCCCAGTGAGGATATAGTCAGATTTCCACTTTTCTCCAGTTTTTCCATGTAGAAATGGCATGTACAGCAGTTGCAATGATCTAGCACATTTTCCTAGGGAACTATTGAGGAAATGGGGGGTCCAGCAACTTGTTATTACCATATTACCCCATCTCCAGACATTATGGTGCAGTTATATTTGTGTCTGGGACACTAGGCAAGGAGCTACAGGCATTTTGATGATTTTCCGATGGTTTTCTAAGTATTAAAAATGGGATAAAAAGGTCACTAAGGAAATCGATTTGGGAAATTGAGGCAAGGAATTGGCATGATGTTTGTTCAGAGGTAATTTGGGATGCATCCCACACCTTCCAGCTCAGCTTTCAGCATTCAGTGGGGTCCACACACTCTCTAGGTTGTTATTTGATGTATTATTATGTCATTGAGGGGGGCACGATTTGGTCACTTTGTGATGTTGATGAGTCATATATTTTATCATTGTGCCATGGGATGATGCTAGTGAAGGAAAATAATACCTCCTAGCCCCACCATGTGCTCCTTACACTTGTCCTAGTCATATTTTATGTGGTGCAACCCCCCTTGGGGCCACTTTAGTGAGTGCGCACCCCCCTTAGTGAGTTGATCTACGTGTTATTGCTCCGCCTCATCATAGTCGTTGATTGTATTATGTTTATCTTTTGATCTCAACCACTTGTTCATAAAGTGGTTAGGGTTTTCGTCTCTCTCATTCCTATTTAAGGAAGAGACCCCTTCATTGTAAAGGCACCTTTGGGCTCTTGAACTCTTGGAATAAAAATACTATTTTGCAGATCTACTTCTTCTAGCTTTGATGAATGCTCTTGCAAGTGAATATGCAACCTTTTCTCTGTGTTATCATTGTGGATCTAAATTGTTCCAAACGTTTTTCTGCAGGGAGGTCATGTGGTAGAAGAGGAGGGTGAATTGAAAAGGGCGCTATTGTGGGGAAACCCCTTCTCTCTCTCTCGGATCAACCTTTGTCTCAGGGAGTATCTTTATTGTATCTTCGTGACATTTTGATGCTACGTGTTTCATCTTTTCTTCCTTATAGTTTCTTTCATGCTTGATCGATTCTCATTATAGATCATTTCTGGCAGGGAAGGGCGCACTGGTCACTCTGGAACGATAGCGATTCTACTTAGGGAAGTTGTATCGCACTCTCGATTGCCTCACTTTGAGAAGATTATCATTTTGCAAGGCGGCATCAAGCTTTTGAGGTAAGATCTATAAGGTACGTATTGGTTTCCATGCATTTTACCCATTGGTCACTTCAAACCCTCATTGTTAAAACCCTAGTTTTATAGATCTCATAGATCTGGCGATAATTTGGGAGTAATAATTAAAACCCACTTTAAAATAAATTAAAGAACCATGGAGACCAAATTTGGTGGGAATCTGACTCCATTTACCCCTCGATCTAAGGCACTGGATCTCTCCAAGGGAGGTCGCACTTGTGGGTTAGTGGTCATTTTCCAGATCTATCATCTAGGTGCTGCTACTTTGTCTTCAAAACTTCAGATCTATAGTTTAGCCACCCTCCTAGTGCCATTCCAACTTAAATTTCACTTAGTGGGCCCCATTTCACTCACTTTCCTTAATTCAAGGGTGGGCCCCACTTAGGTCTTTTTGATTGGCATTGGATCTATCTAGATCTATTTCTCTAAACTCATAAGTGGCATATTTAATGTATGGTTGAGAATTTATCCCTTCTATAAGCCTCCTCAACCAAGCCCTAATTCCATTGTCCACTTATATTCCCTAGATCTAGATCCACTTACTCTTGATTTCTCTCTCCTTTCAACTTCACATTTTCCTATAAGGTCTAGAGTAGGTTCGCAAGCCTCCATTGGTTAGCTAGGTTCTCTCCCTTAATCTTGCAATTGCTTGATCTAAAGTGAAGAGTGCCTCGATTAGTGTGACAACCAGTTTTATCCTTGGGAATCGTGACTCTCTTGGGTCACCTCTTTAGTTGTCCAACACCTCTACCATCCTAGATAGTATCATCTTTTGGGACAACTACAAGTTGTGTGATAACATTTTTGGCGTCATTGACGGGGAGGTAGAGGCTTACCTCAGGTGTCTGCAAGTGTCCATAAGATCATTCCATATATTATCGCATATGGTTTTATATTTGGATGGTTACCATTTACATCTTTAAATCATGCGTAGCCATCTCGTTTCACTCATCTCTCACCGCTATTATACGACATATCTTTCGGTAAACAAGATCGATAGTTTACCTGGCGACTCCACTGGTGATCGATCCTATCATATCTAGAACCCATGGAGTGCATCAATTTGTATTTAAGCTCTCGAATTTTCTAGCAATTTCCATCCATGGTTATTTCTGAACGACCAAGGACATTTGGTCGATTGAAATTTTTTGACTTCTCAAAAATTGTTGGGTATCCTCATCAGATCCCTCGTCAAGCCCATGAAAGTTTGCTTAAATTCGATGGAAGTTATGAGGTATATGCTAATAGGCACCTTGACCTATTTAGGGAAGTTATTAACGAATTATCTATAACCCATGAGGATGTATGTATGAAATTGTTGGCCTCATCTTTCCAAGGAACAACTGAGCTCTTGTTCTTGAGTTTGACGACCAATCTCATTTCCAAATATGACATGTTTGAAAATAAATTCTTAGAAGAATGGGGAAATGACTATGATGATATATATTCTTCAAATCAGATCCAAGATCAAAACCTTCCCTTTCCGATCCTATTGTTGAAACGATTAATAATATGAATCAAAGAACGATTGAATTGTCAACATTCGAAGATGACCCCTACTGCCCAATTTCTTTTGAGGATGAGTCTTCAATTTTGAGTCTATCGAAAATCTTTTTAAAGAACAAATCCCTAATTATTGCATGAATGACGAAACTTCAAATCAATTTTTAAGCAGCCCTAGTCTTGATCTTGAAGAAATTTCTAAGATTGAGCTTTTAATCAGTGAATCTATTGAGGATCCTCTTGAAGAGAAACTGCTTAATCATTATGTCATTAGCGATCGTTCAATTTCATATCATCTTATTGAAGAAGAAGAAAATGGGGACATAAACCAAGGCCCTTTTGAGATGATTACACGTGATCATTGTGCAAATAATCAGGATGTTATAAATAAACTTGTTAATTTTCTCCTTGATCAATTCAGTGAAAATGATCATTTATCCTCATATGAATTTAATGATAAATCAATGGAAGAACAATCTCAGGGTGAGGATGAGTTAGTAAATCAAATTATATGCTCGAATCATTGTTCAACTTCTTATGGTGAATCCTTAAGTGTTCCTTTATCATGCTCATTTGATTCCATCCTTCATCAGGATAAATTGGTTCAATATTTGGGGTTGGATAATCGCAGTAAGTTTTGTCCTCGTATAATAACTTTTGGCTTTATTTAAAACTTGGAAATTATTCCTGGAATCAAGAGTGTTATTAACTTGAATGCCTCTCCCTCTTTTAAAATTTCAAGGTCAATTATCATCGATCATGTGGGAGGCAACATATGTTTTCAATCCACCCTCCCATCCCGGCTTTTTGAATCCTTTTGCTTGGGTTTGTGTTTGAATAAATTTTATGGGTTTCTAAGTCATGAGTCTAAGGGTTGCCAAGTGGTCGACTGTGGAACATTTTATTCTGTTGTCCAGTCATTTAGTTTATCCCATTCATTCCTTAATTGAGAAACTTTACGAAGATCAATTTCATTTTTTCTCGGTTATAAAGCAACAATTGGGGTTAATCTTGTTTGTCAGGTTGATAATTTATGAATTGTTCCCAATTTGATTTGTTGATGGTCATAATTCAAACAAAATTGAATATGCGAGAGAAGTGAGTGAAGAAAGTAGTTAGAGTCAAGGGAAGTTAAATCATTCATCACATATTTTCCCTCCATCCATCTCGAGGATTAACTTGCATAAATTTTATGATCCTATCAATTCTTTGATGGAGGAAGTTTGCCTCAGTCAGTCTTCTCCTTGGCACGATTTCATTTTGCACCATTTAAATCCCTTTTTGAGTTTTGAGCAAGTCAGGAAGATCTTGACATTGAATTCAATAATTTTTAATCCAATCTTGACTTGATAAAGATCATGGAAGAATTATTAATCTATTTGATGAATGGTTGCACTAGATATATGATTTTACTTAGCACTTGCCGTACTGGTTAGTTTAGGGTAGGTAGGACCAAATAAGCTCACTTGAGCAGTAAGATTTGAGTGTCTTTTCTTTTTTTCTGAGTGCTCAGTGTCTTTTTTTTCTGAGTGCTGAGTGTCTTTTTTTTTCCGAGTGTTGAGTGTCCTCTGAGTTTCTCTGAGTTATTTGAGTTTGGTTATCTTGCTACTTCCTAAGCCTTCCTGCATAAAGTAAAATATAAAAAAATAAAACATGTTAGTTGTTAGATTAGTAGTTTCTTTTCATACATTTAAATTTTTCTTATAGATTAGAATTTGATTTTAGCATTTTATTTTTTATGCCATACATGTTGTTTGGTATTGTCTACTTTCATGTGTGTAAGAATAGGTACATTTTTTAAGATGAAGCGGATCAATCAGGTGTTGGATTGAAGAATGATGCAGTTAGTATTGGGGACCAGAGATTTCTGAGGTTCTCAAGCACTCTCTCCCTTAGATCACTTGTCCCAGTTGGAGCCAGATGTTATCACATCGATAGTAGTCGAGCTACCATAATTGCAGAGCAGTTCATAGTATATTTATTAGCAAGGCCTTTACATAGTTTTGATGAGATCAGCCTATGATGAGCAATACTTCTGATGATCACTCGCATATTAGAGCAACCCCAAATTAGACATACAATGAACCTTATGCCAAGACTGAGCCTCATGACCTCATATTTGATGACTGAGGTGACCTTTTATTCCATACAGAGCAATGCAGTGCCTAGAGTTTCAGCAGCAGTGTTTCCAGTGGTTAGTGATGATCCAGATGGCAGGTATAGGTATATGGCCCAATAGGTATATAGTGTGCATTGGTTATGATTGTCTTGCTCTTTTGGTCATCTTAGTAGCTTGAGTTAGTATCTAGTGGTCATGATCTAGCGCTATACATATATGTATGATATGGATATGATTGTATATGATTATCTAAATGGTCTTATTACTTAGAACTAGAAGCTCTTGTTTATAATCGTTGGTCTTACCCTCTTAGGAGTGTGGATGTGATCATTCCCACCTTTCATGGCTTGCTATCTTAGGAATCACCTTCACTTTCCCCATCCATTCGTTCTCTCTCCCATCTTTGGTTTTCACCCTGACTTATACTTCGGCCTATTATATGGAGGACCTCCCCACATTTGCATCTATGTTGGATAGCATCCCTGTTAGTTTGTGTCTCGGCTCTGAGTTAACAACAAAACTTACCGAAGCCTTGATCCTTCTAGGCCAGGAGAACTAGCTGGTGTTGGTTCTTGAGCTTAGGTGAGTTGGATTTTATACCTCGATCACTCTAGTCGATTGCCCCGATGTTTGGTCCTGATTGTGGATAATCCCCCTAGTTGCTTGAGTTGTGTTAGCTAAACCTGAAGCAAATAGTACTAACATCATTACATGCATATGGAAACTATTATCTTATCTTTTGTGCAAGCCCATGGAAACAAATTAAAACTGTGCTTCTCAACGCAATGAAAGAGGGCTATGGAAATTGAAATGTTGAAGCATCTTGGATGCAAGCTGCGATTAGTTGTGCTTCTAAGCACATGCAAAATCCAAAGTGTCCTAAAGGCCTAAAAAAGAAGTGGTTAAATGTATGTTCAATCCAAAGACTATTGGCGAGAAATCAAATGTAATGATTAATACCTCACGGATCCTACGGGTTGGGATGTGAGATGGAGTAAAGGACAACGAATTCTAAGTGTCCCCTAAAACCTCAAGTTACGGTTAGTTGTGCACCTAGTTACAACGGTTCTATCAAAGATCTTCACGGAGCTAGATTCAGCTTGGATGCGAGTTGTAGACATTTGCCAAGGTTGAATAAGCACCTCTTTAAATAACCTATTCCATTTGTGAGACACTGCCATTCTCTGTGTATTTATTATCCGACATATACATAAGTGTGTATTCCCTTTCCCTTATCCAAAGTTTCATAGTGTTGAGTCAATCAAGTCATCCCCTTATTCTAGCCTTGCATTCTTCACCCTCGCCCTTTGCTAGCAAAATGTTCGCGTCTACAGAATGAGTACATTCTTGAGGTTCTATCTTGAGTAAATGATTATTTAAACTTATATTTGATATAATTATTGATTAACCGCCAGTGAAATGATGCTTACTACTTCAATTCTTGCTATTAGAATGATTAAAAGAGCATGCTTTAACCATTTGCACTTGCAGCACCAGGCATTTCTAGCCTGGGTCATATTTTGATCAGTCTTGACCTGGTCAAACCTAGTTTGACCAAGTCTACCATGGGGATCTGAGATCAGTTGGACCAGTGATGTTTGAGGATGATGATTTATGGTCTTTTGATACACATTTGATGGTTCCATGCAGTGGACACAGGTTTCATGTAATGGTTGATATATTTTTTTATGGTTATTTATTTTCAGACCATTATTTGTATATTGTCCAGGTATGGTTGAGACTACAGATGATCATACAGGTTACCACAAGGTGTATGAGTATTCATGTCTAGTACAATTGGACCTTCTTAGTCCATTGGGACACTTAGATATTAGTTACAGGCACTCCCAGTGATGATATAGTCATATTTCCACTTTTCTCCAATTTTTCCATGTAGAAATGGCTTGTCCAGCAGTTGCATTGATCTAGCACATTTTCCTAGGGCGCTACTGAGGAGATGGGGGGTCCAGCCACTTGTTATTACCATATTACCCCATCTCCAGACATTTTGGTGCAATCATATTTTTGTCCGGGACACCAGGCAGGGAGATACAGGCATTTTGATGATTTTTCGGTAGTTTTCTAAGAATTAAAAATGGGATAAAAAGGTCACTAAGGAAATCAATTTGGGCAATTGAGGCAAGAAATTGGCATGATGTTTGTTCAGAGGTCATTTGTGATGCATCCCACACCTTCCAGCTCAGCTTTCAGCATTCAATGGAGTCCACACACTCTCCGAGTTGTTATTTGATGTATTATTTTGTCATTGAGGGGGGCCACGATTTGGTCACTTGGTCACTTTGTGATGTTGATGAGTCATATCTTTTATCATTGTGCCATAGGGTGACGCTAATGAAGGACATTAATACCTCATAGACCCACCATGTGCTCCTTACACTTGTCCTAGTCATGTTTTATGTAGTGTGACCCCTCTTGGGGCCACTTTAGTGAGTGCGCACCCCCCTTAGTGAGTTGATCTATGTGTTATTGCTCTGGCTCATCATAGCCATTGATTGTATTATGTTTATCTTTTGATCTCAACCACTCGTTCATAAAGTGGTTAGGCTTTTGGTCTCTCTCATTCCTATTTAAGGAAGAGACCCCCTCATTGTAAAGGCACCTTTGGGCTCTTGAACTCTTGGAATAAAAAACTATTTTGCAGATCTACTTCTTCTAGCTTTGATGAATGCTCTTGCAAGTGAATATACAATCTTTTCTATGGATTATCATTGTGGATCTAACTTGTTCCAAAGGATTTTCTACAGGGAGGTCGTGTGGTAGAAGAGGAGGGTGAATTGAAGAGGGCGCTATTGTGGGGAAACCCCATATCTCTCTCTCGGATCAACCTTTGTCTCAGGGAGTATCTTTATTGTATCTTCGTGACATTTTAATACTATTTGTTTCATCTTTTCTTCCTTATAGTTTCTTTGATGCTTGATCGATTCTCATAATATATCATTTCTAGCAAGGGAGGGCGCACTGGTCACTCTGGAAGGATAGCGATTCTACTTGGGGAAGCTAGATCTCACTCTTGATTGCCTCACTTTGAGAAGATTATCATTTTGCAAGGCGGCCGCAAGCTTTTGAGGTAAGATCTATAAGGTATGTATTGGTTTCCATGCATTTTACCCATTGGTCACTTCAAACCCTCATTGTTAAAACCCTAGTTTTATAGATCTCATAGATCTGGCGATAATTTGGGCGTAATAATTAAAACCCACTTTAAAATAAATTAAAGAACATTGGAGACCAAAGTTGGTGGGAATCCGACTCCATTTACCCCTCAATCGAAGGCACTAGATCTCTCCAAGGGAGGTCACACTTGTGGGTTAGTGGTCATTTTCCAAATCTATCATCTGGGTGTTGCTACTTTGTCTTCAAAACTTCAGATCTATAGTTTAGCCACCCTCCTAGTGCCATTCCAACTTAAATTTCACTTAGTGGGTCCCATTTCACTCACTTTCCTTAATTTAAGGGTGGGCGCCACTTTGGTCTTTTTTATTAGCATTAGATCTATTTCTCTAAACTCATAAGTGGCATATTTAATGTATGGTTGATCATTTATCCCTTCTATAAGCCTCCTCAACCAAGCCCTAACTCCATTGTCCACTTATATTTCCTAGATCTAGATCCACTTACTCTTGACTTCTCTCTCCTCTCAACTTCACATTTTCCTAGAAGGTCTAGAGTAGGTTCGTAAGCCTCCATTGGTTAGCTAGGGTCTCTCCCTTGGTCTTGCAATTGCTTGATCTAAAGTGAATAGTGCCTCGATTAGCGTGACAACCATTTATCCTTGGGAATCGTGGCTCTCTTGGGTCACCTCTTTAGTTGTCCAACAACTCTACCATCTTGGATAGGATCATCTTTTGGGACAACTACAAGTTGTGTGATAACAGAACCAAAAAGGAGAAGATAGTGAAAGGGAAAGCCCTACCCCATTTATTGAATTTGCTACTTAGTATTCACTCAATAATGAGTTGAGTTCACAGCATTCACATATGAATAAAACCATTCGATCCTTGGATGTGCAACTTGATTCAACAATAGATAATCAAGTGAATGAGTTCAACTTTGACCCTTCAAAGGATGAAGCTCATATACTCACACATAAAATCGCACTCACAAGGCTAACTCACAAATCTTCTAATGGTTCTACTCCCCAAAGATGTGAGGAAGCCAACTTTGCTATAACTACAATGGATTGGCGGCTTAGATTGCAAAAGAAATTGTCGAACAGATTTAAGGAAGGCGAACAATGCAAGGAGAAACACAAAGTGATTTCTCTTACACCTTAAGGCATGTCACAAGAATTTCTTAACCCCCTAACTTCCTCGGAATTCAAAGAATCAACACTATACTAGGTCTAAATGAAAATTTCGAAGGGGACCCATATGCTTATATGGCCATGTTGAGAGGTCAATACAACCCTTTATAACCTTGAACACACTAACTCACTTAATACATTATGAGCCTTACCCCTTATGACCCTTCACACATTTACCACTTAGCACATTATGGTTGAGAACACATTAGCCCTCTCAATATAGTATAACCCTTAGCCTCTTTGACTATCAGTGACACATATATCCTGCATTTCTTCGACTGAAAATTTTTACTACGATTGAACCTCCATTGCACAGGATCTGACCTAGAATTCTGCCTAGTTCCATTTGTGAGGTTGGCACATCTGCATTATAGCCTGCCACCATTCTCTCTCTTGCTGAGTTGATAAAACTAAAAGCGATAAAAATTAGACTGAGGGAAGCAGATTCCTCTGTTTTTCCTCTCACAGCCCAAGATCCTGTTTTCTTCTAGGAATTCAGTCTCTAAGATTTCCTTGTTCCCATGCATGAGGTAGCATATCCTCCATCACCAGCTTATATACTAGCAACACCATTAGTTGAGGTGAGCCCATTGCCCTTCTTTCCTCAACCCCCTTGCGAGGGGGCAGGCCATATTGCTCCATCAATGCTTCTGCCATACACAGCAATCAGTCATACAGCAGCTATTATGTTTCACTATAACATGTCATACACCAAATTTTTATGCCAACATTCATATTTCAATTATTAATTTAGTGCGAACTTGACAAAATTATCAAGTTGCGTGTTAGCTATGAAGACAAATACAGTTAAAAGCATCTACAAATGCTATAAGTAATGTGGACTTTAATAGACTTTATTTAAGCTGTATTAATTCTCAGTGTATAAACAAAGAATTGTCTGGATAGTTTGATATATTCTGGAGGATGTCTTTATTCTAAAATTGCAATGCCACACTATTTAAACACAATTGGATCAATATAGACTATGATATTGACTCAAATTTTGAAATTTTGGCTTCTATGCCTCGAAGACTGAAGCAAGTGATCATGTGCAGTCATTTCCAATTACTTAGGGCTCACAAGCCAGAAATAAGTCAACAAGATGATCAATAAAAAAAATTGGCTAGTAAGTAGCTCTTTATATTGACAATGTGAGTTTAAAACTTAACAAAGCTTATCCCCATCATTTAAAATAAACTCATACAACAATGAGATTCATTAATCAGAAATAGGGCATGCACACTCAATAGGGATTCTTGCATGGTATGGAGCACAAGTGAAATTACAGAAACTATGATTTCGACAAAAAAAATTTAAACAAGCACCTTTTTCAAATTACATGGCCAAAGGAAGATAGTCCAGCAACTTTCCTGGATCTATTTTCCTTAAAATCTAATATCTTAAGTCGGTGCATCAGCAGACAGATCCCAAATGCTTTAGTAGCCTTTGTCAATAGTGAGTTTATTTCCAGCAAAAATTCTGCTAAAGACCTGAAAATAATTCTGCATAATCTCCAATCCTTCAACATCTCAAGGTCCAATGACTTGTTTAAGCAGCAGACTTGTTAGTTTGTAAAGGCTGCAATAAACACTTTCATGTCATAAATAGTCGTATAGGAGTAGCTCAGTAGCTTGAAAAGCATTCTGAATAATCTCTTTGATTTCAAAATTCATCTCTAAGAATTTTGAGATAATGCTCTGCACATACGACATCACCATGCTCCTGGAAATGCTTTAGAATGACTAGCAAATTTGTAGGTTTTGGTTTCCATCCACCTCGTTCGATACTCAAAAGAGCTTTGTTCATGGCATGTGCAGCTTTATCAATTTGTGTGTTCTTTAAATATCCCTCTGCAATTATTTCCCATGTTTTGCAAATGGGTTTTTCTGTTCCCTCTAAAACATGCTCAAGAAGGAACTCAGCCTTTTCCATCAATCCCTTCTTGACATAAGCATTGAGAAGTATATTGGTCACCCTGAAATCATAATTTAAGCCAGCAGATTCATATTCTTTAAAAATGTTTTCGGCTCCCTCAAGATCTCCAAGCTTCAGCAATGAAATAAGCATGCAGATAAAGCTCATATTAGTTAATTTGGGAAAGGAAAATTTTAATAACTTCCACATCCTAGCTACCCCATCTTTATTACCAGCACTTGCACATAGAGTGATGAGATAGTTAAATGCCTCTCGATCACTTCTATCCATTTTTTTCTCCATCTCTTTCAAGGTCAGCTCTGCCTTATCAAGAAGTCCAGCCTTGATATAAATGTTTGCCAAATTTCCACATGTGGTCCAATCTATATCAACCACGGGATTACACTGCATTTCTTCTAATATCTTCTCCACTCCATCAATGTCTGACACAGCAGCGCAAATGCTCATCCTAATGTTATAGGTGAATTTGTCTTGTGAGATATTGTTTTTCTCCATTTCTTGGATCACTAAGGATACCTTCTCAAACTTGCCTGTGTTTTTATAGAGGGTCAATAACTCATTATAGGGAAGTGTTGTTGTAGCATAACCCAACTCCTCCATCTTTTTCATGTGCACCTCTGCCTTTTCTGTTAATTTTTCTCTCACATATGAATTCAAAAGGGCACCATAAGTAGGTTGAATCTTAGCAACCTCTGGAAGATTATCAAAATAATTTTCAGCACAGGCTATGCCACGAACTTTAGCTATCAAGTCAAGGCGGATAGCACAGTCAGCCAAAGATGACCTATATCCTCTGCAGTTGTCCATCCACTCAGAAATCTACAAGTCCAAAGAAAGGTGATGGTTAATAAACCTATAATACAGCAAAAAGACACCTCAGTTATATGAAGCCTGGAATTATCAACAAGTCTTGCAAATTCTATATAATATTTGAACAAAGAGGGAGAAAAAAAGCAGGCATAGGATGGCATATATCCATTGCACATTTGGAGGTAGAAACTTACAACCTTTCAGTTCACTGTCATAAACAATACTAACTTAAATATAGGCATTTTTCAAAAAGTATATTTAATGTGAAGATATGAATCATATCCATCATATGCTTCCTCAAATAATCTCAAGTGGTAAAATGAGAATACACGATAACTCGGGTAGGTAATCAACAATCATATAAGCAAATCTGGCATTGCCAAATTGTTCAGTCTGCTTCATTTCTGGTCAAATGTGAGTGAAAAGAAAAGCATGTAACTATGAGCCACGAAGGTGGGATAAAATAAAGTTAAACAATTGTACATACAAGCAAATGGCTGCTTATGGAGCAAATTGCTAATTACAATCTAAGTATGAGAAGAGTGCATTACCACCCAAACCCTTGCTTTAGAGATGAAAGTCCTAAAGCTCTAGCGACTTAGCAAGACCCTAGGAGCAGTAAAGGAGAGCTACCCAATGTCACCACGGTAGATCTCCGCACTCTTTTGTCCGGCTCTCCTCCAGCACAAGGGAGGAATGCCTAAACACTAAGTCTTGAATTAAGGTAGATAAATCAAAAGGGGGTTTAAGAGACTTAGTCTAAATCTGGTTTTATTATGATATTTAACAGTAAATTCCAGAATGATTAAAACAGAAATTAAACCCACAAGATATAATAAATGGAGGCCATCCTACATTCAATTTGAATCTGGTTTCTATTGTAATTTTTTATGTAAATTCCAGAATTGTTATACTGTATAGATAGAAAAGCCTTATAAAATATGCAAAGATAGAGGATTTTTAGGCTTAAGAGTAAATCTGATTTTTTGGATGATTTAACGATATATTTCAGACTTACTAAACAGCAAATAAATGAAAAGATCTTAAGTTTCTGAAGGTGATTGGAGTTAGGATCAGTGCATAGACAATAGTGGGGCATATAGGATCATAAGGTAGTAAGTACTATAGGCTCTTCTTATGAAAATATGGAGGTACATAATCCAAATCAAGAACTTATAACCAACATATTCTGCAGTCCATTAAAACATATTTTGAGAGGAATTCGAATCAAAAAAGACCTCTATGATCTGAAATACTATAGGGGACATCCACCATAAAATATAATGCATTTCTAGCCAATTCAAATTAGGATATTAAGCTTATGAAATACATTTTCCAGCAAGAGGTGTGAAGAGATAAGAGGAGAATAAATCACAATTTAAACTCTCTCAAACAAGAACAGTATTACCAGTTTTTATTGCCCCTTCATACACAAATCTGAATCAAGATATCTGCCATAAACTTTCAGCAATAAGTGTTGGGAACCTAATCCTTAGGGTTAGGCATATTTTGTATTATTGTCTTCCTATTCACTTGAAAAGGAGACCAAGAGTTACAATGAATAGGAAGAGCCGTGAAGGAGTCAAAGAGACACCTTGGAAGATGAAACCAAGGGTCATCTCTCATTTATTTATATGTACATTTGTTAACGGAAAATGCATTCAACACTTACCTATTTTTCTGTGTCATTGGCTGCGTTTGTCAATTTGATTGTCTGCTAATGTTGGCGGCTTAACAGTGGTATCAGAGCAGATCTAAGCCTGTGACCTGTGATAGAATTGTGCCCTCAGTTGTCCAACATTCTGCCCAGATTCCTGTGCTACTTTGGAGAGCTGAGAGCTGCATTTTCTTTCGTACTCCTCCTCACGACTAAGACCCTATCCACCTGCGGCTGCTGTGTATCGTTTTTGAAGCTGCTACATTGAATGCAGCGTGAAGACCTGACTGTGTGTCTCTCGAGTCTCTATGAGTTGAGACTCCACCGAGGATACATTCATTGAACAAGTTCACCTGGAGCTGCCTGAGATGGTTTCAGATTCCTTCAAGTGATGTTCTTGAGTTGGATTTTTAGTTTGTTCTTGGTTTGAAGAAGCATATTCTATCAGTGTCATGTATGACGAATGTACAATGATAGTTGCTTTTGAGGGACAACAAAACATCATCAGTGATTGTAGTCTAGCTAGGTTGAGGACTCTGGCTAGAGGGGCAAGAAGGTGGTCTTTATCATACTTTTAAAAATCAGAAAAAACGGTTTCGGAATTGGCCGATTCACCAAGTTGACAGCAAACCGATCCAAATCAGCCTTCAAATCGGTTCGGTTGACCGGTTCGATACCAAACTGACTGATTCAGACACCGAATCGGCCGATTCGGCACCGAACCTGTCTGATCAGCCGATCCACATAAAAATTGGTCGATTTTTAATTTTTTCCCTCTCCGGCACGTGGGGACCACAGACTTGAAAACACTCAGCAATTTCATTTTTTTTGTTTTTTCCTAATCTAACCTAACCCTAGGGCCTATTATGTAGTATGGTCATTGATGTATGACGTATGATCATGATGTAGTGGCATCATGATTCATAGCATCATGTTTTTTGGACTCTACAGGCCATATATAGCCTATAAGCCTCAGATTATGTATTGTGTTCCAGTCCCAGACTCCAGTCCCCTAGATATGTATTGCACAGTACACTTTGTGCCATTTTGATATATTCACTCTTATATGGTATATACATGAGCAGACTTTGGATATTTTGTCTCTAATGCTTTCGAATCATGGATTAGAATCTAGAAAATATTGTTTTTCTTTAAAATTTAAATATTTTATGTATTTTTGAATAAACCGAGTCATTAAATTCAAATCAGATGAGTCATGACCGATTCATTACTGATTCTGATTCTGAGTCTGAGTTGACCCTCAACTGATTCCAAGTCCGATTCCGATTTTTAATACTATGCTCTTTATATGTTACTTGTTGAGCTAGTGGCATTTGTACATTCCAACGAGATATTCGTAGGGCCTTCTAGGGTTGAGGAGGCATATGCATGGTAGGATGCCATGGCGACAGGTTCATAACCTATTATGGTTTCAACGATTTACTCTAGGATTCAAAATGTTGTGATTACATCTTATGACGGATGAATTGATACTTCTAAAACTTACATAATTGAGATTCTGACATAGTGGGAGACTATGGTGGGCAGAGATGTGATATTTGATGAGGATGTGAGATCCTCATTCATAGGTTTCTCCTTTAGTGTTTGAGGAGAATGTAAAGGTTCTTGTTTTAGAGACTAATTTAGAGACTCGAGATGAATAAAATTCAAAGATTTGAGATGAGTTGGATTCAGAGGGAGTTGAGGTGAGATTGATTGTGGATAAGCTCTCACCTACTCCAGATTGTAGGAGTTCAAGATGGCTCACTCAAACATTACTGCATGAATGGCGAGAGGCCATAGAGCTAGGTACAACTTCAATCCCATATCCTTTGTTTGCATCTCATGTTGATAAGGATGTCAGATCTCCAAATGCAGAAGGTTCTCCTTTAATGATCAAGGAGAATTGGGAGGTTGTTGTTCCTGATTTAGAGGCTCGAGGGCATGTAGGAGCACCCAAATATTCATTGAGGGTGAGTATACCTCCTAGGAGATATGCTAGTCATATAGCATTGGTTTCCTCCATTCATGATACTTATAGTTGTTCATTGGAGGAGAGGTATGATGCCTCGATGGAGGATGTTCCTGAGATTGATTCTAAATTTGCAGTTGATGGGAATATTACAAAGTACAGAGCAATGAGGGATTTCGGTTTCTCTTAGATAGAGGGAGTTTCCCTTGATGTTTCTCTTACTTTAGGATTCTCTCGAGATGAGGGAGGTGACCTACTTCAGGTTGGTTTAATTATCAGAGGATATGAGGTGCAGGAGAGGGATTCTCATGTGGACAAGTTGATGATGACCTTGCATAGATCATGAGATTTGTATTCCAAGATCGAGGAGTTGATTTGTGTGGATATCTATCACTGTGACCTTGATAGGTGTGGTACACTTGCCTTGATCTCACATGGAGATATGCCTATCTTTGCGGGTTAGCTTGGGGAGTTTTTGATGTGGTGCCCTTGATGTTGGCCCATGATATCGAGGATGATGGAGGTTGGCAGTTAGCTTTTGCTCTAGGGGGATGTTCCTTTATATTCAGAGATGGTCATTGTTCATCGAATGATCAAGATGTTGTGATGGTATGGTTGACAGTCTTGTTGTAAATAGTAGTGGTTAATTTTGGATCCTAGCTAGTAATGATTTGTAGATAACATATTTGGTGGAGTTGCAGAGGGATTTGATACTAGATAAGTGTCAGTGTAAACACTTTGCTCATAAAGAGGAGTGTTAGATTTTCGGGTTACTCCAAAAGCGCTTACACCATGTTTAGTCATGCTTCCTGAGATTTGGGGTACATGATGTATAGTAGGTGAGAGCATATCCATAATCAATCTCACCTCAACTCCCTTTGAATCCAACTCATCTCAAATCTTTGAATTTTAGTCATCTCGAGTCCCTAAATTAGTCTCTAAAACAAAAACCTTTACATTCTCCTAAAACATTGAAGGAGAAACCTATGAACGAGGATCTCACATCCTCATCAAATATCACATCTCTGCTCACCATAGTCTCCCACTATGTTGGAATCTCAATCATGTAAGTTGTAGAAGTATCAATGTATCCATCATAAGATGCAATCGCAACATCTTGAATCCTAGAGTAAATCACTGAAACCATAATAGGTTATGGACTTGTCACCATGGCATCCTACCATGCATATGCCTCCTCAACCCTAGAAAGGCCCTACAAACCTCTCATTGAAATGTACAAATGCCACTAGTTCAACAAGTAACCTACAAAGACCACCTTCTCACCCCTCTAGCCAAAGTCCTCAACCTAGCTAGACCACAATCACTGATGATGTACCTAAAATGACCTGTCCCATGGTGAAAGTACCTGTCCCAAATAAGCTCTAACTAAAATACAAACTCCCTATTACTTGAGAGTGATCTCAACTATAACAAGCTCAGATACCACGCTGAAATTACATGCAATCAAGCAACTAATGCAAAACTGAAATTTCACCGTCTTCCAAGAAGGTTTCTTGGATTTTAGCCCTAGATGTTTCAGCCTTAGGACTGCTGCAAATTGAAGTTCTAAACAGTAGCAGAAAGATCACAATAATTCACTTCAAACAGCCCCACACTGCACAACAATTCAAGGTGAAAAGATACCAGACAATAAGATCAGTTTCAGTTACTTCTAGAGCAACTTATCTACTAATAACCAGATCTGAAAATGTACTCTTCCAGTAGTATTGCATCAGTAAAATTAGTCCCTTATATTCTTCCTTGGATGTTAAAACACGTAACAATTTGCCCCTTTACTTATGTCAAATTAGCGAGACATAAAACTTGTAAATAGCAATGCATAAAAAACATATATAGCTGAAATTCAATCTAGAAATTGCAGTGTTACCCCACTATTTGCATAGGGTGTTCCCTAGGGTTTTCAGCAATCATTCTGAGCGATAGAATGCAAATAAATCATAAGCAAACAATCCTAATTATCACTACTGGGTGGACTCCTGAGCATTCTAAGCAATCTTATGGAAAATGACCAGCATTCTGCGCACTTTTCATCGTAAAAGAAGGTATGAACATACCTAAAACCTAAATCTGGGTTGAATCTGAACTTGGTTGGGCAATGTTTATGGATAATTGAGGAATAAAACCACATTTCTGAGCAGTATGGAAGTCATAACCAGCAGTGAAAGGGTAAGACATCTCACCAAGAGATTAGGGTTTTGGTAGATTAGGGTTTCAGCTAAAGTATAAAGGCAAGTCAAAGTAGAGGGTTAAGACACATTTTCATTATTCACTCAAAAAGACAATTTTGGTTGGGAGGTAAAGTAGTTCATCCGTGGAGCAAAATTAGAGCACCAGAGAAGAGCCCGGGTCAGCAACTAGGCATATTTCAGCGAGCAAGCATAGGGTATGATAGATCCATACAGTCGTACTAATCGATACAACAGATCCATATAGCCAAGCGGATAATCATGGATGCTATAAAGGATCATCTGAACCCTCATATATCAAAGAAGAAAACGGTGAAGGATATGTTCAATGCTCTAGTTACCCTTTACCACAGAGAGAACATTAACAAGAAGAAGATATTGCAAAAAATACTCAGATCTGTTGAGATGACCAGATCAAACACCGTCACCAGTTACCTGATGAAGGTCACACAGATTTGTGACAAGCTTGCAGTAGTTGGGGAGAAGATTGAAGAGAAAGAGCCAATAAACAGGGCACAAAATGGGTTCCCACCTCAATGGAAAACATGTATCCAAGGTGTTTGTGCTTGGGAGAACCTTACTTCATGGGAAAGTCTATGGGATGATTGTATCCGGGAGGAAGAAAACTCAGATGGAGCCAAAGGCCAACAGACAGAGAGGTGACAGTGACCATGCCCTAACAAAGAAGGGTAGAGGTAAAGGACCCAGCAAGGGTAAGATGAAGCCTGAGGAATCAACCTCACAACCAGGGAAGGACTTAAGTAAAATCAAGTGCTTCATATGTCATAAGAACATCCATTATGCATCACAGTGTCCGAAGAAAAAGAAGGGTAAAGGGAAGCAGCAGCACTAAGTAACAACCTCAGATGAAACTCAAATGAATGAGTTTGCCTCCAAGTTCGAGAAGGATTTCTCAATGGTTTGCCTCTCTTCCAGCACAATTCCAAAGAACGTGTGTTATGTGGATAGTGGAGCATCGAGGCATATGACATCAACCTAGGAACTATTTTCAAGTCTAACGGAGCACATCTCAGGAGTTTAGGCCAAGCTTGGTGAAGATGCCAAGTATCCAGTAGCAGGAGTTGGTACCATTCCTTTCCAACTCCATTCAGGTAATTTGTTAGACTTTGAAGATGTGTTATTTGTTCCAAGTCTCAAGAAGAATCTGCTTTCAGTTTCGGTCATGAAAGATAAGGGCTATCCAGTAGAGTTCAAGAGCCAACAAGTCCTCATTATACTGAAGGATTCTAGCCCAGGATCAGCTCAGGTGATTGAGGTTAGGGAAGGCAATTTGTACAAGTTACAGGGTGAACCTATTTGAACCCCAATTTCTAGCATAAATAACTTGTGCGAGTTATGGCACAAGAGAATGGGGCACTTGCATCACCGAGCACTACCTATTCTAGAGGGAGATCATCATAGGTCTTCCAGAGTTCAACATTAAGCAGCAAGGTGTACACAAAGGGTGCGCACTTGGCAAGCATGCCAAGGTTGCTTTCTCAAGCAATGAGCACAAATCTAAGGGGATTCTAGATTTGGTGCATTCGGATGTGTGTGGATCAATGTTAGTAGCATTAGGCACAAGAAGCATGTACTATGTTTCCTTCATTGATGACTTATGTCACAAAACATGGATCTACTTCTTGAAGACCAAGGATGAAGTCTTCAGCAGGTTTCACGAGTTCAAGGCTCTTGTGGAGAACTAGGCAAGGAAGAAGATCAAGGTTTTGAGGTCAGACAATGGGGGTGACTATACCTCCAATGATTTTGAGGATTTCTGCAAGTATGTAGGAATCGAGATGGAGTTCATTGTTTCGTACAACACACGAGAGAACGTGGAAGAATCGATCCATCATAGGGGCTGCTAATGCCATGATACATGACCAGGATTTATCGATATTTCTATGGGCGAGATCATGCAATGCAGCAGTCTACATCCAAAACAGGTGTCCTGACAGAATTTTGGGGGACAAGACACAAGAGGAGGCATTCACTGGTGTGAAGCAAGAGGTGAGTCATTTATGCATCTTTGGTTGTCCAGTTTACATCCATATACCAGTGGAGAAGAGGGCCAAGTTGGAATCCTCTAGCAAGAAGGGTTTGTTTATTGACTATAGTGAGAATTCAAAGGCTTACAAGATCTATATTCTGGGGGAGAGAGAAACAATTATAAGCAGGGATGTAAAGTTTGAGGAAGACTTTGCATCCATGAAGTCTCATGAGCCTATTTCAGTGCCAGAGGGTGAGGAGTAGGAAGCTCTGAATGTTGAGTTCGAGTCACCAGTGACTTCTAGTTCAGGGAAGCAACCTTCAAGTGTAGAGGAGGAGCCACCAACTCCTACCAATCCTTCCAGGAGACCTCGATAGTTCAGGCAAACATTGAGGGATACTCAGGAGCATGTTAAGGCTCCTAGGTGCTCATTCAAGGAGAGCAAACCTCCGAAGAAGTTTCCAATCTACATGACATTGATGAGCAGCATCAAATATTTCGAGCCTTCCAGTTTTCAGGAGGCAACAAACTAGCAGGTTTGGAGGGATGCCATGGTTGAGGAGTACACCTCCATCATGAAGAATGATGTTTTGGACATTGTGCCTAGACTGGAGGGGAAATCAATAGTGACTTCCAAATGCCCCTACAAGATCAAGCATGAGGCAAATGGCAGTATAGAGAAGTACAAAGCGAGCTTCGTGAGAGGGTTCTCCCAGAAAAAGGGAGTGGACTGAGGAGACTTTTGCTCCACTCGCCATGTCACTACCATTAGAGCAGTGATGTCTTTAGTCTCCATTATGGGATGGAGGAAACATCAAATGAATGTGAGTACATCTTTCCTCAATCGGATAATTGAGGAAGAAGTGTACATCGAGCAATCTCAGGGATTTGAGGTCAATGGGAAGGAGTCCCATGTTTGTAGGCTTAAAAAGGCCTTGTATGGACCCAAGCAGGCACCGTGGGCATAATATTCCAAGATCGATGGATACTTGAAGAGTATTGCTTTCACTAAAAGTGAAGTAGATCCCAACTTATATTTCATATGTATTGAGGCTGATCTACTCATGTTGGTACTATATGTAAATGACCTGTTTCTTACAGGTTCAAAGAAGCTCATCGTAGGGTGCAAAGCAAATATGGAAGATGAGTTCAAGATGAACGACATTGGCATGATGCATTACTTCTTGGGGTTGGAGGTTTGATAGAGACCAAGGAAGATTTTTCTTAGTCAGGGTAGGTATACAATCAAGATCCTGAAGAGTTTCGGATGGAGGAGTGCAAACCCATGGCCACGCCTATGATCACTAATCTAAAGGACACTACTTCAGATTCAGATATGTTGCATCCCACATTGTACAAGCAATTGATAGGTTCCTTAGTGTATTTGGTCAACACTGGGCCACATATATGTTTTGCAGTGAACACATTGAGTCGGTTCATGGTGGAGCCAAGGCAGGAGCATTGGGTAGCAGCAAAACATGTGCTCGGATACTTGATAGGCATAGTGGAGTATGGGCAGAGATATCTTGGAGATAATAAGGTGAAGTTGAATGGGTATATAGATGCAGATTGGGCAGGCAATGCATCAAACAAGAAGCAAACTTCCATGACACTCAGCTTAACAAAGGAAAAGTATATGGCAGCAAGTATGGCTAGTTGTGAGGCCATCTGGCTTTGCAAGTTGCTAGCAGGATAATTTGATCAAGAGTTGGACCCCATGGTGATTTACTGCAATAATCAAAGTTGTATCAAACTCTCTGAGAATCCAATTTTTCATGACAGGTCCAAGCACATTGAGATCAGATATCACTTCATTCGAGACAGGATTCAGAAGGGAGCAGTGAAGCTTCAGTATGTACCCACAAATCAGCAGGTCGTTGATTTCTGACCAAACCCTTAGCAAAAGGGAAGTTTGAAGCATATTGATGTTTGTAGCTCAGACAGAAACTTCCACACAGGTTTAGTATCAAACGTGCATGAAGAAAACCAAGTCAAATCTATTTTGTAATTCACTTTATTTATAAAATGAAAGTATTTTAATTAGTCGTTGAGTCTAAAAAGTGTAATTTTAATACACTAGTGATTTAGACTAATCTCAACCGTACATCTCACCAAGAGTGGTAGATTAGGGTTTCTGCTAAAGTATAAACGCGAGTCAAGGTAGAGAGTTAAGACACATTTGTTATTCACTCAAAAAGACAGTTTTGGTCAGGAGGTGAAGTAATTCATATGTAGAGCAGAATTAGAGCACCGAAGAGGAGCATAGATCAACTACTAGGCAAATTTCTGTTAAATTTTGAGCATTAATTCAATATACTCTAGGATCTTTACTGAGAGAACAACATGTACAGTATATCAATGCATATCAATCATAACAAGCATGTCAATCATCACAAGAATCAAAAGCATGAGAGACAATAGACACATAGAGTTTCCGTGGGGAAAACCCTAAGGTGAAAAACCCCACAACTTCCTCAGAGATAGATAGAGCAATAGCACGACCAAAGTACAACCAAAGTAGAAGAGATAGACTCCCCTTAGCAACTGATCCTCCTCCTCACATGTGCGCCACTTTCCAAGTGAAGGAAGTGTGAGTTCTAAGTCATCCAAATAGAGATCTCCCGATCTCTATTTATACTTGTCATGTTTGCCCAATAACCTTATGGGGCCGACTTGTCTAGCTAGGTACAATACTTCATATTACATTAATCCGGGCCGACCCCTTACAAGGTGGTCTAATAACCCATCGACAAGTTAACCCACTTGCGACACTTGTCAATACAAATGACGACACTTCCGTATAGAGGAATAATATATCTCCATAGGAGTACAATAAATATATAAATGAAATACATTCCGAAGTTACATATACATCAACAGTCCCTCTTAACTAGGAAGGTATTTCTCGACACAGATCTGCTAGCACAAGTCTTCTTCTCTGGATCATCGTCATCGATGCATCGACCTTGAAACATCGTCATCGTCACAGCTGCTATCTCAACCAATCTCTGAATCTACTCGTCATAGGAAGTTCTACAGAGCCAGTCCTTTTTCATACTGGATGTAGGCCCACCACCTACAGGTCTTCATCATCACTGGCCATACTGTGGAATCCTCAAGACTTATTACATGGGTCACAAAACCTTAGAAGAGTCTCTTTACTAGCAAGAACCCTAAAGAGCATCTGAGGCCTTTTTCATCCTGTCCAGATCTCCAGCACTTATTACATGTGACCCCACCACAAAACCTCGAAAGAGAATCCCAGGACTGATTACGAACACACGACTCAACCTATCGGATCTCCCAGGGCACAAATTACATGTGGTCACCACAAAACCTCGAAAGAGCATCCCAGGACTGATTACGAGCACACGGCTCAACCTATCGGATCTCTCAGGGCACAAATTACATGTGGTCATGGAAAAACCTCGAAAGAGCATCCTAGGACTAATTACAAGCACACGGCTCAACCTATCGAATCTCCCGGGCACAAATTACATGCCATAGGACAAAACCTCGAAAGAGCATTTGCCAGATATCCCAGGGCACAAATTACATGCCATAGGCAAAACCTCGAAAGAGTATATGCAAATCTCCCAGGGCACAAATTATATGTCCTTCCAAAGCAAAACCTCGAAAGAGCATTTGCCAGATATCCCAAGGTACAAATTACATGCCATAGGAAAAACCTCGAAAGACTATTTGCAAATCTCCCAGGGCACAAATTATATGCTTATCTGCACAACCTGTTCCACGGCCACAGAGTATCAACCTAACACTCACCATACATGATCATCATCGCTGCATCGTCCTGATGCATGTCATCTAGAGCAACATCCTGAAGCTCGTCATCCTTGATCATACAATGCATCCACTTGATGCATACACAGTATCTGCCTAATACATATCATCATACATGATCTACTTGATCATACAATGTATCCACCTTATACATATACAAATACATGATCCACCTGATCATACCTGATACATATCAACATACATGATCTACCTAATCATACAACATATCCACCTGATACATATACAGATACATGGTCCAAGCATCCAACATGATGCATATACAAAAATACAAATGATCCAACTGATCATATCCAGCATCAACATGATGCATACATACATAAATGATCCAACAGATCATATCCAGCATCCTACATAATGCATACATACATAAATGATCCAATTGATCATATCCAGCATCCAACATTATGCATACATACATAAATGATCCAACTGATTATATCCAGCATCCAACATGATGCATACATACATAACTGATCCAACTGATCATATAGAGCAGAAACTCGAACATCGTACTGATGCTCATCATTCAACGCTTACATCCACAGCCATGGAAGGATCCTCTTGTCACCATGCTCGGAATGGCTCCTGCAAATGTATCCATCACGTCTTCCTCGAAGTGTCATCAATCTGAAAAACACCAAGCCTCTCTATGAAGTACTCGAACTTCACTCTGACTAGTGGTTTCGTCAGCACATCTGCAATCTGCTCATCCGTCGCAACATACAGGAGCTTCACTACTCCTCTCTGCACCATATCCCTGATATAGTGATATTTGATCTCTATGTGTTTCGACCTGTCGTGGAACACCGGGTTCTCAGACAGCTTCACACAGCTCTGGTTGTCACAAAAGATACCAGTAGTCTCCAGTGGGAGATCAAATAGCTCAGACAGTAGCTTCCGAAGCCATACTGCCTCACAACTAGCTGAACAGGCTGCAACATACTCTGCCTCAGCTATACTCAGTGCTACGCAGGACTACTTCCTGCTAAACCAAGAGATCACACCTGATCCCATACTGAAGCAGCACCCAAAAGTGCTCTTCCTATCTGCAGCACTGCCTGCCCAATCCAAATCAACATAACCCTGCAGGTTAAACTTTTGATTTGCATCATACTTGAGCCCATAATCAATTGTACCCTTCAGGTACCTCAGAATATGCTTTACAGCAACCAGGTGAACACTCCTCGGATCCTTCAGGAACTGGCTCAATGTGTTCACCGCAAAGCAAATATCTGGTCTTGTATTCGTCAGGTACATCAAGGACCCAATCATCTAACGATACATAGAGACATCAACCGGCTCAGATGAAGCATCACACAGAAGCTTCAGATTTGATTCCATAGGTGTAGCCATGACCTTGCAATCCATCATCCTGAATCTCTTCAGGATATCTACTGTATACTTCCCTTGTCCAAGGAAGATCCCATCTGCACTCTGCCACACCTCCATACCTAGAAAATAGTGCATCATCCCCAAGTCCTTCATATCGAACTCGACAGCAAGCTTCCTCTTTGTATCGGCAATTAGTCTATCATCTCCTGTTACAAATAGGTCATCCACATATAGGAGAAGTATCACAAGATTTCCTTCCTCAACCTTGTAGTAAAGGTTGGAATCTGCTTTACTCTTGGTAAAGCCCAAACTAGATAGGAAACTGTCCATCCTACCATACCAAGTTCTGGGAGCTTGCTTCAAGCCATACAAGGCTTTCTTCAATCTACACACATATGACTCCCTGTCATGTGTTTCAAAACCGAGTGGCTGCTCCACATACACTTCCTCTTCAACTACACCATTCAAGAAAACAATCTTGACATCCATCTAGTGTATCTTCCACTTCATCACTACAGCGAGAGCAAGTGCTGATCTGATGGAAGTGTATCTGGCCACAGGAGTAACAGTATCTTCATAATCAATCCTTCTTTCTGAGAGAAGCCACGAGCTACAAACCTCACTTTGTATTTCTCCATGCTACCATCTGCAGCATGCTTGATCTTCTAGATCTGCTTGGAAGTCACAACAGACTTCCCTTCTGGTCTTGGGGCTGCATCCCAACCATCATTCTTCATGATCGACTGGTACTCCTCGATCATGGCATTCTTCCCGAATCCTGGGAACTTCAATATTTTTAATATCTTCAATAGATAACTTTGTTGTTGAACAAATGTTGTAGTCCTTCTTTTATAGGTGAAGGTATACAATCTTTCCTACAAAACAAGTTAAATTGCATGATTAGAAACATCTCATAGTTTTCAGAACAAATTCTTTCACATAAAGAAATATGTCATACAATCATGCAATTATTTAAGCCAATGCTTCAATACAACATTTATCCATATCCCGTAACTTTCTAGATGCCTTCCAATCTCTACCAGAACATTGTTAAGAGTGTGCACAACTCCCAACATGTCAACAAAGAGATTTCATTCTAGATAAGTAGCAATGGAATGTTGTACAGTGCCATAGGCCACTTACCCATCATATGCATATTAGTAGTATACTGTTCATTAATGCAAATATGCAAAATCCACAACCTAGGTCTAGGAACATAAGTATATACATCATTGAACAGTATTATTTAAACAATCAAATATACAAGAAATGACAATTCAAATACTTATCTTTATTTGTTTGTTGTTGGGTGGACTCCCTCTCAATATTTGCTTCCTTGCATGAACTGCTGGAGTGTGCTCCCTCTTGATCTCTGCTTCCTAGATTACCTGTCCTAGCTGCTTCTGCCCATAGATGCATAAGCAGATTCTGGTCATGCAGCATTGTCCATGCTGCCTCCATGATTGTTCTATTCTTTCTTTCTGCAACTCCATTCTGTTGTGGATTGTAAGGAGCAGTCAACTCCCTCTCAATCCCTGAATCACTGCATAGCTTCTTGAAGTCACCTGAGGTGAATTCTCCACCATTGTCGGATCTGAATGTTTTGATCTTCTTATCAGTTTGGTTCTCCATCAAGGTTTTGAATTCCTTGAACTTATCAAATACTTCATCTTTGTTCTTCAAGAAGTAAACCCAAGTCTTCCTGGAGAAGTCATCAACGAAAGAGACATAGTAAACATACCCACTCAGAGAACTGGATGACATCGGACGGCATACATCGGAGTGGATAATTTCCAAGATACCTTTTGCCTTGCTTTCACTACTTGGAATGCCTTCTTTATGTTCTTTCCTTTTGCACATCCTTTGCAAACACCTTCATGCTTGGTCTTGATTTCAGGAAGACCTTCTACAGCCTTACTTGCAATTGGTAATGCTCTATAGTGCATATGTGCAAGTCTTATGTGCCAAAGTTCACTTGGCTCCATGGAATCATGTACCATGGCATGTTCAGGTTGTCCCTTCAATTTATACAATCCTCCCTCTTGCTCTCCAATCACCACTGCATCATCAATAGTTTTACCCTTTGGCCACATTAGGACTTGGCCATTTACAAATGCAACCCTCATGCCTTTTGCATCCAATGCAGAGATGGAGAGTAGATTCTTCTTGAGCCCAGGTACATAAAGAACTTTCATCTTCAAAGACTTTCCAGAGTCTAGGTTGTAGGAGGCTTCACCACTTCCTTTGATGGAGTATTGATAATCATCCCCAAGTTTCACCTTATGGGGTGATTCATGTTCAGATAAGTTTACAAAAGATTCTTTAAACCCAGTCATGTGTTTGGAAGCCCCACTGTCAATTAACCAATCATTACAACCATGAGAGATAGTACCTGTGAGAGCAGAGATTAGAACATACTCTTCTTCGCTTGATGAGTCATCATCATCATCACTTTCTGCTCTGGCCTTCTTCATTGGAGGTTCATCATCCTCAGCAGCATGAGCATGATATCTTCTTTTGTTGTTGTTCTTCTTCTTCTTGAAGTTGTTGTTGTTGTCTTTCTTCTTCTTGGGACAGTCTGAAGCAAAGTGTCCCTTCTCATCGCAATTGAAGCATCTAAGATCTTTCTTATCTTTATGAAAATGGCGGTGTGAGAATTTCCTGTTATGAGATGATTCCTTCTTGGAATTGCCTTTCCTGGCATGTGCTGTGAGTGCTTGATCTTCATTTCCCATCTTTTCTTCTCGGGCCACAAGCCTAGCTTCTTCTTGAGAGCATTCCTCCCATAGCCTACTGAAAGAGATCAATTTCTTTCTTGCACAAATTCCTTGAATAAAGGAGTCCCATGACCTAGGTAGGCCATTCAGAGTGGTCATAACAACTTCACCATTGTCCACTACTTCATCCACAGCTTCAAGTTGTTCCTTGATCTGAGAGACCTTGGAGAAGTAAGATTGAATGGTCTCTCCATTCAACATCTTGACCCCTTTCAATTGATTCCGCAGAGTCATCTTCCGATTTATGTTCTACCCTTCAAATAACTTGGTCAGGGAGTCAAACATCTCCTTGGATGTCTTTAGAGATGACACATGTCGTATGAGATGGTCTTTGATAGAATCAGCAATGATTCTCTTTGCCTTGACCAACTTCTTCTTATGCAATACCTTAGCCTTTTCATCCTCTGGGATAGGGACCTCAGAGCTGATGTAGGAGTCCAATTCATTTTCTTCCAGGATTAACCCAATCCTATACTTCCAGGCTTGGAAGTTATCAGCCCCCTCAAGCTTATCCTCAAGCTTGGTGTGGTGAGACATCTTAAAGAGTACTTCAAATGGAAATAGAAAAGATTTAGGTCTTACCACTTGCTTTGCTGAAAACTAGATCTGGTCCCGAATTAGGGTTTGTCAGAGAAACCCTAAAAATTCAAAATGTGAATTTCAACTTTCTGAAAGGATAGAAAGGTGCGCCTTGATGAGCTGAACAGCCTGGTGTATTCAGAATTTGAGATCTGCAAAGCTTCACCCTTCCGAAATGCCTTTTAGTCTTCTCGGGTTCACTAGGGAGGAACCTGAATTAGGGTTTGAGTTTCCCGGAGATTTACTCAGCCAAAAATCTCGATCCAAAGCTCTAAACTTCGATTTTTCCAAGGAGCTTCCAGCTATGTCTTCAGATTTCAGAAATTCCTATTTTTGTGGAAACCCTAATTTTTAGGGCCAAAACTGAAAATGCTCAGAATTGAATTCTGATTGGACAGATAGATTCTCCTTGATGAGTAAAGTCAATATACAATACTGCTTTTCCAAAATCTGTGGAGAGAAACCCAATAAACAAGAAACCCTAGTTTCCGTCACTGCACAATGTCTTCTTCCCAGGTCAGCTCTGATTCCATGTTAAATTTTGAGCATTAATTCAATATACTCTAGGATCTTTACTGAGAGAACAACATGTACAGTATATCAATGCATATCAATCATAACAAGCATGTCAATCATCACAAGAATCAAAAGCATGAGAGACAATAGACACACAGAGCTTCCGTGGGGAAAACCCTAAGGTGAAAAACCCCAAAACTTCCTCAGAGATAGATAGAGCAATAGCACAACCAAAGTACAACCAAATTAGAAGAGATAGACTCCTCTTAGCAGCTGATCCTCCTCCTCACATGTGCGCCACTTTTCAAGTGAAGGAAGTGTGAGTTCTGAGTCATCCAAATAGAGATCTCCCGATCTCTATTTATACTTGTCCTATTTGCCCAATAACCTTATGGGGCCGACTTGTCTAGCTAGGTACAATACTTCATATTACATTAATCCGGGCCGACCCCTTACAAGGTGGTCTAATAACCCATCAGCAAGTTAACACACTTGCGACACTTATCAATACAAATGACAACACTTCCGTATAGAGGAATAATACATCTCTATAGGAGTACAATAAATATATAAATGAAATACATTCCGAAGTTACATATACATCAACAATTTCAGCGAGCAAGCAACATGTACATCAAATCCATACAATTGTACAAATCCATACAGAATTTTGTACCGTTGTACAAACATATTTGTACAGCCGCATGGAACAATTCCGTATAGCCATATGGTCAGTCATATAGCAAGGCAGCAAGTTTCAGGTGTTTCTCAGTTTCTAGTGAGCAGTTTTCCTTAGTAAGTTGCAAATTTTGCATTGTTTGTTGTACCGTATAGCTACATGTTTTTGACAGGTGTGGAGGTTTCCTTGTAAGCCTAGATCTATTAATGAAAGGTTGATTTGAAGGTGTAAATCGTTTGTGTATCATGTTTTGCTTCCGTTGTTCACTTTCTAGCTATGTGTGTGAATTCTGCTATGTGAAGAATTTATTATTCCGCAAATTAAATATCAGTTGATTTGTTTGAGAATATAAGGACAACATTCACCTAGGGTTTAGAAAATTTACACTTGGAAGCCCTTAGAAGTTGACCTTTGTTACTACATGAACATCATTTACATTGATATGTGAACATAATAGTCCTTGGAAGTTGGATGAGGGTCTTGGATATATTGCCCATTTTTAAAAGACGTCTTGATGCTTGGAGGGTTTCTATATGCTTCTTGGGGCTTTGTTGGACTTAGCTTGTTAGAGGAGTTTCTTGAAAGGGGCCTGTTACCGGATGAACTAGCAAGGCTAGTGTCCGATGAACAAATGTATGGAAGATGTGACCACTGTCACCTTAGTCACACATCCAACTTATTTGGAGTGTCGTAACCTCCAAGGGGAGAGCCCTTTGATGCTCTGCAAACACTACGGATAGAAAGATGTTATGTTTTCTAGATGACCAAGTTAGTGACTAGTGCCTTTTAATCAATTAATTATATGAATGAAGAAGACATACTACGCGGATCAAGTGCTTGTAGAGGTTAATAATAAATGTATCCAATCAAAATATATCTCAAAGTATTCAAGTCAAGATATGCAAAACTAATGGTGTATGACAGTCATTAACACTTTAGCATTTCAAAAGATCATTTAACGATAATAAATATCAAACATGTAACCATATACCAATTCAAGGTGAGAGAAATTGCAGCAGTATGTAATTTAACCAATCACTCCTAAATCACAAAATATGAAGACCGATATAGTTCTAGTAGCATGACAGTCTAACAATATCCAACAATTATGAACAGCAGTAAGTTAACCCTTGAAAAGAAGTGTAATCAATGTGGTTTTAAGCATCCAATGTAAACAATAAACTTCAACTCTCAGGCACTTATCCTCAACAGTATATAACAGTCAAATAGAAGTATATTTCAGGATTGTATACCAGCAGTAAATAAGTGCTTTCAGACCTTGTATGACAACCTTTAAATAGTGAACAAATTGTAATTGATAGCTAACTGTGTTTGTTGTCTTTGTGTAGGTGTTATGGCAAGAAAGGAAGGACTGTTTGATTTTGGCAGTCTACAATTTTGCAGACCCTAACAGCAGTAAAAAGGAGCGTTGTTCATGGTTGTTTCAGCCCTAATTTGGGATAGGCAATGATGGCCGAGCTAGGGAGGAGCCTGCTTGGGCTGGGTCGAGCCTCCTAGGATGGAGAGCGAGGGTTTTGAGGGAGACCCTAGGTCTGAATTAGGGTGACCAAGGGTTAGGAGAAGGAAAGAAAATAAGAAGGAAGGAAGGAGAGAGGAGAAGAAGGAAGGAAGAGGAAGGGGGGGAGAAGGGAAGAGGAAGAGAAAAGAAGGGGGGCTGCTAGAGTTTTTAGGAAGGGTTTAGGACTGTTTTAGGTCTGATTTTGTGTGGTTTTTAGGGTTTTTTAGGAATTTTTGATATTTTTGAATTTTTAGGGCTTCCTATAATTTTGCCCTAGGGTTTTTAGGGCTAAAAAAGGAAGCCGAATTTGTAAGAGGGAGGACCGAAATTTTAAGGAGGCACAAAATTTGAAAAAAATAATTTTTTTTATTTTCTAGGGTTTCAATCATAAAATTGCAGACCTAAATCTAACTCTAATTCTACCATGAAAATGCAAATTTACACATGCATATGCAAGAAAATTTGGTAAACGAGTGACAACTTGGGGTTTTTGTGGATATTACCCTTAAACCCTAGCCTTAGAGGAAGGTGACCAGCCTTCCTCTTGGAGAACTTTCTGCTTGTCTACTAAATTAGGGCTTCTTGAAACAACCTCTAGGGTTCATTTCAAGAGCCTAATCTAGGGCAAAGTTGGAGATCCAAGACTAAACTTCGTGAGAAGCTCCTCTAGGAAGCATTTTCACTATGCTAAGAGGATAGAAGGCAGATAAATGGCCCTATTAAAAAAAAATGCAACCCTAGGGCCACCATTCAATCATTCAAGAAGCAAAAATTTACCTACCATTCATCACGAAAGGCTAAAAATGGACTAGACTTACTTGAGCATGAGTTCTTCCAACCATTCTAGCATCCACCAAGTATTAACAAAGCAAAAGAAAACCAACTTTCATCCACAAGAGCAAAAAAAAGATCCCTCCAAGAGGTGGGCATCACTTCATAAGGCAATCTTGGATTAAAAAGTAACATTATGAATGTTGTGTTTTGAAAATGAAGTGAGGAGATGTTATTTATATGATCTCACACTCACTTTTAAAATAAAACCAGGCCGACATGCCTTTAAAATGTCAATTTGAAATTATAACATGTCAACTTAAAATTATAATATAAAATAATCAAATATGTTATGTGGGTAACTTGGGGCATTTTCTCCAGGGTTTACCCAAAAAGCTAAAACTAAGCAAAATACTCCAAACTGAAGGCTAGAGTAGGCACGGAGGGGGGGGGGGGCGTCATGCCCCATCTAACCCCAACAATACTGATAATCCCTCAATGCCCCCCCACAAAACAAGCAGTACGGCCTGGTGAGGATGATGACGTCATCTCTGGAAGAGGCCCAAGGAGAGAGGGCGCTAGGCTACAGAGAGACCAAGAGGGTGCCTGAGGTGACCTGGAAGAGAGGCAAGAGCTCCATACTTGAAGGAACTGTCACCAAAGTAATGAAACAAGTGGGGGGTCATGTGACCCAATGACCCACCCCTAGGATCCCCGAGCACCAACCTCAGGGCTACAACCCCTACAATGAGGCAGTCAGCAATGCCACTAAGCCATAGTACTCCTAAGAGAAGGACCAAAGGGTCTGGCCATAACCTACACTCAGAAAATGCTAGATAACACCCCTCCTGGTCTGAAAAAAAATGACCCTCTCTCCTTGGGGACACATCTGAAGGTGCGCTGGTACTGGTATCACGTAACACTTGCTCTAACTGTGGGACGAGTGTTCTTCCCGAGAGTGCTTGAAAACCTGTGAATCTTCTGGTACCTGTAGACCTACACACACATCAAATATCCAAGGATATCAACATCATGAGGCATACACTTTCATCCTTCCTTGCTCAATAAAATGATATGGAAAATAAATTGAATGAACAATCAACTAACCTTTGTAGACATGAAGAACGACAAATGCAAGGGTAACGGTATATGCCTAACTCAAATGAAACTAAACCTTCCTATACTAAACAATAAGAGTCAGGAAGGGTTAAGTGAATCATACCACCAATGTAACCATTTGAGTAAGCAATTCATACCTGATCCTTTACCTTTGTCTTTAGACAGAATCCATGATAAGATCTCATCAGTCACAAAGTAAATACGTACCAAGGTCTCCATCAGGATAGGAGATGAAGGCTGGGTGACTACAGGGACCTGGAAGCTTTGATATTGTTGCCATGGAGAAGGATTGCTTCAACAAGCTTCATTTATCCATGCCGCTAATGGACTGATGTATGGGCCATCTCCATCATACATTTGCATTGAGAAAAAAATTTGCCTCAAATTGGTCGATTGATTTTGAACTTGGGAGGCCATTAGGACCTTGCAAATCTTCATATGCCAGCTGCCACCTGTCCCTGCACCTGCTTAAACATTTCTTCGGAGACACAAACATGTTGTTCATCTTTATAATAATCATGTTAGTACCCCCATGAATCTTTAGAATTTTGAAATTGTCAGCCACATAATCTAAGCTTTCACATTTCAAACGAAAAGATAAACAATAGAAATCCTGACAATATGAAAAGAATGTCATACCTGTCAACGTACCTGTATTGGTTTTATTGAAATGCATTGTTGGAAACTTACCAATACTTGACAGAAAAGGCTAAACAAATTCTTCAATACTGCTTGAGGAACATAACTGGGAATAAGAATCTGGGCTCATCATAGACTGAATAACTGCAAGAGAATCCTTTGTATAACATGCTTCACTGTCCCTGATGTTGGATAAGTACGAATGAGTTGAATGCATGGAGATATCACCAAAGATATGGGACCCAAAATCTCCAAACCATCTATCATAGTAAGACGTCTGCATATGGAAATCATCTATAATGGCAGGAGGACCCACATCCTGGGGTACTTCATCATCAAAAGTAAGGACAAAAGGGTTGACCCAATCTTCATTATTAGCATCCTAAAGAGATGGAATAATCTCATCTTGTTCAACAGGGCTTTCACTGATTATGTCTTCAATATCCCTGTCCGAGGTAATCATGACTTCTTCATCCCAAACAGTGTCAAACTCCGGCTCAAGCTGATCCATATTAACCTTTGGTCCGTCTGTGAATGGCAGGAAGACTTTATTGACTTCTTCTTCGTCGTCGCTGCAGAGTCTGGAAACAAGACTACTAGGTCTCGAAGAATCGTAAAGCGGAAGACCCATAAATTTCCAATAGTCATCGTCCTCATCAATTCTGTCATTATGCTCCAAGAGATCCGAGATGTCATAAGAAATTGTTGTGTGGTGGCAAGGAGGACTCACCCTTTCCTTATGTTCTTCAACTTCTTCAACTAGGATTTCTTGGTCTTCATGTGTAGGATCACAATCATATTCGTCTTTATGAGAAACCTCGTCTTTGGATATTATGCTTGAGATATCATCAATTAGATCTTAAACAATGGCTTCTTCAACTTGATTTTCATTTTGGATTTCTTTACTCAGATCAGCGTATCGCTCTTTCTTAAATAGATCCTTTGCTTCTTTGATATAAGCTATCCATCTATGTTGTTCTCCAGGGCACCAGCGTCTACAAAATAGTCCAATCAATTCTGAAAAAGAAAATATCTTAGCTTTTGACAAGTTCGTGAACCAAACACGAGCCTTTCCTTCTAGGTGAAGAGCAAACAATCTCATATAAACACCTTCTTCCAACTCAACTTCCTCTGGGAATAACAACAAAAACTTTGCGACCAGGTCTTTGGCATAATCCTCATTCTGATCACAGAAGGGCTTCCATAACTCGTGTGGCAGTCCATCTAAATAACCTAGGAACTTTGATAGTTCGAACGGAGCGAAATATACTTCCATTTCTGCAACAGTCGGATTATCAGGATCTTTAAACTCAAATGGAATATCCTCATTGATTTCTTCTTTAGGACCATCTTGTTTCGAGTTGTTTCCCAATGTCTCTTCCCATATATGGTTGATCACGACCTTTCTTTCATGCTCCTTCATATCATGATCCCATTCCTCACTGAATGCATCAATCAACTGCCTGAGTGAAGAAAATATTTTACGAGGAAATCCTTCATACCAATTTCTGACATCCCAGTTGTCCTCTCAGTTGAGAGATAGCAGGAAAAGCTTCATTCTGATATCCTCATGTATGATATTGTTTCCTTGGAGAAATTGCATGAATGCCCAGATATGTGTTCATGCTTGATACTTATATTCATGAAATAATGGAAAAAGTGCTTTCCCATCGTCTTCAATGACATACTCATGTGGATAGCCCGGAATGTGTGAAAAATCCAATATATCCAACCACAATTCGTAAGAAGATGCCATATCATCTGGCTTCCTTATCTTTATAAAGTACTTCTGTTATTTTTCTTTAGTTGGAGTCGTCAGGAGAGACATGCCAGCTTAGTCCTTTAAAGATATGTGATGATAATCAATAAGACCTACCTTCAGACTTACCAATTGTCGTTTCTTGCCAAGGAAGAGTCACCCCAATTGATGTTGAGGTCCCCGACAACGGCACCAAAAATGTTACCAACGTTGCTGGACTTAACGAAATCCTTTTTAATTGGAGTCGCCAGGTAAGATCTGCACAATTAGCCCTTAACAATAATATTTTCAAAATACCAATCAAAGACTTACCTCAATTTTCTTACCGAATGTCGTTCTCGCCAGGGGATGGAAAATATGACCTGAGCAACACACCCTAACTGTCCAAAAACAGTTCAAAAGTGTCCCCGGCAACGACGCCCAAAATGTTACCGAATGAACTAGCAAGGCTAGTGTCCGATGAACAAATGTATGGAAGATGTGACCAATGTCACCTTAGTCACACATCCAACTTTGGAGTGTCGTAACCTCTAAGGAGAGAGCCCTTTGATGCTCTGCAAACACTAAAGATAGAAAGATGCTATGTCTTCTAGATGACCAAGTTAGTGACCAGTGCCTTTTTAGCAGCAGTATGTAATTCAACCAATCAATCCTAAATCACAAAATATGAAGACCGATATAGTTCTAGCAACATGACAATCTAATAGTATGCAACAATTATGAACAGCAGTAAGTTAACCCTTGAAAAGAAGTGTAATCAATGTGGTTTTAAGCATCCAATGTAAACAATAAACTTCAACTCTCAAGCACTTATCCTCAGCAGTATATAACAATCAAATAGAAGTATATTTCAGGATTGTATACCAGCAGTAAATAAGTGCTTTCAGACCTTGTATGACAACCTTTAAATAGTGAACAAATTGTAATTGATAGCTAACTTTGTTTGTTGTCTTTGTGTAGGTGTTATGGCAAGAAAGGAAGGATTGTCCGATTTTGGCAGTCTGCAATTTTGCTGACCCTAACCGCAGTAAAAAGGAGCGTTGTTCATGGTTGTTTCAACCCTAATTTGGGACAGGCAATGATGGTCGAGCTATGGAGGAGCCTGCTTGGGCTGGGTCGAGCCTCCTAGGATGGAGAGCGAGGGTTTTGAGGGAGACCCTAGGTCTCAATTAGGGTGACCGAGGGTTAGGAGAAGGAAAGAAAATAAGAAGAAGGGAGAGAATGAAGGAAGGAGGGAGGAGAAGAAGAAAGGAGAGGGAAGGAAGAGGAAGGGGGGGAGAAGGGAAGAGGAAGAGGAAGAGAAAAGAAGGGGGGCCGCTAGGGTTTTTAGGAAGGGTTTGGGACTGTTTTAGGTCTGATTTTAAGTGGTTTTTAGGGATTTTTAGGAATTTTTTATATTTTTGAGTTTTTACGGCTTCCTAAAATTTCGCCCTAGCATTTTTAGGGCTAAAAAAAGCAGGCCGAATTTGTAGGAGGGAGGCCGAAATTTTAGGGAGGCCCAAAATTTGAAAAAAAATATATATATATTTTCTAGGGTTTCAGTCATAAAATTGCAGACCTAAATCTAACTCTAATTCTACCATAGAAATGCAAATTTACACATGCATATGCAAGAAAATTTGGTAAAAGAGTGACAACTTGGGGGTTTTGTGGATATTACCCTTAAACCCTAGCTTTAGAGGAAGGTGACCAACCTTCCTCTTGGAGGTCTTTCTCCTTGTCTACTAAATTAGGGCTTCTTGAAACAACCTCTAGGGTTCATTTCAAGAGCCTAATCTAGGGCAAAGTTGGAGATCTAAGACTAAACTTCGTGAGAAGCTCCTCTAGGGAGCGTTTTCACTATGCTAAGAGGATAGAAGGTAGATAAATGGCCCTATTAAAAAAAATGCAACCCTAGGGCCACCATTCAATCATTCAAGAAGCAAAAATTTACCTACCATTCATCAAGAAAGGCTAAAAATGGACTAGACGTGCTTGAGCATGAGTTCTTCCAACCATTCTAGCATCCACCAAGCATTAAAGCAAAAGAAGGCCAACTTTCATCCACAAGAGCAAAAAGAGGATCCCTCCAAGAGGTGCGCATCACTTCATAAGGCTATCTTGGATTAAAAAGTAACATTGTGAATTTTGTCCCCTAAGTTGTGTTTTGAAAATGAAGTGAGAAGATGTTATTTATATGATCTCATACTCACTTTTAAAATAAAACCAGGCCGACATGCCTTTAAAATGTCAATTTGAAATTATAACATGTCAACTTAAAATTAAAACATCAAATAATATAAAATAATCAAATATGTGGGTAACTTGGGGCATTTATCCCAGGGTTTACCAAAAAATGACTAAAATAGCTAAAACTAAACAAAATACTCTGAACTAAAGGCTGGAGTAGGCAGGGGGGGCATCATGCCTGATCTAACCCCAACAATGTTGATAATCCCTCAACACCCCCCCCAAAAGAAGCAGTATGGCCTGGTGAGGATGATGACGTCATCTCTGGAAGAGGTCCAAGGAGAGAGGGCACCAGGTTGCAGAGGGACCAGGAGGGTGCCTGAGGTGACCAGGAAGAGAGGCAAGAGCCCCACAGTTGAAGGAACTATCACCAAAGTAATGAAACAAGTGGGGGGTCATGTGACCCAGTGACCCACCCCTAGGAGCCCTGGACACCAACCTCAGGGCTACAAGCCCTACAATGAGGCAGTCAGCAATGCCACTAAGCCATAGTACTCCTAAGAGAAGGACCAAAGGGTCTGGCCATAACCTACACTTAGAAAAATGTTGGATAACACCCCTCCTGGACTAAAAAAAAATGACCCTCTCTCCTTGGGGACACATCTGAAGGTGCACTGGTATTGGTACCACGTAACAAGGCCTTTGGAGGCCATGTGCATCTCTTCCTAGCATTAATCCCTTAGTTGATGGAGACGTCCCCCCATGTTGGGGCCTTATGTATTTCTTGCATTGTACAAGTGGCTTTTGAAAACTTTATTTTATGCTTTGTTAAGAATGTTAGAAGCTAGTCGGGCTTTTGCAGTATTTTACCCCATCCTAGGCTATATCTAGAGATCTTATGAATATTTTATTGTAAAAGAAGTTTTAGCTCCTCCTATATAAAGAGAGCTACTTCCTCATTTGAACTCATGTTGGATTTTGAGAGCTCTCTCTCTTTTGGAGCTTAATTGTCATATCTTTATGGAGCATTTTTGAAGTGTAAAAGTTTTTCTTCTCTTGGGTTTTCCTTGATGGCTGAATATTTAGGTAACATGTATCTTTTGGCATTGTAAGATCTTTAACCTAGTTCACTAAGAAAGTAAATTTGCTCAAGTGGATTAAATAGGCAATAAATTCCTTGTTTATTTTGTATATTATCCTTGTGACTTGTCTTGTGATTTAGCTATCTTCGGAGGGGTTACGAATCAAGCTTGCATAGGCTGCAGTATAAGCTACAGTTACAAGTTGAAGGAGTGTGCTAAGGCCACCCTTCCTGGTAAGTTTTGCATGAAGCTTCAAGAGTTTTGGGGTAGGAAATTGTCTTGCTTTGCAGAGTTTCCTGTCAAACACTTTCAAACAAGGCCTGAAGGGGGATCATCTCAAGACTCCATAGTTTTGGGATAGGAAATTGTCTTGCTTTGCAAAGTTTCCTGTCAAACACTTTCAAACAAGGCCTGAAGGGGGATCATCTCAAGACTCCATATGCCCTGAGGATTGGCACTAGTCTTCATAACCCTCTAATCACCTATACTACAAAGAAGACCTCAAGTTTTGCTAAGGCTAACTCTTCAAATCAGCTTGTGACTCATTGCCATAGCCTAGCAATCCTATCCTAGCAAAGCCCCCTTCGAGTTGGAGAAGAGCCAACTGAAAGTGCAGAGAGGTGGTTATCGTGGTGACAATGGGTAACACCTCTAAATTATAGGTGGGCTAGCCTTGTTCTTTGAGGCTTTAATCACACATGCTAGTTCAAGCTATAACACACAGTATATGGACAACTGGAAACTCCATATATAAGCTCAATATGAAGTGAAATTACATACCATAGCCTTCTCTCAAGGCTAGTACCAGCATAGATCCATCTTAACTCCAGATCTACCAAGCACCGAAAGGGATCAAATCCCTTGAGATACAAACCTTGCTTCAAATTTCGCACTCTAAAAAAATTTGCACATCAAGGAATTTGATCCCTCTCAACACTTGATAGATCAAAAGTTTAAGATGGATCTATGCTAGTTTATTTTATTATAGTGATCCCCTTTTTTTCGTTTTTCCTGAAGTTATTTTTTTCAATTTAATATATGGCTACAGATGCACCTAATTATTCTCTAGGGCATATGGTTGTAAATGCATCTAATTACTTTCTACTCTCACATACAAATTCATTGACTTCGAACAACAAAGAGAAACAACAACAAAAAAGTACCAATGAGATTCAAACATTATTATTTTTTAGTAGCATTAGTATTATTTTATTTTTAGTACTGTAAATATTATATTGGATCACATATGGAGACATATGTTACAATCGCTTTAATGTTGGCCTGTAAAATTTAATATGGATCTATTTCATAATTGTAGTCATGTTTGTCCAATTTAATATATATCTTTTTTTAATTTTAATTGTGAATCTACATTATATACTTGTTTATATAGTCATTTTCCAACCTATTGAATAATTATATACTTGTTTATATTAATTTTTTTTTTGAGTCGACATATGTTACAGACGTGACACATCTCACCCACCTGAACTATAGAAAGCAACTCTTAGCGCAACAAAAACTCCAACTATCCAAAAAGCACTAGCAAGGATAAATCACCAAACTCTAGCTCAACCAAGAAGATCCAAGTGCAAGAATCTCTCCAACACAACCTCGAAGGAAAGACATCCTCCTCTCTTTTTCTTCACCAATCCACCCTAGGGTTTTCTCTCAAAACCCTAATCTAAAATATCTAAGGTAAGACCCTAACCCTAGAACTCCAAGATGCACCAAGAAACTCCAAGAAGACCAAGAAACCATAGTGTCGAGAGAGAGACAAAGAGAGAGCAAGTACAAGTGAAGACCTAGAGAGAGAGAGAGAGGCTAGTGCACACTCCTCTCCTAGTCACATCTCTACAAAAAAAGTGAATAAGAATGAATATACAAATGATATGAATGGAAAGACTTTTTTCTTCCTCTATTTATATGAAAGCTAAGGAAGCCACCAATACTATGTGGGCACAAGCTCTTACAAGCAACCTAAATAATCCTTGTAGGCCAACACAAGTGATACATGCACTCTAAAGTACATGTGCCATGCTCCAAGGTGATGTCGTACACAATAATGGCTCCAAGATGATGTAGCTACACAATGTAAGTCCACATGCCTCTATCTCAAGCCTCCATGGACTTCATTGATCCTCCTAAACAATGTACTCCACTGGATCAACTACCCTCTACAAGAACACTGTCGAAGCCCTAAGAATCCCCAAGCCATCTCCAATCCTTCAAACAAAAAATCAATTTGCCACATGCCATCTAGGGCTTAAAGCCCTCCTCCATCATGCAAAATGCTCTTATCTCAAGTGGGGTGCTCTCCAAGCAAGTGGTTCCTCATGTGGTCATCATGAAGGGTGTTCACCAATCAAACAAGAGAACTCCAATGCCTAAGGAAAGAACACCAAGCCAACACCATCCTAAGGTCAAGCATCTCAACTATGCATATCCATCATGGACCATTTCTCATGATGCAATCCATCTCGAATCATCCAAACGCTGAACATATACCATGTACTCCAAATACCATGAAGCACCCCTAAACATGGTGTAAACACTTACGGACTAACCCAAAAATTTAACACAAGAACCAAGTCACTATGAACCTTTCTTCTACAGAAATAGAATAACATAATGTTGTTATTGTTGCCACCGAGTCTACTTGGATTTAGTAGGTTTTGTCTAAGTTTAGTTTTCAACAAGTGCAGCTTGCTCTAATTTGGTGCAATAATCATAGTCCTATCCATATTTCTAGAAAATCAATGGTGCATCAACACACCAAGCATATAGAAATCCATATGCATTACATCCAACCATTGATTCATGATCAAATTATTGATTTGCAAACTATCACACTAAGCTGCAGGTTGCAAATATCTTCACTAAACCTTTTTGCAAAGAGTCAATATGTTCAGCTTCATGCCTTGCTTGGGGTGAATGAAATTGTCCTAGTAGGAGGAGGGTGGGGGGTACTCTCATACCTTCTTCCTCTCTTTTGTCTACTCTTCTGAGCATTTTGTACATAGGTACTTATCATGGCCTCGTAGTCGAGACCCATTTTTAAGTTTAACCTCCCTTCCATACTTCCCTAAGTTTCACTTTAGGAGAGATGTCAATGCACGTACATAGTTGTGAACTCACATACATAAGTAATTAATTGCCCAGTTGGTATACCAGCCAACTACCCTTCTTAAATGTTGGGTTACTCCCAATTTGTTACAAATAGAGGGCTTCCTCTTCTCTTTCTACATAGCATGTCTTTTATATGCAGTGATTCTCGTGTTCCTTTTGTTGGCCTAGAGTCTCTGTTTATTTATGTTGCTCTGTTGTATGTGTATTGAGTTTTAAGCACGTGATGATCCTACTGCTTGCTTTCTGATTTCAGTTTTCACACATCCTTGTTGCGTTTGTTATGAGTATTTTTGTATAGTTGTTAACTCACTCATATCAAGGATCATTTTGGAGAGGGTGAATTGGAGAGTGCCCAAGTGCCCTCTATCCATAGTAGCAAGATCAACTATAATAACTAATGCTTAAGCCGTTGTTTAACTTTTAACAATTTAACTATTCAGCACCCAGCTCCTCACGATGAGCCCAGCTGGTGGCTTGAAATGTTGAGACACAATTTCCTGGCATGCAGTATTCCTATGCTCATAATATTTCGCTTGCATAAATATGAATAATTTAATTTATTCATAAATTAATAATATAAGAGTGCTACTATATCAACAACATATCCAATGATAACTCAAGTCTCATCTAATTGTAATTTCACCTGTAATTTCACCAACAGATGACAATCTGGACACACAAAAATGAATCATTTTAAACAAATTTGTGACTATTGTTCCACTTAATCTTTAAAATGACCATTGAAGTCACAAACATTACTTGATCAACAATAAAATTTATACATACATTAAGGCCATCAGCTCATGCTTACCTCTTAAACTCTATTTTCAAGTTGTTATATCATATTTATGTTTCAAATTTGAAATATGTTTCTAGTTGCTTACAGTGAAAATGAATATTACTACAAATTATGGCACATATATTTTTTAATTTTCTAATATTTTAAAAATTTATGTTTTTGTATTTATCTGATGTCTACTTGGTCTTGAACAATAATTTTTCCTTAGTATCCCTATCCATACTGGTGCCTAGAACATTAGGTCCACCATTAGCAAAAAAAATTGTTAGCAAATAGTCCAGTCACCGCGAGGACCAAATTTTGTAATCCGCCATGACCTCCCAACTCAAAGTGGGAATATAGGTCAGCCTGAACTTTGCCCACTCTGAGCCAAAATCATTACTGATATTTTCCAAATAATTGACTTACAGATGGACCAACATAGTATCTCTGTTTATTACATTTTACTCTGGATGTCTCTTAAACTTGGATCACATATCGAATTCACAATCCTATTAGAGGCAACGTTAAGGTATCTACGTTAAATAGATATGATTTTTTGTATTACTGACCTGGAGAGCATGTTGATACCTGCGATACTTCCGGAGCTGCTTGATAATGAGTTGTAGCTCCCATTTCCCGAGACTTTTGCCTTCATCGACCCATCTCTGCAGCTCTGGAATCACACTGCAATTGGGATTACCCAGCGGAGAAATCCGTCTGAACACATTTTCTCTACCTGCTCTCGCCCCTATCATTGCAAAGCCTTACTAGGGCCTATTAGCGGTTTCTCGACTTTTAGCAATTCACGGACCTTGCAGCATCTTCAAGTCACCGGAAGTGAAATCTCCCTAAGAGTTAACTACAATTTTATTTTATTTTTTAATCATGGAAATCATTAATTGATTGGGATTATCTCTTTGAGATTTAAGTTTACTTTAAACAAGTTAATTATATCAACATTTAAGTTGAATTAGCTGCAAAGTTGCTTACTAATTTTTTTCCGCGAAAAAAACCATACTATTGGTATTCATAGTCTAAATCAAATAGTATAAAAATATTAAGTCTTATACAGACTTATGTTCATAATACAGAACTAATATTCAAAATGACAAAAAAGACATAATTTCAGCAATCGTTACAAAACAATTAACCACATTCATCAAAGCTTCCAGGACCAAAAGGTATTAAATGTCAAAGATTCTGACCACCCTGTTCTCAGCAACCTGTGACTCCAGAATCTCTTCCCAGTAGACAACCCCTTCAACTCCTTCAAAAGCCTCTTTTGATAGTTTATCTGCAAATGTATTATATTGCCGATAGATATGTTTAAAATTAATCTCACTGAAAAGATTAATTTTTTCCCTTGTTCTGTAGCACCATTGGTAAAGAGAGGTGACATTTATATTATATTCCTCAAGAGCCCATTTTATTGTAACTCGAGAGTCCCCAAATACTGTCAAATCACGAAGTCAAGGAGTTTGCAACAGTAAGTACACACCAGAGTGCTAACATCTCGGCCTTAGTATTTGTACCCTGTCCACCATACAATTTGAGAGTGTAGTAGTGGTCCTTGCATAGATAAATAACTCCTCCCACAACGCATAACCCATCTTGCGCAGCCCTGTCAAAGAAGGCAACTGGTCTGTGGTGAACAAGAGTGAAAGGATTGTCCTTTTTTTCCTCTTCTTATCCAAGTTCGAACACTGATCCTTGATCATTCTAATAATCCTGCTGAAAGAACGTATCAAGCTGGCAATTCCATTATCAAAGATGATTTCATTTTTGTTCATCCAAATGAACCAAGAGATGACCGCAGGTAAAAAAGGAAAGTTTTTGCACTTCTTATTCCAATTATAAGCACTTGTATCAAACAAATCAGAACCCCATATTAGATCGATACTTAGGAACTTTGTAACCATACCCCAAACTGCTCTTGCGAATTCGCATTCCACAAACAAATGATAAACAGTTTTAGAGTTTTTAAAGCATAGAAACCAAACACTAGGCCCCACCCAGCCTTTCTTTGAGAGATTGTCCCAAGTCTTCAATTCACCCCGAAGGGCATGCCACATAAAACATTTAATATTTAATGGAATTTCCCATTTCCATAAAGGCTTGAACCACCAATTTGCAAGATAGATACACGATCCATTAATGATAGTCTTATATGCAAGTTTTGTTGTCACTATACCTATAGCAGCATTGTTGTTCCATAGAAGTTCATCCTTTTCCAAAGACAAACTACATCCTGAAGAGTTCAATTTTTGTATATAACGCTCCCATTCCACTGTTATATTGTCTGAAAAACCAAGTTCCCAAGCATTTAGCCAATATGATTGCGAATTACCAAAAATTTTTCTCTTGATCTTGTTGAGAGTAGCTCGATCAAAACAGTGCAGAGTATGTAGGATCTCATTAGAAAGAGTATAATCTTCGTTCAATCCAGAGATCGGATCAACGCCAACTAAAATGCTTCTACCATTGCCAACCTTCCAAATTAAATCTTTTGACAACTAGTTATAAACTTTGATGAAACCCATCCATATGGGAGATGCCCCTCTGAGATTCTTAGCAGGATTTCTTATCCAATTAATGACATCACCAGCAATATATTTGGCTAAGAGGACTCTAGTCCACAGAGTAGGACCAAAGAGACCACGCTAGAAGCTTTTCAGCCTCAGAGCACAGCTAAAAGTTGGCAAGTATTTTATTCCCCATCCACCACTACTTTCCGGAAGAGCGATATTCTCCCATTTGGTCATTGACAATTTTCTTTTATCCAATCCCCCAGTCCAAAGAAAGTTAAACATAAGCTTTCTCAGACAGTTAGTAATATAAACAGGAACCTGTAATAGAGAAAACCAGTACACAGGAATACCAATAAGAACAGATTTAAACAAGGTCAATCGCCCTCCAATTGAAAGGTTGCTTAATATTTGCAAGAATATAATTAAAAGTTTGATAAAATAATTAAAAATTAGGTAATATAGAATATAAATAATATAAGTAAGAAAATGATATTGCTATTTAGAAGTATTAAGTGGAATGAGCAACAAAGTGGTTAGTTCTCGTAAATAAAAATTAAAAATTAAAAAAATGTTTTTATAGTTTTTTTAGAAATATTTTAATCTAATAATATTCTTAAGTCAATTTATTTAAATGCATTAATGCATTGCTTATATGCATTGTACCTAAAATAAAACAAATATAAAATGAGACATCCAACTCTGTAAACCATTATTCCAATTCTAGAAGACTATTGCTCCCATAAAACAAATAACATCTTTAATGATTTTAATGTTGCAAAGTTTATTTCAACAAATTATTCAAATTGTGGTAACATAATGAGGATGTCCTATGCAAATTGTGGTAACAGAGTGAGGGTGTCCATTGCAATTTTGGAGAAGGAAATTGTGGAATTAGCTACAACAACTAAAGTTATGAAACGCTTATTCTCAAGTCAATTTTGTTTAAATGCATTAATTGCTTAGATGCACAGTACCTAACATAAAACAAATATAAAAATGAGACATCCAACTCTATAAGTCATTAATCCAATTCTAGAATATTATTGCTCCCATAAAACAAATAACCTCTTTAATGATTTTAATGCTACAAAGTTCATTTCAAGAAATTATGCAAATTGTGGTAATAGAGTGAGGATGTCCTATGCAAATTGCGGTAACATAGTGATGATGTCCATTGCAATTTTGGAGAAGGAAATTATGGAATTATCTACAACAACGAAAGTTATGAAAGGCTTATTATTAAGTCATTTTTTTAAATGCATCATTGCTTAGATGCATAGTACCTAACATAAAACAAATAAGAAAAAATTCCCCCTTTCCCTCCCGATTGGTTTTCCTGAAGGTGGAGGAATATTGGTTTCAAAATCGTGTAGGAGCGTGAGAGCATCCCGATCTGATTGGAGGTCGTGTAGCTGAGTCTGCGCTAGAGTTATGGCCTCTTCAGCATGAGTGTGGCTGAGATCTGGCAGCTTAGTGTTGGGCATGGGCTCGCCCTTTGATCGTCTGAGCGCCTGAATCCTAGGCATTCTTGCTCCTAATTCATCCAATGGCATCGGGAGCAGGCAGCCCTACTTCTGACCTTTCTAACTTTCTGAATTTGTTAGCCAAATAGGGCAAGAAGAATCCATCCTCTGCTCAGCAGAAATTTGTGAAGAAACTCAAGGAGATCCCGACGGTAGCATTACCGGTTGATCTTCCGTGCAGGACAGCCCTCAATCTATCAGATCATGGATTGATCGGCCAGTTCACGGGACTATGGCCCTCTCCAAAGGCCACCGAACATTGGGTGCAAAAGAACTGGAGACCTTTAATCACGAAAGATGTGAAATCCTATTTTATGGGCAAAGGATACTTTGCATTTGTCTTCGAAAGTAAGCAGGACCTCGAGCTCATATTCAGAAATGGACCGTATTTCATGGGTCCGTAGGGACTCTACATAAACAAATGGACCCCGAACTTCGATCCAACTAACGACATTCCTTCTACAGTCCCCGTTTGGGTAAGACTCCCTCATCTACCCCTGCATTGTTGGAATTCAGAATCCCTAGAAGCAATTGGAAATGCCCTGGGCAAATATATTGACAAAGCTGAACGGAAAGATCAGTATGCATGCGCTAGAATCTGCATTGAAGTGGACCTGGAACAAGGACTTCCTGAAGCAATAAATCTTACCGTGGCAGACTGATCCCATATTCAAGAACTGGATTATGAACAAATACCATTTAAATGTAGATTATGCCACGAGTATGGACACTTCGCCAGGTCCTGCAAAAAGAAGCCTGCAGATCTCGAAACAGAAGGAAGGAAAGAGAAATGGACAGCCATTCAGAAAAATAATAAATCGGGAGCGAAATCCCAACCAAAAAGTCTAAATAGCAAGAAATCAGACAAGCAGCAGCAAGAGCCAACGACATCAAACAGCAAGAATAGCTTCAAAGTTCTAGAAATACCGGAGAACCAAGAGACCCCAGAGATTGAAGCAAAAGGAGAAATACACGAGAATCAAGATGCTCAAGCGATTCCTCTAGGCCTAGAAGATCTGAATATCCCCATCCCTCAGAATATTCCAAGCCCTACTAGATCTACCCCGAGCAAAGATGGCCCCTCCTATGCTGAAATTACTAAAGCTAAAATTCCCATCTCACCCTCGTCCTCGGAAGAGTTCATAGATAAATCTATCAAAAAACATGGATAGAAATCGACCAAAGAATTGAGAGAAGAAGAAGTTGAGCACGAGAAAGTTCAAGGTTCCCAAGCCACTATTGACATGGTCTTCAGTAGAAATACCAGAACTAGACAAGCAGGAAAGAAAAGCGGAGACCTAGCAGGAGGAACTCCCTCCTCCATCTATAATTCTAAATGATGAAGATGGTCTCTTGGAATTGCAGAGGCCTTGGTAGCCCTAGCAAGCTCGAAGCAGTAAAAGATCTCCAAAGAATATATACGCCAGACCTTTTATTACTCCAAGAGACCAAGCTCGAAGACAAGGTTGTCTTAAATACAGGAAAATATCTTTGGAAGAAAAATACCAGAAATGCTGTGAGTGACAGGGGAGCTTCGAGCGGACTGGAAACATTATGGGCTCCTGAAAAATTCCATCTCCACAATTCATTTGCTACACAGCACTGGATTTATACGGATCTCACTCATATACAAAGCAACATGCAATTTGCCTTATTCAATATGTATGTGCCTAATCTTTATTCAGAGAAAAAAGAGTGCTGGAACCAACTTAAAGTTTTTTTGCAGGCATATGATCCTCAGAATATCATTATGGCCGGAGATATGAACATCACTCTTTCAAATTCAGAAAAAAGGGGGGCAGCAGCGGGTCGGATTGCTTCAAAACCCAGGTTGAAATGCTTCTCCAAACTTGGGATTTAATTGATATCAAGCCCAACAAAGGCAAGTACACTTGGTCCAATAAACGTTTGGGTAAAGGAAATATAATGGCTAGATTGGATAGGTTCATTGTTCATAGCAATTTAATGTTTGATAATCATATCATCTCTTCCAACATAATGGCCAATCTAGCCTCAGACCACAAGCCCATCTAGGTTATCTTTAAGGAAAAAGAGGAGTTGGGCCCAATTCCCTTCAGAATTAGCCCACAATGGCTTACGCATGACAGCTTTTGGAGCACTCTGGATAAGGCATGGAAAATCCCAGTCACTGGATCCCCATGCTATGTATGGGAAAAGAAGCTTAACAACACCAAAAAAGCTCTTAAGATTTGGTCCAAAACTAACTGCCCAGCACCTGCAAAACCTAGGAAAGAGGCAGTAAGCGCTCTTGAGGACATACAATTCGAGATGGATGAACAACCAATAGATGCTGTCACGATGCAGGAAGAAGTAAATCGACAAACTAAGGCTTTTCAGACATTTCAAATAGAAGAGGAATATTGGAGGCTCAAGTCGAGAAGCACGTGGCTCAAGTCGGGGGATAAAAATACAACATTTTTTCATAAGCAATTTAAAATCAGATAGTCTATAAATTACATTGCTAAGATCAAAATTGATAATGGAACAACTGTTAAAGGGAATTCGAATGTCAAAAACGCTGCATACACCCATTTCTCCAAATTGTTTATGGATGACAGCGCTGGTTGTAATGACGGTGGAGAGGATGAGAATAATTTTTTGGAACACATTCCCAGGAGGATCACGACCGAGGAGAATCTTGCCATGCATAAAATGTTCACTGAGTAAGAGGTATTCAAAGCTATCAATTCCCTTGAATCAGACAAAGTGCCGGGCCCAGATGATTATTCGATCCATTTTTACAAAGCTTGCTGGAAATACATCAAAAAGGACTTTATGAGAATGATAAGGAATTTCTATTCAAAGGCCAAAATTGGTGGATGCACCAATTCAACGTTCCTGTCTCTCATCCCTAAAGATACAAATCCCAGCACCTTCAGCAGATTCAACCCGATATCGTTATGTAACTCCTCTTACAAAATTATTTCCAAAATGATAGCAACTAGATTGAAGCCCTTCTTAACAAAATAATATCGAATAACCAAGGTGGATTTCTAAAAGGAAGGCAAATTCTAGACAATGTGATTCTTGTGCAAGAAGCAATCCATTCCAGCAAGGCTCGAAAGGAAAAAGGTATGTTAATCAAGTTAGATATGGCGAACGCCTTTGACCATCTAAAGCACTCTTTTCTCTTTAAAATTCTGAAATGCTTTGGATTTGAAGACACCCTCATCAGCTGGATCTCAGCCTGTATAAGCAAACCTTGGATCGCTCCACTCATCAATGGCCACCCTACTGAATTTTTCCAAGCCACGCGCGGTATCAGACAAGGATGCCCTTTATCCCCTTTCTTGTATATCATCCTTGCTGACTCCCTTAGTCGAAAGCTTAACCATGAGATGCATACAGGAGCCATTCCTGGCTTACATTTAACCGTTGATTCCCATCCTCTAAACCATACTCTTTTCACTGATGATTCTCTACTATTGGGTGGAGCTTCTTCCATCATAGCTCGGAAATTCAATCGAATTCTGAATTGGTACTGCAAAGCAACAGGAGGCAAGATCAATCTGCATAAAAGCGTTGTTTATTGTTGGAACCTTAGTAAAAATGTGGCAGCCAAAATCAACAGAATTTTAGGCATCAAAGTCCACAATCAGTGGGACAACTTTACGTACCTCGGCCTTCCAATCACTCAAGGACTCTCAAAAGATGGTAACTGGGATGGAACGTTAAACAAAATAAAAAGCAGAGTCAGAAGATTGGGAGGATATTGGCTCAGCAAGGCCGGAAAAATGATCCTTATAAAATATGTTCTCTCCACACTTCCTATTTACCAATTCTCCATTCTCCTCGCTCCAAAAAGAGTGTCAGAGAAGATAAGTAAATTTTTGAGAGATTTCCTTTGGTCCGATGGGAAAAACAATGGGAACAAATTCCATTTAGTGAAGTGGGAGGTCTTAAAGCAACCCAAGTTCACTGGAGGTCTCCATATTCGTGATCCATCACATGCTAATTTAGCTTTAGGTGCCAAAATCTTATGGCAAATCATCCATAACAAAAGCCATCTAGTCAGCATTGTGCTCAGAAAGAAATATTTACAGGGTAATAGGTTAAGTTGTTTAGATCTCAAACCAACAACGAAAGGCACCAGCATATGGACTTTATGCAAAGTTGCTTGGAATTTATTTTCAAAGGATCTATACTGGGTTCCCGGTAATGGTAGTAAAATCGACATTTTCTTGGACAGGATCATGAATAAGGATGCACTTCATAGCACGCACGAATTAAATAATATTGCAGCATGGCTCAAGCACAATGGGATCACCACTTTGAAAGAATTCAGTATCTGGGATAGGACCGGCAATTGGCAAAGCTGGAGCGTTAGAGCAATCCCCACTCAATTTGAGTCTGCCAAAAATATCCTTATCGACAACTTGAAAGACTGCTCCCCCATGCACCTGCTGACAAAAGATGACCGAGGATGGGGCCCCACTGGTTCCTACTCCTCTATTCTCGGTTATAAAGCCTTGAACTCAGAAGAAACTGAAAGAAATGATGTATGGAAGATTGTTTGGGACCCTCTGGGACTCCCCAAAATCAACTTTTTCACATGGACGTTAGTACATTGCAAAGTTCTCACCGGAAATAATATAATCAAGAGAGGATTCAATGGGTCGTTTTGGTGCCCACTATGCAGAAATAGTGAAGAATCTATTCAGCATCTCTTTATTGATTGTGAGTATATCAAGAAGGTTTGGAAACTTATGCTCCATGGTCTTAATTTCCCCATGCCGCACTTCTCTTCCATCAACCATCTTTTTAAAGAATGTAAATCCATGTACCCTTATTCCCTCTCCACCAAGAAAACTTGGATCCACATCTGGATCTCCATGCCCAAATACATATGTTGGGAAGTCTATTGCTCGAAATAATACCATCTTTCAGGATAGACATTACACCCCACTTCAAATTGCCGGAAAATCCAAAAGCCTGCTGATGGAAGCTCTTATGAATACCAGTGACAAGGAAGAAGATGGACTCAGCAGAGAAGAAAAGAATTGGATTGGATTTACTATCCCTAGCCCAAGCAAGACTATACAACACCAACAGCACCCTGATTGGCAAATCAGATGATCTAGCAACTAATTTTTCAGTTGGAGAAATAAGCAAGTAATAGAAAGCCTGCACTTCGATGGTGCATCCAAAGGAAATCCAGGTGAAGCAGGAGCTGGAGGGGTTATGTGGCTAAGTGGAAAAACAATAAGATTGAAGTATAGATGGGGCTTAGGCAGATGCACCAATAATACAGCGGAAGCATTAGCCTTGTGGAAAGGATGCCAGATAGCTAAAGAGCAAAAGATTGACAAATTGCAAGTATTTGGGGATTCGATGATCATTATCAGAGCCATCAATTCTAGCAGCAACCTCAATAATCTCAAGTTAAATAGAATTATCCAACGAATTTAGGGCATAGCAAGAACATTTGTTGAGTTCAGGGCATACCACGTATTAAGAATCTTAAACAAGGATGCAGACATGGAAGCTGATGCAGGTTCCCATCTCGACCAGGGTATTCTAAAAATAAATAATATGAGTAGAACCCATCAAATCCCCTGAATTGGCTCCTAAGAGTAAGCCAGGGCTCTCTGAAAAATAAGATGAGTTATGCAAAATCCGATGAAGTTTGGAATCCCTTTGTGGGCACTCTGATCTTCTAAAAATCCAATGATTTAAGCAGAATTTTGGAACCCTCTATGGAGTAGCTCTACGCCTGACAGAATCATTATCACATCTGACATCAAAGAAATCTATGTAAATGGATTATGATAATTAAATTCGCTAGAGGCATGATCATCATTGCAAAAATTCTCTGAGATACTGGTCACTACTAGAAATAACATTCATTCAGCTCCTTAGTTTTTTATGAATATGAGACCTCAACGCAGCGTATGAAGACCTCATCGCAGAAATACAAAAGCTAATTTTAAATCGTGACTCATTGATGAAGTATGGATTCCCTCTATGGGCTCTCTGATCTTCTGTAAACACAATGTTTTAAGCAGAATTACGGAACCCCTCTATGGAGTATCTCTACGCCTGTCAGTTTCAACTCTTATGACTTCAACGAGATCTATGTGAAAGGATTATGATAATTTAATTCGAGGGAGGCATGATTATCACTACAAGAATCCTCTGAGATACTGGTCACTGTAAGAATTAACACTCATTTCATGAGTCAAATTGGAACTCGGCTCCTTAGTTTTTGATGAATTTGAGACCTCAACGCAGCAATTGAGAATTAGCAGTTTGATGAATTTGTAACTCTCTTTTAAGCTTTTAAATATAGCTGGGAAGAAAGAAAGTAATATACTACAGAATAGATAAGGTTCGCAGGACTACAAATTATCAACTGAAGCAAAGTTAGCAACTTTCTAAAACAGTTAATGATTTTCTCTCAGTTGAAGCCATCCAGCCTCAAAGGAGTTAGTGGAATTGCCCAAATGGGATTTTAGAAGCCAAATCAGAAGTCTTAATTTTTTGTAATTGCCATTGTAACAGACAGTAGAGTCATTTTTCTGATCTTTGTAACCAGCTGAATATGGCAAAGCCACAGCTCTATTCTTTCATTTTTTTTTAATATAAAATATCCGTTTCTGTTAAAAAAAAACATAAAACAAATATAAAATGAGACATCCAACTCTATAAGCCATTAATCCAATTCTAGAAGACTATTGTTCCCATAAGACAAATAACCTCTTTAATGATTTTAATGTTGCAAAGTTCATTTCAACCAATTATGAAAATTGTGGTAACAAAGTGAGGATGTCCTTTGCAAATTGTGGTAACAGAGTAAGGATGTCCATTACAGTTTTGGAGAAGGAAATTGTGGAATTAGCTACAACAACAAAAGTTATGAAAGGCTTATTCTTAAGTCATTTTTTTTAATGGATTAATTGCATAGATGCATAGTACCTAACATAAAACAAATATAAAATGAGACATCCAGCTCTATAAGCCATTAATCCAATTCTAGAAGACTATGGCTCTCATAAAACAAATAACCTCTTTAATAATTTTAATGCTGCAAAATTCATTTCAACAAATTATACAAATTGTGGTAACAGAGTGAGGATGTCCTATGCAAATTGTGGTAACAGAGTGAGGATGTCCTATGCAAATTGTGGTAACAGAGTGAGGATGTCCATTGCAATTTTGGAGAAGGAAATTATGGAATTAGCTACAACAACGAAAGTTATGAAAGGCTCCATCTTTGTCTGAGCACCCCTGTTTTTTAGAATCTTAATGGCAATCAAAGCCAAATCCCTGGAAATCTAATTAAATACCTTCATCTATAAAAGGATACTTTGGAATTGTGCTATAAATGAAATGTCAATCTAAATAGATTATGCTAAAATAAAAATAAGAATGCTCATGAAAAAAACATCCTACTCATCGATTTGTGTTGCTTGTCGCTTTAGTGGTAATAGAAATGACCATCATTCGTGGAAATAGAAATGCATGAACATGGAAACAATAGAAGTTCACGACATGAATAAGCTAATATGTTGCAGTGTGGTGCGCTAATAAATCCCACCAATCAATTTTTTGATATTAATGAACCGCACTAATGATTGACTGTAGGATAAATAAAATATTTAAGGATCAAGTCATTAAAATAGTTTGAGTAGGAGTTATCCATATATGGACATAAATACATATATGATAGTAATATTATTGAGTTCGTGTCTTTGATATTAAGTTTTGTAGTCTTTTGTGGTACAAAACATCCAATTATATAAACCATTAATCCAATTCAAGAAACCTAATGTTCCCTAGGATATTAACCTATGCAACAAATTTAACTAGGCCCATATCTGATAAAAACATTTGCATTTCAATAAAATTATGCTAAATGTTGTAACAAGTGAGGACATCCATTGCAATTTTAAAAAAATAAATATGAAATGAGAAGCAAGATGTGCACTCCCCATTTTTAAAATATTAATGGTGATTAAATATATTCATCTCTAAAGGGAATTGGGCACTGATAACATGGGTCCATCAACAATATTTCTTGACACTAAATGCAAGGATGATAATTGAAAACTATGGATTTATTTGATCTTTCAATCTCTCTTTAGTTGATCTTTCAATCTCTCTATAGTTGCACATTGTTATATTAGCATTACCTGGTACTCCTGAATCAAGCCAACTGAGGTAGTTGTGATATAATGGTTTGATCATGACTCTTCTCAGAAACTCATATCTCTTACTTCTATGCCACAATATGTAATAGATAATTGAAGCATGTATTCCATGTGCCCCACGACATTCACTTTGGTAGCTTCCCCATCAAATCAAGCATTCATTAATTATCATTTGTTAAACAAATGCAATGACGACAATGAAGCATCTTGAAATATGTGTTAAACAAATGCAATGACGACAATGAAGCATCTTGAAACATGTGTTAAACAAATGCAATGACTATGATGAAACATCTTTGAATCTCGAATACAGACTTGGTGTGACCTGTTAAGTAATTTAGTATTTAATAATAATCCCATAAAAATGTTATCACGTCTCGAGATCCCTGTCTACATTTTAAATGTTATCAGAAAATTGATTTTCAATTTTTTGTGGACCAGTGGTTTAGATAGGGCCTCTTTGGTTATGACTAGGTGGGAATCGGTCTCCAGGCCTGAACGATTCGGAGGATGGGGAATAAAGGATTTAAAATCATTCAGCATGGCTCTCAGAACTAAAAGCCTTTGGAGGTGCCTCTTTAATCAAAATCCTTGGTCCAAGATATCCTTTGTGAAATATATAAACATGAATTTGGTTGAATGGATTAGAATGCATATGCCTTCGAGATCTGGTTGCTCTCCGTTATGGCGCGGTCTTCTTAAGGTTTCTGGCTGGATCATTGGTGACTTGAAGTGGCAGGTGGGAAATGGTAAATCTATCAGAGTTGGAAAAGACCGTATATTGGGTATTGATGGTTCTGTTCATCTTTCAAACAAGATACTGCATTATTTAAAAATATATGGACTTACTTCTTTAAATAGTATCAGGGGTTTATTTGGTCAGTCGTATTGGTTAAAATCCATTGATTTGGGGTTGGTTGGTGAGGATGCAATCTCTTGGGACACCTATGTCAGTGCTCTTGGTTAGGCTGGTTGTTCTTTATCTGATCAAGATGACAGGATGGTGTGGATAGGGAATGAAAAAACTGGAATAGTTACAGCTAAAACGGCCTATGACAGAATTATGCAGGAGAAGTATATCTTTCCTCAGCACTGGTGGTATAAACAGATTTGGAAGTGGAATATTGCTTTAAAGCACAAGTGTTTTTTATGGCATGCCTTACAGGGAACATTGAAAACTTGGGATAATCTTACAAAGCGTGGCTGGTGTGGTCCAACTTGGTGTATCTTGTGCAAGGAGGATTATGAATCTATCAATCATCTGTTTGTGTTTTGCTCCTTTGGTAAAAAAGTCTGGGATTTCTGTTGTTCGAAGTTCGCAATCACAAAGGTATGGGAAAATATTGATTTTGGTGAGTCTCTGCTGAGTTGGTTTCGCTCTTCAAAAGAGACATTACAGGTTCCTATTCTTATATCTTGGGCACTATGGTACTTCCAGAATTTGATTACTTTCCAAGACAAAGTGCCTAACGTTGTGACTTGTGGACTTATTGTCTTAAATTTAACACAACATTATACCGTTGTTACCAAATTAGTGGAGGAGAGAAGGCTTGGTCAGTTTACTTTTATTGTGAATCAGCCCATACTTTTTTTTGATGGGGCTGCTCAGAACGGTTTTTGTGCTGCGGGTGGAGTTATTTATCTGAATGAGGGACATTTTTATACACTTCGTCTCAATTGTGGTAATGGTAGTAATATGAAAGCAGAACTTTTAGCTCTATGGTGTATTCTGAAGTGTGCCAACATCTTTGGGCTGGTAAATATTAAGGTCTATGGAGATTCGCGTGTTACTATCAAATGGGCAGCAAAAGAATTTGATTTAAATGTTATTGCACTCTCTCACTGGTGTAGGCGTGTTAGAGCGGAGATTGATTTGCAGGAACACATCTCCTTTTCACACATCTTCCGTGAACACAATGGTCAGGCTGACGGTTTATCAAAGCAAGCCTTATTGGGCACTGAAGGATTACTGTTTTGGGAAGAATGGATGGATTCCAGCTTGCTGGAAAGTGGCGAAGTCTTTTTTTTCTAGAAAGTTTAAGTTAAGGATTTTTGTGGAACAATTTACTTTTTGTAATGTTTTTGTCCTTTCAGTTGTATCTTCTAGCATGGACAAACTTTTGAAGATGATAGTTTGTGGTCTTTGGGTCAAACTGTCTTGAACTGTTTGAATATACCTTTTTTCAAAAAAGGTGAAAATATTTGTACTATTTGATTCAAGGAATAGCAATAGTACGTTTTTTTTTCGGTTGAAAAAAAAATCCCATAAAAATGTTATAACTTTTGAAAAATTAGATATAAAAAGTTCAACATCATAAATCATCAATAAAAGTTTATATAATTAAAATAAAATTGTTAATTATTGATAAGAGTTTATATAATTAAAATAAAATTGTTAATTATTGATAAGAGTTTATATAATTAAAATGCAAATGTTATCGGGTGAGTTGGATTTATATCCAGATGTTGATGACTCACATGGATTTTGAAGTCCCCTTTATCAATTGGGTTATGGTATGCATCATGTTGGTCTCATTTGGTGTTCTGATCAATGGGTCAGCCTCTCCATTTTTTTCAGCTGAAAGAGGTCTGTGGCAATGTTTCCTGCTATCTCCTCTTCTTTTCTTGCTAGTGGCCGAGGGTTTAAGCAGGGTGTTGGGGGCTGCAAAAAGGGCAGGCACTTTTAGTGGTATCCCGATTTCAGATATGTTGAACATCACACATCTACTCTTTGTATATAATATATTGATCTTTTGTGATGGTAAGAAACAAATTTTGATCAGTTAAAAACTATTTTATCTCTTTTCAGTACAACATCTTGCATGCAAATTAATTTTGGAAAATCCACAATCACCTTTTTCAATCTGGAGGAAGAGGAGAGGCGATATGTTGTTCAATGTTTTCTTGTTGTTGTCAAAGAAATGGATGAAGGCCTAAAGTATCTTGGCTTTATGTTAAATCCAAATAAGTATGGTAAAGCTAATTGGCAATGGCTGATAGCAAAAATGCAAAAACGTATTTAATTATGGAGTCATAGATGGTTTTCGCGTGCCAGAAGGTTAGTATTGGTAAAATTAATTATGGAAGCAATTCAAGTATAATGGATGGCATTGGGGGAATTCTTGAAAAAGTGAGAAAAAACTCTTCAATTTTGTTTGGAGGGGGGTGAGTGATCGCTTTGTATTGCCTTGGGTAAGATGGAAGCATATTGCTTGCGCAAAGCTTCTTGGAGGTTGGGGTTTAAAAAACATCTATATGTTTTCAAAAGCCTTTGTTTTTTAACTATTATGTTTTCAAAATCCTTATCAACAAAAGCAGTGTGGAGATTGATCTCATCTCGAAATCTGTGGACAAAGGTTATAATGCATAAATATATAGTGCTCGATCCAGTGGTGGACTGGATTAGGAATCCAGTGAAACAGAAAAGGAACTCATCCATTATCTGGAAAGTTATGATCCATGCATTCTCGGTTACTGGAAACAACCTAATCTGGCGTATAAGTAATGGATAGAGGATCCGAGTTGGTTTCGACCCATAGATGGGGTGTGGGGGTCATCATATTCTGCCAAATAGGATTTTAATTAACCTTCAAGAGAATTATTGTATTGTTCTCAGTAGAATCACGGATCCTCGCTCAACTTCCATTTGGACGCAAGGGTGGAAATCTACAAAGGACTTGAGCATTTATGTTGAGGATGCAACGACCTGGGAAGTATATATAAAAACTTTAAAAGATTCACATATACGTCCGATGGATCGTGAAGATGAACTGATTTGGATTTTAGGTCTTGGTGAAAACTATACCCCAAATATTGGTTATACTCAACTCAATTTGGAGGCCAAACAAAGGGAGCGAATTGGTGGTGGAAGCCATTATGGAAACTGAAATGTCCAACAAAATCAAAAAATTTCATGTGGTGTGCATTGGAAAATAAATTTCCTACTTGGGGCAATATCCAAAAAAGAAGAAAATAGGGACCAAGTTGGTGTATTCTTTGTAAAAATGATGCAAAATCGGTAGGTCATTTGTTCATTTCTTGCCTTTTGTAAAGCAAGTATGGAGGGAGGCTTTGACCTTGATACAAGTTGATTTCAAGTGGCAGGGGATCACTATGGAAGAGACGTTAAAGGAATGTTCCAATAACACATTGCATCATCCTTACAAAGCGCTACCGCTCTTAATAATTTGGGGTGTGTGGTTGCCTCGAAACTCAATTATCTTTAAGGAAAAGGAGTCATCTCCTGAAATCATGGCGTCTACAGGGACAAACATTCTATCTTTCTTCCCATGAGAAAAAGGGAGACCCCTCATTCAACTTATTCAGGAAGAATTGATCGACAAATCCTCCCCCCTAGGATTTTTTCGATGGGTTTCCCAGCAAGAGCCCCAAAAATGTGGTGGTGGGGCAATCCCTTACTTAAACTATAATCATTCCTTTCATCTCAAAAGGGGACTTGGTTTGGGAACAAATAATTACGCTGAACTAATGGATCTAAAATTCTTTCTCTACTTTGCATTAGAGAAAGGCACCTGAATCATCAATGTTTTTAAGACTCATTGTTGATTGTAAATTGGGTATGGGGAACTCAAAGATGCCACAACCTTCAGCTGATGCCAATATTGGATGAAGTATTTGCTCTAAAAAAACAGTTTGACTATTTTTCTTGTCATCATTGTTATTAGTCAGATTGACACTTCTTCGTTCGTGACGACACTGCATTGTCGGTCACACAAAAGGACCTTATGGATGGAAGAGCCTCATTGACTATAGATGCATTTGATCTGAACATTACAATATCATCCCAATTCATCTATTTTTAAGACTTAACCGCGACTCTCACATCTGTCAACTCACGGGTCACCCGTCGGAGCTCCATTGACCACCCGCGGTTTTTCCTAAAAAGTTGCACCCGCTAGTTGTTTGACACAAGACTTGCGAGTTACTCGCTTGTTGTTTGACACAAACTCGCTTATTGCTTGGGCGATGTCCTCTAGGAAATAGGCATGGATAGAAGTTTTCCCAATCAGCCGGTGGAGGTCTTCTGAAGTCGGGGTATCTATCTTGCTTAGGTATTCTATTTTTGCATTATGCTCACCTTGCAGGTCTGACAAGCGCTGATCCTTTTTAGGAAAGTCATCTATGGTTTCAGGTAAGGCCATGTGGCATTTCCCATGGGTCTCTTGGATTTTTAAGTAGAGGTTAGTACATTTCTTGATGGTTTTCTGGATTGCAATGCTTATCTTCGTACCACAGTCTCTACAGAACTCAAGGACTCCCAAATCCAAGTCTAATTCTTCTGCGGACAAGACATGTAGGTTTCCTGGGAATCCTGATTTCCCTTTCCTCCATTCAAATTGTCCATTGATTTATTCTATGTGGTGCACATACCTTCTCTTAAGTCTTAGTGCATAAGCCTCAATCGCTTTCATCCTTGAAATCATTCCTTTTATCCTACAAATCTCCTCTGAGATTAGTTCTAGCGATTGATGAACTCTCTTTAGCATATCACATGCTTGCTCATGGAATGCGGTTAGATCCTGTTTCTTCTCTTCTTCCCTTTTTAGCTGCTCCTTTTCTTTTGCCAGCCTTTCGAAATGGGGCTTTTAGAACTCAATCTGCCGCATGTTGTTGGATTCATACTGCTCCAATTCTCAAATGCGGGCTTCTAACCCTTCCATGGCTATCAGTTGTTGTTTCCTGCTATTGGCCGCATGTTCTTCCAAATCTTTTAAGCGAGTTTCTAATTCCCTCTTCTTGCCTTCTAGGACTACAAGATGTGTATTGAGTGCATCCTTTTCTTCTTCGAGTTTCTGCTTCTTAACCACCATCTCTACCTTTTCTTCTTGAAGGTCGTCATAATTCATTTTCAGTTCTTTACCTAGGTGCACTTCTTTCATAAGATTATCTTTAACTTTGAAGCACCTATCTTTGTATTCCCTTACCTTCTCTACCAGTATACCCACATTATTGGCACTTGCCTAAGCCGAAGCTACTCTGCATGCTGCCGTGAAATCAGGGTCACTGTCAGTCCCTTCAAAGAGCGAAACTTGAGTTATTCTGACTTCCTCTTGGATTTCTCCAGTTTTCATCCTCTTTTCAGACCTACTTATGATAGCCTTCTTTCTAGAATCAAAGAAGATGGAATCCATCTTTGACACTAGGCGCTGCTTCGAGGGGGTGTATGGGGTGAGAGGAAGTTCTTGATCTGAGACCAATCCTTCAGAGGTTGTCGTTAATGCACCTAAGTCCATATCTTGTGTGCTTGAGCCCCCTTGATCCTCATCTTCTTTGGACTTCTCTGCTTCTTCTTTTTGCCTCTGCAATTCTGTCGCTTCTACTTCCACTTTCTCCCTTATTTCTTGGAACTTTTCAACCATTTCTCTTTTTATCTTCTCAACTTCTTCTTTTCGCACTCTCTCAGCTTGTTCTTGTTGAATTCTAGCATCTTTTGCATCTTAATGCTGCTTTTCATTTTATTCCTTTTGAAGCCTTTATGCTTCCTCTTTCTGCTTCTCTGCTTGCTCCCTTTGAAGCCTTTGACTTTCTTCTTCTTTAAGCCTATCTGCCTCCTCTTTCTTCTTTCTTTCAGCGTCCTCTAGTTGCGCTGCCGCTTCCTCTTGGTGTTGCTTTTCCTCCTACTCCTTTTGCATTAACCCCACAGGTTTGGAACTGGAGCTGGATCCTCCTTTAGGGCGGTAGCGCTTTCGTAACTCGGTCATATTCTTGGCACTTCGAAAGAACTCTTCATCCTTATCGAAATGGTGTGCGTACTCAAAAGTAACCTTGAGGTTGAGGCACTGAGCAATAGCTTTGCTTTCGGGGTCATGCCTCTTAAAGCTCTTTGTCCCAAAATGGAAGGCCTCATTGGATCATACCATCTTTCGCCTTGGGGAGCTGGTATGATCCAATGATAAATGGCATTGGCGGGTATGCAAACTTCTTCTTATCACTGAGTATTTGACTCCATCTATAAAGAGTTTCCTTATAACTTCTTTGTGTACGACATAATATGTAGCATAACGGGGTAATAGGGATGGAGCACGACGGCCTCCATACATTCTGAAGTATGTCCCTTCCATAGAGAAGTAGTAATCTCTATATGTTTCTATGATGGGCATGGCATTTTCTGATAGGCAGCCAGGTTCTTCGATGAAAATAAACTGATATAGGGGCATGTGAACCTTTCATAGATTTGAGTATAGTGGCTTGCATACTTGTGTGCCCACATTATCTGATAAGCCACATGGAGGGGGGATTCCTTGCTCTTCCAGACGCTTCCTAGATCAAGGAAAGGGTGCTTCCTAGATCAAGGAAAGGGTGCTTGACGAGTAGGCAATCCACCAGATAAGAGGACATGAAAAAATCAGCCTTGTTTTGGGTCATTCCTCCCTGGGTAGCGGTTATAAGTGAGGCCATGTAATCCGATATGATGTCTTCCCAATTGAAAATTGCACCCTGCATGGCTACGTGGAACATCACAAGCACCCAACCTAGTTTGTATATGTTCCCATTTGGCATGCCGAACACCCGACTCAACATCAGGGCGATGAGTCTGTAGGGATTCCTTAGAAGATTGCTCTCATATTCTCCATTGTTTCTTTTTCTTATTTGCCTCTCGGCAATTGTCATCTTTCTAACACATTCCAAAAGGTCCATCTTTAGCTCGGATAACCATTCATCGTTTAGGAAAAACTTAGGGTGTGGCAGCTTGTATGCTGCCATTATATGTTCTAGCGCAAAGGATGCAAGGCTCATCCCTGTGACATCTATGATGAACCGGGAGTTAGAACTCACTTGGGGTAGGATCCAACCAATGACCTCAGAGCACGGGAACAATTCAGGGCGGGTTGCTGCTTTGTGGAGACCATATTTCTTTATGTTCCTGTAAACTATTTGTTCTTCCAAGGAGGCCACAGGGAAGTTTTGATATTCTATGGCTCTATATAGCTCACCCCATTGATATCATGGGGTGCCTCCTGTGATAGCCTTCGTATCACTGAACATCGTCTCAAGCGAGGTGTCCAATAGGATTTCCACGTCTGAATCCGACTTAGCTAACTTGGCTTTCCTTTCGGCAGACCGCTTGTGCATATCAGTCCTGTGATGACAATGAGGGGACAAATGAGGGATTTCATTATTTGTGAGCAATGCAATGTTCAAGTTTATAGTTTTTAAAAGAACTCGAGTAGACATGAGTGTTAGCTTTCAATTAAAACTGGCCACTTAAAGTTGCAAATAATGAGGAAAAACACTTATACAAGAGTCAACCATGTGGTAGCTCAAAGATTGCGATTCTAAACAAAACCCGAGTGCTGCTATCTATCATTTAACAACATCTTATCATTATGAACTCAAACATGTAGTATCGGTACTAACTTAGAGAAATAAACAGGGGAAGCATTCTTGTTGTGGGATAAGATACTTTTTAACACACCATGTATCGCAAGTTTAAAAAATTTCAGCAATCAAATGAAAGCGAGGATGAAGCCTTAAAACAGAAACAAACGCATAAAACAACTAGAAAATAACCATGACTGAAAAAACCAAAGTGTATGTGCGTGTGGGGAAACAATGCGTAGTGGCCGTGGCGCAACTCTCCCTGGTAAAAAATGACTCGTCGGGGATGAAAGATAATACAATTGTTTTTTAAAACTCACATGAGGTCTACCTATCATGCTAAGAGCAAGGAGGTTCCTAGTGGGTATAGGGTTCCAAAAATGACACGAAACCGGAGCAGCGACGAACCAATCTAGAGCAAGCGAATTACTTTAATCGGGATGCCAGGTGCGGGAAAACTGTTGGGGAGGAGGTGTTCTTCGGTGTTAGGAATGACAACACGGGTTTGGCCTTAAAAAACAAACAATAAACAGCCTTACAGCTAAAATTGAGCACTCAACGGGGTTTCCAAACAGACAAAACCAACGGGAGGAAATCGAGGACTTACCTATCAGTATCGGAGAGGCTTGCTGTGAGGCAAGTGTGCTCTGAATGTCTACAGTTCGGCGTTCTCCCTTTGGCAGTGAACAAAGCTCTTCTAACAGTGCAAAAGGTTGGGAGAAGGCCACTAACCCCGTTATATATATAGAAATGGTGGGCACTTAATGCATAACAGTTGGTGGTTGGGTCATTAAGGTGCACGGGGCTCAAAACGTTGGTCAATCAAATCGCACGAAGTTAGAATTAAATTCTCGACCTATCGTGTTTCGGTGACTTTGCACTTAACTCTTGCGCAACGGTCGGCAGAGTTACGATTAAACTCTGCGACCATAGGTTGCGATGAGGAAACAACGAAGGGCACAAAAGGATGGCGCAAGAAACCAACGGCACTTTTAAGCGAAATGGCCGCGCAACGGTCAACGGTTTTAAGCTCTACGACTGCGACCAAGGGTTATGACAAGGTTCGGTGAACAAAAGAGAAAAAGACGCCGCGGTCGACGAAGTTAAGGCTAAAAAGAGCACAATGATCGGGGAAGCTGGAGATAATCTTTCCGCCTGGTCAATGGAGTTAAGGTAAGAGACTGCGCAACGGTCGGTAGAGTTAGCTCTAAAGTCTGCGACCGGTCGGCGAAGTTAAGTATAAATTTTGCGCAACAGTCGACCGAGTTAGAATAACCATGGCGACTAGTCGGCAAAAACAAGTCATAAAAGCTGCGCAACGGTCGCCTTATATAACGCTAAAACTATGACTAGCTTTCTGAGAAAAAGATGGAGTTTGCCTTACCTGAAAATAAAAAATAACTTATTTTGGAGGAAAGAAAAGGGATAATCTTTAGAAGGAAAAAACACACTTTAAGAGACCACAAAAACTCTAAACAAGTTCAGGAGGGGCCCTATAAATTTCATAAATTTATGGGGATCAGGTTGCAGCAGCAACAGAGTGAAACTTTCAACAAGTTTCAAGAGTTTAAAGCACTAGTTGAGAATCAGACTGGAAATCACATTTATGCTTTGATATATCATAATGGAGGAGAGTTCAAGTCTTATGACTTTAATGACTTCTACAGAGAGGCATGGATAAAAAGACAGTCGATTGTACCTTACAACCCCCAACAGAATGGGGTTGCTGAAAGAAAGACCAAAACAATATGCGAGGATGCAAAAGCTATGATGTGTGATCAGGATCTGCCCAATTCCTTATGGGTGGAAGCCTCTAGCACTATTGTTTATATACATAAAAAAAGTCATATTCTATCCTGGGAGAAAAGACTCATGCAGAAGTATTCACTGGTAAAAACCCACATGTTGAACACTTGAATATTTTTGGTTGTCTTGTCTACATTCATGTGCCAAAAGAGAAGAGGACAATGATGGAGCCATTCGGAAATAAAGGAACATTTGTTGGATATAGTGAATCCTCCAAAGCTTATAAAATTTATTTTCTAGGACAAAGGCACATTGAAGTCAACATAGATGTAACATTTCATGAAGAGGTTGCCCTCAAGCGCTCTAAAGAACTTCAATGTGATTTAGATATGGAGGAGCATGAGACTCCCATGATTGAGGATCCAAGTTATGGTTCTCCTCTTTCATATGTTGAGAGGGATAATCCAGAAGATTCCTTAGATCTGCTTGATCCTGAAGATCTAGTAGAACTAGTAGAAATATCACTTGATGAACCTCCTGCTAAGAGGAGATCTACCTAGTGTCGATACATTCTACAAGAGGCAGAAAAGCATGGAGCACCATAAAAAAAATCCAAAGAGTGAAGGAGACCTGAAAGATATTCAGGATATGTAGCACATATGAGTCACATCAGTGATTTTGAACTCACCACCTATGAGGAAGCTACTAAGCAGCAAGTATGGAAAGATGCCATGCTGGAAGAATACAAATCCATCATGAAGAATTATGTGTGGGAAGTTGTTCCTAAACCTGAAGGGAAGCCAATAGTAACTTCCTAGGGGCTTTATAAAATCAAATATGCAATTGATGGCAGTATTTTAAAATATAAAGCAAGATTTGTGGCTTGTGGTTTTTCACAGAAAGAAGGAATAGACTATGATGAGACATTCGCTCCCGTGGATAGGCACACTACTATTCGAGCCATGATTTCACTTGCCTCAGTTATGGGGTGGAAGCTTCACCAAATGGATGTGAAGACTGCTATTCTCAGCGGTGAAGTTGAGGTTCAGAAGTATACATACAAGAACCTGAGGTGTTTGTAGTTCACAGGAAGGAGTCCCATGTATGCAAACTTAAGAAAGCCTTGTATGGGCTTAAGGAGGTCCCGAGGGCTTGGTATTAAAGGATTGAAAGCTATCTTCAGAGCTTGGGCTTCTCCAAAAGTGAATTTTACCCCAACCTGTACTTCAAGGTTGTGAAGAACCAACCACTGATCTTGATTCTCTATGTTGATGACTTGTTCCTTACTAGAGAGGAACAATAGATAGTCGATGCAAGAGGGAGCTCACTTCTAAGTTCGAAATGAAAGACTTAGGTATTATGCACTATTTTATTGGTCTAGAAGTTTTGAAAAAAAAAGATGATATCTTTCTTTCACAAGGAAACTACACAGTTAATGTGTTGCATAGGTTTGGTATGATGGATTGTCAATCCATGTCTACACCAATGGTTTCTAATCTGAAGAAACTACAGGAGTTAGATTCCAGATCGGATCTAGTGGATCCTACCATATATAGACAACTCATTGGTTCCTTGATGTATTTGATACATAGTAGACCAAACATATGTTATGTAGTGAGTATATTGAATCAATTCATGTCTGAGCCAAGACATAGACATTGGGTTGCTGCTAAGCATGTGCTTAGATACCTTTGAGGTACTATTGCTTATGAACTCAGATATGCTTCTAGTGGAAGAGTGATGCTACTTGGTTATGTTGAATATGACTAGGGTGGTAGTATTGTGGACCGAAAGAGTACATCCAAATTTTCTTTTAGCTTCGGATCAATTATGATCTCTTGGTCCAGTAGGAAGCGGGGTTGCGTAGCCAAAAGTACTATAGAAGCATAGTATATTGCAACTAGTACCACCTACTGAGAAGCTGTGTGGATTAGGAAGCTACATGGTGGGTTGTTCAGTGAGAAGCTTTAGACTACTGTCATTCGCTCTAACAATTAGAGTTGCATTAAGCTCTCATAAAACCCTTGTTTCATGACAAATCGAAGCATATTGAAATGAAACACCACTACATCAAAGACATGGTCCAGAGAGGTAACATTAGACTTTAATACATTGTTATTGATGAGAAGATAGCATATATGTTGACTAAGCCTATGTCCTTGATGAAGTATAGGTACTTCTGAGACAAGCTTGGTATGGTAGAGAATGCCTCCCTCGCTGAGAGGGAGTGCTAAAGTTACAACATCATGAGTCATTCTCCAAGTCAATCTTGTGCGCCAAGATTGAGCCTCGTGTGTCAAGATAGTGCCTTAGGGATCCTGAGTTGGACTCAGGAAACTTGGAGTAGATTCTTGAGTTGGACTCAATAATGACTAAGCCTTATGCGTAAAGGTTAAGCCTCATGTGTTGAGGTAAGTGTTTTGTATGTCAAAGTGATGATGTTGTATAGTCTTGCTTTTCAAGGCTAAGGTCTTGTGTGTCAAGATAGATCCTCATGTGTTGAGGTGGTGCCTCATGTGTTGAGGTAATGCTTTGCATATCAAAGCGTGAATGGTGTGTGATGTACTACTAACCATGGTTGATTTATTAAGTCTCCTCTAAAGGCTAGACACCTCTAGAGTGAATTACTTTAGCAAATGACCACTTGGAACAATAGTAGAACAAGATGATCACATCATTGGAAAAATATACTTAGTATATTTGATATGATAAATAAAGTAAAGATGGCACAAGTGGATCATGCATATAAGACAAGAGAAAAAGATAAGATATGTTAATATAAGAGAGAACTCGAATTGTTCACTTCAGTGATCAAGAAAGACTTCAATTAATTAAGAGAGAACTCAAATTGTTTACTTCAGTGATGTCAACAAGAAAGACTTTAGTTAATTAAGAGAGAACTCTAATTGTTTACTTCAGTGATGTTAACAAGAAAGACTTTAGTTAAAAAAAGTTAATTAAGTGATAACAAAGAAGATCTAGTTAACTAAGTGTTTGCGTGACGAGACTTGTGTTAATTAAGTATTTGCATGACGACACTTGAGTTAAACTAAAAGGAAACACTTGAGTGATCTAGCATCCAGTTGAAGGGTGAGTTCATCCTGAAGAAGAAGATATAATTAACTAAGTTTTTGCATGACGACACTTGAGTTAAACTTAAAGACGACACTTGAGTTATGACACTTGAGTTAGTAACCTAACTAAGTGATCTAGCATCTAGTTGGAAAGTGAGTTCACCTTGAAGTTAGAAGGCTATAAATTTAGCCAAGAATGAGATGTATGATACACTCGTAGTGAAGGATTTGATGAGATCAAGGTGAAGAGTGAATCTCTCTTGAAGGAAATGTGCATGTGATCAAAACTGCAAATTGGTCTTAGTGCAGAATCAACTGTTGGGTTCTTCTATTATTCTCTCTTCTCTCTTGCTCTATGATTGCAACATGGGTTCTTGGTATTTCTCTCTGATAATGCACCAGGGGTGTTTGATGTAATATGCTCATTGTAAGGACACTCTCTGCTATCTAACAATATTCTAAGGAATATTTTGTTAGGGTTTTATCCCTCAAGTACTATAGGGTTTCCCCAAGGTAAATATCGTGTCTCATGCGAATGCTTATGCTTTTGATTATTGATTGATTTCAAGTTCTACTATTATTATGCATTAAGATAAATAAATAAAAAAGATTTAAAAAAAAAGTCATAATAAAGTTATGGTTTTTTTCAAGGAAAGAAATTAAAATAAAATTGTTAACTAACACTTCAATGCAAAACATCAGAACTATTTCATTGGCATATAATCTAGAATGATCTACCGAAATTTTAGTATTACTTTAGTGAATTGGATGAATGAATTAACATGGCAAGGAGCACATTGATTACTCATGTGTATATAGTGTTATTGTGCCGAGAGGCGCTCTACAACCCAGTATGAGGGAGATCTTGTAACATGTGAGTGTTTGTCAAGTTTGTCGAGTGTTTGTCCAGTAACAAAATAATACAAAGTAAACAAAAAAGAATAATACAAAGTAAAAGTAATAAATATTATGTCGGCCATAAACAAAAAAGAATAATACAAAGTAAAAAGTAAATATGAGACTTAAACTAGAGACTTTAGAACTTAGGATTAGGTGGTAAATATTATGTTGGCCATAAACAAAAAAGAATAATACAAAGTAAAAAGTAAATATGAGACTTAAACTAGAGAACTTAGAACTTAGGATTAGGTGGTAAATATTATGTCAGCCATAAACAAAAAAGAATAATACAAAGAAAAAAGTAAATATGAGACTTCAACTAGAGACTTTACTTTTTACTTTTAATACAAAGTAAAAAGTAAATATGAGACTTTAGAGTGTTTGTCGAGTTTGTCGAGTAACAAAATATTACAAAGTAAACAAAAAATAATAATACAAAGTAAAAAGTAATAAATATTATGTCGGTCATAAACAAAAAAGAATAATACAAAGTAAAAAGTAAATATGAGACTTAAACTAGAGACTTTAGAGCTTAGGATTAGGTGGCTCAGGTATTGCACTCAAGGAGCTATTCAAGGAGAGGTTTGCACCTCGGGAGATTTGATCCCTCTCGGCACTTGATAGAGCCTAGGATTTGGATCTAGGCTGGTTGTATAGTCAATGGTAGCATCCTTGTTACATGTGCGATTAACTGAGTGTGTTCCAATTAATTGAGTGTCTTCTACTTCTAGCTATGATATGGATTCTCCACCTCCTTTTTAGATGTGTTTCGCAGGAGGAGTCGGTTAGAAAAACATGACAAGCTGAATTAATTACAAGCATGTGACATGATTTTTTTATTTTTATTTTATTTTATAATCATTGACCAGAATAACATAAAATTAGTCTTTTCATTATCATATCACACATTTGACTAATAACAAAACGTATAATTGTATTTTTTTTAAATTTTGGTAATAATATAGGTCAAAGTGTTTTTGACCATCAAACGATTACAATACATTTGCCTTTCGACAGCTATAATAACTTATTACTTAGTAAAGGTTGAGATTTAGTGGGTGGTAGGTACTTAATTCTTAGGGATTATAGTATATTGTAAATAATATTATTATTATTCATTTAGGAGTAATCTAAAGAGTCATAGGTGAATAGGAATAGTCATTAGCTCTTTTAAAAGAGGAAACCAAAGGTTATATCTCAATGTATTTATATGTGATTCATGTTAATGAAATTTATTCAAATTTTGGAATTATTATAGGCTTGTCAGTGGTAGGATATCAAAGCCTTAGTGCTTTTAGATAAATCCATGGTCATCTTTTTCCTACTCCACAACTATCATACTCAGCAACTATCCATCCAACATGTTCCCTAGCCAAAATTGTGATTGAAGACACCATATATTATGTATAACATTGTCAAGTAGAAAAAGCATTCATTGTCTTGTTTGATGCTTGAGTGATTTATATTCCAGTTTGCTCACCTGTATGAATTATAGCTTGAAGTGGTTTTATTTATGAAAATGCATTCTCTTGTCTTAATTGTTGGTGTGGTGCTTTATGGAAAAGAAAATTATACAAAATGATCAAGAAAGATGAGCACGCCCTTATCTTTAATGTTCTTTGGAATGGCATTTTTTATGGAGAAACTTCACCTACCAAACCTATAGGAGGTAAAGAGCTTGTAATATGGACAAATAAAGATAAGAAAACATATGCCTTGATTGTTGCTTTGTGAGTGAAGAGGTGAGTCATCACTTCAAATCTATTAAATATTATTGGGGTGCTTTGAATAAATTGAAAGATTTGTATGATTTACATTAAGAGTTGGAGCTAATTCAGTTGTTGTTGAAGCTCTTCAACCTAGAGTTGAAAGATAATGATCCCATGGCTTTAGCATCTAAAATTAAAGAAATCATGCATGGCATCGATGTTATTTGTGTGAAGGTATACATTTCTCTTACAAACCTCATCAAGGTCCTCTACCCCACATATTCTTACTATCTTGAACCACTTCAAGCTAGTCATCAATTAAAGTCCCTCAAGTTTGACTCTTTGGTGGAGAAAGTTGCAGAATGTGAGAAAGCTTTTGAGAAAAACAAAGTTTATCCCACTACAGAGACTATGTGCCTTGCTCAACAAGATTCTTCTAGAGGATAAGGTAGTAAAAGAGGGCATGGAAAGAAGAATTTTAGAGGTAGGTGGGGTAGGCATAATAAAGGTGAGATATTTGATCTTCACTATGTTCGTTGTGGCAATAATGGACATGATTCAAAGACATGCAGGATACAATGGGAGAAGATCAGAAAAATAGCAAGAACAAAAAGAAGAAAAAGGTAAAGCTCATGAATCCGTTTATTTTTTTATTGGTCATTGCAATATTTGCATAAATGAAGATTTGTTCAAAACTTCATTTTCCTCCTGGAGAGATGCATGGTTACTTGACACTAGTGCTACTTGTCACATGACTTTTTAAAGGGACTTCTTTGATGAATTAAATGACAATGCAAAGGATGTAATATACTTTGTAGATATATCCAATCTCAAACCTTCAGGAATTGTCACCATTTGGATTAAATTAGTCGGGTTCCGAAATTTTATTTGGCATGATGTTGTATATCTTCCTAGGTTGTGGAGAACTTGTTGTCTCTTATGCACATTCAACAATAAACCCATTATTCACATATTTGATGGAAAAGTTGAAATAAGGAGGTATTCTGAAAACATGTCATCATGACAAGATGGGAGGATGAGAGATTATTGCAATTGAAAGGGGCATCTACATGCACATATAATTTTGCATATCTCTCTCACCATGATGAAAGTACATTGTCATGTAGTCTCTTGCGGCATGTTAGATTTGGGCACATTAGTTATGACAGTCTTCATGTGTGGAAGACAAATTGTGGCTCTGGTTTGTTGACCATTCCAAGGAATTTGAAGCGAAGTGATACATGTATCCTCGGTAAACATAGAGAGCAACCTTCTCATGATTCCGCTTTGAGAACATGTAGAAAGATATAGTTGATACACTCCAATTTGTGTGGTCCCATGCCTATTTCATTTACTTTTGTTAATAAATGTATCATGAATTTTATTGATGATTACACCAGGATGTGTTGGTTTATTTGTTGAAACAAAAAGATCAAGCATTGAAACATTTAAAAAATGTCATGTATGGATTGAAAATTAAGCACAATATCATATTGACACTCTTTGTACTAATGATGGAGGGGAGTATACTTTTAATGGATTTGAAAGCTATCTTTTCCAGCATGGGGTTAAGCATCAAACCATTGATCCATACAATCCTCAACGGAATGGTATAGCAAAAAGAATAAACATGACACTCTTAAATATGGTACGATCCTTGTTCTTTTTCAAGAATGTGAAGTTGATGTTTTGGGGTGATGCAACTATGTGTGCAATGTATTTGAAAAATAGAAGTCCATCTCATGTTCTTGGCAACAAGATTCCTTATGAAATGCGGCATGGCCGCATTCCTTTGGTGAGGCATCTCAGGGTTTTTGGCTCCACTTATTATGCCTTGATTGTTAAGGAGCAAAGCAACAAAACTAGGTGTAAGGAGTCGCAAGTGCAACTTCTTGGGGTACTCAAGTACAACCAAAGCATATCATCTTTATGATGAAGTAAATAAAAAATTTATTCTTTCTAGGGATGGGTTTTTTATTGAATCCTCTAAACATGACAAGTCTATTGAGCAGTAACATGATCATCTTAATAGATTTACCCATGTAAAGACATATCATGAGTTTGATAATGAGACTCTACATCTTGAAGGAGGGATCTATCTTGAATCAATCTTTGGAATCTCCTTTTAAAGTGCCATATTCCCCTCATGTAGAAGATCCAACCACTTCATCGTAACAAGAGGTTCAATTGGATGGTGTGATTGAGAGGATTGAAAGGTTGAGTTTTGAAGGGAATGCAACACCATCTCAATCAATTGAACAACCTAGACCATCACAGAAATTTCCAAAGTGGGCCATGAAGACACTTGAAAGTGTTTGTCCTAATGAGGTTGTAAAGACGGGGACTATAAGTTTAGCAAGATAAGAAAATGGAGTTGATGTAGATGATTCAGATTCGTGTGATGTAAATGATATGGAAGTTTCATAATTGAATTTATCTAGTAACATTGAACCAAATTCCTTTGAAAAAGTTGTTTCTCATTATAGTGAAAAGAAGCTATATATAAGGAGTACGATGCTCTCATCAACAATGGGACATGGAAATTGTTGGATCCTCCATCTAGAACCAAACCAATTGGTTGCAACTGGGTCTACAAGAACAAGTACAAATCAAAGGCTCACTTGACAAGCATAAGGCGAGGCATGTGGTAAAAGGATTTGCACATAAAGAAGGCATAAACTATGAGGAGACTTTTGCCCCCATGGAAAGATGGGTTACCATTCATGCTTTTTTGGATTGGCAGCACAAAATGGGTGGAAGTTTCATCAAATGGATGTGAAGGAAACCTTCTTGAATGAATATTTGAAAGAGAATGTCTACATGTCTCAACCAGAAAGATTTGTTGTGAAGGGTCGAGAACATAAGATATGCAAGCTCATCAAGTCTTTGTATGGCCTAAGGCAAGCACCTTGCTCATGGTATGAAAATATAATTGAGCATCTTTTGAAGATCAATTTCAAGCACTTTAATATTGATGATGCAACTTTCACTTCTTGTCTTTCAGTCATATTTATAGGCAATTTAATGCCCTAGAAAATTGATTGTCAAAGAAGGCTATTGGAAAAGGAGAAGGCTTCCTATATTTTGAAGAGTATCTAGAACATCCCCACTGCAGGTGCTAAGCACGTGCTATGCGAGAGAACTAGCGGAAAGACACAAGGCTAGACACATGCCTGCCTGAGCCAACCACGCGTCCCCTGAAGACATCATAATACGGGCAAGGAATATTGCCAGCCTGTGAAGTACTACTGATTAACGCTCTTGCTTGCGATTTGGTCTTGTCCCTATGAATTGGTCTCGACTCGAGTAATGGCCATTACTCCCATGAATAACTCAGAGTGGGTTGGTACTCCTGCACTCATGATAAGGGAAGGAAGAGTGAGGAAGAAGGTTCATACATCCCCGGACGAAAGGATTTATCGCAAAGATTTGGATAGAGCTTGGAATACTGCCCTGCGAATCTCCCTCCTTTGCACAGTAGTTGATCGTGAAAGTTGGTTTCTCGTTATGCATGCAGCCACTGCAAAAATTTCGCCTATTAAGAGAATTTACATCTGGCACAAGTCCAAACCAACAGGCCCTTCTCCCGGCTCGCCAGTGTGGTTCATGCGCGGCATAGTGGGGAAGTCCTGTCGTTATAAGGAAGAAATTCCAAAGCAAGCTCAGGAGGACATCTAGGAAACTGAGGAGGACGCTCAAGTGGCTCGAGGCTGTCTATCGGATACAAAGATTAGGAATGAATTCGAGGTTCTGGTGCTGGACTCGGGAAACACCAGGGGGCGCTCCACTCTTTACCAAAAGACTCTAGATTATCATTGGACGCAAAAATTGGTTTTGGGCGGAACCCTGCTAGAAAAAGGTGAAGCACATGTGGAAATTATTCTGCAACAATACGAGATGGTCGGTTATCTCAAGCAGATCATCTACAATCAGCAGCAAATCTCCCATCGTATTGGCATAGAACTTACCAAGGAGCCAGGTTTTCATGATGGCCAGGCCGGTCTGAACCCGTAGTTCGGTTTTAATGTTTAGCCTCTGTCTTTGTTTTTTGGTGTCAATATGTCGCTACAGTCACTCTCATTGTTTTTAGTCTTATGGAAAACTATCTTTGTAAACTAGTTCGTAATTCTCAAACCTTCTGGTACAGTCTTGTTTCCTTTCGGGGAATACTACTTAATTTTTATTTCGGGTTTGTTTTCCCAGTCTTGGTAGAGCCATTCACTTTGTATCTTTTTTTTATGGCAATATAAGGTTCTACCCTAACTTACAAAAAAAAAGAGTATATAGAACATAGATTGGTTATAGCGGGTTCCTTCTAGGCATATTAAATTTATGATATATAGTCCAAAGAATGTATTTTGAGATTGGTCATTATGGATGACTGTAATAATTAACTATTAAGTAGTTGTGTAATGAGGTGGACTGCTAGATTTTAGTAAGTAGTTTATGATAAGGGGAATTGGTGGTTGTGGTTTTTTTGTCTTGTTTTGGTGTGTCAATTTATTGAAGTGGATAGTAAGGTTGCTTATGCTTGGGTTTTTAGCAAAGGTATTTAGAGAATATTAAGTTGTACAATTTTATGATGAGGATCTCTATGATGAGATCCTGAAGGACATGATCAATTTTGTTATCTTTGATTCATATACTCATGAATATCAAGTAACAATTTTTTTTTCTAGTTGAACAAAAAAAAGATGATGCAACTTTGTTTGTCAAGAAAGTTGGCAAAACTGTTATATATCTTGTGGTGTATGTAGATGATATTTTGATAACAAGGAACAATGATGCATATACTGCATCCATAAAGAAAGAAATGAAGAAGGGTTTTGAGATGACAAATTTGGGACATCTTCACTACTACTTGGGTATTGAAGTGACTCAAAATTATAGGTATATATTTATCTCCTAAAGGAAGTACATCGGAGAATTGTTGACTAGAATTTGCATGCTTGAATCTAATCCTTTTTCTACTCCAATGGAACAAAATTTGGAGCTAACATCAAATGAAGTAAGCGAATTGAGGATGCAATTAAGTATAGACAACTTGTTGGGAGTCTCATCTACCTCACTACTACTAGTCTAGATATCCCACTTGTAGTTTGGATCCCTTTTAGTTTCACACAAAAACCTTGCAAAGAACATCAGTGTGATGCAAAGAGAGTTCTAAGGAACTTGAAGGGAACTTGGGACTTTGGGCTCAAATACTCCAAGGTGAAGGTCTTCAACTAGTTGGATATATAGATTCAAACTTTGATGGGGATAAGGAGAATGGAGCGTCTACTTCGGGATACCTCATGAATCTTAGATCGAAAACTATCTCTTGGACATCACATAAACAATCCATTCCAAAAAATTCCATTACAGAGGAAGAGTATGTGGTTGCTGTGGAAGCAACAAATGAGATTGTGTGGTTCAAAAAGATACTAGAGGATTTGTAGGAGAAACAAGTGAATGCTACTCCACTTTTGATTAACAACACTTATGTAATCGAGTTGGCCAAGAATACTAGATTCCATGATTTAACAAAACACATCAACACAAAGTACCATCTAATTCGACATCATGTAGAGGCCAAGACCATTCATTTGATACATTATTCCGCGAGTGAGAAAATTGTAGAGTTCTTCACCAAAGCTCTTGGAAGAGAAAAGTTTGAAAAGTTTAGAAAGATGCTTGGACTCACAAACACTCCCTTGGCTTGAGGGGGGGGGATGTTAGATACCCAATCCTTGTGGATTATGGTGTGTTGTAAATATTATTATGATTATCCATTTAGGAGAAATGTGAAAAGTTATAGGTGAATACTAGTAGTCATCAAATGTCTTGGAAGAGGAAACCAAAGGTCATATCTCAATGTATTTATATGTGACTCATGTTAATGAAATTTATTCACTTTTTGGAGTTATTATATGCATGTCATTGAGGCATACTCATGGAGACCTCCATTAAGATTATGGCGTATGTGAGGGACTCTTGGAAGGCTTGGATGGGCATATTAAGGACATTGATTTATCTTATTGCAATATCCCCAATTTTGACTTGGAATGTATTTAATCAAAATTATGTAAATGATGTAAATATGCTAGTATGGATTCCTAGTGCATAACTCAAGGCCAAGGCCCAAGTAATGAATGACTAGGCATGTATGATGTAAATATTGTTATTTGGAACATGTGGTTGGCTTGTCACGATAACTCGAAATATATGTAAATATTATGTTGCATAAATAATAAAATGGTCCAAAGTGGTTATGTAAAGAGCACTAGAGGGGTCATGATTCCATCAAAGGGGAAGACGAAAGGGGTCCTATGGGAGACTAAATCCTTTGTTGCCAAGTGTCAACCTTAGAACTCACTAATTGTTTCCATGTGCTTTAAATGAACCAATTACTTCATCATGACTATTAAATCCAATCATTGAGTGCATGTGTGAGGTTAGTGGGAAAACTCACTTCACGTAGTTATTTAAGCATAGGGGGTGAATAAACTTTTATGTTAGTTCTTTCAAATGTCATAAGTAAGTTCTGAAGTTGTCGTAAGTCCTTTCTTCTATGGTCAGAAGCTATTTTAGTTGTCTTTTCACCATCAATTCATATCCCTTGGAGTCAACATTCATTCTATCATTCCCTCATGCAGATCTACACTACAAAGAGCTTCCTATTGGTGTTCATGACCATTACCAGGTTGTGTATAAGCCCAAAATTCGAATTTGGAACTAGAGATATGGATTTGAATGGGAAAGAGATGGCTACAAATGAGCATTGAGATTGTGCAGGCTAGGAACCTTTACCCATTAAGTTTTGCTACTTTTGGATGCTTGAGAATCCATGAATTAAGTCTACTTGTGGTTTTGCAATATCATATAGCATATTGGACGGCTTCTATGCACACACTTGTAAGCAACTGGCAAGATGGATCACCGAGAGAGTCGTGGATTGCTGATGGGAATACCTAAGCCTGGAAGGGTGTTGTGTGGGGTAGGTATTGTTGGAGCTAAGGCTGCGATGGCTAAGTGAGATCCCTATAGAGCTTCTGTATGAGTAGTTGGATGAGCATAGAGATCATAATGGGTTTTGGACAGAGAGAGAGAGAATCCTGTAGGTGTGTCCTTCACCCTGGTGACCTCATAGCCCAGCTTGGGGGTGACCTCTCAGCAGAAAGAGTATATGTTGGACACGGTGCCTATGGTTTGGTGGAAAATCGGTCTTACACAACCAGCCTCTTGGATCTTCTTTGTTTAAAGATAAGTATTCTCTTGTATTTGAATATGCAATGTTTCTAATTGATGCATGTGACAATTATGTTGGTATAGGCATGTTAGATGTGTGTGCATAGAGTTTATTTCCACTGTGTATTTTTATTTATACATGTGCACACATATTTTAAATGTTATGAACTCGCAATATGATCATGGGACGAAATTTAGAAGCCCGTAATTTGGTCATGTCCCCCTCTGTTGGTTGGATTGATGGATGGGGACACAATAGAGTGGTATCAAAGCTAACGGTTGTAACACTGGAGCTGTATGGGCTAGAAATCCATACTCATAGGTAGAAATTAGAAATCGTTCCATGGAAACAATGTTTTGTTAAGTGATGGATAAGGGGCAAGTAGTAATCTCAAATTTATTTCGAAATAATCCCCTTATTACCGAATTAAAATTTCATATAATTTTGAAATAAAAAAATGGTAATTTTAAAGTGGGACCCACTTGTGCCAAGTGGACGGATGACATGGTGGAGCCACATGGGTGGGAAGCATGACATGGAAGAGCCACGTGAGTATGAGGTATGATGTGGACCCACCGCATGGGGCCCCCACACAGGTGGCTACATGTGATGGAGTGTGGAAGCAGATGGAGATCTAACCATCAGGTGATGGGGAAGATCGATGGTTGTGGCTCACAGTGCATTGAAAAATTGCATGACGATTAATGGAAGGCGGGAGAGCCATTGGGTGAATACCTCCTACCCATGTGTGAAATTTTAACTGGCAGCAACTACGATCACTGCATTTAGAAAACCACTTTTGTGGCAAGTTTTTACCACTTATGGTAAAGGGATACTGTCGACGTGTTTTCACTTAAGGCCGGGTGGTATGGTGACTTGGAAGCTAGTGGAGGGTGACATGGCTACCTCATAGGGTGATAGGTAGGACTCGTATGACACATCAACAAGCATGTGTCATGACATGTCAGCACCCTACCACGTTAATAGAAAATTATGCCAGTCTTATGTGCCAAATTACGCGAAATTGAAAGGTTTACAAAAAAAGAGGGTGCTACCCTCAACCCGCACTGCAATGGCTCAGGGAAGCCGCAAGGGGGAAAGCCCCCTTAACCCCCGTTATCTCCCCTAATACATCAAAGACTTCCATGAAATTTTGGGTTGGGATACCATGACTAATAAAATTGGAAATTTTGCACTATACTAACAACTTGAGAGGGTGTTCTAGAACTGTCAAAAGTTTCCAAGTCTAGAAAGGGTGAAAAAGGGTAAAAGTAGTAAATTCCATCATTTTACAAAATGTGACTAGAGCATCAGATCAAAGAACTGAAATTTTTTGAGTAATCTTGGTGATATGTATTATCAAGTCCAATATAAATGTTTTTATGGTTCTCCATATATTATCTCCTACAGGCTTCTGATGTTGGCCTCGGGAATTAAATGAACCTCTAGGAAAAGTGTAGAATTCGACAAATTTGACGATTTTGAAGGACTGTAACTTTTTTCCTAGGAATCATAAATGGGCATACTTATAGTCATTGGAAAGATTATCCATAGGGGAACAATTGCACATAGTCAAATTCCAAATTGGTGATTCAGATGTTTCTATAAGTTGATCATAAAAGTGCATGTAGCCATAATTTAACAAAAAATGTCAATATGGGTGTTCCCAGAATGCATGAAAGATAATTTTTATAATTTACTCATAATGTAATGAAGCTAACAAATGTATTTATATGAACACTTTTGCATATTCAATATCCTATTGGGGACAGTTAAGGGTCAACATTCAATCTAGTGTAGTTGGGAAATATTTTGTCTTGGTTGGGCCAAGAATATCATCATCATGGATGATGCATGGGATCCCTATGAGGTTGAGACAGATGTCATGGGAGAGAACATACAGGTTCAAAATGTAGAGGAAGAATCCAATGGTAGAAGAAACCAAATGAATCACCCATACATTGCAGAAACCATGAGGAGCCTAAGGGTGGAACTATAGAGTAGTAGAGTAGACAATGAAAGGCTAATTAGAGCTCAAGAAGAACATAATTAGTTGAATGTAGCGATGTCTCAAAGTCTGAAAAAAAATTAGAGAAAGATTCACTCCATACATCACTCAGAAAATCAATAAAAGAGTGGGAGTAGTTCAAGGAGGCATTCTCACAAAAGGTCCCATAGTTCAAGAAGGATTTCTAGAGACAAGACATACACACTAGAAATCTCTGATAGTGAGTCATATGATTATAAAGACTCCATTGAAGGTTCAAGCTCTTCATATTGTAGGAATATGAGGAAGAGGCCTTTCAAGAACAACTCACATCGAGAATTTAGGAAGGCCAAACCTCGTACTTTTGATGGTGAAGTAAAATCTGGTCAAGAGGCTGAGCTTGGCTTCTTGGGATGAGGAAGTATTTCCAAGTTCAAGACTACTAAGGAAATATGAAAGCAAGAGTGGTTATATTCAATCTGAAGCAAAAGTACCTCTTGGATAGGTACTATGATGATAAAATAAAAGAGTTCCATGTGTTAAAATTGGGACAAATGACTATGGAGGAATATGTAAATAAATTTTTGGAGTTGCTAAGATATGTCAAGTATATCAAAGATGGTAAGATGAAAATTCAGCGTTTTCTAAGTGGGTTACCTCAGTCATATAAAGACAGAATTGAGTTTGATGAACCTCATACTCTAGATGAAGCCATGAGAAAGGCCACGTATTGCTATGATCAAAACAAAAGTAAGCCATAATTCCATGAGGCATGTAAGGACAAGAAAAATGAGAAATTTGACCAAAGGAAGAAGGTGTTCAAGCCTCCTCATTTCAGAAATACGAAAGGAAACCACCACATGGTGTCAATAAGCCAGCTAGGATGATGGGAGACAAGCCAAGAGAGCCAAGAGAGACACTTCAATGTTGCAAATGTGGAGAGGACCATATGCTTATAAATTGTCCACATCAAAATGGGAGTGCAAAGCATGTTCACAACATCCAAGAGGTTGAAACTATGGGTCAAGTGGCAAGGACCATCCCTAGAATTTATGTTGCACTAGAGGACTGCCAAGTAGACCATCAATCAACTGTGTTTGAGGTTGAAGGTAAGATTCTTGAACAATATATTTCTATTTTGATTGACCCTGGATCTACTCATAGATATACCACTCCTAAAATTGTTGAGAATTGTGCTTTTAAGAAATAAAAGCATAGTAAATCATAGTTGGTCAACTAGCCACGGGAACCAAGAGGAAAGTTAGTGAGATGGTGGAGAAATTTCCATTAAAAATGGATGGACTATTCACTTGTGCAAATCTAAATATTTTTCCACTTGGTTCCTATGATATTCTTATTGGAATGGACTAGTTAGAAACACACGACGTTAAACTTGATTGCTACAACAAGACTTTTGAAAGCATTGATGAGGAAGGAAAACCAAGGGTTGTAAAAGGATTTCCAAAGGTAGTTTATGTTAGGAATATTTCAGCCATGCAGCTAAAGAATTTTCGTAGGAAAGGTTGTTAATTGTATGCAACCCATGTTTTGGATAAAATAGAAAATGAAATTCCCAAGTTGGAGGACTATCATGTTTTGAAATAATTCAAGGATGTGTTTCCCACTGAAGTGCCAGGATTTCCTCCAAAGAGGGACATTGCTTTCACAATTTATCTTGTGTCAAGAGATGCACCATGTCTAAGACGCCTTAGAAAATGAGTACACTAGAATTATTAGAGTTGAAAAAACAATTGCAAGAATTGTTGGAAAAGAAGTACATTAGGCCAAATGTGTCTCCATCGGGAGCACCTGTACTATTTGTGGAAAAATAAAGATGGAACACTCACGACATGTATCGATTACATGTAGTTGAACAAAGTTACAATGAAAAACAAGTACCCATTACCTCGAATTGATGATCTTTTTTATCAAATGAGAGGGGAAAAGGTATTTTCAAAGATTGACTTGAGGTCTAATTACCATCGTGTGAGAATCAAGGAAGAAGATATTCACAAGACAAACTTTAGGACAAGGTATGAACACTATGAGTTTTTGGTAGTGCCATTCGGTCTCGATAATGCACTAGCTATATTCATGTGTCTCATGAACAATGTTTTAAACATGTATTTGGACAACTTTGTTCTTGTTTTACTACCTGGCATTCTTATTTATTCTAAGAATGAAGAGGAGCATGAAGAACATTTGAGAATGGCCTTACAATTGCTAAGGGAGCATAAGTTGTATGCAAAGCCAAGCAAATGTGATTTCTATAAAATTAAAATTCATTCTTTATGTCACATTATTTCATAGGAAGGAATATCAGTGGATCCAAAAAAGATCGAAGCCATTATGAATTGGCCGACTCCAAAGAATGTGACAGATGTGAGATCTTGTATGGGTCTTGCCGGTTACTACAGACGGTTCATCGAAGGATTCTACAAGGTTGCACACCCAATCACTTCTTTGCAAAAGAAGGGAACCAAATTTGAGTGGACAAATAAACGTGAAGAAAGCTTCCAATTGTTGTAGAAGCCTCTTAAAAGTGCTCCAATTCTAAATATTGCAAATAGGTAAAATGATTGTGTGGTGTGTACAGATGCAGGTAAACAAAGAATTGGAGGAGTTCGTATGCGAGACAATCATGTGGTGTGTTATGAATCTAGAAAATTGAAAGAGCATGAAAAGGATTATACTACCCATGATTTGGAACTTGTTTCCATAGTGCACGCTTTAAAGATGTGGAGGCACTATTTAATGGGAAGAAAATTTGAGCTAAGGACATACCACTGTGGTCTGAAATATTTATTTGAGTAGCCAACACTAAATTCCAAGCAAGTTAGATGGCTAGAATTTTTATGTGAATTTGATTTTGAGATCAAGCACATAAAAGGGAAAGAAAATAAAGTGTTTGATGCACTCAACAGAAAAATGCATGTATTGCATGTGGAAGTCGTAAGAATTTTCCAATCATATTTGAGGCAAAAGGTTGTTGACTCTCTTACTAAAGGTGAACTATATGTGCAAATAAAGGATAAATTACAACAATAGATTTTGGAAAAGAGTTATGAAGGTTACAATGTGGAAGATTGTTGAAATATTGTAACTTCTAAGAATATTATATTTGTACTTTATTATTATGGAGATGTTCCATACCTCCGAGGAGACCCTATTGTATATCCGGAGATGTTTATTCCTCCGAGAGATTGTGGTAACTAGGGTTATTAGATCTCCCATGTGAGGTCGGCCCTGAGTTAGCTGGTTAGGGGTTATTAGACTCTCTTAGGAGAGGTCGGCCCCATTAGGGTGAAAAGTCAGTTAGAACATGAGTATAAATAGAGGAGGTATGTTCCTCATTTATCTCATTCATTCACTCACTTGTGATTGGTGCATAGGAGAGAGAGAGGTCTGCATAGGAGGAGAAGGAGCTCTTGTTGAGGACTACATCTTGTATTGGGTTGATTATCTATATTGAGGAAAGCTTTGTTGGATTTTCTACCCCATGAGGGTTTCCCAGGGTAAATCTTTGTCTATCTTGTGATTGTGTTTCTTTCAGTGATCTTGCTTGTGAAATTAGGCTAAACTTAACATGGTATCAGAGCTAGCCTGAATAGGACATCTTTCACAAGGTGAAAATACCTCTCTCTCCTCCTCCAGTGAAAATTAGGGTTTCTGCAAAAGTTGGAATTTTTGGAATCTGATTGCATCGCTGGATAGCCCTCCTCAAAATCGAACTTTTGAGCCGTAGATCAAACTTTTTGAGTGGGTAGAACTCCGGGAAAATCAAACCCTAGTTTGGGTTTTGGACCAGAAAACCATAAAAACCAAGAAACTAGAAAAAGTGCGCACCTGTGCACCAATGAACCAGAAAAGTTACGAACCTGTGCACCAGTAAACCAGAAAAGTGAAGACCAGAAAACCAGAAATTCTGTTGTAGATCCAGAAGGTGAAAAGTTGAAGTTTCCAGAAGCAGAGCACACCAGTAATCTCAATTCAATCAAGTTCATCTCCTTGTAAGTACTATTCTATCTTTTGAAACTTCAATCTATGTGACCTCCTAGATAAGATGGCTCCAAGCACTAAGCTTGAAGACAAGCTAGAGGGTATAGAGAATTTCCGAACATGGAAATATAAGATTGGTCTCATTCTTGAAGAGAATGATCTTGCCCAATATATCAAAGATGAGGTTGTAGAACCTGAAGAAGATGAAGCCAAAGAGAAGCATAGGAAGGACTTGATTAGGGCAAAGAGAATCATTGTTGATTCTATCAAAGACCACTTGATTCCCCAAGTGGCATCCAAGAAGACTCCAAAGGAAATGTATGATGCCCTAGGCAGGATGTATGAAGGAGAATCTATTCAAGATTACTTCACAAGGGTCTCCCAGTTCAAGGAACAACTAGAAGCCATTGGAGACACTCTTGATGAAGATGAACTACTCATGACTGCTCTCAATGGTCTCTCTAGACCCTGGGATTCATTCATCCAAACCATGTGTGCAAGAAAAGAAAGTATGAAGTTTGATGTGGTATGGGAGGATTGCATTCAAGAAGAAGCTAGGGTTTCCAATAGAGAAGCCTTGCTCAAAGAAGATGACCAAGCCTTGGCCACCCACACCAAAAGAAGGAGTCATTTCAACTCCAAGAAGAATGGTCACAAGGAATCTAATCCTCCTCCCATATTTAAAAAGAGAGGAGGAGTAAGTTCAGAAAGAGACCTCTCCTCAGTTCAATGTTATAGTTGTCACAAACTAGGACACATTGCTAGAAATTGTCCTTCAAAGAAGAAGAAGAAGAATCTTCACAAAAGACATCAAGCACACTTGGCAGAAGATGATAGTGAAGAAGAGGAAAAGGAAAGGCCTCAAAAGAAAAGAACTAAAATAGAAAAAGAAGATGCGGAAGAATATGTTCTATTCTCTGCACTCTCTGGGGCTGTAACACCTGGAGAAGATACATGGCTCATTGATAGTGGTGCTTCAAAGCACATGACAGGAAAAAATAAGACTCTCTCAAGACTTGAAGAGAAGGCCTCTCCAAAGAAGGTATCTCTAGGAGATGACTATCAATATCCCATCAAAGGGATTGGTGAAGCAAGCTACAAGCTTGATTCTGGAACTCCATTGAAGATGAAGGAAATCCTTTATGTACCAGGTTTAAAGAAGAAATTACTTTCTATCTCAGCTTTAGATAAGAAAGGTTATAGGGTTGCATTCATAGATGGACAAGTACTCATGTGGTCCAAAGGAAAAGCAATTGAGGATGCAATTATTATTGGTGAAGAGGAAGGAGGTCTATACAAACTCAAGGGTCATCCTGAAGCTATCCTTGTTCATGAAGCCACTAGCCCATGTGAGCTATGGCATAGGAGACTTGCTCACATTAACTACAAAGCACTACCTCATGTGAGCAAGGTAGTCATAGGACTACCAGATCTAAAGATTGACCATAATGTAACATGCAAAGGATGTGAAAAAGGGAAGAATATCAAGAATCCATTTCCAAAGAGTGAAACAAAGACTAAGAGTACTTTGGACTTGATTCATTCAGATGTATATGGACCAATTCCATCCACATCCTTGAGTGGGTATGAATATTACCTCACATTCATTGATGACTACTCAAGGAATACTTGGATATATTTTCTGAAGGGAAAAGATGAAGTCTTTGGAAAATTCAAGGAATTCAAAGCCTTGATAGAAAACCATTCAGAAAAGAAGATTAAGATACTCAAGATAGATAATGGTGGAGAATATACTTCAAAATATTTTGAAGTCTTTTGTAAAGAAGCTGGAATCAAGAGGGAGCTAACCACTCCCTATAATCCCCAACAAAATGGTGTTGCGGAGAGAAAGAATAGAACCATTATGGAAGCAGTAAAAACAATGATACATGATCAAGATCTACCTATGTATTTATGGGCTGAAGCAGCCATGACAACAATCTATGTGCAGAATAGACTATCTCATAGTGCTCTTGATTTCAAGACCCCAGAAGAAGTGTTCACAGGAAATAATCCTGAGGTAAGTCACCTCAAGATATTTGGATGCCCAGTATACATTCACATTCCAAAAGAAAAGAGGACCAAGCTAGATCCTTCTGGGAAGAAAGGAATATTTGTTACTGAGTCTTCATCTTCTGCAGCACTCGAATAGCTACTACAACATCATCACGATCATCTCGATCATCATCATCATCATCTAGATCAACTTGATCAACAACAACATCTGGATCATCTCGATCAACAACAACATCTGGATCATCTCGATCAACAACAACATCTGGATCATCTCGATCGACAACATCATCTAGATCATCTCGATCAACAGCATCATCTGGATCATCTTGATCGACAGCATCATCTGGATCATCTCGATCGACAACATCATTTGGATCATCTCGATCGACAACATCATCTGGATCATCTCGATCGACATCATCATCTGGATCATCTCGATTGAAAAATCGACAGCATCATAGCAGCATACTCTGCAACACACATGATCCAATTACAGGATCTAGATCATCTCGATCAAAAAATCGACAGCATCATAGCAGCATACTCTGCAACACACATGATCCAATTACATGATGATCAATCCCGCTCTCTTTAGGACATAAGTCCAAGGATGATACAATCTTGATCTACTTACGGGATGATCAATCCCTCTCAATTTAAGACACCTCTCATGTCTAGGGACGATACAATCTCGACCACAGTGCCAGTCCTTTTTCATACCGGATGTGACCTAGATTAAATCTAGGATTTATCACCACAGAGCCAGTCCTTTTTCATACCGGATGTGACCTAGATTAAATCTAGGATTTATCACCACAGAGCCAATCCAGGATGTGACCTAGATCAGATCTAGGATTTACCACCACAAAGCCAGTCCTTTTTCATATTGGATGTGACCTAGATCAGATCTAGGATTTATCACCACAGAGCCAATCCAGGATGTGACCTAGATCAGATCTAGGATTTACCACCACAAAGCCAGTCCTTTTTCATACTGGATGTGACCTAGATCAGATCTAGGATTTATCACCACAAAGCCAGTCCTTTTTCATACTGGATGGGACCTAGATCAGATCTAGGATTTATCACCACAAAGCTAGTCCTTTTTCATACAAGATGTGACCTAGATCAGATCTAGGATTTATCACCACAGAGCCAGTCCTTTTTCATACTGGATGTGACCTAGATCAGATCTAGGATTTATCACGTACATTTTGAACCAACTGTCCAGGGACGATGCAGTCCTATCACGTACATTTTGAACTAAGCGTTCAGGGATGCTGCAGTCCTATCATGTACATTTTGAACTAAACGTTCAGGGACGATGTAGTCCTATCACGTACATTTTTAACCAAGGGTTCCGAGATGATGCAATCCCCACCACGTCCACTAGGGATTACTTTCTCGAAGACATATGTCTACGGATCTCTTTTAGGACATGTGTCCAAGGATGATACAATCCACTTGTCAACTTAGATTAAATCTAAGGACCATTCATCGACCTCATCATCGGTATCACCAATACAGGTATCCACATCATCGACCACAGTGTCGGTATCACAACTACAGGTATCCATATCATCGACCTTACTGTCGATGCAGGAAATCTCATCATCAGCGACCACATCACTCCCCCTTTCGAGGAGGGTCCTTCTGAACTACACCAAGCTTGTCTCGGAAATACTCAAACTTTACTCGAGACAGAGGTTTGGTCAATATATCAGCAACTTGTTCATCAATGCTCACATAATCAAGCTTGATAACTCCTTTCTGCACCATATCTCGTATATAAAAATATCGGATTTCTATGTGCTTTGACTTATCATGGAACACTGGATTCTCTGTCATCTTGATACAACTCTGGTTTCATTTAGGCTTTCACAGGTTGCAGTTTTATTCAAGGGGGATTGGATACCTGTGCAGAGTTTTTGTTCTCGACGCGTTTCAGACTGCATAGTTGAGTCCATCTTTAGGAGAAAAGGTGTCTTGAAGGAAACTAAACGAATTTTTACATTATTTATATAGTTATGTTTAGTTCTTTAGAGAGTCGACTTTGATTAAATAATATAACTTAGTGTATAATTCCATTATTAATTAATGTGTTTATGTAAGTATACATTAATAATCCTTATTACTTCTTCAAAGTTTTTATTAAATGTTGTAATATACCAATATAAACTTAGTTATGTACATATTTAAGCGTTGTTTTTTACTATTCTAATTTTTTTTTTTTTTAATTTTCTTTTACCTTAAATGTTATGTATTGATGTGTCGCATTATATCAATGTATTTTAAATTATGTTTAAGAAACCTTTAGTATTAGGTTTGAATAAAGAAGAAAAAATTAAAATTTTTAATTTTAAAAATTATAATTAAATTTTTTAATTTATAATTTTTATTTTTAATTTTATTCCCCTTTTTGTTTCGCAGGGAGTGAATGATTGGTTTCCAAGAGTCACCTAGGGTAAGGCCATCATCCCTATTGAAGTTTATCGGGTGTTTCTCAATCTCTATTGCTTCACGTATGCGTCTTTTGTTGTAGTTATCCTCAAGTGCTAAGACTCTCTCGCTTCTTCAATGCAAACATGGTGGTTAGTCTTTGATGAGTGCTCAGCTACTGCTGATTTCTTAATTCTTCCATGAATAACATCTGCACAATGCTCCTTTAACCTCGTCTGAATTGAGCGTCCTGTCTCACCTATGTAAACATCCTCAATTCATACAAGGTTAAAGGAGCATTGTGCAGATGTTATTCATGGAAGATTTAAGAGACAGGACGCTCAATTCAAACAAGGTTAAAGGAGCATTGTGCAGATGTTATTCATGGAAGAATTAAGAAATCAGCAGTAGTTGAGCACTCATCAAAGACTAACCACCATGTTTGCATTGAAGAAGCGAGAGTCTTAGCACTTGAGGATAACTACAACAAAAGACGCATACGTGAAGCAATAGAGATTGAGAAACACCCGAGAAACTTCAATAGGGATGATGGCCTTACCCTAGGTGACTCTTGGAAACCAATCATTCACTCCCTGCGAAACAAAAAGGGGAATAAAATTAAAAATTAAAATTAAAAAATAAAAATAAAAAATTATAAATTAAAAAATTTAATTATAATTTTTAAAATTTTTCTTTATTCAAACCTAATACTAAAGGTTTCTTAAACATAATTTAAAATACAATGATATAATGCGACACATCAATACATAACATTTAAGGTAAAAGAAAAATTAAAAAAAAAAGAATAATAATAAACAATGCTTAAATATGTACATAACTAAGTTTATATTGGTATGGTATATTACAACATTTAATAAAAACTTTGAAGAAGAAATAAGGATTATTAATGTATACTTACATAAACACATTAATTAATAATGGAATTATACACTAAGTTATATTATTTAATCAAAGTCGGCTCTCTAAAGAACTAAACATAACTATATAAATAATGTAAAAATTCGTTTAGTTTCCTTCGAGACACCTTTTCTCCTGAAGATGGACTCAACTATGGAGTCTGAAACACGTCGAGAACAAAAACTCTACACATGTATCCAATCCCCCTTGAAGAAAACAACTCTGGTTGTCACACAGGATCACAGTGGGGTCCATCTCTAAGTCAAATAATCCTGATAACAGTTTTCGAAGCCATACCGCTTCACAACTAGCAGAGTAAGCAGCAATATATTCCGCTTCAGCCGTGCTGAGAGCCACACTAGACTGCTTCCTGCTAAACCACGAGATCATGGTAGATCCCAGACAATAACATCCTTCCGATGTGCTCTTTCTGTCTGAAGCACTTCCTGCCCAATCAACATCTGTGTAGCCAAATAATCTGAAGTCATGATCTCCAAGCTAATATAGACCAAAGTCTATCATACCCTTTAGGTACCTCATCACATGCTTTGCAGCTATCAGGTGAACTTGTCTAGGTTCCACTAGATACTGACTCAAGGTGTTCACGGCAAAGCATATATATGGTCTGGTATTTGTCAAATACATCAATGACCCAATAATCTGTCTATACAGAGTCATATCCACTAACTCTGATGAGTCATCAGCTAATAACTTCAAGTTGGAATCCATGGGAGTGGCCATGGATTTACATTCTTTCCCTGGTTGAGAAAGATTCCTCTTGGGCCCTGCCATACTTCCAGACCTAGGAAGTAGTGCATCAATCCGAGATCTTTCATCTCAAATTCTGAAGACAGCTTCTTCTTGCACTCGATAATCTGTTTTTGATTTCTAGTCAGAAATAGATCATCCACATACAACAACAATATGACAGGTTCATCATCCATAACTTTGAGATAAAGATTAGGATCAACTTTACTCTTGGTAAAGCCAAAGCTTGTCAAGAAACTGTCAATTCTTCCATAGAAAGCTCTGGGAGCTTGCTTCAACCCATACAAATCCTTCTTCAATTTGCATACGTGGGTTCTTCTATCTTCAACCTCAAATCCTTGTGGTTGTTCTATGTACACTTCCTCCTCGATCACACCATTCAGGAAGGCTGTCTTCACATCCATCTGGTGTAATTCCCACTTCATCATGGATGCAAGTGCCATGATGGTCCTAATGGAAGTGTACCTTGCAACTGGTGCAAATGTTTCTTCATAGTCAATTCCCTATTTCTAAGAGAATCCTCTGGCTACAAACCTTGCCTTATACTTTTCAATGCTGCCATCTGCAGCATGCTTTATCTTGTATATCCATTTGGAGGATACCAAACTCTTGTCCTTTGGTTTGGGAACTATATCCCAAACATCATTCTTCATTATAGATTTGTATTCCTCCATCATTGCCTCCACCCACTCTTTCTTATGAGATGCTTCTTCATATCTAGTGGGTTCTTGATCTACAATATCACACATCAAAGCCACATAGTTGGAGAATGTCTTTGGTTTATTACTCACCCTAGTAGAGCCTTCAGGAGCTCCATACTTTTCTGCTCCTAGTATAATGTCTCTCGCCCATGCTAGTTTTCTCCTCCTTGATATGTTCATGACAGGGGGTTCTTGTGGTTCCATCATGTCATGGTCTTCAGGTGTTGTCTCTTCAGGGGTGGGTGTAGCTTCTGTAGTTCTGGAAGGTGCATCTTCCTCATATACTTCTTCATACTGGAACTTCCTATATCTCTTGAGAGCTGCCTCTTCATCAAATGTTACATCCCTACTTATTTCCATATGATGGAATCCTGGGATGTATATTCTGAATGCTTTGGATGCTTCAAAATATCCAACAAATATTCCTTTCTTCCCAGAAGGATCTAGCTTGGTCCTCTTTTCTTTTGGAATGTGAATGTATATTGGGCATCCAAATATCTTGAGGTGACTTACCTCAGGCTTCTTTCCTGTGAACACTTCTTCTGGGGTCTTGAAATCAAGAGCACTATGAGATAGTCTATTCTGCACATAGACTGCTGTCCTGGTTGCTTCAGCCCATAAATACATAGGTAGATCTTGATCATGTATCATTGTTTTTACTGCTTCCATAATCGTTCTATTCTTTCTCTCCGCAACACCATTTTGTTGGGGATTACAGGGAGTGGTTAGCTCCCTCTTGATTCCAGCTTCTTTACAAAAGACTTCAAAATATTTTGAAGTATATTCTCCACCATTATCTGTCCTGACTATCTTAATCTTCTTTTCTGAATGGTTTTCTATCAAGGCTTTGAATTCCTTGAATTTTCCAAATACTTCATCTTTTCCCTTCAGAAAATATATCCAAGTCTTCCTTGAGTAGTCATCAATGAATGTGAGTTAATATTCATACCCACTCAAGGATGTGGATGGCATTAGTCCACATACATCTGAATGAATCAATTCCAAAGTACTCTTAGTCTTTGTTTCACTCTTTGGAAATGGATTCTTGATATTCTTCCCTTTTGCACATCCTTTGCATGTGCCATTATGGTCAATCTTTAGATCTGGTAGTCCTATGACTACCTTGCTCACATGAGGTAGTGCTTTGTAGTTAATGTGAGCAAGTCTCCTATGCCATAGCTCACATGGTCTAGTGGCTTCATGAACAAGGGCAGCTTCAGGATGAACTTTGAGTTTGTATAGACCTCCTTCCTCTTCACCAATAGCAATTGCATACTCAATTGATTTTCCTTTGGACCACATGAGTACTTGTCCATCTATGAATGCAACCCTATAATCTTTCTTATCAAAAGCTAAGATAGAAAGTAAGTTCTTCTTTAAATCTGGCACATAAAGGATTTCCTTCATCTTCAATGGAGTTTCAGAATCAAGCTTGTAGCTTGCTTCACCAAACCCTTTGATGGGATATTGATAGTCATCTCCTAGAGATACATTCTTTGGAGAGGCCTTCTCTTCAAGTCTTGAGAGAGTCTTCTTTTGTCGTGTCATGTGCTTTGAAGCACCATTATCAATGAGCCATGTATCTTCTCCAGGTATTACAGCCCCAGAGAGTGCAAAGAATAGAACATATTCTTCCGCATCTTCTTTTTCTATTTTAGTTCTTTTCTTTTAAGGCCTTTCCTCTTCTTCTTCTTCACTATCATCTTCTGCCAAGTGTGCTTGATGTCTTTTGTGAAGATTCTTCTTCTTCTTCTTTGAAGGACAATTTCTAGCAATGTGTCCTAGTTTGTGACAACTATAACATTGAACTGAGGAGAGGTCTCTTTCTGAACTTACTCCTCCTCTCTTTTTAAATCTGGGAGGAGGATTAGATTCCTTGTGACCATTCTTCTTGGAGTTGAAATGACTCCTTCTTCTTTTGGTGTGGGTGGCCAAGGCTTGGTCATCTTCTTTGAGCAAGGCTTCTCTATTGCTAACCCTAGCTTCTTCTTGAATGCAATCCTCCCATACCACATCAAACTTCATACTTTCTTTTCTTGCACACCTGGTTTGGATGAATGAATCCCAAGGTCTAGAGAGACCATTGAGAGCAGTCATGACTAGTTCATCTTCATCAAGAGTGTCTCCAATGGCTTCTAGTTGTTCCTTGAACTGGGAGACTCTTGTGAAGTAATCTTGAATAGATTCTCCTTTACTCATTTTTGTACTCTTCAATTGAGTTCTCAAATTCATCTTTCTATTGATGTTCCTTCCTTCATACATCCTACCTAGGGCATCATACATTTCCTTTGGAGTCTTCTTGGATGCCACTTGGGGAATCAAGTGTTCTTTGATAGAATCAACAATGATTCTCTTTGCCCTAATCAAGTCCTTCCTATGCTTCTCTTTGGCTTCATCTTCTTCAGGTTCTGCAACCTCATCTTTGATATATTGGGCAAGATCATTCTCTTCAAGAATGAGACCAATCCTATATTTCCATGCTCGAAAATTCTCTATACCCTCTAGCTTGTCTTCAAGTTTAGTGCTTGGAGCCATCTTATCCAAGAGGTCATAGAGATTGAAGTTTCAAAAGATAGAATAGTACTTACCAGGAGATGAGCTTGAATGAATTGAGATTACTGGTGTGCTCTGCTTCTGGAAACTTCAACTTTTCACCTTCTGGATCTGCAACAGAATTTTTGGTTTTCTGGTTTACTGGTGCACAGGTTCGCAGCTTTTCTGGTTCACTGGTGCACAGGTGCGCACTTTTTTTGGTTTACTGGTTTTTTTGGTTTTCTAGTCCAAAACCCAAACTAGGGTTTGACTTTCCCAGAGTTCTACCCACTGAAAAAGTTCGATTTTGAGGAGGGCTATCCATCCATGCAATCAAATTCTAAAAATTCCAACTTTTGCAGAAACGCTAATTTTCACCGGAGGATGAGAGAGAGGTATTTTCACCTTGTGAAAGATGTCATATTCAGGCTAGCTCTGATACCATGTTAATTTTAGCCTAATGTCACAAGCAAGATCACTGAAAGAAACACAATCACAAGATAGACAAAGATTTACCTTGGGAAACCCTCATGGGGTAGAAAACCCAGCAAATCTTTCCTCAATATAGATAATCAACCCAATACAAGATGTAGTGCTCAACAAGAGCTCCTTCTCCTCCTATGCAGACTTCTCTCTCTCCTATGCGCCAATCACAAGTGAGTGAATGAATGAGATAAATGAGGAACACACCTCCTCTATTTATACTCTTGTTCTAACTGACTTTTCACCCTAATGGGGCTGACCTCTCCTAAGAGAGTTTAATAACCCCTAACCAGCTAACTCAGGGCCGACTTCACATGGGAGATATAATAACCCTAGTTACCACAATCTCTCGGAGGAATAAACATCTCTGGATATACAATAGGGTCTCCTCGGAGGAATGGAACATCTCTGTAATAATAAAGTACAAATATAATATTCTTAGAAGTTACAATATTTCACCATGATGATGATGCTTGACCCTAAAAGGGTGTTGTGTGGGGCAAGTATTGTTGGATCCAAGGTTATGATGCCTGAGTGAGATTCCTATAGAGCTCTGTATGAGCAGTTAGCTGAGCATAGAGAACATAATGGGTTTTGGGTTGAAAGAGAGAAGCTTGTAGATATGTCCTTCACCTTGGTGGCCTCATAACCTAGCTTGGGGGTGGCCTCTCAGTAGAAAGAGTATATGATGGACATAATTCCTACGGTTGGGTGGAAAATTGCTCTTACACATCCAATTGCTTGGATCATCTTTGTTTAAAGATGAGTATTCTCTTGTATTTGAATATGCAATGTTTTTAATTGATGCTTGTGATGATTATGTTGGTATATGCATGCCAGATGTGTGTGGATAGAGTTTATTTCTGCTGTGTATTTTTATATATGCATCTGCACACATATTTTAAATGTTATGAACTTGTAATATGGCCATGGGGTGAAATTTAGAAGCTCGTAATTTGTTCATGTCCCCTTATGTTGGTCTGATTGATGGATGGGGACATGATATTTATGTTCACCTTTTACGACACCAATGCTTAAGAGGTCTTATTATATATGTAATTCTTTTCTAAGTTATCAATAATTCTATATGTTCACCTTTAAAGACACCAATGCTTAAGAGGTCTTAACATATATGTAATGTTTTTTTAGGTAAACAATTGTTTTATAATAAAAACAAGAGAGCTCCATACCTCAATCAAATAAAGTTTCCTAACCATTTCTAATTGATCTTTGAATGCTTAGCACAACCTTCAGGTAAAGTTGCTTGTCACGAACTTAGTAAGTTGTTAACCTACAACCAATTACTAAGATGTGTGCTAAGGTCAATTTTTTAAAGGACCTTATTGAGTACATTGACATTCATATTGGATAGAAAGTCCCAAGCCAACCCATCCATTGCTTTAACATTCCTAACACTTGTTTTTGACACTTTGTTGTCAAATTTGATCATTATACTAAGGATTTCTAGTTGATGGAAAAGAGTTCTCTGACCTCCACTAAATCATAATGATGCCAAGATACCCAGGCCTATATTCGAGATCAATAATCAGTGTTAGAGTTTGGTAACAAGGAAAGATTCTATGGTGAATAGGGATTCTCAAATTCAACTAGTAAATCTTTACTAGCTCAAACCCAAAATGGTTGAACCAAGAAGTTACATGTAAGTTAAGCTCGAGTAGCACCAAATGGTGCAACCTTTGGTTATGCAGTGTTTATTCCTATCAAACTTTATCAAGCAAGCCAAGATTTCACAAATCTTTTGGATCCTTCAAGGGAAACCCCGACCCAAGAAGACAAAGCTCCATCTAAACCCATACCTCTTGTTTATTTATTTCCAACCATATATCCTTAGATCCTTGGGGTCCTAGAATTTTTTCATTTCATGGGTATCCATGAAAGTTGTGAAGAAATTCCCCTTTTCCAACCATGTTTAAAAAGTAGAGATAGGTGAATATGTTGCTTAATTCATATTTTATACTTAATCTATCTACAAAAAAATGAGGTCACAATATTTACATTAAACAATACTTGAATTTCATATGTCCCATTGTCAGAGCCATAACTCTTGTTTACATCACACGGGAAGGGAAAAGGAGGCACACTCATTCTTTTCTCTCTTGTGTGTTGCATGTGTTTCATATTAAGATTACACCCTTCTCAAATATTGGTTCAAGTTTTTTTAAACCTAGATGGTCATATTTTAAAGGTGGGTAATATCTATTCTCTAAACAATGCTTTAATATGTACTACATTCTGACTTTGGATGGTCGATACTATTGCAAAGGCCAACTATTTTTTTTGTGGTGATTTTCAATGATGCCAAACCACTAGATGATAAGGAAGGCCTTATTAATGGTGAAATAGAATAAGAGAATCCTAGTACAATTTGAGAGCTTGTGTCTATATGACCTAAACATGGAAAATAAACATGACTCCTCTTATCTCTTGTTTACATCGTCACATTTAATAAAAGATAAAGGGACTTATCAATAAGAAGCTCAATAAATCCATGATTTTAGACTATAATGTTTTTACTTTTAAATCTGAAGGCTCAAGATTAGTTTAGTTCTTGGAGAAGAGAATTCTATCTAACCATCATGAGTTGATAGTTATTGACATGGTGTGGGGGGTATGTGATACATATGTAAAAGTCACAATAATTACTTCATATTTTCACTTGCATTAAGATAATTGTTTATAGAATTTACCTCTAAAGTTTAGAACATAATCCCTCAACCATGGGGAGACATGAATGGGATACAATGGTGGAACTAAATTAACAATAAAATAGTTTCATTTATATGCAACTTCATGAGAGAAATCTCAATTATTAGGAAAGGCTAGAAGAGGTTGCAACCCAAAACCTTGAAAAATCCAACAAAGACTTTAAATAAACCCTTTGAATGAAGAGTTGAAAAGTAATCTACAACCAAACATTAGCATATTATTAAGAGTATTGAGGTTAGGAGAGGTAAAGGTGCTCAAATCAGGGCTTACATACACTAGATTAGAACCGGTTGTAATATTACTAAAACATTTTTGTATTATCATCCTTTAAAGAGGTATCATCTAAGTGAATCCCCACACTAAAAGTGCGAGGGACATATTTCACACAACAAGCTAAGATTGAGAGGGAGTTTATCAATTATTATAAGCTTGTATTTCAATCTCAAGGTATGATTGAGAGGATAGAGATAAATATGCAAAAGACATCAACATAGGTCCTTGTATTTTATACTAGACACACACTTCCACATACAACCAATCTTGGATTTAAGATGAGCTACATGTTTCTTTGATCAAATTTTATAACACAAAAACCCCATGAATGGATTATTTCTATGTAAGTTTTACAAAGCAATAGGCATGGATCATTTCCCTTGTGAGTTTTACAAAACAACAAACATGGATTGTTTCCTTTTTAAGTTTTAAAAACAACATGGAGTTTTGTTGACTCACACCCACTACATGTCTATAGAGAAATCATACATAATAAATCATTGGGAACTATGATAACATGTGGAATGCCAAATTTGTTAAAATCTATTTAATACTGAGAGGGGGGTGAATCAATATTAGCGCAGTTATGAAAAGTTTTTATCTTTTTAACATATTAATATTTGAACTTTAAATTATGCATCCATCATAAATAAAACATTCATCCACATATGCACAATAACAAAAAACACACCGAATTTTTACGTGGAAACCCAAACGGGAGAAAACCGTGGAATTCTCTCTTGTAATATAAAGATTACATTCAAGGAAGCACCAACTTCCTAAGTTCTCCAGCACCAAATAGAAGGAGGCACTGACCCCCTAGTTTTACAGGCACCAACCTGAAGGAAGCACCAACTCTCTGATTTACCAGCTCCAACTGGAAGGAGGCTATAACCCCCTGCTCCTCACCCCATCTTGCCACCCTGATATATAAAAATAAGATATTGCTCTGTTATAATTCTGATCTGCGCACTCTTCAGATCTTCTGTTGTAGGTTCTTTTGTGTGCACCTTCTGTATGTTGTAATATTGTTTTTATTGTGCTGCATACATCACTTGACTTCACACTCAACTCATCACTTGAACTGACGTTTCACTTCATATGTTGTGTGTTGCTTTATCAAATCATGCAGTTTGTGTCAGAGATATGGATCTATCTAAACTAGCTTACCTATCTATGCAAAACAATAATATATCAACAATAAGTACAGAAAGAGAACAAGAGAAAAGAGTATAGTAGATATACTTGGTTCACCCAATTTGGCTACGTCCACAGGAAGGTAGTCTTCTATTATCTTTAGAATATCTCCCTCAAGCTTACAAGAGAGCAATGCCAATAACCCCAATACAATATAATAAAGCTTGAGATCACAATACCATGTGTCAATACTATCTATGAGCATATACCACTATATGTGCAACTCTATCTAAATGATGTGACTCCCTTGAATCTATTATATACCAAGAGATGAGGAGGAATTACTCTCACATATTACATGTGGGATGATATAATTCTCCATAATAAGATCTCTTTATATAATAATGAATATCAAGAGTATACTTTACCATAATGAATATGGGATATAATGTATTACTCTTTTACATAAGATTGTGGATATCTTCCGACATAATACAAAGACATTATTACCTTCCAAGGAATATAAAATATTCCAACATATAGCAATACTTGTGTGAATAAGTAAAAATCATGATATATGATCCACAATGGATGAATGTGAATGACTCCCTTGACTCTATTATATACCAAGAGATGAGGAGGAATTTCTCTCACATATTACATGTGGGATAATATAATTCTCCATAATAACATCTCTTTATATAATAATGAATATCAAGAGTATACTTTACCATAATGAATATGAGATATAATGTATTACACTTTTACATAAGATTGTGGATATCTTTCGACATAATACAAACACCCTTCCAAGGAATACAAAATATTCCAACAGTTTGCGCCAAGGTTCAATATTTCATTCTGTTACTGTGCATCTGCACCTTCAACCGATACTATGCATCTTCTGTAGTATTGTTGTTCTGACTTTGTGCTACAATATCAAATTGGTCTGCGCACCTTCAGTGAAATGTTCATTCTGCTACTGTGCATCTGCAATCTCAACTAATACTACACATCAAATAATAAACTAATGTTCTGAATTAGCACATTAGTATCAGATAAGTCTGTGCACCTTGTGAGATAATTATGTTATGTCTTTGTGCAACAGTCTCTAGATCATCTACGACACTTTGTGCATCATCTGTGATTTGGCCTTTCGGTTCATCTGCACTTGTCTCAGATCATCATAAAGCACATCCTTCACTTTGCAACAATTATGTCTTAGTGCATCAAATAAACTTCTTCGCTTCCCGCATCACAAAATATACTTCAAATTAATCTTCATGCCTCTGCCTTAAATTGTCTATGACTGTCTGCATGTTGTATGCGATACTGTCATTCAGTCCTCGCATACTTGTGCATTTTCTGCAGTTCTCCCTTTCTATCTTCACGCAACTGTCATAGATTCACTGCATCATTCTGCGCACCTTCAATTATTCCATCCCTCTACTTGTGCACACTCAGCTCTTCGGCTAGATCATACTATTCTGGTTCCACGAGCCCTTGATGCCCCAAAAATTAGAAATATGTATCTTCCAGCTTTCCACCTCTAGGCTTCCTCATCCAAGCTTACTAAATTCTACAACTTGGCTTCTTATTTATATTGATCTGTGCAGATGGTGATATCCACAAGTTAGTTATGACTTTCCTTCTTCTTTGATTCATGGTTCACACTTCCGCCACTTGTCATGATTTTCACCGCTGATGTGTCTTCACTTGTGGGTCTTGTGCATACTTGGTCCTTGCCTTAGTGGGACTTGCACCCTTGTAGTTTGGTCTTGCGCCCGTGCGGTGTGGTCTTGTGCCCGTGTTGTGTGGTCTTTTGACCTTGTGATACCATCGCTTGTGGGACTTGCACACTTGACTTCTACAACCGCTACATCCTATTTGGTACTCTTGCGCGCTTTAACAACTGAAATATTATTCTGATTGGTGAGACTTGTGCGCTTTAGGGAATTGCTTTCTTATTCAACCATTTCTTGTTCCAAGTTGCTCGCGCACTCTCGAACCTTGTCCAACCAACTCTTTGGATTTTCTCTTGAAGGAGTATGGATAGGTGGACTTGAGACAAGTGCGTGTACCATATGCATTGGATGTATTCCTTATGTACTTCTTCAAATTGGACATGCTTGATGTACTTATGGATATACTTCTTTAGACTGGAATCCATATCTTTCTTCATTTTGCTTGCGCATATACTTCTTCAAAGTGGCTTTCATATACTTCTTCAAATTGGAACATGAATACTGATTCCTCTATGACATTAGTTGACATCAATGACAACCAAAGTTCAACCAAATTTATACCAAAGAGAAGTGATCTTTAGCATATAAATAGTTTGGAGACCAACTATGTACTTTATTTGTTACACAAGTTTCTAGGCAATGCCAAAAGAGCCAAATAAGTATAAAAAGACCCAAAGCAGTAATGCCATGCCTAAATCAAGTGAAGGAATGGATGAATGAGAAGTCTCTTCAAGGAGGCAACCTCCTATTACAAAATATCAAATGGACAATATAAGGCAATGCTTCAAATGAGCATCCTTGATGTATATATATGAGACAAAGAGGGCTAGAAACCAATAATAAGTTGACATAATTGTAATTAACATAGTGGTAATTAATGAGATTTATGGTTAGGCGCTTAACATACCCCTCCCCTCCAAAAAAGTGTGGCCCTGAACATTGATCAATTGTGGATGCTCCTACACGAAAATTTAATTTTCCCAAGTTATAACTTCTGATGGCAGATTCTTCCACTTGAAGAGGTACTTAGTAATTGCTCAAGTCCTTGGTAGTTGCTTGGCTCATGTTTCAATGACTATCTTAGGTTCTAATATGAAATTTCCCTCATTGAGCTTAGGAAAATTAATCTAAATTGAGATCTTGGAATAGATTACCTTCCTCAAATAAGAAGCATGGAAGGTCGGATATACATGTTAAGAAGGAGGAAACTTTGATTTTCAAGCCATTTTAGAAATTCTCTACAAGACCTTTTAAGGACCACTGTACTTTGGTGCTACTTTATTTTCTTTCGTGCTTGCTTGAGGTAAATCTATTTGTATACATCCTCATACTTAATCCTCCACTTCAAAGTACCTTTCATTACAATGTTGATATACTTGTTGCTTGAGCTTGTTTTGTAATGTAGGCAAGTCTTCCTTCAATAGTTAGAGACCTCTTATTGGTTTTGGATGTGATTCTCGATGGATTGAACCTTAGGTTTCCCTCTCAAGGGTGATGTTATTGTTGGAGAATGATAGACATAGAGTGCCATGAACAAGGACATTTTGGATGGTGTGGAAGGACGTGTTGTGGAACCATTCTACCAAAGGTAACCACTTGTCCCACTGTGACTATTTATCATATGGAAAAGTAATGGAGATAATATTCCAAACATTTATTCACAATCTCAATATTCCTATCAAATTGGGGATGGTAAGAGGAGTTGTGAGCTAGTTCAATGCCCAAACAAGAAAACAAGTTGTTCCAAAAATTACTAGTGAAAGTGGGATTTATGTCACTTACAATAATCTTAGGGTTTCCATGTAGCTTTTGAACTATTTCAATGAATGTCGCGGCTACCTTACTTGCATTAAAGGGATGAGAAAATGAAAAAAAATGGGCATGCTTTGTGAGTTGATCTACCACCACCATAATGACAATCTTTCCTTTGGAATTTGGTAGACCTATGATAATATCCGCTAAGCCCTCTTCCTAACACTAAGTTCATATGGATAACGATTCTAGAAGACCTAGGATATTGATCATCTCTACTTTGTTCTATTGGTAAACCAAACACTCAACCACAAACTTTTGAACCTTGGTTTTTAGGCCTTCATAGAAAAACATAATTTTTTATCTTATGATAAGGTTTTCAAAAATAAATTGAGTTCAATCTAAGTGGTTGTGGGATGGAATGTTATCCTCCCCATCTAGTTTATACTATTGTAAGTGCTATGTTGAGCTCATAATGAGTATATTGTTGTAATGGCCTTATGACCTGAAGAATCTAGGCTTACCATGGGTACCATTCTCGAAATGGGGGGAAGTGCCTAGGCATTTTCCCTGGAACAAAAAAATTATTTAAAAAGATTTGGTATCCACCTATAGGAGAAGTTTGCAGTTAATAAATGAATTTTATTTGAGCTAGTATTTCTTACATAAATATAGACAATCCTTATTCCACAATGAATAATTATTCAATAGAAAATTATTTCATGCATTAGGGTCACGGTGAAGTTGTCTAATGAGTTAACGTGTAGTATAGTCACGTTGCCAATATATACTTGCTTCTTTCAACCAAACAACTTGTAGAATCAAAATAACACATAGTAAAGCCTAAGTGTCCTCTTCTTTCCTCAAAAGTGCATCCACCACCACATTCTCTTTCCCATTTTTTTGTAGATAATTTCACCATCATGACCTAGCACCTTTGTGACAAATTTGTATTGCTCTTCTAATGATTGTCAATATTCTAAGAAGTACTTTAGGCTACCATGATATATTTTTATCTTGAAGTGTCATCCTATTAAATAAGGACACCATTCCCTAATTGCATGTAGTATGGACAACATTTCCTTATCATAAATGGGTTTGTGTAAGCTATTTCCTTTATATTGACAACTTTCAAAGGTAAGTATCCTTCCTTATTGCATTAAAATTGCACTAATTCCCTACCCCAAGGCATCTCACTCCATAATAAATGATTTTGTGAAATTAGATGTGACCAATGCAAGAGTGTTACACATAGCCAACTTAAGGATTGGGTTGCTTCTTGAGTGAAAAATACATTCTTTGTAGTAATTTTGTTAGATGAGTTTCTTCCTCAACATAGTTCTTAACAAACCTACAATAATAGCTTGTAAATCCCAAGAATCCCCTAATATTCTTCAAGCTTTAAGGAATTGGTCATTCGATCATAGATTTAATTTTGTTAGGGTCCACATTGATGCCCTCGTGATATACTACTTCTTGAACCCTAAAGGAACAATTGGAAGGCTTCACATTTAGTTGTTGCTCCTCCTATAGTTTTAATACCATGTCATTATGTTGTAAAAGCTCTTCGCAAGATTTGTTGTAAATTAATATATCATCAAAAAAATATCAACACAGTGTATGAGGAAGGACTTGAAAATATGACCTATCAAGCTTTGAAACGTGTACGGTGGATCAGAAAGCCCAAAAGGCATCACCAAAAACTCATAATGAATTTCATGTGTTCTAAAGGTTGTATTGGGAATTCCCACTTCCCTTATGCTAATTTGATGATATTCTAAATGGAGATCCAACCTAGTAAATAAAACTACTTGCCATTCATATAACAATTTATATAGGACAAAAATAGGAAACTTATCTTCAATAGTGATTTGGTTGAGTTCTCTATAATTTGTACAAATAAACCATGGAGAATATTTGTTGGTGTAAACCATCACCTTCAGTGAAGAGAAATCACTTTGGAGAGGTCAAATGATGCCAGCCTCTAACATTTCCTAAACTACATGCTCAATCCTACTCTTGTGGGCATAAGGATATATCTAAAGGTCAGATGTTAAGAGGAAGGCTTCCTAAGATGAGTTGAATAACATGATCATGCTCTCGAGCAAGAGGAATACCTTTGGCATCTCGATATTTTCAATCACTCTTTGGAGATCCAAGGGAGCAAGGGGATCAGATGTTTGAACATTATTGAGAATAATTATGAAATTACTCCTAGTTGTCCATTTTTTAATAGTTTTGTTATGTTGTTGAAGCTTATCACTTTAGATGTTTTTCCTTTTATACCTTTTAGCTCAATTTCCTTTCCTTCTCCAAAAAATCTAATGAAAAATTCCTGAAAATTCATAGCCATTGTTCTCAATGATTCTAACCATTAGACCCTCAAGACGACGTCATCACCACCCATTTGGATTGCAATCAATGAACTATCCAATAAATAACCCCCCATGGTAAGATTAATACTTTGACACTTCCTTAAACCATTTATAATACCTCCATTTGCAATCATTACTTGAAACTCAAGAGCTGGATATACGAAGCAATTGAGAAGTTTGGCTAATTTGTAATTAATGAAATTATCAATACCACCACAATCAACTAGTATTGTTACGGTTTTTTTTTTATCCTTCCAATTGAGAGTTTAGGGAGTGTCAATGTTGGATAAACTTTGACAAGATATGGTTGGAGTAGTCTTGTTTCGCTTTGTATATTGAGAAGGTTCCAACTCTTGTCCTTCTTCCTCTTTGCAATCTATGTAGAAAATTTATTCTCGCCACACTTATGTCTCTTCATGTACTTGTTGTGATAATTGAAACATAATCCATTTGCTCTCTTTTTAATCCAACTGTTAATGTATCACTACTACAGTATAGGCCTCTAGTGCCATAGATTTTTTTCATTGATACCCTGAAAAATATTTGGTCAGTGATTTTTGCTAGTGTGCATCTTCATTAGGCACCATTAAGAGAATTGTATATGTGTCAAGTTTGTGTCTTGATGTGATGGCAAAAATAATTAAAATAACAACTTTATTTATTGCACTATATGGTGTTCTAATGTGCATCAATGTTGTGTCAATCATGTCAAAGTTGCTTTGAGATTAGGATTTTTGTGTCGAGTGAGAATCATAAGTGTTGAGGTAGTGACATACGTGTCGAAGTTCCAATGTTGTGACGGCATCAGAGTTGCATCAATAATTAAAAAGAACTTTTCATAAATTTGTTATGATATCAATACACCATTCCAATGCCATCTTTCTAGAGAGTTCAATTGATCCTTAATGGAAGGGTACTCAAAGCAATGCACTATAAATGTGGTATTGATGGTTCAATTATGGTGAGATAAAGAATTACATCAATAAATGTTGTTGAATCTCTAGCTTGCACTTAAATTGTCAACCAGGGAAGCACAAGTTTGTGAGGTGTTGTGTAAAGGAAATTCAACCATAAAGGATTTAAATGTTGATGAAATGTGCTTTCTCATAATCTATGAATGATGTGGAATAATGCAACTGTGTCAACCAATTGAACCCCAAGGGTTAGCTCAACTGGTCTTGAGCTAGATGTGAGATCTCTCCCTCGATAGTAGTGGAGGTCATAGGTTTGGATATCTTGATCCCCTCAAGGATAGGCTCTATAACTAGGGCCAACAGTTTACCTTTTTTACCATCCTTGAATCACGGGGAAGTCAGATAATTTCCCATGATTTATTCCATTAAAAAAAAGAAAAGCAATGCTTACTAACTAAATCTAGCAACAATGTAGATGTTATGTAACATAAGTCATTTAGAGAATGAAATGTCCTCTTGGCTCTTCAAGCTTAATGCTATTAAATACCTTCACAACTCAAAAACTAAATGTAATTGTTGAAAATAAAGACCCATTAAACGATAATGAAAAGATATGGAAAGAAAAGCTAATCTACTGGAAACAAGGAAATATACTCTACAATGCATTACTAAACCCCACACATTGATTCTTTAACCAACCACATGGTCGTGACACCTTGGAAGAGGAATAACAAAAAGTTGCATCTATGGAATGAATGCATAATAAAACATTTACCCACATGCGGTTGAAGAATCTATGGATTCATAAACACATGCAGTTGCAAAATAAGATAAAAATAACAACAAGCATACAACAAAATAGTGAAAGAAAACTACAACCATTAAGCAAATAAATAGCAAGCAATCTAATATATGGGAAAAGGGGATTCGACCACCACTTACTTGCTTGAGAGTGGCCCCTCTAAAACAAGTAAGGTGTCTAATTCCTTAAAACGAACCGATATTTACAACAAGAAGTTAACACAATAAATTTGATCCTGCGTTAGCTTTGAAATTCAAAATTATAATGTCAAAGTGAAGGGAAATTGATCCAATCTCTTGTTGGTATGATTGTAACCTATCATGGACTACAATAATTGATTTAAATACAAATGAGCTCAGAGATCCCCTGTAACAAACCCCATAGAATTTGTGGTTTTTTCCAACAAATTTCTACAAACCAACTATCTGTTTATTGTCATTATGAATCATATAATAAGTGCCCAATTGATTTGAGTTCTATTAACTGCTCCAATTGTTGTATTGAGTTATTTTCCATCATGTTTATCATGACACATGATGAGAGGCACATTCCAAACTCCTACAATGCTGAATTTTGGGATTCTTAATAACTCTTGCCTTTATGATGCATTCTACAACACCAATCCATAAAGAGAAAAGCCTAGGGCCCGATGGCTGGACCGTTGAGCTATTTCTGCATTTCTTTAACATCATGGGTGATGACATATTAAAGATGGTGGATTATACTCGGACCGAGGGATATATCTCTGGCATCTTGAACTCTACATTCATTACGCTTATTCCAAAAGTCAATGATTCAAAGTCTTTTGGTGACTTTAGACCTACTGCATTATGCAATCTTGCATATAAAGTTGTTTCAAAGATTATTGCTGCTCGCCTGAAGCCTGTTTTCTCAAGATTTATTTCTCCTGAGCAGTTTGGCTTCTTACAGGATCGTCAGATACATGATGTTGTGGGTATCACATAGGAAATACTTCATACAATCAAATCTAAGAAGCAAAAAGCTATTATTCTCAAGATGGATTTAGAAAAGGATTATGACAAAGTCTCATGGGATTTTCTCAAGATTATTCTGGTACAAATTGGGGTTCCACCACTTGTTATTAGATGGATTATGGCGTGCGTGACATCCATGAACATTGCTATTCTGGTAAATGGAGCCCCAACTTCATTTTTCAGTTGTTCTAGAGGCATTCGACAAGGCTGCTCGATGTCTCCTTTGTTATTTCTATTGGTGATTGACGGACTAAGCAGGTTGATCAAGAAGGAACAATTGGAAGGGAAGATAAAAGGGCTGAAAATATCTAAGGATCTATTTATCATGTATGCATTGTTCATCGATGATGTTTTAATTGCAGGTGCTGATTCGGTGGAGGAATGGCGGGTATACAAAGGGATTATTGACTTGTTCTGCAAAGCGTCTGGCATGAGGGTTAGTCTGCAAAAATCTTGTTTGTATGAGAATCTTATTGATGCTGATGGGGTAAGGGATATTCTTACACTGATGCCTTATAAATGTTGTAAGATTACTGATGGTTTCACTTACCTTGGTTTTCATGTTAAACTGAACGACTACCTTGTCAAGGATTGGCATTGGTTGATTACAAAGTTTGAATCTCGTATATCCCATTGGACATACCGCCTATTATCTATCGGAGGTAAGCTCACTTTGCTTAAGTCAGTTATTATCGGGACTCCGGTCTATTGGTTTTCTTTATTACCTGTGCCCTATTCTGTGCTCAACACATTAAGAAGACTTATCTTCAACTTTTTATGGACTAGGGGTTTGAAAAAATCTTGTTTTACTTTGATTGGCTGGGAGAAGATATCTCTTCCATTTACTTCTGGGGGATGGGGGATTAAAGACATGTCAGTGTTTAGTGCTGCTCTCCAATTGAAATCCCTCTGGAGGGCTTTATTTGGTAGTTCTCTTTGGATGCGGGTAATCCATCAGAAATATGTGAAGACAAAGATATCACATTGGCTCAGGATGCCCAAAAAAACCGTGAGAGGGGTCTCACCCATATGGAATGGATTCATGAAAATCTATTGTTGGATAGCGGCGGAGCTGTGTTGGAGAGTTGGGAATGGACAGGAAGTGGCAGTTGGTGTAGATCCTATTGTGGGTTTAAATGGTGATTATAAACTGTCTCCTCTGCTTGTTATGTCTTTAAGGAATGTTGGAGTAGTTACCTTGAACTCTATTGCTAAAGATAATATACAGAGCTGTTGGGCTGATGCTGTGGACCTACAGATTCCTCGAAACTTCATATGTGAATGGGAACATTATGTAAAAACTTTAAATAATGCAGGAATTTGTCTCAATACCGAGGATGATTTAATTGTTTGGGTAGGTAATGCGGCCACAGGGAAGGTTACTGCTAGCTCTGCATATAGTTACATGATTAAGAGGAGATGCATTTACCCCATCCATTGGTGGTATAAGGTTATTTGGTATTGGCATATACCGCTGAAACTTAAATGTTTTATCTGGTTTGTGCTTCTTGATAAATTAAAAACGTGGGATAATCTTATTTCGAAGGGATGGAATGGGCCAAATCAGTGCACTATATGTAAGAAAAATGCAGAATAATCATCTCATTTGTTCATAGAATGTCCCTTTTCTAGAGGGATATGGGTAAAAGTTTATCAGAATTTTGGCATTACAGTGAAATGGGGTGGCAACAATGTTGAATATGGTTTACATTCATGGATTAAGACCTGCAAGACACACTCTACTCTTCCATTTTTTATATGCTGGGTTATTTGGTGGGCACGAAACAAAGCTATATTTGAGAACCATGCCCCAAACCTGGATAATTCTTATACTTCTGCATTATGTCACTATTTACAGTACCTGAAGATTGAGGCAGAACCTATTAGGCGGAATATTGGGCATTTTCATCTTCCTGTTGATGATCCTGTTTTATTATTCGATGGGGCAGCAAATATGGGGAATTGTGGTGCTGGGGTTGTCATTTTGCTCAACCAGTAACACTACTTCAATCTTCGATTGAAATGTGGTAAGGAGACTAACATGAAGGCAGATCTATTAGCCCTCTGGTGTGTCACACGAGTGGCAAATCACTTTGGTTTGGCAAGGGCAAAAATATATGGGGACTCCCGTGTCACCATCAAATGGGCAAGGGGAGAATATGATTTAAAAGTGTTGAATCTGCTAAATTGGTGCAATAGAATTAAATTTGAACTGAAATATTTCAGTGCTATTTCTCTGGAGCATATATATAGGGAATTTAATGCACAGGCTGACCAGTTATCATAGTAGGCTTTGGAGGGAGAGGAGGGATTTTTACACTGGGACGAATATTGTGAGAATATACTGATTGACTCTGGCACTATGTACTTCCTTCACTAGTGACTACTGGACTACATTTTTGGGTTTTTGGATATTGTAATTATTTTGTGTTTTGGTGATGGTGAGATAAGCAGATAGATTTGATCATGAGTTTTGAGAGAACAGTAGTATCTATGTTAACATCATGTACTATTTGATGCAGTTTATGAATAACAATAGTATGCTTTTTTTCGTGGAAAAAAAAATCCATTCTTTGACATATCTACGAATTCTACAACACACTCTTTAACATGATAATGTATTTTGCAGTATGAACCCATTCTTTGAGATAGTTGTAAATTTATTCTACAATGCATGCACACATAATTTGTCTTCACAAATTATATAACAACATTCAGTGGGAGGGTGCAAAATTGGATTAGTTGTGAGCATTTCGTATGAAGGTACATAACCATATTCATCAACATCATTCGGTGGGAGGTTGCAGAATCATATTTCTCAGCATTTTGCATAACAAGATTTGGTAGCATGCCATTTTGCAACATAAGAGAATGACATATTTTCACTAAGTTTCCCAAGAAACCCAAATATCTTGTTATTGTGATCTCCTAACTATGTCAAACACATCAATTTTCACAAGTAAATACTAGATAAATTGAAATGGCTTTCAAGCGTGGAAATAAGTATTCGGAGGAATCATGGAAGGTAACAAGTAGGCAATCTAGGGGCTTATTACACTTATAGGTGTTTATATCTTAGAATTTGGGGCGGACTACCATCTATGATTTTCTTATATTAAAGGAGGATGGGACAAGTTTATTGTCTAGATTAATTTTATGGGCGTTGTTCAAAATTCGAAATAAACAATTATAAAAAAATGAAATATAAAAATTAACCGGTAGTCGGTGCATGGATAACTCTTAGCTCATGCATGGATAACTCGTACTCGTAGCTCATGCATGGATAACAAGTAGTGACAGAGAACCCATTTAACTAAAGAAGGTAGCAGGGAGTTGAGGCATAGACAATAGGTGATTACAACAAAGCATGGAGAACAAGTAACAAATAACTTGTTCGTGACACTTACCTTGTGATCTATAGGTGTTCACCGGCCATAAGTTAAGTGGTTGTGCTAGTCATATGTGCAGTATAACCCTATTATTATTATTATTATTTTGACTGAAACTAGTAAAGTTTTCATATTAAAAAAGGAGGGAACATACCCTCAATTGTTCATTACAAAGCCAAAAATGGCATCGGGGCTAAGAATCCAAGTTCTACGTATATTCTATTGTCCAGATCTGGATACCATATGCTAGCTCTTGTTCTATAACTCCTTCACCTACAGCTATAAATCTTAACAAATTTATGCTTCAAAACTACAAATTTAATTTGAATCCCCTATATTGAACCTGGAGATTGTTAGCAGTTTTCCTGTCCTTCGAGCGATAGGTCGATCTCTTTGCGCCGAAGAGGCGCATTCTACATCCCAGTAGGGGAGATGTGTAACTCCTTCCGTGATCATCCTAGAGCTGACACATGTCCTTTTTAAAAAATAATAAAATATTGTAAAAAATAACATGTCCGCTATTTAAAACATATACGACGACATATATATAAAACTATAGAAATTCGATAAATTAAAAAGCTCCTCAACATTTGATACCTCTCAGTGCTTGGTAGATCCCTTTAAAATGGATCTATGCTGGTGTTAGTCCCCCATCCATGAGCTTTGCCCGAATTGTCAACAGGGTCATTTCCAAATGCATCACTCTAGCTTCCAGTTCCATGTTAGAAGCTTCTAATTCCACATTGTGAGTCCTCTGCGGCTCCAGTCTTGCTCTAGGATGGTCAGCTGATAGTTGGTATCACCGCGCTTCACCGTCCTTTCATGCTCTTCAACTTCTTTCCACCACTCCAAATTCCTGTCGAGAGCTCTCAGGTTCTGCTTGAGGTAATGAACCTTCCTCTTTGGGTGCCTGTGACTCGCTTTGATGTACCAGAGGCCATGTTAGACACAACAGTTTTCTTGTTCACTCCAACTGTCACAACTCGCCATTAATTCCACCCACCAACGTGCTGAATCTACTTCCTTAGCCTTCAACCTTCTCTGCCTGATTCCACCCATCCGCCAAATTTCTCACAGGATTCTGAGGATTCCAGCTTCCTTCCAACTCAATCCACTACATGTGTCCTTCCTGCTCTCATTCCCAGCTAACCTGCTCTCATTCCCAATTAACCAGATCGCTCCTTCTTGGACCTGTTTTATGTTGGTCCTCCCACCTTGAGCCATGATTTCCATTGAGCCCAAGGAAGCATGGGATAATAATGCCTTGACTAGCTCCGAACGAGGCATGTACTGTCTCCCAACTTGGCTTGATAGAATTATCATTTTCACCTATCACCTGACGCGTCGCATGTAATCTTCTACTGCCATTTAATTCCCATATGAGTTGTCGCGTGGTCTCCCTTGACTAATTCATGTGGCCAACTGACAACCTAATTTTGGCCTCCAGGATGATGGGTTAGGCCCCTTTTATATCCAGATTAGGGGATAGCTTCCCACTGAACATTATCATCAAAGTAATTGGAGGGTGCCTTCCCACAACCCTATTAGCCAATTGATCAGCCTCCTCAACACATGAAGGTTAGTAATTCATTCATACATTCACATGAAGGTTAGTAATTCATTCATACATTCTTGCTAGCGTTAAATATTTTAGAGGAGAGTTTAAAATGAAGGACTTAATTATAATTTGAGAGTCTCCTATGATGATAGCCTCAGAGATCCCTGCATTAACTAACAACTTGATTCCTTGAAATACAGCTAAGATTTCCTTCATATAAGTGGAACTCCCAATGCCCCATGTGAATTTCCCATTTGTATTTCGTCCAGTATCCTAGACGATTCCTCCTGCACCTGTCACCCCAATTATTACCTATTATCATTACAGGTTCGCATTACTTGTTATTGGGATCTTTCAAGATGCTTTCACATGTTAAGTTTAACAATAAATTATAAAATATTAAAAATATTTTTATATTTAATTATTATTCAATATTTATATATATATATATTTTTTCCAGATAAAAAAAAAAAAAAAAAAAAAAAAAACCGTACTATTGCTATTCCTTTGAATCAAATAGTACAAAGATAGATAGGATAACTTAGTCCAAGATATCCAAAAGCTAGACCTAGTTTCCCATGGTCTTCCTCAAGCCATTTATACATAAATATAATCGCCTATCAAAAAGAAAGGATTACAAACAAAACTGTTCACCTTCCCAGGATTACAAAATATCTTAAAAGAAATATAAATTACCCATGTCAAGCAGACAGGCATCCATCCATTCTTCCCAAAAAAGAAACCCTACAGGTCCAACAAAAGCTTCTTTTGATAGCAGATCTGCTTGAGAGTTGTGAGCTCTGTAAATATGTTCAAAAGAAATCTGATCCATTTTTTCAATCTCCTGTTGAGTTCTAACACACCAGTAATTAAGATCAATAACATTAAGAGAAAATTCATTAGTAGCCCATTTAATTGTAACACACGAATCCCCAAAGACTTTGAGATTCACCAGTCCAAACAAATTTGCCACCTTAAGAACAACCCAGAGAGCCAGTAACTCAGCTTTCATATTGGTTCCTCTGCCACCATTAAGACGAAGAGAGAAATAATGGTTCTCATTGATGTAGATGACCCCACCAACAGCACACAAACCATCCTAAGCAGCCCCATCAAAAAATAAAATCGGCTATGAAACCCCAAAGGAGAAAGAATTCTTGCTCACAACATTCTTACCTAGTTCCACCTCAGGATAAGTCTGAATCATATGACAGACAGTCTTCCCACAAAGCACAGCATCAGGGCTCTTATTCTGAAAAATCACTTCATTCCTAGTGTACCATGTAATCCAAGATATGAAAATAGGAAGGAAGAGAGGCTTCTTCTTATCTCTTACCCATTCTAGCAGACCAGAACCAAAATCCAACGCATCCCATACAAACAGCAAGTTTAGATATTTACAACACAGAGACCAATTTTTTTGCACAAAAGAGCAATTCACAAATAGATGATCAGCAGATTCAGCTTTTAATTTACATAAACAACACCAGTTTGGACCATACCAGCCACGTTTGAGTAAATTCTCCTAGGTCTTAAGGCTGCCATTGAGAGCATGACAAAGGAAACACTTAACTTTCAATGGAATAGCCCAATTCCAAACTTTCGAATACCACCACTGACAAGGATAGATACAATGTTCCTGGATAATCCTATCATACGCAGAACATGCAGTAACAGAACCATCTTTTTGATTACCTTCCCATATTAACTTATCTCTGGAATCCGAAAGCATAATACCAGCCGATCTAAGTGCCTGAATATAACGATCCCATTCCATCTCATGAGCCGGGACCACCCAATCAAAAGCACTTATCCATCCAACACCAGACCACTGAAACAGTTCATTATCATAAACATCATTGAGGGTTTTAAACCCCATCAAATTTAACCACGTAACCAAATTATCAGACAGATTAAAGCATTCCTCCAAACCAAGCACAGGATCAACACCGATACGAACATTGCAACCATTACCAACCTGCCAACAAATATCTTTGGCAATCCATTCATAAACTTTAAGAAACCCTCTCCAAACTGGAGACATCAAACTAGTGATCCTCTTGGGCTTCCTTAACCAGCTGACAAAATCAGTTTTAATATACTTGAGGTGGAGAACCTTCGACCAAAGAGAAGAACTGAATAATCCACGCCATAAGCTCTTCAACCGAAGAGCTTTGCTAAACACACTAATATCTTTAATACCCCACCCTCCATACTTAACCGGCCGAGCAAGCACCTTCCACTTAACCATCACCAGATTTGCGCCATCACGATTACCAGACCAAAGGAAATTAAAAATAAGCCATCTGAGCCTATTCAAGATATAGGCCGGGATCTCTAAAAGAGATAACCAGAATACAGGAATACTAGAGAGTATAGCTTTAACAAGAACAAGTCTGCCACCAGAGGAGAGTAACCGGAACGTCCAATGATCAATTCTTCGTTCAAACTTACTAATAATCCATCGCCAATCACAAGCTTTATAAGAATTAGGTTTTAAAATAAAACCTAAATATTTCAGACCATCAACCAGATCAAAACAACTATAAGGTAGAATGGCTTCAATTTCACCTCTTCTTCCAGCTTCCACATTATGTTGATAAAAACATGACTTTGAAATACTAACTTTCATCCCTGAAACCTTACAGAAGAAATTTATGATATTGGAGAAAACTTTCCATTCTGTGATAGAGTCGATGCCAGCAAGGAGGACATCATCAACAAAAAGGAGATGCGACAGGAAGCAGCCCTCACCCATCTTGATACCTTTTATCAAACCCATTAACTTGGCTTGTTGAACTAGTCTGCTGAGGCCATCTATAACAAGAAGAAAAAGAAGGGGTGACAGGGGGCAGCCCTGCCTGATACCTCTTGAACCTTTAAAAAAGGTGGTGGGGTTACCATTAACTAATGCAACAAAACATGGAGTTGAAACACAAGCCATAATCCAGTTAATTACTAGCGGAGGAGTACCTATTTGTATCAGAATCAACCTGAGGAAAGACCAATTGACCCTATCATAGGCCTTCTCTAGGTCCATCTTCAAAATTAGAGCCTTCATCTTCTTGGACTTGATAGTGTGAATCAATTCCTGGGCAAGACCAATAGAGTCATGTATTTGCCTATCCTTCAAGAACCCAAACTGTTCTGGAGTAATAAGCGCAGATAGAATCACCTTCAATCTCTGGGCTATAATTTTGGAGACAAGCTTATAAATGAGATTACAGAGAGCAATAGGTCGATACTCCCCAAAAGAAACAGGCTTATTACTTTTTGGTATTAAGGTAAGGAAAGTGGAATTCAATGCACCAGAAATGAAACCATGTAACCTCGTGTATTCCACAAGACGTTGAATGTCTTCCCCCATGAAATCAAAGAAATGTACATAAACTTCCATTGGCCAACCATCAGGGCCCGGGCTTTTGTCCCTGGCAAAGTTCTTTAAGGTATGCTCAATTTCTTCTAAAGATACCTCACTTCCCAAAGCCTCAGCTTCAAAATCATCAATACATCTGGGATATAGTTTTGCCAACCTGATTTGATCCATTAGATCACAGCCACCTTCATCCTTATAAATATTGCCAAAAAACCTCACAGCTTCAGAACTCAGCGAGTCCAAACCCTTAAGAGTGTTACCACTATCATCCTTGATATCCCATATTAATTTGGAATTCCTCCTAGCAGAAGCAAATGCATGAAAAAATTTAGTATTCCTGTCCCCATGGCTGATCCATACCGCTCTGCTCTTCAATCGCCACTCCCTTTCTTCCATCAAAAGGATCTCTTCCTTTTTTTTCTCATGAAGCTTCAGTAATTCAAAGTCACCCTGATTTAATGAACCATCAAAATTCTGCAAAGAAGCACTTTGTATACAATATTCCAAATTCTTCAGTTCAGCAGCATCCCTATTTTTTCTAACCTTAATCCAGTTAATAACTTCTTCCTTAAGCAACATCATTTTATGGCAGAAGAAATCAATAGGGTTTATATTCTCCACAACCGAATTTAACCAGAAGGATTTCACCATTTCACAAAAGTCTTTCTCTAATAGCCAAGAAATATTGAACTTGAACGGGTAACAAACCTTCTTACCATAATCATCAAACTGAAAAACAATAGGCCAATGATCTGAGAACTTCACCTCATGAACCCAAGACCGAGTCTTTGCCATGATGCTCAAAAAGGATGATTTTACCAAGAAACGATCTAATCTCTAGTGAACACCATCATCACCTTGCCTACCGTTTGTCCAGGTTGGAACCAATTTTGCCGGAGCCACATCCACCAGGTCAAAACGACCTAGAAAATCTAAAAAATAACCCGCCATCGGATCCAATCTTGCCCCCGAACCCCAAATCTCACAGATAAACTTATTGTTATTAAAAATAACATAATTATTAATTCTAGTTATTATAATTAATAATAGTCATTAATTTCCCTCACGTTGGGTGTTGTCCCAACTCATGCCTCGTGGCATGCCAATGATTAAAGCAAGGGATGATTCGAATGGATAGCCACCTGGCGGGGTCTGTCCGCTCATACAAAAAGGATGACGACTTTCCCTCTATAAGCATTATGGCAAGGTTTGGATAATCTGATTTGCTTGTGTGAGTCCGCGGCTCTCAGTTTGGCTTTCTTCTGCATAGATCCATCATCATTATGGAATTCATTGAGTTTTCTCCCATATCCAGCTCCCATACTGCTCTGATTGGAAAATGCGACGGTTGTTGGTCGTGCTCAAGAAATGAAATCGTTATTAGAGCCCTCGCCCTCGAAGCTTCCACCATTGGTTTTCTCTTCTGCCCTTCATTTTCACTCTGCTCCATTCTCGCTCCCTCACTCTTGTTTCCTGCACCGCCTGCTATATATCTGCTTCTGCCTCTTCTATGGTCCGCACTATTAGCAAACCGAGCAGAAAACCATTGTTGATCCTCGCCGCTCCCATATGCCTCGTGTTGTTCATGACCAGGAGAAATTCGAGACCTGCGTTGATAGTCTGGTTCATCCCTCTGCTATAAGCTGCATTCTGGAGATGGAAGCTCGAATCCAAGGGTGAGGCCGGAAGCCTGCTTCGGATAAGCTCATTGAGGAACTGGGGAATATGGTCAATGACTCGAGTTCCACCTGCATAAAGTAAACTCAGTACACCAAAACTCTTGGCGTTTCATGGTATAACAAATCGTTGCTAGGAAAAGCCATCACATATTCTATATAGGGATGGTTTTAGGATGATCTCCAGAGTATGAGCTTGAGTGAGAGAATGACCCACCTGGACGGTTGGCTTCGTCGTCTAACATAGGCGCAAATGGATTCAAGTGCTTGTATCAACACCAAGCTCAACACCTTTTCTCCTTAGAATACAGGAAATACTTTTAGTCACACCTTGATGAACCCCAACACCTATCACCTGAGTTTTCGTCGCTCATCGACTTCGTTCTAGCCAAGAGAGACCTTGGGATCCAAGAAAGAAATACGAGGAATCGGAACACGGTTCTCTATACCTAGGATTAAAGGAAGCAATTACTTATTGAATTAGGTCACTTGTGGTGATAGGAGACTCTCTCCTTATCATATCTCAATATAGGCAACGATAGGAAATCATGGATCAAATAGCCACGCGTCTTCACAAATGTATTATCGGCTTACTCCATGAAATCCGTATCACTCAACTCTTTCATGTTTGACATGATTTTAATGTGGTGGTAGATAAACTTGCAAATGATGCCTTGAGTGTTCCTAGAGGGGGCATTAGAAAACAATGGGGTCATCGCATTTTTCGTTGGCTCCCTTAGAATTTTGTGTTATGCTAAGTTTATGTTGATTTTGTCTTGTCAAGCATTAATCTCTACATTTGGTGGTGGGGCTCATTAATTCTTCAGTACATGTGGAATGCTCAATGCGTTTAAGTGAATGTACATCTCTGTGATTTTTGGATCTGCAAACTCAGGATTTTAATCAGGGCACATGAAGGTATTGTCTAGAAGCTTCAACATGAATTTTCTCAATGTGTATTGTATAGATCGTTTCATTCTTGTCTTTCGAAAAATGTTGGAGGTAGACAGATTGGTGCATGAGGAAACTCTGGAATGGTGGTGAATTTTCAAGTGTATTTTGATGCCCTTTCCTGTGCACTGGGATATTGGACTTCTGTAGTCTTCAGTGCTATCTCTATGGAGGTTTGCTCCCAGATAAATTTCTGCTTACACTTGGACTTTACATTATCCTTTATCTAGAAGGTTTGGGATTATGGGGCGTCGTTGTATTGTGTAGAGTTTCAGTCAGTTGGAAGGATAGGTCCTCTAAGTGGTTTTTATTCGCTTTGTGTTAACAATTCCTTGGTTTATATTGTGGTGAGCATAATTTGAACTTCCTGGTGGTTACTTGTTGTGTTTTAATGGATATTGGGTATGCTTTGCATTACAATTGGGTTGGAAAAATAATTTCCCCGTTGGAGGGGATTTCGAAATGTCTTGTTGAAATTGAATATGAGAAAAAGTTGAAATATATTTCAGAAATAATTTACGATTCTCAAGCCGATATTCACGATATGTGTTCCCAACTGAGATGGATGAGGTCCCATATGGAAGGTCCAATTGTTGTAGTTTAGCAAATTACCGCTCATATTCCTGTTTTGGATACACGTCTAGATAACATTGAGCAAATTTCTAATCGTATTTCCAATTTTACTACCGGGATTGATACTCATCTTGATGAGGTTAAAGGGTCTAGTCATTCTTGTCGTGCTTGGGAGACAAAAATTTTGAAAACCTTGATGAAGCATGAGGATCTTATTGTAGGAAATAACTCTTTGTTGGATGAGAATTCAGAAGAAAAGAATATGGAAGATTATGTTATGCAACCACCCTATGTAGTGGTAAATATCACTAGTTTTGATGAAGAAGACAATCAAAATACGCATATTACGAGCAATGAAGATACGACTGAAGAAACCAAAGACACTTGTGATGTGGAAGTTGATGAGACTGTAGAATATACTCTTGATGCAGAGGTTGATACTCGAGATGGCAATGCTAAAAAAACTATAGAGGAAGATGAAGAAAACATCCAAGAATTTAAGGTCACTAAGAGTGATACCAGCTCCTAGTTTTTCTTTTTATGAAAAAAAATTGTAGGTTGCTCCTAGGACAATTTGTAAGAATTTATTGTAGTTTGGGGAGCTCTGTTTTTTGCTTCAAGTAAATTTTCCTGTGGATGACTGTAATTAAGCTACATACTGATATGGATCCTTTGATACTGTTATGAGGAAATTTTTGTATTATTTTGCTGAATATTTCAACCTTTATCAATACAATATTAATCGTTTTCATTAAGAAATAATAATCCCAACAATTAACCCTTAAACTCCAATACTAGAGGGGAATTTTAACTCCTTATTCTAAATCCCAATGAAAATAATCCCACATTTGTTCCCTACCACTGCCATCGTACAATGCATTGTCATCCATGGTATGTCAATAGTCATGTTGTGGTAGCATATTGCATTTGCATTAAGTCATCGAAATGCCAATTGCACGTACCGTGCGTCGTGTTATTTGGTGGGATGCTCTACATAAATTCACAATCCATTGTGTGCGAGGCAATAAGGAAAACCTCCCATTGGTTTCATTAGTCCCTTCTACTAGCTAAGGCCCTGAGTATGCTTGGGCATAGGCTAGCTTATTTTGGCTCCTTAGCACATGGAAAAACTCTATGGACTCAAGATTTTGGACCATTAAGAGTATTCAACCTACCATCATATTCAAATGAAGAACCTTTGGGGGGTGCCAGATGTGTAGAGATTTGATTAGAAGTAGTTAGTCACCACAGCTAAAGCACACCGAACCCCTTGATTTTTTAGTATTATAAGGCCTTGAAATAATGTGAGAGCTTTAGACTCGTTGTTGGTTATGAAACCTATACTCCATGCAAAGTTGTTTAAGATGTTCCTCCAAAATAGTAGATAACCCCTTTACACATACTACCTCTATCATCAAATATTGTATCATTCCCTGCCTACGTAGAATATACTAATCAAATGGTATTTAACATTATTGGTAATCAATTAGTAACACATAACCAACCATTTTGCTAAAATTAAACTTTATCTTGTTATAAAATATTAATTTCCAAGTAAAAAAATATAAATTGATTTGATATACATTTGACTAATTTTATAATATATTGTATTTTCTTAGTAAAACACTGAGACAACTCTTCTCCAAGGTATTCTCGGGTTGGGTTCTCTAAATGACTAGCTAGATGGAAGAGACGGTATGGCGGGTGGGATTTCAATGGGATGCTAAAATGGTAATGGTTATTTTTGGTATTTATCGGGCATGTTACACGATGCTCTCGGTTATTATGATCTCCTTTTTATCACTGAGGCCCATGAGAGTCCAGTCAGGCTACTTCCAGATATCACAGGTTATCACTAGTTGTCTGCATGTCATCGAGAAACCCAATCTTCATGTAGTGTCCAAGGTTCAAGTGGTGTGTCATACTAAGTGTGTGAGTCTCTTTAGGGTAGAGTTTCTTTGGTCACAATGGATGAGTTTGTTAGGTTTATGTGGGTCTAGCCCAACAGATTACCTCCTCTCCTCAGAGATATCTTCATAGCAGTTTGTTACTTCCCCCCAGCCTCATCTCAGTTCGCTATTTATGGAAAACCTAACAATGACCCATATTTATATCTATACTCTAGCATTATCCAACATTCCATAGTGGGAGAGGTCATCCTATTGGGTGACTTTAATGCTAGCACTAGAGCACTCCAAGTTCCTCTGCATGAACGCTCCGAGGATGTGTTATGTGTTCATGAGATTGATCCAGCTTATGGGGGACTTCATCGATCATATGATGATATTTCAGGACCTCTAATAGGGTACAATAGACACCTCTTGCAGCTTGGATAATCTCATGTGCTACTAATCCTTAACAACCTCCCTTGTTTCTCGGCTTCCCACTCTTTCAATTGTCAACCTCATGGTGGTGGTTAGAGTGTGGTGGACTATGTCTTTTCCAACCGGGAACTTCTCCCCTTCATTCATAACTTCATTATAACCCCCATCCCTCTATTTGATCATGCTCTACTCTCCTTATTCCTTCATATTGACAACCCCCCACCCATAAGTCCACCTTGGACAACTATCCTCTTCGCCAAGGGAGACCCCAACACCTTTACTTCCACCCTCAGTCAGATGCTCCCTTTCTTGTCTCAATTCTCTTCTCTCGATTTTGGCTTCGCCAAGTACGCCTTTCTTTCTTTTATCATATGGGAAGTTGCTCTACAAAATTACCCCCACTCCACTTGAAGCACCCCCCTTCCCCAAAATATTTGGTCCTACCCCATGAACTAGTGGTATGACGATAACTGTAAGCAAATCCACACCCAACTCCGACATGCCTTCACCCATGGTCACCCCGCCTATCGAGTTCTCAAAGATTCTTATCGTTGTCTCCTTTGCTACAAGAAACACCTCTTCATCTCTTGGAGGCGACTTGAGCTGAGTACTTCCCTTATTCGTTCCCCTGAAAATTTATGACATACCATCTCCCCTACTACTCCTATATCCCACTTGATCTTGACCCAACAACCATGTTCTCCCACACCTCTTCTCTCCATGACATCTTAGGGAAACCCCTTATCCAAGTTATCCATTCCTCACGATGTCCAAGAAGTTGTTTGGGGCATGAGATCTAACAGAGCAATGGATGAGGAAGGGTTCTAGGTTCAACTCTTCAAACATGGACTTCGTTCCCTTGATTTGTCACTTGGTTGATCTATTCAACCACGTGGTCTACACTGCCTTCCCGGGACCATTGTCACATCATGTTATTCACTTGATGCATAAATCAGGACCTACTGTTGATCCCAGTAACTAGAGAACGATCATGGTTGGCCACACTTTCTCCAAGCTATATTCTAAAATCCTCCATATGTAGCTCTATAGGGAGCTTGATAAGAGACTATTCAGAGCTAGAGGACATGTGGGCTTCATACCAATACACCAGGCCACTGCACATTCTTATGCTTTGGGCCATCATTGATCCGGATCTTGGAGGCTGAGTCCCGGAAGGCTTGAATGCCGAGAGAGGAGGAGATTAAGCATGCAAATCTGTCATAAAATTCACATGAAAACATGAACAAAAACACATGAAGTGAATGGGAGGTGAGGCTCAAAGAGGAGCCCCACCTCTAAAACTAATTACCAATAACTCACTCAGATCTAAATAATCTCACAATGAACAATAGAAAATAGGAGAGAAACCAAATGAGTAACTTGATATCATGAGAAGGCTTGCTAGGCCTTTATATAACATTATTACAATGTGTTTTGAGGCTATACCATGGGCCAAAACTATGTGCTACTAAATACCATGGATGAGAGAGGGTGGTCTCTCTATTTAATACTTTTATGGCTTATACATCCGAATTTAGACCATATGCCCCCTAAAATTCAGATCATTCCTCCCCCCTTAGAAAATGATGGTCCCCATCATTTCATGCTAAAAAGAGACCCATGATTACAATGTGCTAGCTACCAATGAAGAGAAGGGTTTTGTGTGGTTGACCCATAACCGTGGGTTTTGCGAGGTTGACCCATAACCATGATGGAAATGGCAAGCTTGATCCAATGAAGAGAAGAGTTTTGTGTGATTGACTCGGAACCATGGGTTTTGTGTGGTTGACCCATAACCGTGGGTCTTATGTGGTTGACCCATAACCATGGTGGCAATGACAAGCTTGTTTCCACCGAAGAGAAGGGTTTTGTGTAGTTAACCCATAACCGTGGGTTTTGTGTGGTTGACCCACAACCATGATTACAATATATAATTGTGGGTTTTGTGTGGTTGACCCATAACCATGGGTTTTGTGTGGTTCACCCATAACCATTACAATAAAATTTAAAAAAAAATCATGATCTTTAGTGCAATTGATGCCTTGCTGCAAATCTATTCATAGCTTCTGATGCATGTACTGAAATTGAATTCCATTGAAGACCCATTTGAGATCTCGAAGAGACCTTTCCATCCATATAACATACTTGCTCTGGGGTGGCCCAAAGATTGAGAAAATGTTTGTTAAAGTTCTTAAAAGACGCGCGCACACTTTTTTGCAGACATATGTTGCTTCAATTGATGATATATATCAAACCAGAAAGCCAAATGGAAAACCACGAAATACCCATTTTAGCTGACGGAAAGAGATTTCCAATGAGCTATGGTAGAACCTCTGATACATTCTTTGGAGTCTGTAATACCTGTTTAAAGTTGTTGTACCTCCGGCCGCATTATGCACAAATATGTGCTATTTCAGACAAGCATATCTCACAAACTGGGAAACGAAATGAAATTCCGTGAAATACCCATTTGAGATATTGAAGAGATCTATCTAGCCATATATGGAACTCCATCTGAAGTTTTGTGCTATTTCAGACAAGCATATCTCACAAACTGGGAAACGAAATGAAATTCCGTGAAATACCCATTTGAGATATTGAAGAGATCTATCTAGCCATATATGGAACTCCATCTGAAGTTTCTTGAGTAGCGAGAAAAATTCTGTTGAAGACAGTGAAACACGCGGCGTCGTATGATAAAAAATATGCTGAGATTCAATTGATGATATCTTTCAAACCAAGAAGCCAAATGAAATTCCGTGAAATACCCATTTGAGACATTGAAGAGATCTATCCAGCCATATATGGAACTCCATCTGATATTTCTTGAGCAGTGAGAAAATGTCCGTTGAAGACAGTGAGACGCACGACCTCCTTGGGTCAAAAATATGTTGAGATTCAAATGAGCATATCTTTCAAACCAGGAAGCCAAATGAGATTCCGTGAAATACCCATTTCAGATCTCGAAAAGAGATTTCCAATGAGCTATGGTATAGCTTCTGAAACCTCCTATAAAGATCGTGGCATCTCTCTAAAGTTTTCTGAATGTGAGAGTGCTGATTGTTGCAGGCCACATATGATGCCGAGGGTTTGTAGAGCAACATGGGCTGTTGTAGAGGTTGTGGAACCTCCGTGGGAAGCATGGACACCTTGAAAGATTGTTGAAAATGTCAGAGACCAATGGATGTAGCAGATCCAGATCCATGTATGGATGTAGTGAATCCAATAAACCATGTAGTGTTTGTGGATCAACTGTGATGCTTACAGTGTAACCCTTGTTCCGATGGAGAGCGAACCCGCTCTGATACCACTGATCCGGATCTTGGAGGCTAAGACCCGGAAGGCTTGAATGCCGAGAGAGGAGGAGATTAAGCATGCAAATCTGTCATAAAATTCACATGAAAACATGAACAAAAACACATGAAGTGAATGGGAGGTGAGGCTCAAAGAGGAGCCCCACCTCTAAAACTAATTACCAATAACTCACTCAGATCTAAATAATCTCACAATGAACAATAAAAAATAGGAGAGAAACCAAATGAGTAACTTGATATCATGGGAAGGCTTGCTAGGCCTTTATATAACATTATTACAATGTGTTTTGAGGCTATACCATGGGCCAAAACTATGTGCTACTAAATACCATGGATGAGAGAGGGTGGCCTCTCTATTTAATACTTTTATGGCTTATACATCCGAATTTAGACCATATGCCCCCCTAAAATTCGGATCAATCATTGAGGAGGCACGTCACCGCTCTTCGAAAGTTTATTGTTGCTTTGTATACTTTTGGAAGGCATTTGACTCCATACCTAGAGTCAAATTATTCCAGAGGCTCCGAGACATTAGCATTTGCAAGACTCTTCTAACTTCCATTATGACGTTATATGGACATTCCTTGGTCGTCTTCGCATGACCCATGAGATTTCATATTTCATTAGCCATAGTACCATTGGGTTTAAGTAGGTGTGTCCACTCGCCCCCACTCTATTTGGTATTTACATCAATGAAATTGATATTGAGGGCAGGAGATTAAGATCACTAGCACCTATACCTATTTGGGGTTTCAGTTCATAGGACCTTGTTTCAGTCTGAAACATGCTCTTCAACCCCTTGTTAATAAAGGTTGCATATCCTTATCCCTTCTTGATAGATAGTGCTTTAGACACCATTTTCATGACATCTCATCCAAGATGTCTCTCATGGATACTCTCATACGACCCATTGTCCTTTATGGCTCTTAGTTGTTAGGACCATGCCTACTTGACCATGATTGGGCCTCAATAGAGAGATTGCAGATCCCTCCTCCATCGGATCATTATATGCAAACAAACAGTACCTAAGCCTATTATACTCGTAGATTTCGGTGCTTGACCTTTTCTGCTTGAGGTTGTGTTCATCCTTGTCACTCTCTTACACAAGCTTCAATGCTTCCCTGACTCGACGAAGGGGCATGATTGCTACCCATATTTGGTCTATCTCTATTCAAAGACCATTGCCTCAACTATCCCTTTAGGCCACTCTAGATGTTGGTTTTCAAGTGTTGTGGATCTTTTAGCATCTATCAACATTGTGATGGGCCGACATCCTCCTTTTAGGTATTCCCTGGACGCGCCTGGCTTCCTCTCACCTACCAAGCAAGAGTTGAACAAACTCACTAGAGATGACAATTACAAACAGTGTCTCTAGGTTACTTGGATCAATCCTTAGGGAGGTTACGTCCTAATATGTCCTTCTATGCTACGCACTTCTCATATCTGAGGGACAGTCTCATTATTTGGCGTCCTTACACATTCTATCATTGGGTGCATGCTCTTTGTATTCCTTTATGTTAGTTCAGAGTGGGCTCTCACTGTCTCCGAGTAGAGAGAGATCACCAACTCAATCGTTCATACAAGATCTTCCAAGTTTGTCACCTTTGAGAGGTTGAGACCGAGGAGCACTTCATCTTTCGATATCTTATTTACTATGAGATCCATGGATAGTTTCATTGTCTTTTCAGGGATATTCTTCTCATAGATCTTCAGACTTTGACTAGATTCTTCATCTACCCGAATTAGAGATGTTTGGTCTTATACTTGAAGTAGGCCCTCCGGCTTCGCAACTTCACCCTCCTGTGACATTCTTAGTCGGGACTAGTCTCCACTTTGAGTATTACTTCCTTCTTTCTGGTGCTTCCTTCCTCTAGGGGAACCAAGCAATAAATAGATGGTGGCACTTGCCTTGACCACTCAATTAGGACACGTCAATCCAACTCCACCTCCTCCCAACACTAGATACAGGGACTGTTGCAGTCCCATCTCAATAGTTGAACGACTTTATCCACGATGCAGCAACGAGCTCCCTCCTCCAGACAATGGTGTACTACCCATTGCATTTCCTCTTATAGTTCTTCCTCCAGACATAGTACTATTTTGAGCTTCCTTCAGTCATCCTCGGATGGTATGATAGATGATCCAATGCTTCTAGTGCCCCATGACAATGACAACGACAGTTTCGCCATGTTTACATCACAGCTCTCAGATCCACTCTCTTTATAAATATCCCTTTCTTGGATCATCTCTCTTCATATCTTGCTTTCTATATTTTTCTCCGAGACTGTCTCTCCATTTAGGGAGTTAAGGTAAGGTTTGAGTGATGTTTTTAGTTTTTTATAGGAGCTACTTTTGGGCTCCCACATTGTATTGTGATAATGGTACCACATAGTCCCATTAATTTACTTTTGTGGTCACTTGTTAGGCATTAATAAAATTATCTTATCTTATCTTATCTCCAATAATCTACTATCATAGATAAGCAATGTGTCTAGCTCTGACATAACGTCGGAAAAAAAATAATGATAAATGGCACATCCCTTTTAGTATCAATGTTTTGGTGATTTTGTTTTATTGATCTATCTAATCTTTATTAAATTCGAGTATGTTGGAATCTTATTAAAATCGATTATGTTGGAAGTTGATCCAACGTTAGGAGATGACTTCATCATTAAATGCATTTGGAAGCATGAACCTTTTCCCATTTCTATCCTCTTGGGTTTCCTACCGTTAAAGTTTTCTCAATTCATTTCAAAGGGTTATGGGGACATAATCAACTAAAGGGGATTAATTTCAAAGGATTTCCACACATGCATGGGGTATAATGATTTTTCACTCTTTTTAGTCCCTGCGTAGCAGGGATTCTAGCAATCGATTGGTCATCATTTTAGATTAACTGGTCAACACTTTAGATTAACAACTCTTTTTATCAAAAGTTTTATAAAGTTTTAAAAAATATAAATATTAAATTAAATTTTTTGGAAATTAAAAATATTTATAAATTTATGGAAATTTGAATTTTCTTTTTTATTATTGGTTAAGAAGATTGATTTGACAATATACCCCTGGTGTGAGGGGAATTGTCAGATATTAAAAATAATTTAAAATTAAAATAAATTTAAATTTTTTTACAATTGCCATGTGGATATCCATCATTATAGTTCATTAATTAGTGCTATTTACATGATAGACACGAAATACTTATCGTACATTCTATCGTGTATCTATGTCTTAACTAATGAATGGTGTAAGTTTGCTTTTACCAATCTCGATGGAGAAATTAATATGATTTATATGCTGTCGTTTCTTGGTTATCCCAAACGTTAGCGATAATCTTCGCAATGATTGCAAAAATATTCTCTTTCACCATGTGACATATTTATTATTATTATAACTTTATTATTTTCCAAATAACTTTGTCCCAAAACCCCTTTCCATACAATATCGTTGACTAAGAAATTCACCGCACTTTAAATTATTAAAGTAGAATTTAGGATCTTCGTTATATTTTCATTAATGCCGAGTAATAACGAAAGTTTCAAGATTTCTCACAAGTGAAAATACAATAATTGATATCATTATTTCATTAAAATTAAATTAAATAAGTTTAAAGGAAATGGGATTGAAAGTTACGATTAGTTATTTAATTGAAAAAAAATAATATAATTGGATTAACTCACAAATATTTACGATAATGAATTTGTAAACTTGAAATATCATTTCCGTAACATGATCTATCTAAATAATATAAAATAAAATAAAAATATATTATATTATGTAAATAAATTTTGAAAAAACATGAATTGATTTCTTTATTTTATTAAAACTATATTCTACATGTTTATTTTTAAATTTATAACTGTTTTATTTAATATATAAAATAATATAATTGTATTAGTTTAATATATTTTAAAAAATAAAATAAAAATATATTATGTTATGTAAATATATTTTGAAAAAACATGAATTGATTTCTTTATTTTATTAAAACTATATTCTACATGTTTATTTTTAAATTTATAATTGTTTTATTTAATTTATAAAATAATATGATTGGATTAATTCAAAATATTTTAAAATAATGAATTTGTAAAATTTATAACATAAAACGTTTGGTGGCAAGTGATGGGATCATTTATGATAACAAGGGAAATCAAGAATTTGGATTTCAATGGGATTTAGGTATTGTCGATCATGGATTTTTTGACTATGAAATTCTTTACCAAATCATAATTTTTCATTGTTCAAGATCTATTTTTTATTGCAAAAATGGATTTAGTTCCCTCAAAAGCTTTTGATCCACCCTCATTGTGTAATCTTAACACCTTATATTTACAATTCCAACAATTTCAACTCGACATTTAAAAAATAGAGGTTTATCATCTATCTCCATTCCCTATATTCTACATGTTTATTTTTAAATTTATAATTATTTATTTAATTTATAAAATAATATGATTGGATTAATTCAAAATATTTTAAAATAATGAATTTGTAAAATTTATTAGTCCCTGCGTAGCAGGGATTCTAGCAATCGATTGGTCATCACTTTAGATTAACTGGTCAACACTTTAGATTAACAACTCTTTTTATCAAAAGTTTTATAAAGTTTTAAAAAATATAAATATTAAATTAAATTTTTTGGAAATTAAAAAGATTTATAAATTTATGGAAATTTGAATTTTCTTTTTTATTATTGGTTAAGAAGATTGATTTGAAAATATACCCCTGGTGTGAGGGGAATTGTCAGATATTAAAAATAATTTAAAATTAAAATAAATTTAATTTTTTTAAAAATTGCCATGTGGATATCAATCATTATAGATCATTAATGAAGTGATATATTGACATTTAATATCGGATACAGACACTCTGTCGGGCAGGAAAGCTCGACGAGGCTACGCTCAGTGTCAAGCACGCTATGTACTCCAATTGTCGTCCTACCGTCTTCACCTGCAATTATGTTCTTGGCGCTCTACATCGAGTAGGTGAGCACGATAATGTTGTTTCTCTTTATAAATTCATCAAGCAGGCTGGTGTTATACCGAATCTCGTTACATATAACATTGTTTTGAGCACCCATTGCGAGAGACTGGACATGGATGCCTTGTTCGATATGCTGAAAACCATCTACGAGGCCGAGATGACGCCTAGTACTGTGACTTTTAACCATTTAATGAAGGCTCATTTTAGGCTCAATAAGTATGAGGAAGTCATGAGGCTCTTCAGGGAAATGTTAGAGAAATGCCATGGGGCTGATCCTCCTACTTATGCTGCTACTATTGAGGGTTTTGTCAAGGGGGAAGCAATTCAGCAGGCGGAGGAGCTCTACTTGGAGATGAGGAGACGGGGTTCGATCTTCAGTGAGCCGGTTTTTTGTAACTTGATTCGGGGATTTTTCAAGGCAGGGGAGATTCAGAAGGCATTGGATGTTCTTGCCTTTATTCCGGAGAAGTTTGAACCGACTGTCATGTCGTATAATGCCGTCATCGATGGGTTTTGCAAGGTTGGTCGAATGGAGGGGGCCTTAGAGTATTTAGAAAAGATGAAAGAGAGGAATTTGAGCCCCAATGCTGAATCATATGCCATTCTGATGAGTGGGTATATTGACCGTGGGGAATTGCAGGAGGCTGAGAAGCTTTTTGGATCAATGATGGAAAAAGGATGCGCGCCAGCTGCTGTTGCGTACAACACACTTTTGGATAAGTACTTCAGAGAGGGTAAGATCGCAGATGCTGAGAGGTTGCTTGACAAGATGGTGGCAGAACGACGTGATCTTGATGTGGTTACATATGCAATGCTTATCGACGAGTTTTCGAAATTGGGTAAACTCGAAGAGGCCTTGAAGATCTTTGGCAGAATGATGGAAGTTGGCTTTAAGCCAGATGTTGGTGTTTATAACAAATGGTTTGGGGTGTTATGCAAAGAAGGCAAATTGGAAGAAGTTCGTAAACTCTTCCAATCCATGGTGGATGGAGGCCAGAAGGCTGATGATGCGACATATGATCTACTGATAGAGGGGTTTGGCAATGAAGGGAGAGCTAAGGAGGCTAAAAATATTTTTCTTGGAGTTTTGGGAAAGGGCTACCTGACTAATGAGCTTGAGGTACGACTTGGTGGAAAACCACAGGAACCGATTGTGCCTGTCCAACCAAAGCCAATGATGTTTCGCCAACCAATGATGGGAGTTGCCAGCGGATGACGGGAGCTGCCGAGGCCAAGGTCGAAGCCGCGGTGTAGATTACGGATTCTTTTTCATCCACATAAATAAAAACTCTGAAACGAGAAACAAAAATTTAATGTCATACGGCTTTACTTTTACGGATTCTATGGTAGAGACAAACAAAAATTCTGAAACGAGTTAATACTATAAAACTTTCAATTCATTAATGAAGTGATATATTGACATTCAATGTCACATGGCTTCTACCTTTTACGGATTCTGATGGTAAAGACATAAACAAAAACTCTGAAACGACTTAATACTATATAACTTTCAGAGATGCATAGATAACTAGATTGAAAAAACTTTTTTTTACATTAATTTATTGAAAACAACTACATTATGAAGATGAGTTGACTTTTTTTCACTAACGTATTGTAACCAAAGATAACAATATTTTTCACACAACTCTTATGGTAAAAGTAATAGTAATATTAATGATTATTTAATAATTAACATAAATTCATTTTACTTTAAATTTTTAAATATTAGAAAAATCATTAATGAATTTGTTGTTATTTGCATATCACATAGGTTAATTCATACAAAGAATCATACACGTGCACTAACCCATACAAAGAACAATCCGAAGTCTTATTAAAACTAAAGAGATAAAAAGGAGGAAAAGAGTGCATGTCGTGACCTGTCACAGGCAGTGTTATGTATTCATATGTTTGAGAAGACCCCTTCATCAACTTTCCATGACATACACGTAAACCCGTAAAACGATTAGCTCCACAAATCCCATGAATTTGAATGAAGCTCCGGATCCCTCCATGATGTAGCTGTAATTGCTACCAGTTAACCAATACAACAAATAATAAACCCATAATTGCTAATATCTTCCTCTACAATTGCAGCTACAATTACAGAATAATTACATGGTCCATTTTCCTACTATTCGGAAACTTGGCATGGAGGAGGAAGAGAAACTTGGCATGGAGGACGAGGAAGTTGGCCTGAGATTTCCAAAATTTGTTCACATTGCATAAATTATTACATATTATATGCTCGACACTTGAAGTGTAGTATATTCAGTTCAATCTTAATTATATCAAGTGATCGACCTGCATAGACAAGAAATCAAATTAAAGTCACATAGAGAGATACATGACACTGCACATACCAGAGATCATGACAAACTGGTTGCTTTGGATGCCCTCGAAACTGTTGGTTACTTCTATGCTCCAGAATCCATATAACAACTCCAACTCCTACGATGAGCAAAAAGGCAGGCACCTGTCATAAATCACATCTCTAATGTAAATGGGCGTAGGAAATCCCATGCATTGGAATCTATCTCTCTCACAGGGACCACTACAACTAGGCCTGATTCTACAAGGCTGTGTGAAGTCCACAATTTTCCATCGATTTGTCAAAATCGCAACATCTCCTAGGACTGCATCAAAGTTCTGCAGGAGTTCAACTGTGAATAGTTGTAGTGATATAGTATGTAGTTGCATATACTTATTAGGAGTTATTGAAGTTTAATAGATACCAAGTTGACATTCTCACCAAGTGACACTATGCTGCAAGTTTCAAACACGCAATTTATTGAAATGACATTCTCTGGGTTTTTGTGCTGCAACAAGATCACATGAATCACCTCAAATTCATTGAAGCATAAATATTTGCACAGGCCATCGAAAAATGAACCAAGCCAGTCATTCATATCGCAGGAATCACCGCAAATTTGTTGAAGCGTAAATATTTGCACAGGCCGTCAAAAAATGAACCAAGCTGGTCATCATTCATACTTGCCGTCTAGTACCTGCAAAACTGTCCGCTAAGCTAAAAATATCCTCTGCTGCAAAAGTGTCAACTGAGCTAAAATTAAAATCTTCTTCTCCAACTTATACTTCGAAGAGACTTTATACTCAGTGACCTCCATAGAAATCATTCTCCAATCCACCTTTGTTGTTGGCAAAACAAAGCCTCTTCCATGTTGTCTTCAATGTGCTCAACTTAGACGTGTGGACATAAATAGAAAATTTTCCATCGTGCATCATCCCTGAAAAACTCTTCCCAAAGCTCTACGTCGAGGGATAGGGGCCTGGTATAAAAAATATGAATGCTATTTTCGGCATCTTGCTGAGATTTGCAGGCATGCTTAAGATATGTTTAACCAAGATGCTCGTGAACAATTCTTGCTCGCTAAGCAACCTCGACGGGAGGGGGCAAGAATAGCTTCAAAACAAACGACAAACCCTCAGGAGCGTTGGAGGGTAAATGCATACCCCATGATCATGACAGAAACACCACATGCTTATGAAAGTCGTGATCTGCAATGGCCTCCTCGCCTACCTATTGGAACTTGAGCTCCATCTGGAGATCGATTCCATGTCCGTGGACATCTATGAGAAAGAGAACGTATTGAGCAGGTGATACGAATTGCAAGTAGAGACCAAGCACTTCGCTACGAAAATCCTCGTCTTTTTTCTTTCTTCTGTTGAATTGCTGCCTAGGTATATTGTCCAACTGGAAAAACACTAGGTATTTTCGGCTCAGAGAATGCCATTCCATTAATAATGAATGCGTCTAGTTGTGATATGAATGGGAAAATGCGGCATTTGTCAACAACGATGGTTGCATGCGTCCAGGTGTGATATGCAATATGCAGGGGAAAATGTAGCATTTGTCAATAGCGATGGTTGCATTGCCTTTGATAAACCATCTACCTGTGCTTTTTTCAAAATAATATAGACGGTTCACATGCATTTCAGAGCTTAAATGCATGGACTTTAACTCTTCATGCCTCCAAAATAGTTTCATGCTTAGCATGGGGTAGCCTTTTAAAAATTTTCAAAGGTGAAAGTGGCAGTGTTTTAATTAATATGAATCTACTTGTAACCGAGACTTGTAACTTCTGAAAAGTGAATCTACTTCATTATAAAACGTAATTTCATATTGATCAATATGAGATAGGCAATGAAACTTAGAGATTGTAAAATCAATATTTTGTACGATTACAAATTTCTCCATAACTTTAAAATTTAATCAAAATATCAAGATTGAATAGAGATTGTAAAATCAATATTTTGTACAATTATAAATTTCTCCATAATTTTAAAATTTAATCTTGATATTTTTTTAATAGATATGTTTATCAAATCAAATGAAATTAATATAAACTATATTATGTTTATACATGCTCACTAGAGATTATAACAACTAATGCCTAAATAAATATAACTATTAAAATAAAATAAGTAATCTACTACTATTATATTAAAACATTTAAAAAAATATAATGAATAATTTTATTACTAATTTTAATATTATATAATATATTTTTAAATTTGATATTATAATTTTATTACTACTATTATATTAAAACATTTAAAAATATATAATGAATAATTTTATTACTATTTTTCATATTATATAATATATTTTTAAATTTGATATTATAATTTTATCTATTGTATACATATGTTATTATTAATTTATATGATATGAATTTTATTTTTTTGTTAATGAAAGATAAAAGGTGGTTTTTTAATTGGTATAAATATTCAATATAGTTGTAATTAGTTTAATAAAGCAATTTCATTTTTAAATAATTAGTATTGTAATAATTTTTTAAGCTAAAAGTTATATATTAAATTAATTATTAAAAATTAATTTTAAAATTTTGAGTATATATATTTTATTTAATGATTGGTTTATATTTTAAAGTAATTAATTTTAAGTGCATTGTTGTGGGAGTTTTTAAAGTGAGGGTGTTCACATCTAATATGTTCGGTGTAATTGCACTTGATCACTCCTATTTCTTATAGATCTTTACCTCTAAGTTATAATAATTTATCTTCCTTGTAGATCTTTAACTTTATTATTTCAAGTTCTCTTTCTTGTAGATAATTATCTTTAATGTTGCATTCTATAGATTTAAATATATCTACTAATTACTCATTTTTAAAACTTAAAAACAAAAACTAATTCTTTTTATTAATATTTAAAAAGTACCAATATATAATTACAATAAGCCATTATTAAAAAATAAAAAACTAATTTTAAAATTTAAAACAACTAAAAATTTATTAATTATTAAAAATATTAAAAAACTAAAAACTAAAAACTTATTTTTTTAAATCTTAAAAAAACTAGTAAGCAATTATTAATTAATTACTAAAAAACATTAATTATTAATAAAAATTTAAATATTAATTATTAAAATTAAAAAACTTTAAAAAGTATGAAAAAGATTAAAAACTAAGACTTAGTTTTTGATAAAGTATCGTCATCAACTATATAAAATAATTTATATAATGTCATACATCAATTATATAAAATAATTTATATAATGTCATACATCAATTATACAAAAGACAACATAATCTTATTTATACAAAATAAAACATAATTTTATCTATACAAAACATAACATAATTTTATCGCAGGGACTAGCTGCTTTGCAGCTATTACTCTTGTTTTTTTAAGATATGCATCCTTTATGGAGAGGCTGAAGCCCACATTCCATGTTTTAAAATGGTTTATAGTGATCTATACAAGTTGTTTGACAACATAAAAACATTCCTTGCAATATTCTATTTCGACTTTCCTTTTGTCTTCATAGTAACAATAATCTTGAAAATAAAAGTGCTTCACCTTGTAAACAAGTGGGTAGTTGGATACCAATATTGGGCTTAAGTTTCTAGGTTACATTATACCAATTTAAAATTTTCAACGTGCTTTTAAATTATTTTTATTCCTTGCCAAGGTAAGAATATGACCCAACAAATATACAATATTTTGTAATGTAGGTTTGGTATAATTTTTATATTAAATATAATATTTTGAAAAATCAAAATAAATTTAACATTTTTTAAAATATATTTTTAAATTTTCTAATTGGTTTAGTACAACTTAGATGGAACATAATTCCTTGGTGGAATGATTTTTTTTATAAAAATTAAAAAAAAAAAAAATCTAAAACACAAATTTCTAAAAATGCCATGTATTATCTAATACCTACTGCATTAAATATAATTAATATACAATTACATATTAAAAACCCAAGGTCGATATTTTTGGTTTCGAACTTGTACTGAAACATATCTTTTCAAATATGGTGTGTCATCAAGTCCATCCTTGGAGCTTCCAGAGATAAGCCATGGGTCACTATTAGATGATGCTCCGATGACTATTGGAGAAAGCTCAGAAATCTCCAGAGCATTGTCTAATAGTGCTCCTTCATCCATGTTTTATATGACCCATGCATGTCATATTTAACAACAAAAACTTGGGCACCTAAAGCAAATTGGCGACTACCTCAATGGTGGCAGTGCAATTGAGTCCGACTTCATAACAACGAATGGTGAAATTATCCTTGTACGAGAACCCGTTAGGAGTGAGGCCACTGGGCCTCATCTGAACCACTAAGCTCAGTTATTGCGTTTCCTCTTTACAAATTCTCATCCTTGAGGAAGCAAAGGTGGAGATTTTGAACTTGAAGGATCTGGAGGCCTTGTTCAATGAAGCAACAATTGCATTTATCGATGGCAATGATGAAATAAATGGTGATTTAATGGCGATATTGTTCGTATGGCACTTATAGGGGAAGCAATGGCAATTTCCCACGCTCAACATTTTTCCCTCTTGCGTCATGATCATCTTCCTCACACATACACACAACCAACACAAAATAGATGAGTCAACATAAAACTCGTGAAAACTAGAGCAAGTCTCATAATACTTTCTAAAGCTCGTGAGCCAACATAAAACTCATGAAAACTCACAATACTTTCTACAGCAGTTGATCCAGTGGCTCTAGCAACCTCTCCTGGCTTAGGAGCGTATACATGCTCAAATTTTACACCATCATGCATTTTTATTTGAAAAATCATATATTTCATAAACCATAACATAAACTCTAGTGTTTCTTGCTCTGCCAGTCTGCTTAGATCGATGAATGTATGTTTCCACGTCTCTTGGTGATTCACAATGAATGTGGGACTGGGGAACCTCCAGCAATTAAATGATGAGAATGCACGATATATCAGAAATAGCAGAACACATAATGGATTTATTGATCTCAGGCCACTTCGAGGGGGGCAACCTCCTGTGAGAAAGCTCAATACAAATAATTCGTGGATGCCTTCATTGGCCTCAACATGTACTTATATACTAAGTCTAAGCTAAACAACTATTACTCCCCATGAATGTAGAATAATACAATATAATCACGAGACGACTTACAAATCATATGTGTCCAACAACAATATACTAACAATGTGGGATAATACAATATACTAACAAAGTAAAGAGAAGCGTTGACACGGGTTCCTAACATCCCCTCCCCCTTAGAAAAAGCTTTTTCCTCAAAGCTTTAGATGTGGAAATTGTTGGTGAATCTGAAGGAGTGGTTCCCATGTAGCATCCTTCGATTGCATTCTGTGCCACTAAATTAATACCTCTGTGATGGATCGAGAGTGAAGTTGATGAGTGCACCTATTGAGGATGGCCTCCGACTCCAAAATGATGGATCCTTCATTATCCAATTATGGTAAAACAGTTTGTTCTCTGATCTTGGTGCCAAGAAATTTCTTTAGACAAGAGACATGAAATACTAGATGAATGCGGGAAGAAGGAGGAAGTTCCAAGTTATAAGCAACGAACCCAATATTTTGAAGAACCTTATATGGCCCATAGAACTTTGGAGCAAGCTTATGACGCTCTCTGAGTTTTAGGGAGGATTTCTTGTAAGGCTATAGACGAAGAAAAACCATATCACTTGCTTGAAAAGTGCGCTCAGAACAGTGCTGATTGACTTGTTGTTTCATTCGATTTCTTTCCATGTGCATATTGTCCTACAAAATGCGAAGAATCTGATCGCGAGTTCGCAGAACCGTGTCAACTTCCCAAACTGGTGAATTGCTGGGGGTGTATGGAAGAAGCATTGGCGGTTCCTCACCATAGACTGCTTCATATGGAGTTATTTTAGATGTAGTGTGGTAGGAGGTATTTTACCACCATTCAGCGACAGGGATCCACTTTGCCCACTGATGTTGTTGTTAAGAGGTGAAGCAACGAAGAGAAGTTTTCAAACATTTGTTGATAACTTCAGTCTGACCATTTGTTTGTGGGTGATACCCTGAACTCATCTTCAGTTTGGTGCCAATGTGGTGAAATAGTTCTGTCCAAAAATGACTGGTGAAAGTTACATCCCGATCTGAGACAATGGAAGAAGGGATTCCATGAAGATGGAAGATCTGGTCTAGGAAAATATGTGCGACTGAGGAGGCGGTATAGGGATGACTGAGGGCACAAAAATGACTATATTTGGAGAGGCAATCAACCACAACCAAAATCACTGTCTTCCCTCCATATTTAGGGAGCCCTTCAATGAAATCCATAGAAATATCTGTCCAAATATGTGTACGGATGGGAAAGGGTTCGAGCAATCCCGAGAGGAGTGTCGTTTCACCCTTGTTGCGCTTGCAAGTATCACATTCAACGATCGTCTGTTGAATTGTCATTTTCATTCCTTTCCAAAAGAAGTTACGCCGTGCCCACTCATACATTTTGAGGAACGCAGAGTGCCCTGCCTATGGAGAAGCATGGAGTTCATAGAAGACAGCCTGTTGAAGATCTGTGCTCCGGGGAAGCACCAGACGACCCTTGTATCTCAAGGAAGCACCATACCAAGAGTAATGTGGTACAACAGAAGGGTTGTTGGCCAACCGTTCGATGATTTTAGATAATGAAGAGTCATTGACATAGCCCTACTGAATAGATTGCAACCAATTTGGAACAAGCATAGAAATAGCTGAAAGAGAAACTTGGTCATCAAATGTGCAAGAAAGAGCATCTGCCACAAGATTGTCCTTACCCTTCTTGTAAGTGATCTCATAGTCATAACCCATGAGTTTCCTAACCCATTTCTGTTGTGCTGGGAAGAAGACCCGTTGTTCTAGGAAATATTTCAGACTATGGTGATCAGTATTGATGCATAAATGATTCCCTAATAGGTATGGCCGCCACTTCTGTACTGCATGCAAAACAACCATCATTTCCTTCTAATATTTAGAGGTGAATAAATTCTTACCAGAAAGGGCCTTGCTAGTGAACGCAATGGGATGTTAATCTTGAAGGAGAACAACACCAAGTCCATTGTCGCAAGCATCACTCTCAATAGTGAAGGGCTTGGAAAAATCAGGCATAGCTAGAACAAGTGCAGTACACATAGCTTATTTCAGTTTGTCAAATACACACTTAGTAGCATGTGTCCATGTAAAAACATACTTTTTCAAGAGAGAGGTTAATGGACCTGCAATCTTCCTGTAATCCTTGACAAACTTGTGGTAGTATCTATTCAATCCCACCGGTTCAGCAAAGACACATGCATATCTATCCAAAATTTGTTGTAGATCCAAAGGAGTAGTGGAGACAACTGATGGTTGCATCTGGATGGAATGGAGCTGACCGATGACACCATGTGAATTCTTCTTAAGGAGATTTTCCGAGCGATGTGAACTGATGCTACTAAGAGACCCTTGTTGTAATCACTTCAATGTGCATTTTTTCCCATTGACTGAAAACTGCATCCAAAGTTCACCAAAATCCCATAAGATGGGTCCAAGTGTGAGTAACCATTGAGCGCCTCAAAACCACATCACATCCACCTAAGGGTAAGGCAAACATGTCAAAGCGTAGTTTATAATCTCCAATAGAGATACACACATTGCGACACTTTCCCTTGCAATGTAAGGTGCCCCCATTGGTAATCATGACTTCAAAGCTGGAGCAACAATAGACAAAACAATCAGCTTGTTTTGCGCTCCGAGGGTCAATGAAGTTATGAGTGCTACCAGGATCAATGAGAATTGTAAGAGGGAGCTTCTTGAAGTAACCCTTGACCCACATTATTTGTGGGTTGGTGACTCTGGCTAAAGCATGGAGAGATATCTTTGGATGGTCGTCCTAAGAAGGAGGGTCAATAGGCGGATGTTGAATGTCGACCTAATCATCTATTATATCCTGAGCTTCTTCACAAAATTCAGTTGCAGGTGGAGAATCCAGATCCAAGAGGTAGAGCTTTTGCTCAACACATTTATGTCCCCGAGTGAATTTTTCATCACAATTATAACAAAGCCCTTTTTCTCTACGTGCCCACATCTCTGCTTCGGACAAATGCTTGATAGGAGTTGCTCTAGGAGCTGGCATGATGGGAGGTCATTGGGAAACCATATTTCTAAACGGAACAAAAGTGGATTTGGAGCGTTGTTGGGCTATGATATTTTCCTCCGCCAACTTAGCCAACCCTAGGACTTCCATCATTGTGCTGGGATAGAACATTTTAACCTCAGATCATATTCCATCCTTCAGACCATTGACAAAACAACTCCTGTAGAATTCATCAGAAAATCCTTCTATGTGATTGACCAGTTTCTCAAATTCTGTCTGATACTCTCTCACAGTGCCAATTTGGCGAAATTTAGTGAGTGCTCCTGTGAAGTCATCAAATGCACTAGGACCAAATCGTTGCAAAAGGAGTTGGCAAGAATCTATCCATTCTGGCTCTGGATGAGCCTTGATGTGCAATGGAAGCATTGAAGGGATTCATGTTCCAAATGAAAGTATGCAAGTGGAACTTTGTTGACATCAAAAGTATTATGCATACTAAAATATTGTTATGCTCGGTATATCCATCCAATCGGATCATCACCATTGAAGCGAGGAAAATCGAGCTTCGGCCCACAAAAAGTGCTGGAAGAGGAGAACCCAGTGTCTGTAGAAGACTCTAGCTGTCGTCTATTGTTCATGGCGATTTGGGAAAAACTCTGATGGGTAATTGGGGTTTAACTAGGTTTTAGACACTTTCTAATGGACATGGAAGCAGAACATGGGGATTTCATAGGTGGGTGAAAGAATGGGAAAATTTTTCCAAGAGGGACAAAGAAGCAGAAATAGGAAATGAACACTGTGGAAAAATTTGAAGGCGATTGGGTGAAAATCGAAGGAGTTATGGAAAGCCCTAAAAATAGACAGATGTGGAATTTATGTCTACGGGAAGTGGAATTTGGGATAAGGTCCTCAAAAGGAAATATGCAGAATGGAACTGCAGGGGTGCTAGTGAATTTTCAAGGAAAATAGAGTTAAAGCAAAGAAGATATGGTGAAAAAATAGTGTTTTTTCTTTTCTTTTCAGAATTGATCTGCAACAGCTCGGAATTGATCTGCAACGGCTCTGGACATATGCAATCTGTTATTTATCAGCTGTCAATAGATATGTACCCCAGGTATGCTCGACTTCCTAAAGGTTCAGGGGATTCACTTGGCTACCAATGTTGTCTAACGACTTCTGTATTGGGGCAATACCCCTCACTCCATGGATCAGGTACAACTCGTAACCTCTTTGCCACAAACGACATCTCTTGGTTTACCTCATGGGTGGGTACTAGTCAATTAGGTAGGGTTCGTTTCCCTTTTCGCTGGCAGGTCCTCTCAATGGGATAGCTACTTCAGGGTTCCTATGGTAGTCCTCACAATGATTTTTAGGGCTATGCCCAGGTACTTCCCACAGTTAAGCAGATAGGGATTATTCCTGGATCCGAACCTGCAATTGAAAGGAACAATACAGATGCAAAGAAAAATAACTACTACAATAATCATAGCGCCTGGAAACCACTGTGAAAAAAAATTGGTAGAAATTCCACCCAGCGAGCCTAAGAAAGTGCTCTGATACCAGATGTGGAGAACCTCTAGCAATTAAATGATGAAAATGCACGATATATCAAAAATAATAGAACACATAATGAATTTATTGATCACAAGCCACTTCGAGGGGGCAACCTCCTTTGAGCAATCTCAATACAAATAACTCGTGGATTCCTTCATTGGCCTCAACACGTACTTATATACTAAATCTAAGCTAAACAACTATTACTCCACATGAATGTGGGATAATACAATATACTCATGGGACGACTTAGAAAGCCTATGCATCCAACAACAATATACTAACAATGTGGGATAATACAATATACTAACAAAGTAAAGAGAAGGGTTGAGACAGGTTCCTAGCAATGAATTATATGTCAAACATCATTAATGTCCAAACCCTATGTCGCAATATCTGTTGCAACTAGAAGTGAAAAATTTCCTAAATGTAATCCAACAAGAATCACTTCACGTTGTGATTGTTGTATATCTCCATGCAAAGCACAAGAGTTTGGTAATGCTCCAGCAAGTTTAGATGCATTATTCTTTGTCTTAGTAAAAACAATCGCACTGCCCCCACTGCTATAGCAATGAATAACATTTGGTATAACATGTGCTATTGCTAAATAAAAACAGGGAAGAACAATGTGTCTCGCACTTTTACTAGCTTTTATCTTCAACAAGATTTGTAGTTTTTCTGTCAGGTTTCAAGAACCTTGATGCAATCTTCTTTTCCCAATCTGGCATTGTTGCACTAAAAAGAAGCGTTTGAACCTTGCTTTCATCCTCAAATTTTCCAAGAATGGTCTCAACGTGATCTACAAAGTCCATGTTAAGCATTTCATCAGCCTCATCCAAGACCCGAAATTTCAAGAATTTCATATTCAAAGTCCCTCTTTCGATGTGATCCTTAATATGCCTCGGTGTACTGACAATGATATCCACACCTCTATGCAATAAATATTCATGTGGACCATAGGGAGCACTTCCATATATAGAGGATGAATGAAGGCCAACAACTCTAGAAAATGATGATCCTGGCATGGTCCAATTCGAGAGGGAAACACATATATTCACTATTATACAATGCGTGTTTGGCATGTGATCATTTATGTTGGTCAGCTTGAATTGACCTATTTGGTATGTGCAGTAGCTACAATAACTAGTCTAGCTGGAAAACATTTGAATTTCTAGTTTGGTGGGGTGTGCGTGCTGCCATAAACCCCTGCTTGTGCTCTCAGTGTGAAGAATGCATCGTCTAATAAGAGGCAGAAGAAAAAACAGTAGAGCCAGGATCTAGGAGGCGTGGTATCTTTGTGTAAAGGTTTTATCTCAAATACCTTATTATAGTTATGTGTATATTTTAGCAGAGACACATTATCTCTCTGCATAGATTTCATCTCGGTTAGAGCACAGTTTTCCATATATTTTGGCCCCACTACTGATTCTTTCGGTACAGGCTTGGTATCTCCTAAACTAATATTGTCATGGGAGCATTAGAGCATTTTACAGTACAGTCGGGAAACTACCTCTTAACCCTCCGCAACTTGATTTCCATGCCAACCTCGTCTCTATTTGAATTTTGAAGTATTGTTCCTTATCTTTCAGAGAACTACGTCTTAAGCCTCCATGCTTTGCTTTCTCACGCCAGACCCCACCTTTATTCAGAGTTGTGTTCCTTATGTTCCTACGGTAAAGTCGGAGAACTATCCCTTAAGCTTCCATGGATTGCTTTTCTCACATGAACCTTCAGAAGGTTCTACAATTAACAGTTTAAGCATTAGAATGGTGCAGGCTATGGCTTTGTGCCCTGACATGTTGTCACATGTGGGATCCAAAACAATATTACTTTCTTATTGGTGGGGAATTTGCTACCTTGCAGCTTTTCGTCTTGTTATTTTATTTTATAAATGATCCCAAATTAGTTGTTATATTCTCATTACTCTCTTCTTCTAACAAGTAAAAGACCTTACGTTTAAACACATATAATGAAATAGAGCTTATAAATATCTTGCTATAATATTAAGTAAGAGGCCTCCATTAAATTATAATTAAAATAGTCTAATCACATTTTCTCTTCTCTTTTATTTTGGATATTTCTCTACCAATAAAAAAATTAAAATATGGTAGCTTAACACTACCGTGAGCTATAGACAACAACAAATTATTATTTCATTCTTATTTTAGTAAAAAATATTGATGTCTCTATAACTTACAAAATGTGAAGGATTTGATGTTTCACTCACAAATAAACCAGTTTATACTAAGAGAATAGTTCAATTTTACTATTATAAGAATATGAAAAAACCATATAGATGGTTAGTTGCCAAAATATATATCAAACTTACTTGTCTAACAATCAACTTAATACAAAATCGAGCAACCGAAAATTATTTCAAATTTCTAAAACATCTTATCATCTAATACCATATTCATGTTATGCCAATTGATGACAAAGCACCCAAGGTCAAGCATCTATGTTGAGTTCTCGAAGTATTTCAAATCCTCCCATTTACCTATCAGAATTTTAGTTTTCATGCTCCTTGCCATTGACACCCACACCCACCACTATAACAAAAACACACTCTAACACTCTATGTGTCTTCAACTCTCAAATTCTTTTCACCTCCTCTCTTAGAAAACACTTAGTGGGAGAGAGCCACATCCATGCAACATTGCATGAAAGCAACAAAGCAATGATGTAGATGTGGCAAAAGCTTCTAACATATTGTCATATTAATAAATACAACGATATGAAATGCATTTGAGATGCTTTGGCTTTGGTAAGAACGAATTCTCAAAATTGTGTGGGGGGTAACAAGGAATTCTCAAAAATTGTGTGGATTAAAACCATATGAGAATATGCGTCGATAAATATCTGTAATACCATGCTAATATAAGTAAGAAATAAAGCATGCAAAAACTTTTCATATGCAAATGTAAACTTTTCATCTGCAAATGTAAATGCCTATAAGTGTATTTTCCATAGTAAAGGAACTAAAATGCCTAGAACGCCATTTTGTAGGGGCTAAGAGTTCGTGTGTATTGTATCCGACGAATGCATAGATATATTTTTTTTATCATGAGTTATATAGTAATCATAATTTTTTTTTTATTATCATGAGTTATATACTAATCATAACATTGGATAATTATATGAATAGATTATTATAAAATATTGATTTTAGGGGTGCCAAGCGTGGGTGGGTGGAGGGGTCATTTATGTTCTCGATGGACAAAAATAAATCGAGTATGCATGGGTCTAGGAAATGCATACCATATTGAGGAGGAGGTATTAACACTTTAACGAGGTTTGGTCATGCCAAAGGAGAAAGGTGTGAATCAAGTAACTATAATTGAGGACTCTTCAATTGTCATTTGATCATTATTTCATCAAATCCCTCTTCAAAAATTCAAATTATCTCACATTTTTTAAATTATTAATGCTCTAAATCAACACTTTACAAATACAAATATATATATATATATATATATATATATATATATATATTTTCCAAGAGTCGTTGGAGCTGGTGGGGGTGATATTTTCTCTTGGAGGAAATTAAGAAGTCAATTTCAGTTGGGGACTTGGCAAACGCTCTAACAACCAAGCAGAAGCGCTTGCTCTTCTAAAAGGCTGTCAGCTGGCTCTGAGAGAGGATTACAATGAAGTACAAATCTTCAGCGACTCTCAAATATTGATTAACAATCTGAATACCAAGAACCAATCTGAAAATCTCAAGCTAAATAGGATCATCGAAAGGATCCAAAACACTCTATTAAGATTCTCCAAGCAACATATCTACCACATCCTATGGGATTCAAACAAGGAAGCGGATAGTGGGAAAATTTAGGTTGCAGATTAGCTCAGGAACATCTATCAATAAGTAAAGGCCATAACAACTTTCAAGCATTCGGTAATCAATCGGATCCTACAAACCTACTCAACTTGACCCTGCGCAATATCCAAACTCAGACAATTCCATAAGCAAAGTTGTCAGCAAGAACAGAGACAATCGGGCCCTTTGGATCGAGCAGATACTGAGTGTGAACTGAATTAGAATCGAATGTCCTGCGTAATTCGATAGTGACAAAATTCAAGTGGGTTGTCTAACTCGTAAACTGGCACTCAAGGAATCTCCAGAATGAATTGAGGAAAGAAAGCAAGCTGTCAAGTGCGGGTTATAGGAACGCAAGGAGCGGAACATTGATAATTTATAATTATGAAGTAGGAAAGCAGAGGCAGAGGACATCGAAGCTAAGCACAAGAGTTTGACAGAGTTTGGCAATTAATATTAAAATGTTGATGTTGCACACTCAAAAAATGTAATCAGATCGTAGTTAGACAGAGTTTGGCAGTTATGATGCTGCACACTCAAAAATTGTAATTAGATCGTATTAGGCTACGACTGCGAACTCCAGTTTTTATTATTTATAAAATTAATTGTTTTAGTGATATATATATATTTGTTTTAGGTTATGAGATCACAAACTAGAGAGGCCAATGCCCAAGCCAATCCAGGGGTGAGTTTGAGCGAGGGTCATGTTATGGCGAATTGACTAGGGAGAGGATCATTATTCATGAAGGCTAATCCACTCATTAATAAGTGTCTTGACATAAAGCATTAAAGAGATGAGGATTTATGACTTCAACAACTCATATTAGGACATGCCATTCCCCCATTGGTATGTGAACTTATGAGCAATACGAGGGGTCAATGAGAATTTATGTGGATTTATTATTTTTGGTTCTATAACGGCTTCAAGTTATTGATTTTTCCTTGTTTTCAACATTCACATCATTGTAGCAATAACAACAAACAAAGGTGATCTAGTTAGAGTAGATTTGGACAAGATATTGTTGTATTCTACATAGTTCCTCTTATCTAGGCCTAGCATTCATGCCTCTCTCAAGTGGACATGGTTCACTACCACTGTAAACACATATGTTGTGTTTTGTGTGAATTGCAAGAGGCTCGATGAGACATACAACGGTGTGAGGGAGGGGTTGTTGAGGCTCATTGCAACGTAATTAATTCTACAATATAATGGACTCACTCGTAGGAGGATTTTGGTTGTAAATTTGGGGCAAAGAATCATGTTAAGGATGAATGTGCAATGGAAATAACAACACACTTGTTGCAACTCAAAGAAACGAAGGAGTAGGTATTTCCCTTCATGTTTATCACCTATCGACAATATCTAGAACTTTAATCTCAGGTGGGTTCTCTAAAATCTTTAGCTAGCATAATTGTGGCCCACCTTAACCTCCCACAGTAGGTAGCTTTGCCTCCCCCACACCTTCAACCTCTATCGCAATTTGAGACTCCTTGCTCAATGGCTTCTTTTTGTTCGACGTCGAGGATTTGGATCCTTAGCATATTCCTAATCCAACTCTAGAGGATCTAATAAGTGCAATCAACCTTATGGGTGGACTGTATGTTGACATGCACATAGCGAATTCAACTATGGAGACTCAAGTGGGCCATAATGTTGATGCCCTTCAAAGACATCATTTCTAGTTTATTTTATATATATCTTCAACGTTTTTCCATATAATTTTGTTGATATCCCAATTTAAAAGGCAATATACTTTTTTAAGACTATATAAACTAGACTAAGGTAGGTTATGCTATAAAATTTTGAGAGATGGACTATATCCTTTTGTCAATTCGCTAAAGCCAATCTTAAAATATTTTGTATTACACCAATATCTAATTCGACAGAATTTTTTCTAATACTAAATCTACCCATTATTGCATAAACAAATTTAAATATAAATTTTGTTCAATTTAAACTTGTATACTTTTCTGGAAATGTGGTTACACGAAAGTAATCGAATTGTTTTTTAATTAATTATTGCAATATAAACTATGAACAATATGTATGTCCATGTCACATATGCCATGGGATTTTTCCACTTTGGCCTCCTAATCAAGTAATGTAATCTTGTTCTCACCTCACTCATGTACCATGTTGTACTTTTGTATGTATTTTTTTGTCTTTTGGTGCTTTATGGTGTGCCAATGTTTGCATTTAGTGTTGTGAGTTTCAGGTTTTTTATGGTTTGCGTTTCCTTTGGTCGCCTTTTTCAACTGCAAAGGTATGTAATTACGCCGTAGGCGTTTCACCAATGAGAACCATAACCATCCACATCGACTAGATTCCTCGCTCATAGAGCAAATGGAATGTTGCCACGTGGATGGTGTCGTCGTGAAGGTTCTGTCCGCTTGTGGCAAGTTTTTATCCTGCAAGTTTTTCGATCTTCCCAATCGTTGAATTAATCGCCACCGTTGGTTATTTGATCCAACGATCCCTGAGTCTCTTCAGCATCAACATTGGAAGCTACTTCTTCTTCTTCTTGAACGTTCATGAGCTTCTCAAGATGTTCCTCCGCATCAAGCTTCCCCATGAGCACTCTGAGCCGATCATGCCTCTCCATCTCACTCTCACCAAACAGGGTAATAGATTAGTTCAGACGATGAAGACAATGCTTGTAGAATTAACACATGGACAAAAGCAACGGATATGTGGAAGATTGGATCTCAGATAATAGTCTATGTGGGCGTTTCACTAACGAGAAGCATAACCATCCACGTCGGCTAGATTCCTCGCTCATAGAGCGAATGCAATGCTGCCACGTGGATGGTGCCGTTGTGAAGGTTCTGTCCGCTTGCAGCAAGGTTTTATCCTGCAAGTTTTTCAATCTTCCCAATCGTTAAATTAATCGCCGCCGTTGGTTATCTGATCCAACGATCCCTGAGTCTCTTCAACATCAACATTGGCAGCTGCTTCTTCTTCTTCTTCCTAAACATTCATGAGCTTCTCAAGCTGTTCCTCCGCATCAAGCTTCCCCATGAGTGCTCAGAGCTGATCACGCCTCTCCATCTCACTCTCACTGAACAAGGTAATAGGTTTGTTCAGACGACGAAGACGACACTTGTAGAATTAAAACATGGACAAAAGCAACGGATATGTGGAAGATTGGATCTCAAACAATAGTCTATGTTGTATAGAATACCAAATACTTGCATTTCAAATATATTAAAGCATTTCCGATCATAAATTGCAAAATACTAGACCAACAAACAAGGAAACCTAAATTTGGGCCAAATTTCCCTGTACCTTTGAGCTCATCTTCATGGGCGAGCAGATAATCGTGGAGCTTAGGAAGCACGGTTTCTCTGTTAAATTGCAGGGAGTCGATGTCCAGAAACTACGGTCTCTCCAACAGGACAACCCTGGCATTGGCATCCCCAAGTGAATAAGTAAAAATAAATATTGTCAAATTATGATAAATAAATATTATCTATACTATGTATCCTCTAACTTGTCATGGTTTCATAGTGTTACAGTACACGATAGCAGTATAAACAACGTGGATTTGAAAAAACCATAAATTGAAGATTGCAGTTGCGGAAATTCATTCACAAATGCCTTCCCAGATTATCCCAACTCTTCATTTTCTTACCCAAAACCTCAACTTTGAGACTATTCTCAGATGTTTTGATCGGAAACGTGCATCTCAAGTCTCCCAGATTACAGCTTATGGATTTTATGTGAAGTTTTCCTTGTCGTCGCACTTCTCAACTTTGATTATTATATCTTCCAAGTGTACAAATGCAAGGATTTTGGTTTTTAGTGAATTCAACGTCATTATTTTTTCATAGATATATGGTCGCTATACTGCCCATAGACCCGACAATTTCCTGCTGTCAGCATTCTACAATTTTCCCCATTTCAAAATGGGGAGAAATCCACTCCAAACTGAGAGTTTCCTTCTGCAGAGTCGGAATCTCGACATGAGCAGAATCCCTGGCAGTTTTCTGACAAACTTTGGCCCGTAAGACGCTCTGCTGCAGAGGAGCACCAGAGAATCTAGGATTTACGGGGGCGTTTTCGGGTTATGGCAGCTAAGAATTTTTCCCAGTCATTCTCTGCGCGTCGAGTGGTGGGTATGAGTGCCAACCTGCCTCGTCATCTCCGCATCATGCATGTTCCAACTATCGTGCATGCTCCATCCATCTGTCCAACATGCTCCATCCATCTATCCAGTGGGTGAAGGGGAAATTGTGTCGCTCTTTAAATTTGAAATGCTTGTGTTAAAGGCAGTGACATAAATTGATCCTACTCGTGTTAAAAAAATATAAAAATATATATATCGCATTCGAAAGTTTAAATTTTGTTTTCGATGAAACAAGTTGAAAGTCGACATCACTTCTTTCCATAGTTTAGTCAATGCACCACTAAAAAAATATCACAACCATTGTCGTGCCCTGTGCGCACCTCTGCATCCAGAAATAAAGGATGACCTTTCCTCGATCGCTATGGTTTCATGCCAGTAACACTCACATCACATTATAGATTATGGATGTTGTTGTGGTGTTTAACGAAGTCAAGTACACGATTGAAACTCTATTTGTCTGAAATTCCATCTTGGTTAACGTTCGTCCTGGAGTTAAGGTTGATATGCCTCCTTTCACCCCACAGGTGAAGTAACCATCATTATTTATTAGCCAACACTGGTCATCATCAAGATTTCTTTTTATCATATCCAAAGATATGAGATTCATGGTCAATATCCAATTTTATCATATTCAAAATATGAAATTTATGGTCAATATCCAAATGAAACAATACTCGTCGTTGATTTTTTGATTCCCTACCAACCAGCCTGGCCATACCTACTTTGGACACATGGGTAAACTTCCATATTGCCAGTTCCATGTCACTTAGTCTGACATGTCACCCCTGTGCCACGACACCTTTCAATGAAACCCATTTCTAACTTCAAGCTTAATCAAAGTTATTCTCAATCTGAGATTTTTCTCATTTTGATTTACAGGAAGATACTATCCTGAGCATTGATGAAATCCATGAACCTTGTGGGCTTCAGTTTGTTGTATTTAACGAGGATGATTTCTATGTTGCTTTGTGAATTGTTCATGAGTTGTGGCCTAGTATACCTGAGAATTTAAAAGATTACATAAATAAACTAAAATTAAATGACTATGATTGTCCTTTAAAGTCTGAACTAGAATGTCACGGTCTAGCATCTTGCCACTTGTACCATTCGACAGAGTTTGGACCGGTTTCACAATGGAGATACAAAGAAGTTGATTCCAAACACTTTTCCTTCATTCCTCCTCTAGGTCTCAACCCAAGAACCACTTCCTTGGTGCTAGGGATCACCTCCTATAAGAGATCACTAAAGCCTTTCACTGAACTCAGATGTTTAAGGAGTCCTCCATTGTTATGTCCAGTTTTCTCTGATTGTTGCATTAATGTTGTTGCGTGTGCATATTATAAATCACGTGTAACAGCTGATTGATGCATTACACTCTCTTTATTCATGGCATAATTGCATTTACAACAATCCCCGTAAACAACTATTTATATATAGCATTGGCCATAGTTGAGTGCTTTGCATCTTGTCCACTACTTGATAGAGAGCTAGGTTGCATATTTAATCACGTACATGTTATTTTGTTGGTATAACATAATGGTTTTCTATGCCATCTTCAACGCTTCTCCCTATTGATTTTTGCTTCGCTTTCGACCCTATATATATTCTCTTACGTGCTTTTTGGTTGGCTTTGGCCACTTATTACCATTGCTTTTTAAAGGTTACATACTTTAATTTTAGTGACAAGTCTAAGGAGGGCGTTGACATGTCCCATATTTGTACTCATGGCTTGACCTGACACCTCTATGAACTTGACCCATATTTAATAGTCGTCGGCCTGGACAACCCCCCATGTAAGAGATTTATATATGTGACTCTTCTTCAAAGAATGTTTCATGTGCATAAGGCCTAGGGTACTAACATGCTGTGCAGTATGAGGCCACTTTCTTTAACGGATATTTAAGAGGATGGACCATCCCACTAGTACAATAATTCTATCTCCATTCAACTACTTTTAAATAGAAACCCAAGATCATACTTCTTTTGAGGAGTAAGGGACTTTATAGATGGTGGAGTGAGCTAGATGGCTGGTGACGTGGCATAATATACTATAAACATTAAGTTGTGACTTGCACAAAAGGATGGAGATTTGAGACATTCTTATCGTTTTCCTTCTCATAAAGATGACTGCCAACATGTTGATAAGCTTTGTGGACCACCATGCAGTATGGATGATCCAATTTTGTAATACTAGTGAAAGATGATAAATTTACTGACTACAAATTGTATTTAGCACATACATTTTAGTTTCTCATGTAACTGTTATCCAAAACATAGATGCAGTTACGAATTATTGATTTATTTTGGGGTCATTTTGCATTCATAGTTAATTAAAATAAAGTTGGAATTGATTTAGAGCAGTTTATCACAGTATTCTGTTAAGGTTAAAGTGGGTAATTTTCACTAAACAATTTTAAAAGTTTCTTATAGTTCCTTTTGATCTATTTAAAAAAATTTCACGTTCCCAAACTATCTGCATCTCTTAATCTAATCTTAATTTCTATAGTTTCTTAGACAATACAAAATGGTGAAGTAATTATAGTTGATGATTACTGACTTGTAGAATTTATTGGATGTTGTTTTGCAGATAACCGTGCAAGAGTTAACCCCCAATTCAATTGTGTAGGATTTGCTTGAGAAAATGAGTAATTGCATTTCACCTTTTATATCTTATGGCATCCCAATCAAAGAAGAGCTTAGGCCAAGACTGAACCATCAAACTGTCATAAGGAAAAGTTAAAAAATGAGTGATTTGGTGGAATTGTTTGTACCAATATTAGATGAGTCTTTCATTGAATACAGGGAAGAAAGAAGGCCCACATGTTTGGTAAATCGATGGTTGCAAGAACAAACAAAGTGAAATTTTAAGAAGAAAGATACAAATCAAAACTTGACATCATTTTCACAGTTATTTACATATACTTATCTATTTCTAGATAGAAATGTGCTTGGAAGAATATCTTATATAAGTCTACAAATCTTGTACATAGTTGAAATTCCAAAAATGCCTCATCGAAATCGAAGCTTTGACAGAATTGTATCCATATGCTATAGCTTTGACAGAATTGTATCCATATGCTATAGTTGTAGCACCATAAAGCTCTAAATTATGAATGCAATATGAAAGAGAAAACACATCAGACTTCTGCTTAAAAAAGAGCATATCTATTCACTATTGATCTATACTTGAAATTTTTTATAAGGAATTTTGTATTCACCTGCATTTTGTATTATATTGCTTTGCTCCAGGCAAATAGATTCTCTCGACAACTTTTTGTTCAGGTCGCAATGTCGAGGACATTGCCACCACGTGGCTCTTGTATTTAAATGGGTTAAGAAATCAATTTAATTTTAACTTATATTATAATTATTTAGAGATAAAAATTTGTTTTTATTATAAAAATTAAGTTAATAGACGTATTCTCTTGTTGTTGGTATCCAACCAAATGTTATATGAAAATCTTAGTTTATTAAAAAATGATAATAATTATTTATTTGACTAGTGTATTAATAAATGTTAATAGTTAATTTCACAGTTATGACAATCATATCTTATAAGAAATATAATGCTTGATATGTATTTTGAGATAGTGAGATTGTTTTTAATGGAAAAAATAGGTTATGAAATAAGTTTTCATTGGGTTGATATTTATTTTGAGATTGTCAAATTGTTTTTAATGAGACTATTTGGAGACCATTTCTATTCTAGGTGTTTTGGTCAAACAAAATGCTATATCAAAATTTTATAATTAATGGACTTGTGTAAACATTAGAGGACTTGGACTTTTCCACCTAAATGATATCCCATGAAAAGATCTTTGGTGAAATTGTTATTTTTCATAGTTTAAATTTATTTTATGCCCTTTCAAATACCCTTGTTGCACTAGGATATTGTGTAATATCAACAACTATAAATAATGATTTTATTTACTTAATATATTAATAAATGTTAATAACATCATTATAGGCACAATTTTGAATAAATCCGGCAGTAATTTTTCAAAATCTAATCTAGAGCTGTTAAATTCTAGAATTTTGGGTGCCTCGAGGGTTTTTGAGGGTGTCGTTGGCATTTATATTCTCTTCTAGATATATTTGTAAAACAAAATGCCATATCAAAGTTTTTTAATTAATGACCTTGTCTAAACATTAGACGATTTGGACTTTTCTACCGAAAATGTTATCACATGAAAAGATCTTTGGTGAAATTTGTAATATCCTCTTTGTGACCCCGCTTATTCTACAGCTGAAATGTAAATATCAATGTACAATCATAGAAGACACATGATAGGGGGAGGGAAAGATGTCAAATCTTAATTAAGACAGTGAAATAAGTATAGGATATACCTTCTTAATGTTCGACACCCTATCAAACCCAAAGATTCTGGTATCTCTACTCATTCAGTCCTACGATCCCACTCTGATCCACTAGATATATATAATCGGTGAAGCTACTTGAGGGAAACAACTTCAATATTCATGGATATAAGGCTCATCAAGATGGGTTAATGATGGAGGGAAGGATGGATGTGATGGTTAGTGATTCTTTCAACATTACTCTGGTATCTTGGGTGTCAAGGTTTCCCCCCTTGGTCCATTTCATTCCCCTTTTGTGTTTGAATGAAATAGTTCAAAATGGTTACCAGGTGGTTTAGGGAGTTGAAACCAGGAAATGATGAGTGCACAAAGTTGAGGGACCTTTTAGATGCAATGGTAGATTCAAGAAACTCATTCAAGTTCTCCATAAAGATAATTGATCCCAAGAAATCTCAACCCAACCCAACATAGTCCCAAGCCTACCATGATGAAGGCCAAGTGGCATAGTTAAACAAAGCGCATACACGTTATGCAGTCCTAAAATACATACACGTTTTTAAAAACATGTTTTATGCCCAAAACGGGTCATTCCCATCACTTCCTCAACGACAAGGACAGATCAACGGCTTCGGGCGATGTGTGAAGAACCTACAATAATTAATTAATGCAACTACACGAGATATCAGAAATAACAGAACTCATAATCACTCTTATATTGATCACAGGCCACTTCGAGGGGGAAACCTCCTTTGAGCAAGCTCAATACAATTAACTTCATGGCGCTTTCAATGATCTCAACACACACTTATATACTAAGTCTATGCCCAATACTATGAGTCAAAACCATGGGACATATAATACTACGGGACGACTTACAAAGCATATGCGTCCAATACTATGGGTCAATACTATGGGCTAATATAAACTATGGATCAACAAATACCACGGGACGACTTACAAAGCATATGCGTCCAACAACAATATACTAACATAGTAAAGAGAAGGGTTGACACGGGTTCCTAACATCCCCTCTCCCTTAGAAAAAGCTTTGTCCTCAAAGCTTTGGTTGGGGAAATTATTGCAGAATCTGAAGTAGTGGTTCCCCGGTAGCATCCTTGGATTGCATTTCGGGCCACTGACACCTTTGGAGTGTCAGGGAGGATTGCTTGGAAGGCTGTCGACGAAGAAGAACCCTACTAGCTGCGTGGAAAGTGCGCTCAGAACGGTGTTGATCGGCTTGTTGTTTCAGTCGAATTCTGGCCATGTGAAGATTATCCTGCAGAATGAGAAGAATATGATCGCGGTTTCGAAGAACCAAGTCAATTTCCTGAACTGGGGAGCTGCTAAGGGTGTATGGAAGAAGAACTGGCGGTGTCTGTCCATAGACTACTTCATATGGTGTCCTTTGAGATGTGGTATTGTACCACCAGAGCACTTCTAGGAAATCCATAGAAATAGTTGGCCAAAGCTGTGTAGGGATGGGAAAGGGTTTGAGCAATCCTGAAAGGAGTGTCATTTCACCCTTGTTGACCTAGAAAGTATCACAGTCAACCACCATCTGTTGAATTGTCATTTTCAGTCCCTGCCAAAAGAAGTTACATTGTTCCCAGTCATACATTTTGAAGAACCCCGAGTGCCCTACTGATGAAGAAGCATGGAGTTCATAGAAGAGATAGCCCTGTTGAACATATTGCAACCAATTTGAAACAAGCAGAGAAAGAGCTGTAAGAGAAATTGGGTCATAAATTGTGCGAGAAGGAGCATCTACCACCATATTGTCCTTACCCTTCTTGTAAGTGATCGCATATGGATAACCCATGAGTTGGATAACCCATTTCAAGTGTGTTGGGGAGGAGACCCATTGTTCCAGAAAATTTTCCAGACTCTGGAGATCAGTCTTGATACATAAATAATTCCCTAATAGGTATGGCTGCCACTTCTGTACTGCATGCAAAATAGCCATCATTTCCTGCTGAGAGGTAGATGTGACTAAATTCTTACCGGAAAGGTCTCTTGAAGGTGGCAAGCTCATTGGTTCAGCAAAGACACTTGCATATATATCCAAGGAAGTAGTGGAGACCGTTGATGGGTGCATCTGAATGGAATGGAGCTGAGCGATGACACCATGTGAATTCTTCTGAAGGATTTTTTCCAGACGATGTGAACTGATGATGCAGAGAGACCTTGGTTGTAAGCCCATTAATTTGTGTTGTGCCCCATTGACTAAAAACTGCATCCAAAGTTCAGCAAAATGCCATAAGATGGGGCCAAGTGTGCGTAACCATTGAACACCCAAAACCACATCACATCCGCCTAACGACAAGGCAAACATGTCAGAGCGCAGGTTATAATCTTACATAGAGATACGCACATTGTGACACTTCCCCTTGCAAGGTAAGGTGCCCCCATTGGCAACCATGACTTCAAAGTTGGAGCAAGGATGGACAAAACAATCAGGCTGTTTGGCAATCCGAGGGTCAATGAAGTTATGAGTGCTACCAGAATCAATGAGTATGGTAAGAGGGAACTTCTTGAAGTATCCCTTGACTTGCATTGTTTGTGGGGTTGTGACGCCGGTTACAACATGGAGAGAGATCGCGGGTGGGTCGTCCTGAGATGGGGTGTCAACAGGCGGGTGTTGAATGTCGACCTGAACATCTACTATATCTGGAGCTTCTTCACCAAGTTCAGAGGCAGGAAGAGAATCCACATCCAAGAGATAGAGCTTTTGTTGAACACATCTATGTCCCCGAGTGAATTTCTCATCACAATTATAACAAAGCCCTTTTTCTCGGCGTGCCTGCACCTCGATTTCAGACAAATGCTTGATAGGAGTTGGTCAAGGAGCTGGCGGGATGGGAGGTCGTTGAGAACCCATATTTTGGAAGGGAACAAAAGTGGGTTTGGAGCGTTGTTGGGCTGCAAGCTTGTCTTCTGCCCACTTAGCCAAACCTAGGACTTCCATCATTGTGTTGGGACAGAACATTTTAACCTCTGACCGGATTTCATCCTTAAGACCACTGATAAAACAACTCCTGTAAAATTCATCAGACAATCCTTCTGTGTGATTGACGAGTTTCTCAAATTCAGTCTGATACTCTCTCACTGTTCCAGTTTGGTGAAGTTTAGTGAGTGCTCATGTGAAATCGTCAAAAGCACTAGGACCAAATCGTGGCAAAAGGAGTTGGCAAAAATCTGTCCAGTTTCGCTCGGGATGAGCTTTGATGTACCAACGGTACCATTGAAGGGCTTCCTATTCCAAATGAAAGGATGCAAGTGGAACTTTCTGGACATCAAAAGTATTATGCAGACTGAAATATTGTTCTTCACGGTATTTCCATCCAGTCGGATCAGTACCATTGAAGCGAGGAAAATCAAGCTTTGGCCCACGAAAATTGTTGGAAGAAGAGAACCCGGTGGATGCAAAAGATTCTGGCTGTCGGTTATTGTTCATGGCTGAATGCTGAAGATGGAGGCTGAGAAATGTTTCATCAAGATCTTGGAGTTTGGTTTGGATGGCTGCAAGTGCTTCCTCCATGGTTTTTGCTCCTACGTGGGTGACAACCACAACCAAGAGTTTTTTTTTTTGGAAATGGATAGAAAAACACAAACAAAAGCTTATTTAGTAAAGGAAGATTTGGATTTGGGAAAAACTCGGATGGGTAATTGGGATTTGACTAGGTTCTGGACACTTTCTGATGGACACGGAAGCAAAAAATGGTGATTTCAGAAGCGGGGTGAAAGAATGAGAAAATTTGGTAGAGAGGGACAAAGAAGCAGAATTAGGAAAGGAACACGGTGGCAAAATTTGAAGGCGTTTGGGTGAAAATTGAAGGAGTTATGGCAAACCCTAAAAATAGACAAATGTGGGATTTCTGGTCTTGGAAAGTGGAATTTGGGATAAGGTCTTCAGGAATGAAATATGCAGAATGGGATTGCAGGGATGCCAGTGAAGTTTCAGGGAAAACAGAGTTGAAACACGGGAGATATGGCCGAAAAACAGTTTTTTTTTTTTCAACAACGGCGCGGAAGGGATCCACAACAGATGGATCTGCAACGGTGCAGAAGGGATCGAAAACGGCTGGATCTGAAGCGGCGATTGGATCTAGAACGACTTTCAGAATAGATATGAAATGGCTAGATCTGGAGCGGAAGTGATCGGAAACAGTTCAGTTGAAAATAGATATGGACCCCAGGTATGTGCGGCTTCCTATCGGTTCAGGGGATTCACTCGGCCACCAATGCTGTCTGACGACTTGCGTATTGGGGTAGTACCCCTCACTCCACGGCTCAGGTAAAACTGATAACCGCTTTGCCACAAACAACATCTCTTGGTTTACCTCACGGGTGGGAACTAGTCAATCAGGTAGGGGTCGTTGCCCTTTTCGCTGGCAGGTCTTCTCAATGGGCCAACTACTTTGGCGTTCATGTGGTACTCCTCACAATGAGTTTTAGGGCTTATGCCCAAGTACTTCCCATAGTTAAGCAGATAGGGGTTATTCCCAGATCCGAACTTGCAACAGATGCGAAAAAAAATTGGCAGAAATTCCACCCAACAAGCCCAACAAAGTGCTCTGATACGAGATGTGAAGAACCTGCAATAATTAATTAATGCAAATACAAGAGATATCAGAAATAACAGAACTCAGAATCACTTTTATATTGATCACAGGCCACTTCGAAGGGGCAACCTCCTTTGAGCAAGCTCAATACAATTAACTTCACGGTGCCTTCAATGACCTCAACACACACTTATATACTAAGTCTATGCCCAATACTATGAGTCAAAACCATGGGACATATAATACTACGGGACGACTTACAAAGCATATGCGTCCAATACTATGGGCTAATATAAACTATGGATCAACAAATACTACGGGAGGACTTACAAAGCATATGCGTCCAACAACAATATACTAACATAGTAAAGAGAAGGGTTGACACGGGTTCCTAACACGATGGAACAAGTAGCGGTGAATGCGTTTTGAGGTCATAGAGCTTGGATCTTCCAGCTTGACCGTCAATTTCCTCAATCTCAGGTATTTAAATCAATTTCCATCCTTCTAATTTTTATATTTTGAGGTTTTGTATGCCCTAAAATGAATTGAATCCATAAATGTTTTAATTTGTATGCCCTAAAAGAAATTTAGACCATAACTCCAAACATTTGTATGCCCAAAGAAAATTAAAATCCCAATTTACTCGTAAAAATCAAATCAATTTCACTAGATGCATATATATACATGAGAATCCTTATGAATCCAAACCAATATTCACAAATATCCAAAGTTTTTCATGTATATAGCAATGTTGCTTACAACTAAAAAACAATTCAAGTACAATTCATATCTTCCCCTAAACACATAAACAAAGACGCTAAATGGCCTATAGAGTCCAAAAAGCTTCATGCCACAACAAATAATAACTTATCAAAATCCTTGCTGATACTGGGATTGTATTCATCAATAGCACCGTTTACCCCTCCTATAGGCTCTAGTCCTTGCCTCTATCTGAAATATCGAAGTTGGTGCTCCAAGGACATTAATCAACACCTTATAGTTTTGATGAAAATTCCTAATCTAAGTGTTAAGATAGGGTAGAGAAGCTTCCCATGCTTAATAAATGTTTTCACTTGAGTGAATGGTGCATTTTGGTTAAGGTCAAGATAGAGGAGTTCAACAATAGTCTCTACCAACATCAAGATACATAGGGAGGTTGATGTGTTTGATTACATGTCAATCCCATACTATCATACATGATAGAATACAGTGGAGACCTTGCGATCCTAAAAGCTTGAAAACTGTTAATTTTGTTGAATTCGAGATCCCAAACAACTATACACAAATATTCAAAGTTTCTCATGTGTATATAGAAAGAGTGCATACAAGTAAAATAACATCAAGTGAAATCCATATATTCCTCAAATTACATATAAACGAAGATGATAAATGTCCTATAGAGTCCAAAAAACTTCACGCCACAACAAATAATTACATATATCAAAATCCTTGCCTATATTGGGATTATATTCATCAATAGAACCTTCTTCCCCCTGATCTAGGCTCTAGCCCTTGCCTCTACTCGGAATATCAGAGGCCCAACAATGGTAAGTTGTATCCCAATATGCACTTCTCTGACGCTTGAGATATGCCTTTGTATATATGTGTTTTCCTTCCCATTTTAGCTTGTAAGAGAGATCTCCCTCCCTGCGATTAAATCCCACTCAAAGAAGAAAAGTCAGATGCTACCTCCTAAGACTTGTAATTTAATCCGGTGTTATATCTATAAGCAGTCTGAGGAATATACAAGAACTGGACTTGTTCTTGACAAGATGAAACCTCCCTTCACCTTGAGATAAGATCACTTGCCTGACCCCCATTTGCCTCTAATATGCTCAAAAGGCTCTCTCAATTTATCTTTCAAAGCATAGTACCCTGCCACCCACTATTTTCTTCAGAATCCGTTGCATTTACTCCCTGTAGCCTGGAAGCTTTTTATAAAAAATGTCTCTTGGCATGGATCCTCTTCATCAATATTACCCTCCTCTTTGTCACTTAAGAGGATTTTTCCTTCTTCAACTCCATATTTGGAGATCGGAATCATGGATATTGGAGTCAGAGAGACCTATGCCATGAGCATGTCCTCTAAAATAAATCCCTTGGCCTTTGTAGGATATGAAATATGTGGAGAGGCATAATACTTAGCATACCTCCATTTAAAAGGAACATTAATTGCCACCGCTCTTCATCTCCAACCTCTAGATTATTACGTCAGGAAACCCCTCCTTCATATGCATCCATGACGATTTTGATGCAAACACTGGAAAATGAAGTACTATTACTTTCCTCTTGATTTCTCTTCAATGCTTAGGAAGACACCTAGCTTATTTCCAATAATCTCAAATATATCAATGTTCCAATGGCAAATACAGGAGCTTTACCCAAATAGGAATTATATTGATCTTTTCTCTCGCTGGATTGAAATTTGGAACCCACTTGTAACGCCATGCCCTATCATCACCAAAACCATGCGGATACTGCCATAAATCTTGTCCTTGGTTGCTTCACTCCTTCCTAATAAAAAATGTAGAAAACCATTGAACTCCCAGAACCGAAGGAGCCTATCCTCAGAATTTCACCCAGGTGTTAGTGTTGGTAGTGAAACCAAATTCCAAAAAATATTAAACCGTTGAAAGCCAACTCTCCCGCCAGTGCCAGCTCACTCTTTTTTGCTGGCTGGTAATTAGAATATACGTGATGAATTAAATGTTAGCAGCTTCCAGATCAAGCCATTTTTCCTTCGCTCACTAAGGCCCTAGACACCTTTGTTTTTTATTTTACAATATGTAATATATTATTTTGCTGCCTTCGGGCAAATTGAAGCGAATGAAGATGAAGTGTTTTCTATGTGAACCCTTTCTCTGTATTTTCTTTCCCAGGCATAATACTTTATTTCTCTCTCATTGCTTGCTATTGCTTGTTGTCTGTGTCTATATGGCCATCGAGAAACTTGTCTCAACGAGCTTCTCCATCCCTAAAATAAAATGAATTGCCATGGAGATATTGTACTATGCTCTTTATGAATTTGGGCAATGACAAGTAAAATTCGACAAAAAAGGCAATAGCATTATACCTCATCAATTCAATGGCTATGCAGTAACCCCGGGTCTGTCATGTATCTCATCTTTAGACTTCCTTCCTTCACTTAATGTTTGTTACAATTTAATTTAGGCTGGCATGCTCCTACGCATTCATTGATTGCGTTAATGGGATTTTTTATGATTATTGCCTATTTTTTAGAACCAAACGATGAACCCTTAATCCATCACTATTAGCAAATTTGACTTATGCTAATAACTATAAGTTCATGTGTCGCTTGGTTGTATCTAGTTAATAACAGCTGGTTCCTGATTTTTTATTTATTTATTTTTCCAGGTTCAACTAGTAGTTAAATTTAGCACTTATTTACTTTTATTTTTATTTTTATTTTAATTAGCAGCTATACAGTGTCAAAGCATTGCCTCTTAGTGTCAACATCAAGTATAACACATGGAAATGTTATAAAAAAATTCTGTAACACATCAATATAAAACTGATACAAAATCAATCCCGGTTATTTATATTTTTAATAATATGTTTTGTCTAAATTTGATAGATAATTAAGAAATTTATAAGCCACACAATTAATCAATAGGACTCCTTACTAAGCTAGAATTGAGTTCTCTACCAATAAAACTAATCAATATGCAATGTATAAAGGTTTACTAATTGCATAAATGTTCTACAATTGAGTTCTCTACAAATAAAACTAATTAATATGCAATATATAAAGGTTTACTAATTACATAAATGTTAGGAGTTAATTTCAATGTATCCCCAACTACCCAATGTAGTCATTGTTATTGAAACTTTTTTATTCATTGACATTGGAGTACATCCAGATCATCTATATGCTCCAAAGGGAACTTCTTTCACTTTCCCTAAAACATCTTTAAAATTTTCACTATTTGTCAAATATTTTCAAATATATTTGTCAAATATATATATGTATGTTATAAACTACTCAAGTATTCATACGATGTAAGATTCCCTTTATAATTTAACTTATATATGTATAGACTTTAATGGTAATAATAATGATGTACATCTAGTAGCCTTGGTCATAATAAATATATATTCTCCTATATATAGATATTTTTGAACAAGTGATTGAGGAATTAAACAAATTGATAGTTCAATAATTCTATTTCTCTTTAAAATTGTAAAAGAAAAAAAAATATGTTATTTTCTATACATCCGAGTTTTCCAATAGATGTGTTTTGGGTATGACATTGTGGGCAAGGTTTACCTTATATAAAATTAGTCAAAGTAATAAAGAAATAAAAAGTAGTGATCTTACAGCTGGAGAGATAGGATGCAGAGATGTAAGACCTAACCGAGTGGAGAAGAAAAACCATCAAGGTTGCAATTGAAAAACTGGTGTAGGAATATGCAAGACCAGGTGAGGCTAAGGCAAGTCTAAGCTCTAAAGAGAATATCCCAGGAATATGGCAGAATGAATGTAGACATATGATAAATGAGAATTACCGGCTTTTGATAATAAAACACAAATTTTAACTGTAACATATAGTACATATGATAAATGAGAATTACTGGCTTTTGCATTGGTGAACACAGTGTGATAGGACTGCGATGGCTGGACAACTTCATCAAACTTTGCAGAACTCATTCAGAATCCTCTCAAGTAAAACCCTTTTCTTCTGCTCCCCTCTACTTCTGCGGGTAAGATGGAAAGACCAGGAAAAATGTTTTGGCGGGTCTCTATCGAGAGTTCAGCAGTCGGGGATCGGAGCTCAGTGTTCGGCGATCGGAGCTCGGGGAGGAGTGAATGCAGGGCAGTCGACGTCGGAGCTCGGTGGTCGACGACCGGAGATCGGCGGTCGAAACTCGGCGAGGAGTGAACGTGGGGCGGTTGTTGATGGGATTTTATATGCTCCCATCTAAAATTGATGATGATAACTACGACGAAGAATAGGCTGTTGCTTCTTCGGAGGCTGCGGATTTGATCATCCACCCTGTAACAACGTATTCCAAACTCATATTTTATCATATCATCACCAAAATAACACTTGTATTTTTAAATGTCATAACATTATTTTACCAAAATATAGCTTGTTTGCTCAAATAAATATTTTCTCCTTTAAAACATTAAATGCAAGTTCTTATTATTTCAACCCATGTCCAACTTAATCCAAACTATGGCAACCAAAAAACATTGTTATTGGTTCACAAAAATCCTCACAGGCATAACAGTTTCTGTAAGTAAATCATATCAGAAAACATATTTTCAAACCATGCTTGTACAACAATTTGCAAAAACTTATTCGACGTATATGACATGTTAACATGTTAATCGGCTAAAGTACTTTATTTTATTGAAAGCCAATCTTTTTTTTTTATTACGTTGTTTCCTATTATAGTTGTGACATTATCCCCCTTTTCCAGTTAGTTGAAATTAAGATCATGTTTGTGTTTGTTCTTAATATTTGTTATAGTTATCCTTGTTGTTGCTATGATCTGAAGCAATCAACTAAAACCTTAGAGATTTATATTTTCTCAACATTCCTACATGCAAGTTGAAGTAATAAACACTGGAAATATTGTCGTAACCTTTTGTTCAAATCTTACCTATCAGAAAATGCTAACATATGGGTTTCAAGATAGAAGCAGCAATGTGTAATGTGATTTCTAAAGGTTCCAGTATTTCTCTAATACTCAAGTTCATGCCTCACATGTTCATCAACATGTTTTATATTCAAAATCAGGTTTTTTTCCAAAAATATTGCTATGTATTGCTTGAGATATCAAATTATCTTCTTCCATGTTCTCCTACATATATACCCTTGTTTTCTTTTATCTTCACACTTAATATCAATATTTCCTTTTTCCAGCATACTCTTATAATCCATCTATTTGCATTACCACACTATGGACAATTTTTTGATCAAAAATGTTGTTTCACTTCTAATGCATGGTGTGGTTGACCTATGCCCACTTGTACAAGTTCTTGCTCTCAAACGAGTAAGCTCTCTTAACTCAGCAACAGCCCGATTCTGAATCTCTATCTCTGATGGAATTCATAAGCACGAAACATTGCTTCCAACTAGCTACAATCACGTTGTGGAAAGCCACAAACTCCAAGAAGGTTCAATCATCAAAATCAACAAGTGTACATGCAACACTATACACAATACAATGTATGTTTTCCTTTCCACACCTTCAATTTCACTTATTTAGTTTTGTAAGGCATGCCAATATAGATAATTTTGAATGTGCAAAGAAGATGATGGTACGAGACAAGCAACTAAGATCCAAAGGTAGCGGGGAATATGACAGCCAGCACTTAAGGACCCCCTATCGAATCATAATCCTAATGTTGAACAGAATCTTCAGCCTACCAAATGGAAACAACTATAAACTCAGTTGGGTTCCATTGATCTACCACGTTGCCACACATGGTACAGTCTTCAATTGGGCAAATATAATATCAGATAGTATGGCGTCCAACATTGCTACAGCTCAAACCGGCCTTTCACAACAGAAAGCATAATTTTTCATGTCTTCTTACCTCATTGATTGTATATTAGTAAAGAATCCTTTCCCCAAGTTGGGATGTACTTGGCAACAGACTGAGACTCCCATTCATGTAGCATACCAAATAACTTGGGCTCATCGATATCAAGGGTATTACAAACTACTATGCGAAGAACTAATCATGCCCCTTTATTGGTTGCTCTTCAATAAAGAACCAAATTGTTTGTCAGACAATGCCTTGACTGTAGTAGGTGAGTACGACGACTACTAATTCTCATTAGAAGGCACATACATAAGGATGTATGGGGGCACTAAGCCTCCTTATCTACTGCCCAAGTATGCTACATATTTCATTGTGCATAAAGAAGGCATAAGACAAGTCTTCATCAATGGAATTGGTGACTTTCTCCATCTAAAAAAAAAGCATCTTACCCACCTCTACCATTCAACATTGGTGCATACAAGTTCCAAAAAATTAGAGTTGTTGAAGCCTTCGTTTCCAACTTGGAAGCTTTTCACTTCGGGACTATGCTTTTTGTAAGAAACAACAACAAAGGTAAAGTGGCTAAACATTGTGCTTCTTGCAAAATCTCTTTTGAATAGTCAGATCATTTCCTAGCAGATGAGGGGAATATATAAAAGGGTCAACAATTCGATAGAGCTATAAAAATAAAAATAAAGGGCAACCATGCACCTACTTCTTTCAAAATTACAACCCAGGAAAAGGAAGCAGAAATACTACATATACAAAGGGAAGAATCAGCAGAGCAACAAAGAAAGAGGAAGCATAAATACATAGCCAAAGTGAACAAGCCAAAAGGGTACAAGAAAAACAAGATAAAAAGGAAGCAAAAAGATTAACAATCGAACAACATCAAAGAGAGGAAATGGAAGAATTGCAAAATGAAGAAGCCATTGTGCAAGAGAAACTAAAGAAAATGAAGCTCTGGAAGAACAGATCAGCAAAGAAGCGCAAGAAAAATATCCAACCAGCTATGCACAAGGAGCCAACAAGGTCCACAAGTCAATAGTCCAGAACCCATGGACACCAACGTGCTAATCCCACTAACTGGAGGCCCACTTGCCATTTCCAAAGCTTGAGCTTACGCCGTTTACCCCATCCAAAGAACATACAGTGGCCCGATTGGACACGATTTTTTTTTTATTCAAAGAGAAAGACCATACACGACGGTCAGAAAAGAGAATGAAAATGACCGCTCAACTAGATATTGTCACCGTCACAGAAAACACACTTGTAGAAGGCACCCAAAAGGACCCCAAATTCACAGCCTCCGTGAATGTCGCAGCTGCACAAGCAAGTGCTGACAATGTTGACAAGCTGCTTACCACTATTGAGTTGAAATAAAGGAAAAAATGTTGAAACTGAAGGCCACCTTGGTAAAGGAACGTGGAGAGACCATTGAGTTAAACACAAAATTACAGGCCACATTATTTGAGAAAGAGAATTTACTAGTTGTGTACAACAACCTTAACACAGAAAAGGAAGCATTGACTGTTCAGTTAATGATAATGGAAAGGGAGACAAATCATTTTCAAGCAAAGCTTATAGACTTTGAAACACGTGCATCAGTGGCAAACAGCAAGGACAATGAATTGAAGACTCAAGTAGATAAGTTGTTGATAGATAAGGAATCACTCATGGAACCGTTTTGGGCACAAGCATGCAAGCTTCAAGAGCAAGTCTCAAACTGTCAAAAAAATTCTTTCAACAAATCTACAATATCAAACAATTCATGGCAAGGATGCAAGAAATTGCTGCAAGCTCAATAGCAATGCATCAACATTTGATTACTACTGGCAATAAGCTTAACAAATAGTTAATTTGGAGAGAAAATAACCCAGTATTTCCTCCTCACCTCCCTCAAAAAACACTAGTGACCCTGAAGCTGGATATTGCACTCCTTGAATTTTCCAAGAAAGCCACTAATCGATTAAATGCCGAGATTGATAAAACTCTTGAAAAGTGCACAAACTTCTATGAGGAAATCCATCAGGTTCACCGTAAATGTCAGCTCCCTATGGCAGCCAATATTGATGAGCTCCCCCCCAAGGATTAGCAAATGGCAGAACTCCAGCAAGTGTTGCAATCAAATCTGGACTACATCAAGAAAATCGATGCTCTAACAGAAGAAGACATCGAATTCTATGTGAGGCAAACATCTACACATCTCATTTTCCTTGAGGATACCTGCAAGGCTACACCAGTAGAAGTTGCAAATATATAAACATAATTGTCTTATCATGAAGTGTCTCTAAAACTATTAAATCCTGATGAATATAATATCATAACTGAAGAAGCTACTGCATGGGCAGACTATATTTCCAATTTAGAAGCATCCAACTAATTTTAATTGTAAATATCATTTGTATCTTCTCATATGTACAACACTCAAATGAAAACTTTGCCTACTATTCTCATTTTTGCAATTTCACCAGATAACAAACTCTTCCAAGGCTATATAGTGGTGAACCAACCCTTTTTGTTGTTCATCTATTCTTCTTTGTCAATGAAAACAAATTTCCCTTCTTAAGCAACGATTGCAAAAATATTTATATGTAATGTGTACTTTTCAATGGATATTATTGGGATTCCTTTTCTCTAAAAAACCTAGGCAATGGCTTTTCAAGCTAAGCTCTAAATATTAATCTCAACTGATTTGTAAACTGTGTACTCTCATTTACATTCATAAAAACAAAGCAGCCAAGCAAAGCGACCTCTCCTCATCTACCTCCACGTTGAATAAATACAACCTTTATATTGAGAGCTACGACCACTCCTGTTGTATTGTAAGTCTGCATTTTATTGTGCTTTGTTGTGAACTATCTATATTGTCAGAAGACATGTGAATCCTTGATGCGGTGAGAGTCATTGATAACCAGTTACTTTCCTTGGTTTATTAGTGATTTTTAGAAGATTAATTCATATAGTGACAGGTCTGTTCACCTTTACATGGTTGAGAAGCATGTAAAGTTTTTATTGTGGACTTCAAATCCTCAATGAGAAGAAAGAAACATATATGGGTTTCCCACTATATCTTCCATTCTTGAAGCAAGCATAACGAAGATTCACCACTCCTATTGTGTTGTAAGTCTGCATTTCTATTATGCTTTGTTGTGAACTATCTATATTGTTAGAAGACGTGTGAATCCTTGATGTGGTGAGAGTTATTGATAACCAGTTAGGTTCCTTGGTTTATTAGTAATTTTCAGAAGATTAGTTCATGTAGTGACAGGTCTGTTCGCCTTTACCTAGTTGAGAAGGATGTAAAGTTTTTATTGTGGACTTGAAATCCTCAATGAGAAGAAAGAAACATATTTGGGTTTCCCACTGTATCTTCCATTCTTGAAGCAAGCATAACGAAGATTCATTTACAACTTAGATTGTGGCACTGTCAAGAAATGGTCCATGAAAGAGTTTTATACCTATACTTGTATATGGAGATTCCTAAATTTATTGCTATAGCACATAGCATGAAAGCAAACTTTTGTTCACAAGTAGTTTGTGCAGTTTAGGAGCTATTATAATCATTGTTTTCATTGATATTATTGCATAAATATTTTTTCAAATTGCTTATATATTCCAGATATAGTAGTAATCTATAGTGTTGAGATTACTACTACAGAGATTGTGAGAAAGGCAATTGTAGTTGGCTCACTGTGTTGATGAACTTAACATTATTTTTTGTTATGGGTCGAGTGCCTATGTCTTTGTAATCTGAGATTGTTACAAACTTTGCTCTTTTCCTACCAGTATCCTTCGCTGCTTGTGCCTATGTTTTTGTTCCTTCAACTTTCCTCTTTTCCTACCGGTGTTCATTTTTCCCCTCAAGGGGCAAATGCTAGTTTATACCCATGGCATATAGGGATAGGGTTTTTCACCTTGCACATTACATTTTCTAAATCCGTCATTATTCCATTAAACTACAGTAAGGAATTAGCAAGGGCTTATAAAATCATTTTCGTATGAAAGCTCTAATTTGAGATTAAAAACATTGTAGTGAAATTGTTGTAATTGTTAATTTTTAACACATATCCTTACAATCTTTAATGATAAAAAGGGAAGATAAAATATAGTTTATTGCTACTTATCGTAATGAGGGAATAAGAAACCATAGCACTCTTTGGGAATGCTTTATGTTGCTCGCAAAAAACATGTCTCTCATTTGTAGATTGCGGGGATTTGAAGATGATTATAGATTGTGCTCTTGGCAAAAATTATTTACAGGTAAATTTGTTGGAGTGGTGGAAAGTTTGCGTTAGAATGTAACATGAGTCTTTCACTGAGATTTCCTTTCAACACATCTTTCGAGAGTTTAATATGGAAGCGAACTATATATCTGAAAAGGCTTTGGTTTTTCCAGAAGGTTGTATTCGTGTTCAAGAGCCGGTACAGGGTAGAGTGACCTGTACATACACTCTGCATATTTTTTTACAATGGACTAGGTTTCAATTCTTTAGTCTCTCTTTTGGACACTTCTTTGTATATTTATACAATGTAATAGTTTGATTAGATGGTCTGTTATCCGTTGTTGTTATAAACCAATGATAGGAGGATACAACTAGGGTGGCCTATTCTCGGACGAATGTTATGGATATAGATGTAGAACGTTTTGTTTTAGTAGGCTAATCTGGATAGGTTTTGTTCTAATGATCTAAAGTTGTAAGAATACTTTGATTCACATGAATATCAAGTATCGTTTTTTCGTTGGTGAAAACAAATCTACAGTACTCATTCTAAGGCCATAAAAATATTTGTCATTTATTTCTATGGTGTGAAGGCTCCACTAATAAGCTGATCATGGAAAACATGAAAGTAATATATTATTAAGGGCCCATGGTTTAATGGGCTTGGAGTATTGTACTTTAAGTTTATACTATAATTATTTGATACTAGTTATCTATTAGATGGGCGTGCTTGTAAATGGTAAGTGTACAATACTTAACTAAACCATAGACAAGTCTTAAACACTAGTAATATCAAATGCATTACAAATTTTAACCTACTAATATTATTAATCATTTTTTAATAGATCGTTAATTTAGTGTACGTTAATAAACTGATACTTATAAAAACACAATAGACATATATCTTGATATATGACATGTATTTATAGTGGGGAATTCAAGAACAATGAGAAAAACCCACTAAAAGTCATTTTGTCCATTGATCAGAATTGTCCATTACATTATATGTCCATTAATAGAGATGTCTTTGTCCATAGACACATCCATTGTTTACATGTGTGTATTCCACTCCAATGCATTAATGGACGCTAAATAGCATAAGACATCTAACCTCATGCAACATGACCTTACTTAATTGAACCATTCTCAATTAGGCACACTCCTGTAAATAGGACTTAACTTAAGAAATTACCCAAAACTTTGGCACAACCCTTAAGGATGACTCTCACCATTAATGTGTGTTAAATCACTCAAATACATAACAACTTTTATCCCTTAGACCACTAAAGGGCCAATGTTTACATCATTACATCAAAATACAAGGTCAAACTTGATAGTTGGGAGAAAAATCCATATAGTATTATTCATTTGACCTTGAAGTACCTGGTAGCTTCTTGATTTTGTTACACTATTTAAGGTCTTTGTAAGTCCCAACTTATAATTGTTACTACCACTGGTATGTTCTGAGAACTTGCAATATGTTAGGTATTACTCATGGACATGTCTTACCAATCCCTTAATCCTTTTCCTATCCCCATCCTTTATTTCCTGGTTATTTCCATCCTTAGAGTCCTTTGAATTGCTAGTGTTGATATTCAAATTAACATTGCTTCCATTATCCATATCTTGCTTTCCACATCATATCCCCATTAAATAACCTCCCTGGTTTCTCTTACTTATTTTCCAATCTTCTTTCTACTTGTTGGAGTCTTTCAAACCTTGGCCTTGCCACCCGATGGCTTCATAACCTTCCTCTTACTCATTTTCCAATATCATCTCCACTTGTTAGAGTTCTTAGAGACTTGACATGTCCATTCATTGAACTTAGCGGTTTGCATACTTTATTCATTTACTTCTAATTTATTGCGATCTTTGTTTTGTCTTTTATAAGCTATACACTCAAAATTCCTCAAGACCCCCCTATCCTAGACTAATTCCCACTTGTGTTGCCATTGCATCTTTTGTTGTCACACCCATTTTCTTGTCTTCCAATATTTTCTCACATTATTCTTGTTGTCCACCTCATGTCCCCCTTCTCTATCTCGATGACGTCTCCAATGACAATTTTAGACACACTTTTCCTCATTATCCCCCCTATCTATTTTTCTTCATACAAGTATCCATTGGAGTCCTTGCCTAACCATTCCGTGTGCCTTGAAATGGATATCCTCTAATGCCCTTCAATGATTTGCTATCCATCCTTCGCGTTGTTCATCTTTTTGATGTCCTTAACGTGTTCAACAGTGTCTTAACATGGTGAACTTAGACAAAACCATTTTATTCAACAAACCTACAAATTTTGAACATTGTTCCTGATGTCAATTTTTTCTACCCATGAGTGAGGTACGGTCCTCCACATTTTATTTAGTTGTGGGATTCTCATCCCAACCTGATATCTTCCTTTATGCACGAATCAACCCTAATCGATATATATTTACCCAACTAGAGTATGTAAAACCTCAATGTGGTGTCTATAGATTAACTAACTCATTATCATTCAAATGCTTTATCTTATAGAGTGCAATGACCTTATTTCAAGTTATTTACTTTATCTTTCTTCCTACTATATTAAATTATGTCTACTTGTCCCTCCATAAAAGTGTGACCCTTTACTTGTCCCTCCATAAATTATGTCTACTTGTCCCTCCATAAAAGTGCGACTTAGCGACCAATATATCGGGCATGCTTCATATAATCAAGTGCACAACATTTAACAATATTGTAAGTCACAAAGATCAATGATAGCAAATGCCTAGTGTCTCTAACACACCTTAAATCACTGACACTCCCCACACATTAACCATATCCATTTCTCTCACTAAAACATTATTTTAGTGTATGCTAGTAAAGGAAACCATTATTCACCCAAAGGGGTTGAATCCATTAGTGATGAATGAGGAGTTTTTCACTAGTGGGCAAGGTTTAATTCCCATTAGGGTGGTTCGTGGAGCCATGGGTCATCTTAAGGTAGTGGTCCAATGTGTGGTTGCTCCCAAAGAGATTATGTTAAATAATTTCATGACTTGTGCACACATTAGTGGATCGGATCCCACCAGATGGAATTCAATTTAAAAGAGATGACAGGTGTTGAGGGGATCATCCTTTATCCCAAGGAATTTTGGAACTACAATATGAGTGGGGATTTGGAATAACTATCAACAATCAGGTCAAAGCTTATGCCCTCCTTGAGGGCCCAAACTTCTGGACACAATTTACAGAAAGTCCCTCATAGTAATTGGGGATTTGGCTATAATAATCAAAATAATGAACAAGTAGAACTTGCCACCTAAAGGCATTCTCTCTTATCCAATAGCTAGAATCAAAGTGGAAGCATCTCGAATTGAGGACATTTTTCTATCGAGTCCTTCGAAAGCTCAATATTTTGGTAGATATCCAAGCTAGTCATGCCTTGGGACCGAGTAATGGAGTTTTAAAAAAGGGGGGGAGATCGTATTACATCATTACCCCTAAGTTTTATTTACAACAATGGAGTATATGTTATCAACCAATTTAATGGAAAGCTCATGCAAGGGGACATGTAGAAGGGCATTCAAATCACTTGAATGTGAGGTATAAGTATGATCGAATCCAAGCACATCCATAGCATGGCATCACACATGCCAAGAGCATTCTCCTGCCATCATTTTGAACTAGAAATATTTAATTATAGGCATACTTGTGGAATATTGTAGTCTGATTTGGATGTTGGAGAGCTAGTTTGTCTCAACAAGCTTCCCCTACCATTGTTGGAAACATGGAAAAGTTCCATTGACTCTACTTTATTGTCTCGGTTTGATGAAGGTTCTTATATTGTTGACCTTAATTTCAGAGATTGGATCCCTGTGTAGTATGCTGATGGAGCTATATTGCGCTTCAATTTGAATTGGTTTTTTGAAGGCAACCTTGAATTTGTCTCTCAAAATAGTGTTTTTTTTTAACTAGGGGAATTGGTAATTGGGTCCTACTCGTACTCGTGTGGCACGAGGTTGATTCTAGTTTGCTACCACTATACCCCTGGGTGTACCAACGCTGCCCCATGCATGGTACACATGGATCTGAGGTTTGAACCAACAAGGTCGCAAGGAGTGCCTTAATAATGCACCTTATCGTCAACTGGTCTACACCTTGGAGGCTATCTTTCAAAATATTGTTATTCTTGGTAGTTTGAAGAATTCTTAGCATCCTATTCTTTCTATCTGCTACTTTGGTTGGCTTATTCCGCACTTGGGTTTTAATTTTTATAGGCTCTATTGGTCATTTGAGGCTCGGTGGTTTGCGAATTTGTTGGAGATATGTCTTTGGTTTTGTGTCTCTATATTTGGTTGCAGGGCTTGGTTCTCTTGGTATTCTTGTCTCAACATTTCCCCTCCTCGATGAATTAGTGATTACGATAAGGTATCCTTAGAAGTTTAATATCATGGATGGGAAATGTTAAAGGGGAAACACATGAAGTCCAAAGGATTGTGCATAGGCATAGAATTACATCGCTGACAATATGAATTCAATTTTTTTAGTGACAACCACAATTCATAGTAGTGCACATCAGGGCAACTCTCAAAATGTAGTGAAATGGATAAAATCATACAACAAAAGAGACAAATCGAAGTGTTGGAAGTAGAATGTTTGATGCTTCAGAATATGGTTTGGAATCTCAACAAGGGTTCACAATCAACGACCTCAAATCTCATAATGTATTTGGGCTCTACACTCAGGGAGATAAAGAGCAAGAAGTTGTTCACCAAATGCTCGAAGACATGGACTTGGAAAACCATGGATCACAACATGCTAATGTTGGCGAAGATGAAGCACACAACAAGCACACTTTTCCCAGTTTGGCTGCAAATCCCTTAATAAAAACTCATATCCGTTCTTGTTATGTAAAAAAAGGAAACCATTAGCTCAATAAAAACATAACTACAACACATAGTTGTCACACATAGGGAAAATATTTATAGTGTGAAACCCAAGAACCGTGAGAAAACCCCTCTACAAGGCACTTTATCCATTAACCCAAACTGTAAATTACATCATATGACATATGTTTGGTATGTCCACGTTGACACATCCCTAACCACTACCACATCCATTGCCCATGTTCCCACTCCAACGCATAACTAAACAAATGACCAACGTAAAACATCTGGCCTCATTCATTGCAACCGTACTTGATGATAACACCACCACCACCATTAACAATAATATCTAATTTAAGGTCATAACCTATGCATATGCCAAATTGATGTATGAGATTCCCTTGCTTGTCGGCCAAGGGACCCCTTCACACAACAATTTGATTACTTAGTCCACAGAGGTGTACATGCCTTACCTCCCTCCAATTAAGACATGTGAAATTTGAGGAGCAAAACATGTTCTTAATTGTTAATCCCACTTAGGTTGTACAATAATAATAAAATTTAAGGTCGCATCCTAGCCAAGTTCCAATTGACTTATGAAACACCCTTGTTTATGGGACAAGGAACTCTGTCCACATAGTGATTTGACTACTTAATTTATGGAGGTGTACATACCCAACCCCCCTTCGAATTCAAGCTTGCAACCTCCAAGGAAGAAACACATGTTTTCAACTATTAGGCTCACTTAGATTGTACTCGAGATGGAACCATTTGTCACTCAAGAACACTCTTTTAAATAGGACTCAACTTAATCATTTGCCCAAAATCATGACATGGTCCTTAAGAGTTGATGTCCTTAAATCACTCATCTACTTAACTACTTTTAGTTCTTAGACTTAACTACTTAATATTCCTTAAATCACTATATCAAAACACCAAGTCAAACTTGACCCTTCAACCAACAAATAATCATACACTAGTAATACATACAATTTATATAAACAACCTATGGCTCCCATGTGTGTCATTTATAATTGCATTGGTAGGCAATCTATAGTCAAAGATGTGCATTGTCAATTACTTATACAATATCGAGCCTTCTAAAAAGCAAAATAAATATTATATACCAAAAATCCATGTATACAATAATGGCGCCAATAGGCATTTATATTATGCCAAAGCATTTCTCAACTTATGTTTCACAAACCGTTTAAACAATTTGACATTAGTTCCTTTGTTTATGCAACTATTACCATTATATCGATGCATGATATGGCCCTACATAATTTAGCCACATAATTTTGGCAAGTTGTTGTAGGAAATGCATAATTCCACCACACAATTCTGACAATTGTTGCAGGGAATGAATTAGAGGGTGAAGAGCACGCACAATCAATGAAGGGACATGTTACACAACCCCAATTTTGTACTAACAATGGTTACCTACTCATTCAAATGTTGTTTCTTAGTTTTATTATGGAATCCCTAGCATTGTGGAAAAGTTATCCTAGTAACTAGTACCAGGGCTACTAATAGATCAAGGGAAGATATCCTACTCTTAATTCCTACTTAATCAATTAAGTTTTGAATTCACTAAGAGAAAAAGGTGGACTTAGCAAGATCCTAGTGATTTTGTACTTCACAGGTGTATGTTACTCCAAGTCCTCTCCTTTGCTCGAACCAATGCTTCTCATACCTACAAACAACACAATCAACAATCTTCCTCAGACAACTTTGACTATTGAATAGAAATAACAAAAGTTGCTATCAAACTCGTCATTGACTAAGCAAATTTATTTACTCGGGTTATAATCAATTCATTGCAAAAACATCACATGTAAGCAATCACATAATAAACAAAAGTGTTACGGGGGAGGATAATAAGAGTGATCTTATATTCAGATAAAGAGACAACTACAAAAGAAAGATATCACCTGAGTATTTAGCGTAGTGCCTTTGTCACTAGCCTGAATTCTCCCTGACCACTAATAGGTCTTCATCTGCTCTCTTTCTTGGTCTTGGAATGAAAGGGGTTGATTTTGGACAATCAATACTCCCACTCACTTAAGGGAGAAAATAAAATCAACACAGAGGAAATTCTGAGGGGAATTACACTATGAAAACTTAGTGTGCTTTGATTCAAATCCTCCAACATGTAATTACAATGTTGGTATTAGTCCCCTCCTTCAAGTTTAGGACTTGCTCTTATAGTTGAGAGAAGTGTTTCAAGGAGTTGGGTTGGGTATAACCGAGTCCATGTGGATTGCCAATGACTTACAACCACCTGAAACACATGTGTGAGCATACATGGTTTTTTATTTTTGAATTTTTAGAGGTAACACGTGTTGCTAAAGGGTAACTAGTCTATACGCTTGTCGATAACTGACAACTTGCATATGCAAGCCAAAATTGAGTTTTCTAAGGATATTTTCACATTTTTATATGTAAGAGGGGTGCAGGGGGGTTTTAGCATTAGTGAGTTTGGAAATGCAATAACACCCGATTAGGTTTTTGTAAAAAGTCGGGGGTTTAAATTAGTGGGTACAGGAGTCGAAAATATTGTGGCTAAGCTTAAGCATGATCACAATTTGGAATGTAGACATCTCAAAAACTTATATTTTAACCACTTCTTTGTCTCCAATCCTTTGGTTAAAAACACATTAAACCTTTATCTTCCTTTCATTTGGATTTATTCGTTATTTAATAGATTTTTTTTTTTCATGATAAGATTTATAAGTGCTTTATGTAGTTTAAATTTCATCCATATTTATAGAATTAGCTTTATGATCGAGGTTATCAAGGTGATATTAATAGTGCATGTAACCAACCATCTTCCTTTCCTTTGCTTTGATTATGGTTAATATAACCAACTATGTGAATCCAATTTAAGTTGATGCTTTGCTTCAATTCTCGCTTCAACATTTTGACTCCTTGAATTTGTACATGAGGTACCGAGAGTTTTAAAATTTTCTATGGTTGTAGGTCAAGTGGATGATAAATTAATTCGAGACCCTTTGAGATTTCAACATTGTGAACCTAGTGAAATCCATTACTCCTATCTCCTTCATTTGTATTTTGGTTTCAAGGTCATGACACTCGTATCATTTTATTCCCCCCTTATATTGAGAATGCCTCTAATGTATTGTTTGTTCCTCCTTTAGAATGGCTAAATAAGTCTTCACCATATTTGATTTTGTGGGAATTTTAGGGTGGAGACATTGGAACAAAGAGGCAAAGTTGGACTAGGAAGATGGTTGCAAATTCTAGAAGCATCTACTTCTATTAGGAGTGAATGTGAGGTTTTAGTGGTTAGAAGTTGAGCATGATAGAATTGTAAAAGCCTAGAAACAATGATGTCAATCAACTTCCAAAAGTGATGCATGAGATGAAAATCAGAGATGGAATTTTTTTTAATGTTGATGGCAAGGTCAATGGTTGTTTCTTTTTAAATCTCTTTTCATTTTTTTAAAGTGCAGAAGAACAAGGCTTTCTTTGCCAATGTTTAGAGTGAGTCATTCGACTCAATATAAAAAATAGTGATAGTGTTTTGATCTCTTATCATATGTTGAATTAAAAACCAAGAAATAGACCATTTAGATTTCATTACTACTTAGACCATTTAGATTTCATTATCGCTTAGCCAATGTATGATTAGGAATTCAGGCAAGTCTTTTGCTTGTTATGAAATAACATTTTGGAAGGTCTGACTGCTTTTTATTAAATCTAGGAAATTGAAGTGGTAGTTGTCAGTGAGAATGGAACAAAAACAAGTCTTATAATTGCCAACAATATAGGTGGATGAAATGAGCAAGCAAAGCAAGATTGTGTTTGATTTTTTCAAAATTGTCCTTTCTTTTGTGTTGTAATTTAGAGGCATTTTAATTAATTAGTGGTATGGCCAACAATTTTTATTGAACAAGCCACACAATTGTGTCATTTGGTATGCTTTCTTTTCATGCTTGTTTGGAGATAGTTGGAATTTTCTATTATAAGTACATGTTTTTAATTGGGAGACTTTTACAAACAATCAATTGCATGGAAAAATGAGTAATTGACACTGGTTTATTTGGTATTATATTCCATGTAAATGCTAGGTTAAAAATTTACTTAAATTTCGAGGCAATCAATAACACCATGTGCCATTTAACTCTACTCTTTCTCAAATTTGATGATTTCCACCAAATATTTTTTGCATATAGTTGGGCCATTTCATTTTAGAGTTTTTGTTGTATTTTTTATTCTCATGTTCCTTGTGTTGATGATGGATTTGTAACGTTTGGATTCAAGAAGAAGCCACTAGACCTTAAAACCTTAAATGCTACTTAAGTTTCAATCTGTATCTTGTTCGAAGTTTGTTCTACATGAATGTATGGGGTTTTAAGTCTAATGAAGGCAATTATATGCCTTTGAAAAATTACTTGGATGCTCAATACTTTGGAGAAATTGTATTCTCGTGTTGGCAACTCAAATCTTTTTGTGTTGTCTATTAAATGAAACTTATCTATTATCATTTGATTTTATTTAATTTTGAGTGTTTGGTATTGCCCATTCAATTGGTGTTAGGGTTTAGATTTATTGATTTCATCGATATAGATGCAATTAAACTAGCTCAAGCTTTGAAATATTTTATTTCAGCAAGGGTTTGTTAATTTGGGGGTAATTTAGGTTTCATATTGCGTATTTTTTGTAGACTTCCCTAAAATAGTGGGTCAAATTACATGTCATAAATAATTACTTAAATTTGGATTAATTTCGACAAGTTTGGGTTTTCCTTTGACATCAATATCCGACATGCAATTGGCTTGCTATTTTAATTCAAAGTACACATCATCAGAGTCAACTAGTACCAAAAGAAGTACGATGTCTTTCAAGCCGCTGCTAATCTAAATTTGGTCATATTGATATATGGAAAAGTCCTCCATTGTGAAAAAAATTGTAGTTTTCTAGATTGAATCTCAATATGTTTTTGAAATGTTTTTGCATTTCATGGAAACATCTATTTACATTATATTCTGTATAAAAATGTCTAAATCCTATTAGTACATTTATAGTCTCAAGCATTTTGGAAGCAATATCTATTCTTTATAATAAGAAATGAATGCACATGCAATGACCTTCCACTTGAATGATTTCCTTGATAATAAAGTTTTTTTCATCTCCTCCATTTCCATAACTTGTTTAACATTCTTTAATATGAGTGGATAAATTCATACATGTACTTATTATACTCATCCAATGAAACATTGATATTTCTTTAATTGTGCATAACAACCACATCCTTTTACCAATTAGCTCCAATACCCTCACATACATACTTGTTTTTGCTCACTTTAAAACCTTGCTAATATTTAAATAATTTGTTTATTTATTCATAAATATATTCTAATAATCATCATCGTCATCGTCATCATCACACACACACACATTATTTTATTTTATGATAAAATATACATCACAAGAAACCTTCCCAACACTTTGGCTCTCAAAGATGGTACCAAGGGTAAACCATTTGGTTGTAGTTTTGGAAACTTAACCTAGTGGGGACATCAAGTGAGGCCCACAATATTTATAGAGGAAACCAGCCCGAGGACTTGACCCCATGACCTCTTACTTGCAATTCACAACACTCAACTACTAAAGCTAACCTGCCTTGCTACTAAGAATTGTATATTGTTATGAAATATAATACCTATATTTAATGATAATTTTTAGATGTCCATTTTTTTTTACTTATAATTTGACAAATATTTAAATTGCAACCTTTTTCGCATGTGTTCCACAAGTTTATCGTTTTTTCAAGGATATTATTAAAAATTGAATTTCCTTTCCTTTCATAGGATTGACAAAGAAAGTGTTTTAATGACTTGAACAAACTAAAAATTGTTGTTTAACGTGGTATTTATCTTTATGCTTTCATAGTAAGAGCAAAACTCATTTGGAATACCTAAAATACATCTAAAATCCATCTAAAATCCATCAAATTAATGCATTTTATACATTTCTAACATTTTGTTGTGTATGTAGTTTATATTGCATTCTCCAACCATATATAATTTACAGCTTTGAATATAATTTTTAATGTATATTGATTTAATGTTGTTATGTTTTACATTTATGCTTCTATCGACATGTCTTTATACCTTTTGAGACAATTGTCGATATAAAAGAATGTTTACAAGCAGTTCATAGATCACACTCATACTTTGGTCCATGGAATGTTTGTTGCAGGTCAACATGAGTTATGATTTTTAGAAATGAAAGGTAAGGAAATAGTGAAGAAGCTTGTTTGAGAGAATTATGCAACACTTTGGTTTGTTAACATTGAAATCCATCCTCAATAGAACATCTAAATCTAAATGGTGATTTGGGCTGTGTGCACCTGCAGTGATTGGCTGTGTGCATCTACAGTGTTCATTACGAAGACCGTACACGGGATGCTGAACTAGATCTAGGTAGATTCTTGGCTCTCCTGGCCGTTGGCGGGTGCCCCTCCTGGCTTCTCTCCCTTCTCCTGATCACCTGCCTTACTGACTAAGCTAACCTCCCTCCAGCCTCGAAGGAATCCCTCCTGGATTTCCTCCTCTCACTCCCACCCCGTTTGCCTCATTGTCCCTCACTTAGGGCTTTCTCCCTCTACCTCCAATGGCTTCGGGAGAAGAAATCCCCCCTTGAACTAGCTAGCTTCTTAAAACTTTTAGCTAATCATGGTAAGAAGCCTCTCTCTTCCACTCAACAAAAGTTCCTAAAGAAACTCGACGAGATCCCAACTATAGCTCTGCCAGTGGATTTACCCTGTAAGACAACCCTTAACCTATCGGAACGTGCATTGATCGACCAGTTCACATGCTTATGGCCTTCCCCAAAGTCTACCGAAAACTGTGTCCAAAAAAACTGGAGACCCCTGACCACGGAAGATGTTAAATCCTTCTTCCTGGGTAAAGGATACTTTGCTTTCGTTTTCGAATGCAAACAGGACCGCGAGCTCATATTCAGGAACGGACCCTACTTCATGGGACCACAAGGACTCTATATGAACAGATGTACTCTAAACTTCGATCCATCCCTCGACATGCCCACTGTTGTCCCTGTTTGGGTGAGACTCCCTCATTTATCCCTCCACTACTGGAATACAAAATCTCTAGAAGCGATCGAAAATGCCCTGGGTAAATACATCGACAAAGCTGACCAGAAAGATCAATACTCATGCACAAGAATCTGCGTTGAAGTAGATTTGGAACACAGTCTCCCATAAGCAATAAATCTTACGGTAGCAGATTGGTCCCATATTCAAGAACTCGACTACGAACAAATCCACTTTAAATGCAAGTTCTGCCACGAATACAGCCACTTCGCTCGACTATGCAAAAAGAAGCCTACAGATCCAGAATCGGATGGGAAAAAGGAACAATGGACAACCATCCAAAAAAATATCAAATCAGGTATGAAATCCCACTCAAAAAGTCTAAATATACTGAAAGTAGATCAGCAACACCACGATCCAACGACCTCAAACAACAGGAACAAATTCAAAGCCCTAGAAACATCTGAGATCCATGACATCCCTGAGGCTAAAGAAGAAGGAGAAGACACGAACAACAAGACTCACAAGCAACTCCTCTCGCCCATGAAAATCTGAAGATTTCCCCATCTCAGAATACCCCCAGCCCCATCAGATCTGACCTTATCAAAGAAGTTCCCTCCCATGATGAAATCACTAAAGTGAGACCCCCCAACTCCCCCTCCTCCTCGGAAGAACCCATTGATAAATCTTCCAAAACACCACGACGAAAATCTACCAAAGACCTGAGGGAAGAAGAAGTTGGGCGTGAGAAAGTCCAAGGATCCCAAGCCACGATAGATATGGATTTCAACATAAATAATAGATCCAGGATAGCAGGAAAGAAATATGGAGACCCAATAGGAAGAACACCCTCCTCCATCTCCAATCCTAAATGATGAAGCTAGTCTCTTGGAACTGCAGAGGTTTAGGCAATCCTTTCAATATTGAAGCAATAAAATATCTTCAAATAATCGACATGCCCGATCTCTTATTACTCCAAGAGACCAAAATTGATGATAATACAGTCTTAGCTATTGGAAATGATAAATGGAAGAAAAACGTTGGTTACGCAATTAGTGCTAGAGGAGCTTCTGGCGGTCTGGAAACCTTATGGTCCTCCGAAAAATTCCATCTCCACAACTCCTTTGCTACTCAACAGTGGATATACACTGAGCTCACCCACTTACAGAGTAATAAGCATATCGCTCTCTTCAAAATGTACGTACACAATCTTTACTCTGAGAAAAAAGATTGCTGGAGTATACTTGAAGACTTTCTGGAGGCTTATGATCCTCAGAACATCATACTAGACGGTGATATGAACATTACTCTTTCCAAATCTGAAAAGAAAGGTGGCCTCATTGGGAAAGATTTCTTCAAACCTCAGGTTGAAGCCCTTCTCCAAACATGGGACCTCATCGACATCAAACCCAAAAAAGGGAAATACACATGGTCCAATAAGCGTCTTGGCAAGGGAAATATCATGGCCAGATTGGACAGATTCCTCATCCACAACAGCCTTTTATCTGATACCCAAACCATCTCCTCTAACATTCTAGCCAATCTAGCCTCAGATCATAAACCCATCCAACTCCACTTTCATGACAACGAGGACCTCGACCCAATCCCCTTTAGGTTCAGCCCCCAATGGCTCGACCATGACAGCTTCTGGAACACTCTGGAAATTGTGTGGAGAATCCCCATATCTGGTTCCCCCTACTACGTTTGGGAACAAAAACTAAAAAACACCAAACACACACTTAAGAATTGGGCCAAATCCAATTTCCTAGCCCCCGCAAATCCCAGAGAGACTGTTGTGGGTGCTCTAGAGGACATCCAATTCGCTATGGAAAATCATCCTGTTGAAGCAATCACACTACATGAAGAAGTTACACAACAATCCAACGTTTTCCACGCTTTTCGAACTGAAGAGAAATACTGGAGGTTGAAGTCGCGGAGCATCTGGCTCAAAGTAGGTGATAAGAACACCAATTACTTCCACAAGCAATTCAAGGTCAGACAGTCCACCAACCACATCGCTGAAATCAAAACAAAGAATGACATGATTGTCACTAGAAGCACGAACATCAAAAACGCTGCTCACATTCATTTCTCCAAACTATTCGCTGAAGATGGCAATACTGAAGGAGATGACGAGCTTACACTTCTGGAGCACATTCCAAAGAGCATCAGGCCGGAGGATAATTTTAATATCCACAAACCTTTCACCGAGCAGGAGGTACTCAACACAATTCACTCCTTTGAATCTAACAAAGCACCGGGTCTTGACAGATTCTCTATGCATTTTTACAAAGCATGTTGGAAGTACATCAAAAAATATTTCATGAGAATGATAAAGAACTTTCATTCTAAGGAAAAAATTGGTGGATGCACAAACAACACTTTCCTATCCCTCATCCCAAAGGAAACTAATCCCAGCTCCTTCAGCAGATTCAGACCGATTTCATTATGCAACTCCTCCTACAAAATTATTTCCAAGATGCTTGCGACTCGGCAAGTATTTACTCAACAAAATTATTTCTGACAACCAAGGTGGCTTCCTGTAAGGGGGGAAAATACTTGACAATGTCATCCTTGTACAAGAATCAATCCACTCCAGCAAATCCCAAAAGGAAAAAGGTATGTTAATTAAGCTTGATATGGCCAATGCATTTGACCGCGTCAAGCATTCTTCTCTCTTTAAAATTATGACATGCTTTGGATTCGAAGAAACTTTCACCAGTTGGATCTCAGCATGCATATGCAAACCCTGGATTGCTACCTTAATTAATGGCCACCCCACGGAATTCTTCCAAGCCACGCGTGGCATTATACAAGGTTGCCCACTTTCCTCTTTACTGTACATCATCCTGGCATATTCACTTAGTCGAAAATTGAATCATGAAATGATCACAGGCTCCCTCCCTGTCCTCCACTTGACCCTTGACTCCCATCCCCTCAATCATACCTTTTTTGCCAATAATTCACTATTATTGGATGAAGCCTCCTCCTTCATAGCTCGAAAATTCAAGCGCAACCTAAATCTGTACTGCAATGCATCCAGAGGCAAGATCAACTTGCATAAAAGTGTTGTCTACTGCTGGAATCTAAACAACAACGTCGCAGCCAAAATCAACAGAATTCTTGGCATCAAATTCCACAACCACTGGGACAAATTCATATATTTGGGCCTTCCAATCACATATGGTAACTCAAATTCTAGAAATTGGGATGACACAATCAACAAAATAAAAAGCAGAATTAGAATATGGGGAGGTCATTGGCTCAGCAAGGCTGGAAAATTGATCTTAGTGAACTCCGTCCTCTCTGCTCTACCTATCTATCAATTCTCAATCCTCCTTGCTCTGAAAGGAGCAGTAGATCAGATAAGTAAATTAATGAGAGATTTTCTATGGTCTGGTGGGAAAAACAATGAAAACAAAATCCACTTAGTGAATTGGGAGACCATAAAGCAGCCAAAATCCTCGGAAGGCCTTCAAATTCGTGATCCACTCCATGTAAACTTGGCACTGGGCGGTAAGCTTCTCTGGAAAATCCTACACAATAATTGCCATCGAGTTATTCAAGTACTCAGAAAGAAATATTTACATGGGACCAATTTAAGATATCTCGACCAAAAGCCAACTTCCAAAGGCTCCAGCACTTGCACACTATGCAAGGCAGCTTGGGAGTTTTTCTCAAAAAGCCTATACTGGGTACCTGGAAACAGCAGGAAAATACGTATCTTCACGGACAAGATCATGGACAAAGAAGTACTTCAAAGAACCCACGAGTTACATAATATTGCATCCTGGCTCAATCAACATGGAATCACAACTCTTAACGATTTCAGTTCTTGGGACATTCATGGCAATTGGCAAAGCTGGAAAAATACAGCCATCCCTCTCCATCTTGAGTCTACCAAAACCATACTCATACCTCTGTTCTCGATTACAAAGCTCTTCAAACTCATGATGAAGCGATAAAAGAATTATGGAAACTTGTATGGGATCCATTTGGACTCCCTAAAATCAACTTCTTTACTTGGACTTTAATCCATTGCAAAGTTCTCACCGGCGACAATCTCAACAAGAGAGGATTCCACGGGCCTTTTTGGTGTCCCCTCTGCCACAACAATCCTGAAACGCTCAACCATCTGTTTTTGGATTGTCATTATACCAAGCTTGTATGGAAACATTTGCTCCTTGATCTCAATATTATCATGCTTTCCTTCACCTCCACCACCTAGCTCTTTAAAGATTGGAAATCCACTTATCCTTCTCCCCTCTCCACAAAGAAACTCTGGTACCATATTTGGATATCCATTTCCAAAAACACATGCTGGAAAATATGGATCGCAAGAAACAATGCCATCTTCCATGAAAAGTATTACACTCCCTTACAAATCGCAGTCCAAGCCAAAGGATTACTGATTGAATGCCTCAACACCTCAAATTACAAGACTGATGCAACCCTCAGCATGAAAGAAATGAGCTGGATAGGAACCACCCTCCCTCATTCAAGTAAAGAGTCTCGATCGCGATACCATCCAGCATGGCAAATCAGACTTACTAACCCCGATTTCCTAGAATGGAGAAATAATCAGGATATAGATAGCTTACAAATCGATGGTGCTTCCAAGAAAAATTCCGGCGTAGCAGGAGCCGGGGGAGTCTTGTGGACAAGGGAAGGAACAATGAGACTGAAGTTCAGATGGGGCTTGGGCATTTGCTCAAATAATACAGCAGAAGCCTTAGCCTTGATGAAGGGATTCCAGATCGCCAAAGAACAGAAGATCGACAATTTACATGTGTTTAGAGACTCTATGATCATCATCAGAGCACTCAATACAAATACTAACATCAACAATTTAGCTCTTAATCGAATCATCCAGTGTATACGACAAATTTCAAGTACTTTTACCCAATTTAGAGCTTTTCACATCTTAAGAAATTTAAACAATGAGGCTGATATTGAAGCAAATGCCGCCACCAGACTCAACCAAGGGATCCTTCCTCTCTCCAACACTGATAGTGAATCTCATCAAATTCCATGAGACTGGATCATTACATCTGAAACAGGGCACTCGGTTTTCCATTGTATCAGCTCTCGACACTCCCTTTTGTCACACATTCAATCCATCATTTCGAAATTAAGCGTTTTCTTGGAATCAAGACTCACTCCTAATTCATCAATCAGTGCAGATCGTCTTTCGATCATTGCAGAATATCTCAGTGCAGAACGCCTCCCATTGAACTCTGCAGAATAAATGCCATAATTCAACATTGATGTCCAATTTGGACCGCTGATCCTCTTGCAATTTGAAACCATTTAGCAAATTACTAATTGTCTCTAGCTTTCCAGATCACAACCCTGCTCTATTTTTACTCATTCATTTTAACATTTTTTAAAGCTCATTCAGTTTATGCTTCGTCTTATTCATACTGCAGCACGTGATTTTCCATCTGATGAATGCCAAACTTGCCATCAATTGTAATCTCTATCAATAACGACATCTACAGTCACTCAACTCGGTGCTGTTGGAACTTGTTTATTGCCAATTTGGCCATCAATTGTTCACTGTCGATTTGGTTCACAACCACGGCTTTTTTAATTTTTAATACAATATAAATTTTAGTTTAAAAAAAAACATTGAAATCCTCAAAAAATAAATTGATATTTAAAAGTTGTAGAAGATAAATTTAATTTTACAATGTTACATTACATTGTATTGTCCTAGATAATTGAGCGAAAATAATGTACAAACAAATTCTATTTACCAAAGGCATTGGATTCATTGTTTTGAATTATGATTGTTTATCGTTACCAATATTGTAATGATACTTGTAAGTGAGTATCAAGCACCTGTTTATATGGGTTAAAACTTGTTTAATATATATATTAAATCCTTATAAACAGGTGCTTGATATTCACTTACAAGTATCATTACAATATTGGTAATGATAAACAATAATAATTCAAAACAATGAATCCAATGCCTTTGGTAAATGGAAATCGTTTGTACATTATTTTTGCTCAATTATCCATGACAATGACAATGTAACACACACACACACATCGGCAATCAAATCGTTGTGCGGAGGGGGTCCCTTGTCCCATAAATAAGGGGGTCTCATACACCATTTTGGTGCCTGACTTGGCCATGACCTTAGAATTAGATTATTATTATTATTATTGTAATATTAACATAAACTCATGTAGACTTAGTTCTATATGGACTTTGTAATTATATATATTTGAGCTTCAATGTATATCTAGAAATTGCATATTTTGAATTTCAATATATGATATATTGATGTACACATGTTTATTGTCAATGTGCACATTGTTACACAAACATAGACCTTAGGAATTATAGATTAAATCCCATCCAAATTATAGAATGCACCATACAACTGATATACAACATTATTAATATTGTAATTGAGTTATAGACATTGAAATATGTTTTTTTGTAAATGAAAGACAAAAAATTATTGTTTTTAAGATAAAAAACAATTAAATAGACATAAAAATTGCTTATAAACTCATATGAAGGTCATGGATATGCATAAAGCCCCAACTCACTATAAGATTTATATCAATAAAAAAAATGGATTTATATCCATGGATATTAGCATTACATATATAATCTTCATAATATGCATAATAATTTCCCAAATAACATTTATACAATACATAGGATTATTCACATAAATTGGCGATTGGATAAATTATCTGAAAGAGGGACTAGTTATCCAATTATTATGTTCATGATGCTCACTGCAGATATGAATTGATTAAGAGATAGATGAGGTCAAATATGAGCATGCTATTGATAATTTGGATATTTTTGGGAAGTAGTAACCTCCCCAATATACACGAGCTTGATTCCTTATTCATACTATTCCCACCACTTAGCCATATTCATAAAAACTTGAACTTGGATGGGTAGATGAGGAAATGGAATCTATTTTTTTAAATAAATCTAAATTTTGAATCTCGAGATGTAAACTAGTCTCTTTTTATAATTTAGCCTTTGGTAGAATGACAATTGTCATTGAAATAAAATGCACAAAATCTTTTGTTAAAGAAGTGAACCTACAACTTGGGATGGTTTAAAATAAAATACACAAAATATTTTACTAAAGAAGTGAACCTGCAACTTGGGAGGATAAACCAATTTCCCCATACATGCCATGTGTGAACATTGATTTGACTCTAATAAGAACTTGGGCATTTGGAGGAGTTTCAAGATGACAATATTTTTGGCATCCAAGTTATCAATGGAAAGTTGTTGCGATTTTAGAAAGGAAAGGTCAATCCACATATATGACTTAGTTGTTGGGTTATAGATATGGGTAGTGGTTCAAAGTTTTCAAAGCTGGTGACGGAGTTGCCACTAGCTTGATGCTTGGATGACATTTGATAAATATCCATAAATTCATTTAAAACAATGAGATATAAGATTGCTTGAGGGATCTACATTGCAAGTTTAGGTGATAGCATGTGCTAGGGTTCCTCAAGGTGAGTGGAGCAGAATCTACCATTTATATAGGAAATTGAGCTCATATACAAGCTTGGACAAGCAAAATGGGTCAAATTTTGTAAAAACTCAAAACAAGCAAGAGTGAACAGACTAAAGTGTTTCAAGTAAAATGTATAATTAAACTTGCTTACTCGCCTCAAGGCATGGTGGAAATTGATACAACAACCAAACAATGATAACAATACAAAAAACTAACTTTTGATGTGTGTAATAAAAATATTTCTCATCAATACAAGAATGTGAAGCGAAAGTAGGAACCTTGAATCTATGAAGAAAAAAAACTCACCTCTCAAACAAATGGCAATAAGGACAAAATTGAACAATATGAAGCCAAACTTCACACGTGGACCAAGTTTCCACTAATGTTGGATGAAAGGAATGGGCCCTATCAAATTACAACCCTTAGACAAGACAATACATAAGAATCAAAAGGAGGATATTGTCCCTCATGTACGCTGTCTAGGTGAAGAGGGCAACAAAATATGGAAAACATCACCTAGACCAATAAAACATGACACTTAATTACCTTATCCGAAATAATAAGAGATATTAAAACACAAACATTACATGAAAGCAAAGAGAGAATTAAAATGCCAAAACCCTTGAGTTTGAGAGAAGGAGGATAAAACACACAATAGGGATAAGACAACTAGAGAAGAGGATGAAAGGAGGCGTCAACGTTACTTTGATGGTATTTATTCACCCCAACTTAGATTGGTAGTTTTCCATCTCTCCTCTCATGGAGATTCCCTTTGGATATGTTGTTCAAATATATACAACAAAAGTTAGATGAACTCCTCCAAAAGCCAATCATATGAACTCAAAGCTCATGTGTTGTATGTACTCATGGATGAAAATAAACCGAAAGAGTAAGCCTACAACTGCGATTATTGTAGTTGAGCTAAAGTAGCCCTTGCCACCACTCTCTACAAATGAAAACCATCACAAACCATGATTGGACTAAGAATGGGGCCTCTCCTTAAAAATTTTCCTCCATGAGTGTAATGTCCCCATTCAAATAAGTGCATAGTAAGATAATCCCATCAATCCTACTAGTTTCCTAGGTTGGATGGGCACATGTGGGATGGTAATAAGGAAGCTAATAAATGATATTTAGACATTAGAAGGGTTCAAGCATTTAATAAATATGATGAATAAATAAATTCAAGAGAAATTCTAGGTGGCTAGTGGTTTTGGAGACATATGGAGGTGGTGGGACCCACACTAGCTTGATTTTTCAATGCCACATGGCAGCTCTCTCTTGCCAATTCGAATTCATGGGAAGGTGAACACTCTTGGGTGAGTTGGTAAGTCATAACACATGGAATTGAGCATCTTAGGTCGAAATGGGATGGAATAGTAACCTCCATGGGAGAGGAAGAGTCAAATTGGAGACTAGTGGACACTTGGGCTAGATTCCCTAGTTTTATGACAACAATAATGAAGCATCTATGACATTTATGACAAAATTCAGACCTGACTTCTTACACCTGACCATTATGACATGTCAGCCCCAAAAATAGGCTCAAGGAAGGCGTTCATGGAGTTGGAGGAATCTAAAGAGACTCAAATTCGAATTTGGGAGAAGATGGAAGGTTGGAACTAGGAGACAAGTGGCAAATGAGGAATATTTTCTAAATGGAAAATTATTGAATCTATTGAGAGGATTTCGACCCCTTGAAGGCTAATGTTGGTTATAAAATGTAGAAATAAAGTATGAGAATGGCTTTTGATGATTTGAGAAAAATTGCATTTGTGAAGAGAGAGCTAGTGGATGACTAGTTTCTTGCCTTAGCCAATTTCGAGGGTGAAAGATTCCCATCCAAGTTGGTGTTTGGAGAGGCCACTCAGGTCTTTCATGGTGCTTTAATGGAGTTTGTATTTGCAGGTAGCAGCTACAGGAAGTTTCATGGTTTGGTTTAGTGCAGCACTTTCTCTCCACCGTTTCCAGTTTTGAAGGCATATTCGTGCTCCTTGAGGGAGGGCGTTTTTGGTGAGCACTTGTGCTTCTTGAGAGAGCTTCTCATTATATATTTCTGATTGTAATAGCTTCATATCCTCTGTTATTGATATTCAGAAAGTATCAGGTCGAAATACCCACTGGTTGTATGCAAAACTATTGATTAATGAGCAAACAATGTCCATTTCCCCAATGCATTGATGTATGACACTATAATGTTGATTATTTCGAATGGATGGATGATTCTCTAATATATTTGTGATCAATATACTGCCATGGATGTCTTCTACAAGTTTCATGTACTGTACTTGAGCATTTGAAGCATTTTTACTCAGTTTAGTTGTATTGGGAGGTGAAATAGTGCCATTTCCCCAAGGGTCGAATTGGGGGGTTTTGCTGTTGAATGTGAGAGAGTTATAACAGTAGTAAAAATCAATTAATGGTGCATATGAGACCTTAATCACATAATTAACACATTATATACCTCTGTTCATAAATTTGTGGGAGTTTGGAGGCATTTGGAAGGCCATTTGCAGTGTTACCCGGGGGGGATTTGATGCACAAATTACTAGTCAAAATTACATATATTGATCAGAATACAAATCAAGTTTGCAGCAGTATTTGGAGGGCCATAAAACATCCCTGAACCTGATATTCAAGTCTAAATACCATTCATACACTCTTACAGAAGATTTGGGAGCATTTGGGTTGATTTGGAGGTCAAAACAGTAAAACTAGTCAAAGGTCGAAATTGGAAAAAAAAGTGGAAAATTGGGCATTTTAATAAAATTTGAAAAAGGGATATTACAAGTGGTATCAGAGCATGTTCTTGGCACCTGATGGTCTTAACAAGAAGTCAAAAGAATAATCCACCACCCTTTGAACCAGTAGTTGAAGAGGTTTTTGTTGAAGAAGAGGTAGTAGAAGAAGAGGAGTCTTTCACTGAAACCATGGGTAGAGAGGAGGATGACAAATTAAAACATAAGGAGGAACTTATTGCAACCTTAGATCCATGTTTCTCTAAACTTTAAGCAAACATGGATAGGATAGGTGATAAATTGTTGCAAGGATTCGAATTGTTGATTAGCCAGCTTCAAAGCAAAGGGATAATAGGAGATAATAGTGGTTCACACTCAGGGGAAAAGATGAAAGGGAATGAGCATATTTTCTCAAGTACAGGACCTCATAATAGACCTGATGAATTTCAAAGCACACAAAGGCCTACTGCACCTAAATTTCTCACACCCAAAGAAGAGCCCAATCTTGAATTGGATTACAAGAAACTAGTAAATGATTGGAATGATTTGAATGAAGAATGTAAAAGAGGTGTACCACTCAGTGACTACATTGATGCTATGAAAAAGATTAATAGGAAGGGAGACAATAGGAGTCCATTCCAAAACAAAGAATTAAATAGTGCTATTGGAAAAATGTCACTTCCTACTTTTGATGGTTCTTTTCAAAATTCTGCTAACACTTGGGTGCAAAAATTGGATGTATATTTTCAGCTGAATCCTATTGTGGAAGAGGATGCATTAAAAATGGCCATTTTGCATTTGGAAGGAGATGCCAATGAATGGTGGTTTCATGGGCTGAAAACCTTGGGTCATAATCAGGTTAAAACATATGGAGAATTTGTTGACAGGGTACTAGAAAGATTTGAACAAAAAGATCCAGAATTGCCTTTCAAAGAACTAGCTCAATTGAAGCAAACTGAGTCCCCTACTGAATATATGATGGAATTTCAAAAATTATCAGTCAAGGTGGCTGATGTATCTATGGGAAGATTAGCATTGTTGTTCACTGAAGGTTTGGCTGAACCCTTAAGAGGTTTGGTCAAAGCCCACAAGCCAACTACATTAAAAGATGCAATGAGCTTGACTAGGGATCTCCAAAATGTGCTTCCTAGAGCTATAAATTTGAAAAGAAACCTTGGAAAAGAGAGTCATTTGAGAGGAATAAAAAAGAGGGACTAAACATGGATGAACTTAGAAAAAAGAAACTATGCTTCACATGCTTCTAACCATGGACACCGGGGCACAAATGTACCAAAGGAAAGGCTCAATACATAGAAGTATTTTTTGATAATGAGGGGTATGATGGGGGCATGGATGAAGATGGACATATTTCAGATCAAGAAGAGGCATATGAGACAGCAGTAGAAGAGGAAAGACAAGAAGAAAATCAGCCTTCACCAGACAAAGCAAGAATGGCAGTGCTTTCAGCAGTACCTCGCTATCATACTATCCGATGCAAAGGTGTGGTACAAGGACAAAGAACTTCAGTTTTGGTAGATGGAGGAGCCACTCATAACTTCATTGATGCAGAGATGGTAGAGAAAATAAAGATACCTATTGAACCATTTGATGGCTTCACAGTTGTCATTCCCGGTCACAACACAATGCAATGCAAAACATGGGTTCCAAAGCTGCAAGTCACCGTAGGTAACTATACTTTTGTTGATAGTTTTTATGTGGTTGATGTTGCTGATACTAATGTGGTTTTGGGAGTACAATGGTTGTATTCAATAGGAGAGCATACAGTAAATTATCAAATTCCCGAAATGAAATTCCAAGATTCAAAAGGAGTACAAAGAGTTGTGAGAGGGCAACACACTTATCCAAATCAAGTAGTGACTTGCAATAGCATGAGATCTATACTGAGGCATGGGGATATAGAATGGGCTGCTGAATGTCATATTACATCCCCCAAGCCAACTATACATATTGTCAAACACCCAAAGGAGATAGAGAGACTTTTGCAAAAATATGAAAAGGTTTTTAGAGACCTTCCACATGGTAGGCCACCGGATAGAGGGGTTGAGCACAGTATTTTTTTGGAGGAGGGTACTTCACCCATTCAGATACCACCTTATAGACATCCTAAAAGGTTTAGAGATGAGATTGAAAAAGCTATCCAAGAACTCCTAGAGTTGGGACTCATTAGACCAAGCTCTAGTCCTTATGCTTCTTCAGTAGTGCTAGTGAAGAAAAAAGATGGAACATTGAGAATGTGCATAGATTTTAGAGCCTTGAACAAAAAGACTATAAAGAATAGGTATCCTATTCCTAGGATTGATGAGCTCATGGATGAGCTGCATGGGGCCAAATACTTCTCAAAAATTGACCTTAGATCAGGGTATCACCAAATTCGAATGAAAGATGAAGATGTGCAAAAGACCGCTTTTCGATGTCATTTTGGCCACTTTGAATTTCTTGTCATGCCTTTTGGGTTAACCAATGCTCCAGCCACCTTTTAAGCATGTATGAATAGGATATTTTGCAAGCAACTAAGAAGGTTTGTTTTGGTTTTCTTTGATGATATTCTCATTTACAGTAAAACATGGGAAGAGCATTTGCAGCAGTTAGAGATTGTGTTGAAAATCTTGCAAGAAGAGTCCTTATTTGCTAAATTATCAAAATGTGAATTTGGAATGAAAGAAATACTGTATCTTGGGCACATTATTGGGCAAGAAGGAGTGAAGGTACACATGGAAAAAATCAGGGCTATCTTGGAATGGCCATCACCAAAAAATATTACCGAATTGAGAGGCTTTATTGGCATATGCACCTACTACAAAAAATTTGTGAAAGGGTTCTCCAAGTTGACTTCTCCACTCACTGATTTGACTAAGAAGGATGCTTTCAAGTGGGATGAAGAGGCTGAAAAGGCCTTCCAAAAAATGAAAGAGGTAATGAGTAGTTGTCCCATACTTGCACTTCTTGATTTTACTAAACCTTTTGTCGTGGAATGTGATGCTTCAGGTGGAGGAATAGGGGATGTCCTAAAGCAAGGCCAACACCCCATAGCCTTTGAGAGCAGAAAGTTGCAGCCTCATGAAAAACTTTACTCCATCTATGATAAAGAAATGCTGGCCATTATGCATGCATTTGACAAATTCAGACAATACTTGGTGGGCAGCAAGTTTATAGTGAAAATTGACCACAATAGTCTAAGACACTTTCTCACCCAAAAAGATCTAAATGAAAGGCAACAAAAGTGGGTAAGCAAGATTCAAGCTTATGATTTTGATATTGAATATGTCAAAGGAAAGAATAATATAGTAGCAGATGCTTTGTCAAGAAGGCCTTCTTTTTCTCTCATGGATATTGCCAAGGATTGGAAAAACATGCTACTAGTTGAATATGCCAAAGACAAATTTGCTTGTGATGTGTTGGATGGAATCAAAGGGGATGATAATTATAGGATTTTGAATGGGCTGATATATTATAAGGGAAGAATTTATTTAGTTCATAACTCCAAGCTCAAGTACCGAATTTTGCAAGAAGCACATGATTCCCTACTAGTGGGCCATCCGGGGATCTTCAAAACTTATAGACAGTTGAGGCAAAGATTTTTTTGGAAGGGGCTGAAGGAAGATGTTCAGAAGTATGTGAATGAATGTAAAGCATGTCAACAAAACAAATCAGAACTTACATGTCCAGCCGGCCTATTACAACCATTGCCCATTCCGGAGCAAAAATGGGACAGTATTTCCATGGATTTCATCACCGGATTGCCTAAATCCTTGGGTAAGGATTGTATCTATGTGGTAGTTGATAGGTTGAAAAAATTTGCTCATTTTTTTGCTGTTACATCATCTTTTAGTGTTGCACAAGTGGCTGATATTTTTTTCAAAGAAATCTTCAGATTGCATGGGCTTCCCAAGAGCATTGTCAGTGATAGAGATAGTAGATTCATGGGTGCTTTTTGGAAAGAAATTTTTAGATTGGTAGGCACTCAATTGACTCCAAGTACCAGCTATCATCCACAAACTGATGGACAAACAGAGAGGGTAAACCAATGGTTGGAAGGATACGTAAGAAACTATGTGGGAGGGCAGCAAAAAGCATGGGCAAAATGGCTACACTTGGGTGAGTTTTGCTACAACACCACTTATCATATGTCAATAGGAATGTCTCCTTTCAAAGCATTATATGGTTATGATGCACTTACATTTGCTGACATTATATTTGGTGATAGTAGAGCCCCAAAGGCTAAAGGTTGGGTGGAAGAGAGCCAAGAAATTTTAAAGCTCTTGAAAGACAATTTGCAGGTTGCTCAAAATCAGCAAAAACAATATGCTGATAAACATAGAGAAGAGAGAACCTTTCAAGTCAATGATTTAGTATATTTAAGGTTGCAGCCCTATAAACAAACATCTCTCAAAAAGAATGGAGCAGAAAAATTAAAACCAAGGTACTATGGGCCATATAAGGTAGTGCGGAAGGTTGGAGAAGTAGCATATGAACTAGAACTTCCGGAAGGGAGTAAAATCCACAATGTATTTCATGTTTCTTGTCTTAAGAAAGCTCTTGGTCAGCAAATCATCACTTCAGAAATACTTCCTCCTTTGGATGATGAAGGTCAGCTCACACTTGTTCCAGAAAAGATTTTGAAGACACGGGAAAGAAGGTTGAGGAGTAGAATCATCAAAGAATATTTAGTGCAATGGAAGGACTTACCAAATGAAGATGCCACATGGGAAGAGGAGAAGATTTTGCAGCATCCAAATTTGAAATTGCTTGAGGACAAGCAATCTTGGGTGGGGAGGACTGTAATGTCCCCATTCAAATAAGTGCATAGTAAGACAATCCCATCAATCCTACTAGTTTCCTAGGTTGGATGGGCACATGTGGGATGGTAATAAGGAAGCTAATAAATGATATTTAGACATTAGAAGGGTTCAAGCATTTAATAAATATGATGAATAAATAAATTCAAGAGAAATTCTAGGTGGCTAGTGGTTTTGGAGACATATGGAGGTGGTGGGACCCACACTAGCTTGATTTTTCAATGCCACATGGCAGCTCTCTCTTGCCAATTCGAATTCATGGGAAGGTGAACACTCTTGGGTGAGTTGGTAAGTCATAACACATGGCATTGAGCATCTTAGGTCGAAATGGGATGGAATAGTAACCTCCATGGGAGAGGAAGAGTCAAATTGGAGACTAGTGGACACTTGGGCTAGATTCCCTAGTTTTATGACAACAATAATGAAGCATCTATGACATTTATGACAAAATTCAGACTTGACTTCTTACACCTGACCATTATGACATGTCAGCCCCAAAAATAGGCTCAAGGAAGGCGTTCATGGAGTTGGAGGAATCTAAAGAGACTCAAATTCGAATTTGGGAGAAGATGGAAGGTTGGAACTAGGAGACAAGTGGCAAATGAGGAATATTTTCTAAATGGAAAATTATTGAATCTATTGAGAGGATTTCGACCCCTTGAAGGCTAATGTTGGTTATAAAATGTAGAAATAAAGTATGAGAATGGCTTTTGATGATTTGAGAAAAATTGCATTTGTGAAGAGAGAGCTAGTGGATGACTAGTTTCTTGCCTTAGCCAATTTCGAGGGTGAAAGATTCCCATCCAAGTTGGTGTTTGGAGAGGCCACTCAGGTCTTTCATGGTGCTTTAATGGAGTTTGTATTTGCAGGTAGCAGCTACAGGAAGTTTCATGGTTTGGTTTAGTGCAGCACTTTCTCTCCACCGTTTCCAGTTTTGAAGGCATATTCGTGCTCCTTGAGGGAGGGCGTTTTTGGTGAGCACTTGTGCTTCTTGAGAGAGATTCTCATTATATATTTCTGATTGTAATAGCTTCATATCCTCTGTTATTGATATTCAGAAAGTATCAGGTCGAAATACCCACTGGTTGTATGCAAAACTATTGATTAATGAGCAAACAATGTCCATTTCCCCAATGCATTGATGTATGACACTATAATGTTGATTATTTCGAATGGATGGATGATTCTCTAATATATTTGTGATCAATATACTGCCATGGATGTCTTCTACAAGTTTCATGTACTGTACTTGAGCATTTGAAGCATTTTTACTCAGTTTAGTTGTATTGGGAGGTGAAATAGTGCCATTTCCCCAAGGGTCGAATTGGGGGGTTTTGCTGTTGAATGTGAGAGAGTTATAACAGTAGTAAAAATCAATTAATGGTGCATATGAGACCTTAATCACATAATTAACACATTATATACCTCTGTTCATAAATTTGTGGGAGTTTGGAGGCATTTGGAAGGCCATTTGCAGTGTTACCCGGGGGGGATTTGATGCACAAATTACTAGTCAAAATTACATATATTGATCAGAATACAAATCAAGTTTGCAGCAGTATTTGGAGGGCCATAAAACATCCCTGAACCTGATATTCAAGTCTAAATACCATTCATACACTCTTACAGAAGATTTGGGAGCATTTGGGTTGATTTGGAGGTCAAAACAGTAAAACTAGTCAAAGGTCGAAATTGGGAAAAAAAGTGGAAAATTGGGCATTTTAATAAAATTTGAAAAAGGGATATTACAATGAGCTGAAAGAAATGACTAGCAGTGCACAAAACATTAACCTTGCTTATCTCATACCTACGACATCTATGCCTTTACATCTAAAAGATTGTTGTATCATTATGCATACATGAATGTTGATTAGAGCGTGATCCAAGGATATAAATGTAGGTCAAGGCAAAGTAAAATGTACAAAATTGTGCCTCCCTCTTCCCCCAAAACTCAAAGGATATAACTACCTTTAGACTTATAGGTAGTATGGACCTTGTGACATCAGAGTTGGGTGAAGGAGCTCTTCAACAACTAAGAATATGCAGCTCATGAATCATTGCCACATGCTTAATGAAGTTGTTTCTAAATCCTTCTCAAGTGAACGACTCTCCCAATGCTATAAAGTTCAAGTTTCTCTTATATAATTTGTTGAAAGCGGTTATATTAAAATTGCTACCAAGAGGAGTAAATTGGTGCTTATTCCATTTTGGTTATTCCCATCAACTATTTCTCCTTGATTAGTAAAATCATCAACAACAATGTTTCCATCTCTTTTAGTATGAACGAATCGAAAGCTATAAAAGCCCCCAACAAATGAAAAATATCTTGCAATGATGCATTGAGTCATTTATTGTCACTGGATTCACAATTATTTCACTATGCCAAACATGTTTGATTGTCTCAATACAAGCAAGAGAGTTACACTTAATTATCAACAACACGATGTCCATACCACGAGCCATTCACATGCCTTTTTGGTGGATCATAATCTCACTTGTTCTTTATAGATACACCGATTATGAACAATGCACACTTATGGTGTTCCACTTCGTTTTGTAAAATCTCTTAGCTTTGCATGCCTTAAATTAGCACTTGAAACTCCATTAAGTTTAACTTGATAAATGATTATAATGGATCTGGCCAAGGGGTGATGTGTTTCACACATGATATAACTAAATTGGAAGGATCAATTTCCTAAAAAGAGAATTTAATTCCATCTTCTACGATACCTTTTAAATTTTCTTCTTTACAATATTTATTTAAAATAATCTCTTGTACCTTTCTTAATATTTAGAAAATATGAATTGAATTACTTTGCATATTAATTGAATTAATTTGTTTTGTATACTTTTAAACTTCAACCAAATATTCCATTTGACATATCTAGAGAACATATTTCATATTTAACCCCAACATTTGATATTAAATTACCTCTTAACCTTGTTTAAGAGGAAATGGTAAGTTTTTTTTAGATAATGTAAATAGTTCCCTTCCTCCTCAAGGAATAAACAAGGTAACTTACATCTTCAATGAATAAATAATGCAACTTACACTTTATTTGTTTTTTTGTGATATATGTATTATTGAACTTCCATGTCACAGATCTCAACTATAATTTTTTTTCCTAAAAAAAAAATGTGCAATTCATTTAATTAAAATAAACCATATTGTGCATAAGCTTGGAAGGCCTTCATACATGAGAGTTTATAGTATTAAAACTATACCAGGGTCTAGAAAAACTGCTAGAAATCTAGCTATGATATCATATAAAAAACACCATATTACAGGGCTTCATACAAATGCATAAAACGCATTACAAAAACTGCTATATAGCAGCAAGAAAACTTGAACACCAAGGCACTCAAAAGAGACTCCGTAACAACACATAAACTTCAGAAAAGGAAAAAAAAAACAACAAAACCAACCTTCAAAGCCCTTCCCCTCATCCTTCGAACAAAACCATAAGAACTCTACACCGGTAACCAGGGAGCCACCGCCGCCACATGTACTCCCAACTATAAGTTTCATATCTAACCCAATATTAGATTTGAAATGATAAATACACAAGTTATGTTTTGACAATTTTTTTGTAAGATCCCAACTATATGTTTCATATCTAACCCAACATTGGATTTGAAATTAATCTTGGCTTATGATGGAGGAAAGTTGATAAATACAAAAGTTATGTTTTGAGAATTTTTTAAAAGATAATAACTAACATAAAATGAATCTTTCCATGCTTACTCCTATTAGAATGAATAATGCAAGTTAGTTTTCTTCATAATTTTTGGGTGAGTTTGCATATAGAACTAAGTGTGCATGTTTTTTTTTTCCTGGAAAATATTTTGGATTTCATTAGTTGAAATAAAACACATTGCACATATACTTAAAAAGTCATGTATTACCATACATCACTGCCATACATCACCTCAGTGAGGCATATAGATTTTTGCAGAAAACTACAAGTTATCACACAAAATAGCTCTCTAAAAGATCACCAAAAAAACATCTACAATTTATAGTGGTATCCTACAACGAGTCAACCATAATAGAAAAATATAAGTTTTCTACATAAAAAAGGAGTTTTCAACCATTAATTGCATAGCTATAGTCTGATATAATACAAAAAGTTATCATATAACAACTATTATCATTCTATCACTATGGATGTCCCTTTCTTCGGATTGCTGGTAAAACCGTTCATGTTATATTAGTCTTATACTTTTGGGGCCTTATACTATAGCTAATTATTATTAAAATAAAAAATAATAATGTTTGTATAAAGTATTGTTATTGTGGACTGTCATGCTTATTTATGAAGTGGGTAAACACATCTACATAAATAACTGATTAATGAATTAATTTAGATTGGGAAAGAAAATTGATTATCATTTAGAAGATTTTTTTCCTCAGAAAAATAAAATATTAAGATAAACCACATTGTACATAGATTTGATGATAATCAAATCATCATTATCAAAAATGATATTTTGTTTTGTTCCCCAAAAACATAGAAAAGTGCATTAAAAATAATATATACTGCCGAAAAAGGACCTCATAATATCTACCATGGAACTTTGGAGAGCGATAGTAAAAAAAAACTAAAAAGGTCTAGGATCAAACACAAGCTCCATGTCATCAATATTTTCCCATCTTTGTCATGATCCAACATCCAACATAAAACCTTTTTTGAACCTTCTTTGGACAACTAATCTACTATTGTATTCCTTTCTCTGAAAATGTAAAAATAACTTACAAATTAAATAGAAAATGCAATTTAATTAGTGTTGCATAAATGTTCAACAATTCAATAAATTTATTAATTAGATTGAGATCCCACAAAATATCTATACATAATTACTATTTGTAAAGTCAGTAATAGATGGCTCTCTACTAAAGTCTATAAAATCTAAAGAAAAATTAATATAAATATGAGATATAGTAGTAAATCACCGGTATGCAATGATTGTAAAACATTGAAGTTGATTATAACATCTTGTACATAAAGTAATGCTTTAAAGTTAAAAAATAAAATTGAACATTAAATATCCAAGTTTAAATTTAAATTTTCAATTATACAATTTGATTTTTTTTTTCAAATTCTATGTAGATGTGGAGAAAGTAAAAATCTCTTTATTGAAATTTGGTAAAACAAAATTTTGCAATTGAAATTAATCTTATAATTAATTTAATTATACAACTTGATTTAATTAAAATATAAAAGAAAAATTAGTATGCAAAATTTATAAAACATTGAAGTTGATTATAATAGGTAATGTTTTAAAGTTAAAAAATAAAATTGAACATTAAATATCTAAGTTTAAATTTAAATTTTTAATCATACAATTTGATTTAAGTTTTTCTTCAATTTTATATAAATAAGAAGAAAATAAAAATCTTTTTTATTGAACTGTGATAAAAAAAACTTTATAATTCAAAACAAGTTAATCTTATAATTGAACCTCACTTACAATCACAAATTTGACGAGACTTACATAAATTTAAAGGATGAATATAGTTTTGTATCCATTTATATAATTGAAAAATGTTAAAGATTTTACCTAATTCTAAATTAATTTGAATTATAATAATTTAATCAAAATTTTGTATTAATAATTTTTTATAATTCCAATTAATTTAAAATAAATATTTCTAAAGTATAAATTTATTTAATATTTTTATTAAAATCTATTAAAACAAAAACCACCCACGTGGTTAGAAATCGAAAAATTAATTATGTTTATGGAGATTTTTATTCTATCTTATTTTATTTATTTGTGTAAAAATAATTATAAAAATTTGGAGTAGTTTAAATATTCAAGGTTTTGGACTTTTTTCTAAGTATATTTTTTGGTTTGTTTTTGTTTAATTTTGTTTGGAAATTTTCAAAAATGTTTTGAGTCATAAATTTTTTATATAATTTGAGTATCATTAAAATATTTGAGAATACTAAATCTATTTATACATTTTTTTAACATCAATGGGTAACAAACTTTTATATTAAAAAAGAGACGAGATTACATAAAAGATGGGAAGACTGATCCCAAAAAAGTAGAGCTGTCGAGACACGCTCTTCACAATCCAATCTTTGCATGTCAAAAATATCCCCTATTTTGCTATAATTGAAGATTTTTACAAACTGTCCTAGGAGATAATTACAGATGTAGTACATAACGAGAGGAGAAACATTGGACTAACCAAACCAAAAATTTATGAGAAAAGACAAAGACGAGTAGGCAGAGAAAGAGTCAATTGGCATGATGTCGGCGGGCGTTCTTCTCCTTGCTCCCGGCTGCAACTCCCACGTTTTCGTCATCAATGCCAAGGAGGACGAAGGGGCTATTCCTGTTGTTGGTTCTGATGCAGTCTACCTTGGCTTCAACAATTTCGAGGTAGTTGTGGAGGGACTCAAACTTGCTAGCCAACGAGTCGAAATAATCCTTCATCTTGCTACTGCTGCTCCGGACTTTAGTGTTCGAGATCTGGACAAAAGTAGAGAGGTGGGAGATGGCTTTCTTCAGGTCAGCGTTCTCCCCCCTGAGCCAACGGACCTGGGATTCCAAATCCTGAACATGGGAAAGAACTTCAGAGGATGGACTATCATTCCCATGAGGGGAATCCAAGTTAACAATACCACAATTGTCACCCACGGTGTGCTGCCAATTCCTGCAATTGCCCATTTCACCGAGGCCACCACGAACTTGTTGCAAAGAACCACCATGATTTTGGCCGAAACCCACGTCAAGAGGTGTCCAATTCCTGCCACTACCAGGCTCGAGACCACAAATGAAATACTGCGCAGAGCCCCTATTAATTTGAACCTGCCCCATGTCAAGGGGAGCCTAGCTTCTACCATTACCAGGTTTCTCAGATTTGGAATGCCCATGACAGGCGTGCTTCGTTAGACCACCACAAGCAACTTGAAGCTCAGAGCCGCCATTACTCTACCCCTGGACCACATTAGAAAGATAACGTTTCATGCCTACCCCCCAGAGTGAACCTGGATATTCTTTCTACACTGACGACACTGCAGCGCAGGAAGACACATACCTGTATTGCTGTCCTCCATGCTAAACCAGAAGAAAACAACCCGGAGAATTTCGCAGAATGAGGCTTGCTGAATACATGGAGCGCCACCCTCGAGCATGATATAAGCTGAGGTTGCCTTGGGGCCTGTCCGCATTGAACTCCCGCATGCGAGACAGGTGGTGTCTGGTAGGGGAGGCCGCCGATTGAGCCGAGAGGATGTGTGAGGTGATCGAGGGGATCCCAAGAAGATTTTGCAATTAACCAAATTCAAAAAGAAGTTGAGACCAAAGTTATAAGGGTGCTTAGAGAGCGAGGTCATGAAGATCAATTATAAAACAAGGAGAGAGGGAAGGGTTAAGGGACCCAATTGTTGACAAGGTGTTGATCATTGCTGATAGCTAGACCACAGTCTAGGCCAACGCCAATATTAGCCATAATGTCAGCTTTCTGGTTGTTGAGCCTAAGGATGTGGAAGAAAGAGACAGAGTGAAATTCCTTGACCATGTAGATGAAGTGATGATGAAACTTGGAGATAGGTTTTTGACGATTTTTGGCTAAAGCCCTGGCTTCTTTAATTACCAGCATAGAATCACCGAAGGCCACGAAGTCCTTAACATCTTCATTCCTTGCAACCTCCATACCTTTGATTAATGCAAGCCATTCTACATTGTTGTTAGTCCTCCTGCCAATTCCCCAAGCAAAATCTTTCACTTTGTTTCCATCGGAGTCCAGAAGAACTCCCCCTGCACCTGCCAACCCAGGAGCTAAATCTATTTATACATTAAAAGCATAATTTATAACAGTTTTAAATTTGAATTTTATTGAATTTTTTTAATGACAAAAAACCGTTGAAAAATCCAAAAAGTAAAATCAATAAAATACTCCTAGAATTTCAATTAAATTTAACTTAATTTAATTTATTTATAGATTAAATTAAATTTAAATGAAGTCAAAATCCAACCAAATTAAAGTTTTTCTCTTTTTGGTTTTGAAATTAAATTTAGATACACTCAAAACCCTTTGTACGGAATAGCGAGCCAACCGTGTTTCCTGCCCATTCTATTGCGGGAAAGGTTTATTTTGTGGGTTACTTTAAAACCTTTAACCTCGTTCGCAATCTGATATTTTTGTTAAAGGAAGCTGTCCACACGGCTGGGTTTAGATATTTTGGTTAAAAGATGTCCACATGGAAAGGTTTCTTAACTATATCATAGGTTCCATCCTCAGTCACGTTGGATGCATGCCTTTAACAGCAGATCCCAACCACAGTGATAGGGAAAGCGCTCCAGGAGGACATAGGTTAAAGAACGCAGGCCAGGCATGTATGATGGCCGTGTATTGTTGGGCCGATATAGGATGCCGATGAAGTTGAAGGATGCAAACCTTTGACAGTGCCCTGTGCCTCCTCTGCCTGAATGGCGTTCTGTGGGTCAATGCACACATTGATTCAATTTCCCCCACGTAGCTTTTCCGCAGAATTCAAGGGAGTGAAGAAGGGGAGTTCCAAAATTGTGCATAATAATAATAATAATGTGCAGGCCTCGTCGAAGACGAAGGAATCAACTTGCAGCAGAGGCAGAGTCACAGGCACAGGCAAAGACAGGGCCAAGTGGGATGTAAACGACAGCGCTCAACTCTACAGAATAGAAGGCTGGGGAGCACCCTATTTCTCCATCAATAGCCATGGGAATGTCCGTGTCCGACCATGGGGTACTTCCGATGGTACATATCATTTCTTGTATCTGCTGCTAATTTGGCTTGTGGGTTCGGTGTCATGCTTTGTGGGTCGTCTTTGCCTATGATTGTTATCTATCGTATACCTATATTGGGACATCAACAGTCTTCCCTCTTGGTGGCAATGCAATGTGACTTCTTGTATTGAATTGGATTGATTGAACAGGTTCAGATGAAATTGATATAATGGACTTGATTGAATCCCTACAAAGATCAAATGTAAAGTTGCCCATGGTTATCAGATTCCCCGATATAGTACTACATAGGATACAGAAATTGCAAGAGTGTTTTGACATGGCCATTGCCAGATATGGCTACCAAGTAAGCCCCTGGACATTTTTCCATTCCAATTAGCATTGTAGTCCTTGATTTTCTGAATTTTCCAAATCTTGAATGTAGAGTCCAACCATTAACCATTAATGAGAAGACCAGAGGTAAAGGTTTTTGTGATTTACAATTCATATGCAATTAATCTAGGGACATGCCCTGCAACATTATAATTTAAGAACTAGCTTTAGTCACCGACATTCAACTGTATATTTTAAATAAAGGTTTTGACAACCATGTTCCCACAACGGGCATATTGTCCTCGTCTCACACATTTTATCCTTACAACTTTACGGACAATCCAGAGTTTGGGTTTCTGCAACCAACATACAAATAATAATATAAAAGTGCTCATAATAACATCTCAGCTTACCAATGGGGCCTTGGTTCACTGGCGAGGTTGATGAAGTATTAAGCTGTCCACCTGGGTCCCATTTTTGTTGTGGGCTGTGCCACCTGGATGCCATGTCACAAAAGGAATGAGGTTAGACCTGGCACCTAGGCTGCTGAAGGAAGTTTGTGCTATGCGGTGCAGCTCGTTAACCTTAGGGCATGTTTCTTGAATCATCTTGCAAAAAACAATCAGGTAATCATCGACATTATGCTAAAGATATACAAATCATCACATTCACTCAAATATCAAGAAGATATGTAGGAACAAACTCCCAATAACAGTGCTAAATACTTTAACCAACAATAAAGTTTGTCTCAACATTAAAAGGGGAGAACATAAATGCTGATAACCACAATAGATGCTGAGAACAAGGTTAAGTTCAGTTTTCAAGGCTTCAGCCTGAGGCATGCTTTCTAATGCTGACTTTGCAAGGGGTATGGTTCCCTTGCCCTGCTTGAGAGACAATGCTTTCAGCTCCAGGATATCTCATCCACGATGCACCTCTTGGACATGCTCATCAAACTCAATAACCTTTCGGGCTCCAAGGTTTGCGAATTTAGTTTGATGAGAGTTGATTGGGCCAAGACTAAGAAAGTCCATAGCTCCTTCTACAATTATGATCTGTAAACAAAGGGTTCCTCTTGACATCATTCAAGCAGAGTTTGGTGCACATCTTTTGCACCTCGAGATTACTTTCAGATTGGTCTCATTGCTCCACAGGTTATGATCTCCAGTTCTCAGCTTTGGGATGAGAGTGCTACTCTTTCCTAGCACTTTGCTCCTTAGAGGAGATGGCTGTTGCTTCTGTAGGCTTCGCCCCTTGAACAATGATGATGTTGGTTCTCTAAGACCTCTTTGCTCTTCTAGTTTGTTGACATTTCTATCAATCACCTCCTCCTTTTAGGCATTCTCCTGATGCCCTTGGTCACCTCCTGTTCCTGAAACAAGAGTTGAACAAGGTGGTAAGAGAGGACATTTATAGATAGTACATATTGATATAGGTCACTTGGATTGCCCCTTCCAAGTACTATGGTCCTAAGTTGAATTTCTATTTTGAGCACTTCATGCAGTTGTGGGATGGCCTTATTATCTTTTGACTATACTTAGAACTTATAATTATTAGATGCATAGCCTCAAGATTCCTTTAGGTCAGTTTAGGGTTTGTTTGCATTGACTTTGGGTTTGATCCTCTGACTCTATGTTTTGTAGGTGACAAACTGCACATATCCTCTTAGTTGCATAGCCGCAAGATTCCTTTAGGCTAGTTCAGGGTTTATTTGCATTGGCTTTGAGTTGAGATTGACCACCATATTTTGAGGTCTGAGAGGATTTGTCAAGTTTGTCGTCTACATGACATCAAGTTGGAGGACCATGTTATCTTCTGAGGGAGTTAGGAGGATACCTTACTACTATCTTTAGGTACTTGGACTAAAGGCGTGTAGCTCAATTTCTGAGGAAGTTACTAGATTGCAAGAGACAGATTCTATAGAGCCCACCTACGACAAACTTGTTAGATTGACTACTTCTTTCTTCCCCCTTGATCTCGATGACAAATGACCAAAAGTGACATCTAGAGTCTCATGTGACATTGACTTCCAAATTAGTGAGACTCCACATCTCCTCTAGACTCGTTGCCAGGGGACTAGTTCCCACTCGGGTATTGATGAGGCTTCACTCACAACACAACTCTTAGCTCGGATTCCACTAGGATGACATGCATCCCAACACTATGGGACCTTTGAGCTAGATTCGCCCCGGATAGAGCATTGCCCATCAATGTTCCATTACCAAATTCTTTTCGACAACCTTGAGTGTTAGGGAAGTTTTAGTGGATGGCCGATGCCCCCCTCCATATCATGATTTCTCCTTTGCATGATGATAGATGGAAATATGAGTACATATGGTGGGACATGAACACAATTATCATGCAAATATCATGATCTCTAAGCTCCTTGCAAAAAGGTGGTTGTAAGTCTGTTATATGATGTAATGATTAGAAGTCTACTAATTAAAGGTATCTGGCCAGATTACTAAAGAACTATTTGGGGGTTTGAATGATCATTGGCTAATCATGAGTTGGTGAGAGGGGAGCCAAGTGGGTAGAGAGAAAAGTTGAATAAATATTGAATAAGTGAATGTTGAAAGATTGCTCACATAATGAGGGGAAATTACTGCCTTTATTCCACTTGACTAAAAAGTTTATGTAAAATATGTAATATATTTGGCTTTCTGCCTTTAAACAACTTGCCCAAGCCTTGTATTGGTCATAGTAGGAAAATAAGAGGTTTGTCAACTTTCTATTGAAGTTCTAACTTATGTTTTTGCTCTTATAATCATTGGATCTTTAACTTGAGGGAAAAAGACTATGACAATGACTTATGCTAATTTGTGGACATCTAGAGTGAAGGTAAGTTTGACTTATGCTAATTTGTGGACATCTAGAGTGAAGGCAAGTTTGACGAGTGATGGAGCTACAAGTAGAGGCGGAGGGACATGGACACAATTATCATGCAAATATCATGATCTCTAAACTCCTTGCAAAAAGGTGGTTTTAAGTCTATTATATGATGTAATGGTTAGAAGTCTACTAATTAAAGATAACTGGCCAGATTGCTAAATAACTATTTGGGGGTTTGAATGATCATTGGTTAATCATGAGTTGGTGAGAGGGGAGCCAAGTGGGTAGAGAGAAAAATAAATATTGAATAAGTGAATGTTGAAAGATTTCTCACATAATGAGGGGAAATTACTGCCTTTATTCCACTTGACTAAAAAGTTTATGTAAAATATGTAATATATTTGGCTCTCTGCCTTTCAACAAGTTGCCCAAGCCTTATATACGGTCATAGTAGAAAAACAAGAGGTTTGTCAAATTTCTATTGAAGGTTCTAACTTCTGTTTTTTCTCTTATAATCATTGGATCTTTAACTTGAGGGAAAACGACTATGACTATGACTAATGCTAATTTGCGGACATCTAGAGTGAAGGTAAGTTTGATGAGTGATGGAAATACAAGTAGAGGCAGAGGGACATGGACACAATTATCATGCAAATATCACGATCTCTAACATGAACACAATCAATCATCATGCAAATATCATGATCTCTAAGCTCCTTGCAAAAGGGTGGTTGTAAGTCTATTATATGATGTAATGGTTAGAAGTCTACTAATTAAAGATAACTGGCCAAATTGCTAAAGAAACATTTGGGGGTTTGAATCATCATTGGCTAATCATCAGTTGGTGAGAGGGGGAGCCAAGTGGGTAGAGAGAAAAGTTGAATAAATATTGAACAAGTGAATGGTGAAAGATTTCTCACATAATGAGGGGAAATTACTGCCTTTATTCCACTCGACAAAAAAGTTTATGTAAAATATGTAATATATTTGGCTCTCTGCCTTTCAACAACTTGCCCAAGCCTTATATATGGTCATAGTAGGAAAATAAGAGGTTTGCCAACTTTCTATTGAAGTTCTAACTTCTTTTTTTGCTCTTATAATCATTGGATCTTTAACTTGAGGGAAAAAGAATATTACCTATGCTAATTTGTGGACATCTAGAGTGAAGGTAAGTTTGATGAGTTAACAAGGCTCAAGGTTTGGACAGTTGGATTTCTAATGAAGAAATTAGAGCATGGTTTTACTATGAAGATAAAATCCTATACTCTTTAAAAGGAATTGTGATTGAACCACACGGATCAACTCTGTAATAGAGTATACAAAAATAACCTAAAGGCTAAGCATTGCAATTTACATATTTAAAACCGGAAATTGTTCATAGTAATGCACTTGGATAACTTATAGACTTCCCTTCTTTGTTAATTCTTACCCCCCGAGCATTGATCCTATCTCAGACCCATAGTTTCATTGCCATGTTGTCCATACAGTTGAGCTAACAGTACACTCCTGAAACTAAAAATCTTGCACATTTATGAGTATTTATAATTTTATAGCACCATCGAAGGTTCACTGTCAGGCTGCATTACGTTGTCCACAATATCGCACAATTCTAATGACTTTTCGTTAAGAACTAGTTTCTAACCGAAGAAGGAATGTCCCATAGCTGTCTCATTTGAAGTCATCAAAGCCTGTCTCACAATACTTGAAAATTACGGTACATGTCCTTGCAAAGTCTCTATCTCCTTCCAAACTGGCTTCCAATGAAAAACCAAAGTATCAATATTAAACAATTTTGCTTCAATTTATACCACATAAGCTGGTTTACCAGTGTTTTATCTATGCTTATTAGTTACTCTATCATTTCACTCCTCGTTCCTTTGTTAACACTTAGTGTCTCGACAAGTTAAAAAGAGGATAATGATAGACCTAAGTTTCATGGAAATGGATTTGGATACAGATCTGGATATGGATCTGCCGGATTTTTGAAAAGTCAAGGACCAAATATGGGGAAACAATATATAAATAAACCATGAATTAGAAACATAGAAAATTCAGATCTCTGAATATATTTTGCTCCAAATCACTCTCACAAGTTAAAAAATGCAGATTGCTATGAGAAATTTGGATTTGTGTGTTTTAGGATGGTGAGAGGGGCTACTTTATGGGCAAGATTTAGGTTTTTAGGGCTTCACACTTTGCCTTTTTTTTTTATCTTATGTTTTTTATGTTTTTAACAAAAATGGGGTTTTAGAGGATCTGTCATCTTGATGTTTTCGGCCAAACCAGATATCGACTAGATCCTCTGGTTCTTAACTTCTTCCCAATTGGAACATATCCTGAGCAGATCTGCAGAAACATGGATCCTGGGTTTTCCATGGGTGGATCCGGTAACATAGTGATATAATTTACTATTCTTATTTGACAATGATGAATGTTTAATTACTTGGAAGTCCTAGATGATTTCAGAAATAACTGGGATTGTGCACCTACTGCCAAGATTTGGTAATTGTGGCTAACTGTGTATAGCTGGTCCTCTTAGGTACCTACCCCTTGGCCAATTGTAAGCATTTGTCAGTTACTATTACAATACCCCAGGGCTTAGAACATGTGAAAGTAATAGGGAAGCCACTATTGGAATGTTTGACAAAATAGGGTACTTCAACAAAGATCAAACACCTTAAGCAACCACTTACACAAACAGATCAAAGATTGACACACCAATGTATTACTTGGTTAAAACCTGTAGAGAGGGAAACAATCCATGAACCCAGCCAGTGTGGCCGCTTGAGGCAATATATTAATGTAAAATGAAAATATTTTACGTGAGTTTCTCACTATTGATCATCAACAAACGACCCTCTGTTACTGGATGAACTAGCAGGGCTAGCGTCCGATGAACAAATGTATGGAGAGTGTGACCACTGTCACCTCAGTCACACTTCCAGTTGCTTCGTAGAGTCGGAACCTCCAAGGGGAGAGCCCTTCAATGACCTGAAAACACATATGACCAAAAACAACTGTCTACTAGAAGACCAAATTAGTGACCAGTGCCTTAATCAATATGATTTCATGAGTGAAGCAGACATACTAGTTAATTATGCATTTTGGAGATGCCAAATATATCAAGTCAACGTATTCACAATCAATGGCGATTTAGTATACTAATAAGATCATTCATCAATGATTAACATAGACCACCGAGTGAGTGTAAATACCAATGACAAGAAAGTGTGGTCACCACTAATAAGAAAGTGTGGTCAGTTCATAATTATTAGTGGTGACCACACTTTCTTGTCATTGGTATTTACACTCACTCGGTGGTCTATGTTAATCATTGATGAATGATCTTATTAGTATGCTAAATCGCCATTGATTGTGAATACGTTGACTTGATATATTTGGCATATCCAAAATGCATAATGAACTAGTATGTCTTCTTCACTCGTGAAATCATATTGATTAAGGCACTGGTCACTAATTTGGTCTTCTAGGAGACATAGTTGTTTTTGGTCATATGTGTTTGCAGGTTGTTACCCCCCATTTTTGCATGGGTGGTCACTTGAAAATTTCATTGTTGGCTCTGGGGTTTTGTTTAGCATTGCTGATCGTCTTCTATCTCCTGTCAGCATCAACTTTCTGTTCAGGAGAGAAGGGGGCAAGAAATCCCAGTAGTGTTAAAAGCATTTTGACCTTTGTTGCCAGGTTCTTGGAACAAGCTATAGATGCTGATTGGAACTGTGTTATGGTTTCAAGGGTCTTTAATGCAATGGCTTGCTTTCTCATTCATATTTCTACGCAAGATTTATACAGAAACTCTCTGACCCGTTATCTAAGTGGCTTTGTGCTTGCTCGATTGTTGAGAGAGTTTCCGAGAAAGGCAGTCCAGTTTTTCGGCTTGAGAAGGTTTGGAATCAATTGCTCAAATGCTGGCACTAGTAAAGGTTTACCCATAATCACTACTTCCAGTGCTTAGCAGCTTGTCACAGAAAGTGAAAATTACTCTGCCTGGATTCAATATATCTTGTTCTCCACAGTGTCCAAATGGAAATGTTTTGGAGCCAGCAAATGAATTAACTCCAAAAAATCTCAGAGAAAGATTGATATCAACAGGACATGCTTTATATTCTGCAAAATGTCAGGCGCTGTCAAAGCTTCTGCCTGTATTGCACCGTGAGGGTCATCGTGCTTCGATTTTCAGTCTTTGAACAGCAATGCTTGATATTCTCGATGGGCACCTTTTTGATAAACATTTGTTGGCACAACCAGGGATATTCGTCACCAGAGTTATCTGATCATGAAGCCGCCCGATATATCCTTTGAATCGGAGTATATGACAGAGCATGTCAAATTGCTAGAGCCCCGAGCCGGAAATCTTTCCAGTGCAGGTCTGTCGTTTGCTAGAGACTATTACGTCGTGTTCTAAGTTACCTTTGCGGTGAGATCGGCGCATTTTTCCACTTTAACATACCACGTTTTCATCAGCAGCCGAATTATTGTTCCACAGTGCCAAACTCGGGGTTCAGTAAGCAAATCAGCGCAGGGTAGAGGATAGTTGTTCGCATGGAGCAGAGACCCGTGTTTTTGCTAGCAGCTAACTCCGGACTAACCAAATTTTTGACAGTTGCGTTAAAATCGCGATTTATTTAAACCATTACTATCACCACCATCCGGCCGCTATGGGAGAGAGTCGTGGTTCATCGCCTGAGCTCAGGTTTCAACAGGTTCTTAGCAAACATCCGAGTTGGAAAACTAGCCAGAGGTCACGAGTTTCTGTTCGTGGCAGCTGTCGTGGACAAACAAATCTGCGCGCACTCAGAAATCAACAAAGCTTCCTCGATTCGTGGTGATTGACGAGCAGTTTAGACGTGGTCTATTGCTGATTTAATGGACCGGGCATCATCAACTCAGTGAGTTAGCTTGACAGCCGATCGCAATTTATATCTTAGACAACACGAAAATAAGTCAATCAAAACCGAAATTACGATCTGGAGAGCTGGCACCCAATTGCATTGATTGCCTGCTTGGAGTTCGGAAGGCGACTATTGTGACAGACAGCGTGAGCGAAATTTCATGGATCAGCTTTTGGATCGGGCAGCTGTTGGTTAAAACAGCGTGTTATAATACATGGTGGATTCACTATTTTTCTCGGCTATCAAAGGATGACACTGGTTCGTGATTAACGCCGATCAGGGTCACATTACTTCTGGCTGTCTGGAGTTTTCATCTGACGACCAGTTCTTTTCCATGTTTTCAGCATTTAAATAACTGTGTAGAGGGTATCTTCATGGCTACGTGGAGTGTCTCACGGGTAGATGGTGGGGTCTTTCTTAGTAAACGTGGCTGTTGTGTGGGAGTGCCATAAATAAAGTGGAGTTAGTCATGCTGTCGATAGAGAGGAAAAAGTGGATCTAATTCACTTTTTCCACCTTTTCTCTTTTATTTTATTATTTTTGTTTTCTTTTGAAAAAGAATAAGAGAGGTTTTTGGCCTATAAAAGCCAGCCTCCTTCATTGTAACAGGATGGAAAAAACTTGGGAGTTTTCCTTCCCGTGAGTTGAATGAAAAATACTATGGGCTTTTTTGGATAAACTGAGCACTTTTGTGGCATGATCTTGTGATGTTTTAAATGAGTGTGAGCATTTCCAGATTCTGCGTTTTCCTTTCTTCGTGTAAGAGGCCATAGAAGGGTGACAATCCACCACATTGGAAGGTGAAGAATTTTTAGTAGTTGCCTTCTTTTTCTCTTTGGCGAAGAACTCTTGGCATCTGCTTTCTTTTTCCCTTTGTGAGCGTGCATACACAGGTATTGATTTTTACATTTTATCTAGTTTGCTTGTGTAATATTGATCTTTTGTTTGCATAGCGCACCTCCTGCAGCTAGAGAAGAAGAAGTACTCTTTCTGATTGTCAAACACTAGACTGAGCAGGGCTTGCTCAATAGTGCGATCTTTCCCCCTCAGTCACACATGACACAAGGCCCCTTTGATCTCTCTTTTGACTCCATTCGCCCCTCTGATATACTGGCATTGGCCTTTCCACGAGGACTGATCCTCCCATCTTTCCCATCACCAAATCGAAATTACCTTTTTTTGTTACAATCGTTTCCTAAGGCAGCCTCTTTAGTTCACCTTGCCCTCCGTTGCACCTGCTTTAGCGATCCTACCTTAGGGATACCCCCTTGAGTTGGAGAAGAGCCAACCTGAAGTGAGGAGAGAGGAGTGTGGTGACATTGGCTTCTCTTTCGAGAGTTGTCATCAAGTTGGTGTGTTTACATTTTGGGCTTCAGCACACGCATGCCAGTTTTGGGAGACAACACAGGTCATTGAAGGGCTCTCCTCTTGGAGGTTCCGACTCTTCAAAGAAGTTGGAAGTGTGACTGAGGTGACAGTGGTCACACTCTCCATACATTTGTTCATCGGACGCTAGCCCTGCTAGTTCATCCAGTAACAATTTTGGCGCCGTTGCCGGGGACGTTTCAAATATTGAAGTGGTTTATCCAAAGTCATTTACACCCTTGGAAAAATGACACTTGGTAAGAAACTTGAGGTAAGTCTTTGATTGGTATTTTGAAAATATTATTGAGGACTAATTTTGCAGATCTTACCTGGCGACGCCAATTAAAAAAGAATTTCGTTAATTCCAACAACACTGGTAACATTTTTGGCGTCGTTGCCGGGGACCTCAAAATCAATTGAGGTGACTTATCCGTACAAGAACGACACATTGGTAAATCTTAAGGTATGTCCTTGTGCTCAATATATCTATAATTTTGTAAGGACTAACTTGACAGGTTTATCTGGCGACTCCAACAAGAACTCAATTACCATTCTCAAGGTACGCCCTTGTTTTTGGTACTTTGGTGAGATTTGTTGAACTAACTTGGCAGGTCTCTCTTGGCAACTCCAACTAAAGAAAAATAACAGAAGTACTCTATAAAGACAAGGAAGCCATATGATATAGCATCTTCTTACGAATTGTGGATGGATATATTGGATTTTTCATACATTCCGGGATATATACATCAGTATGTCATTGAAGACGATGGGAAAGCGCCTTTTCCATTATTTCTTGAATATAAGTATCATGCAACAACACATATCTAGGCATTCATGCAATTTCTCCAAGGGAGCAATATCATACATGAGGATATTAGAATGAAGCTTTTTCTACTGTCTCTCAACTTAGAGGACAACTGGGATGTTAGAAATTGGTTTGAAGGATTTCCTCATAAAGAATTTTCTTCACTCAGACAGTTGATCAATGCATTCAGTGAAGAATGGGATTGTGATATGGAGGAGCATGAAAGAAAGGCCGTGATCAACCATATATGGGAAGAGACCTTGGGAAACAGCCAGAAACAAGATGGTCCTAACGAAGAAATCGAAGAGGTTATTCCATTTGAATTTAAAGATCCTGATAATTCGACTGTGAGATGGAAATAGGCTTCGCTCCTCTTAACTTGTCAGACTTTCCAGGACATTCGGATGAGTTACCATAGATATTATGGCATGCCTTCAAAAGTGATCATGGTAATGCCCTGCACCATGTTGAATGGTTTATGACATTGGCTACAGAGTACAGTATTAAAAAGGAAGAAGACGTTTACATGAGATCATTTGTTCTTCACCTGGGAGGAAAGGCTTTTGCTTGGTTTGTGGGCCTAGCCAAAGGAACAATATCGTCCTTTGCAGAATTGGTAGAAACATTCTGTAGCTACTAAGATCCAGAGCAACGTGAAAAATGGATGCCTCATGTCGAACATGCAAGGAACTTGTTCAGTAAAGAAATCCAAAATGAAAATCAGGTTGAAGAGACCATTGTCCAAAATCTAATTGATGATATCTCAAACACATTGTCCAGAGACAAAGTTCCTCATGAAGATGAATATGATTGTGATCCTACATATGAAGACCAAGAAGTCCTAGCTGAAGAAGTTGAAGAATAGAAGGAAAGGGTGAGTTTTCTTTGCCACCACACAACAACTTCTTATGACATCTCTCAGATCTCTTGGAGCATAATGACAGAATTGATGAGGACGATGATTATTGGAAATTTATGGGTCCTTTGCTTTACGATTCTTCAAGACTGGGTAGTTTTGTTTCCAGACCCCGCGGTGACGAAGAAGAAGTCAATGAAGTTTTCTGGCCATTCACAGAAGAACCAAAGGATAATATCGATCAGCTTGAGCCAGAATTTGACACTGTTTGGGATGAAGAAGCCATCGAAGAGATAATCAGTGAAAGTCCTGTTGAACAAGATACGATTGTTACCAACTATTTTGTACAATAGTTGAACTTCTAGCGAGCCGCCAGTTTCATGAACATGACACATGTTCATCTTCAGAGTTCAGAAGTTCAAAGGTCATTTTCAGGGCAATTTTTGCCCCATTTGTAATAAAATGCATGTTTCACAATCCCTTGGGGGAATTGTATAAAGTTGGTCTAAGCACAGTCCTTTTATAAAAGACATGGCTTTCCTTAGGGTTAACTATGTGTTTTTTCCTTAGGAATTATGCCTTACTCTTCAGTGAAGTTTAATTCTTGAGTTTTTCACTCACACCTCCAAAGTTGGAGTATTTACCATGGTGGTCGAACCTAAGGGGGTTATTAAAGTCTTAGTGTCTAGGATTTTTTACATGCTAGCCATCTAAATTGAGTCATGTAGACATGCACTAGGTCCCCTAGGATTTTTAGCTTTTTTTGAGAATTTTTTTTCCTGCTTCCCGGGTTTTTTTAAATGATTTAATTAAAAAATCACAAAAAGTGATAAAAGTTAATTTTGCCATGGGGGTGCTCGTTTTCTAACCCGGAGCACCCATAAAACTCCTAAACCCACTTTTCCTAAGTTTTCAGTGAATATTATTCACTCAAATAAAAATTCTCTCCAGATTATTAAAAGAGAATTAAATAAATAAAAAATAATAAATTTGGAGAAAATAAAAAAAACTCCAAAATTGAGGAAAAAAGACAAAATAAAGGGTCAGATGACATGGCAATCAACATCTGGGAATATTCCAATCATTACCAACCTCATTCAGATCAGTATCAAAGCACTAGAGGTGATTTCTTCTTGGGATTTGCGCCCTCCTCTTATGCTTGGGCGACTTTCCTATTTGGCAATTCGTGATTGGATGGGTGATGCTCCCAATGTGGTTGGTGAAGGCGCCTTGCCTATGTGGAGGCCACATCCCCAATCACCACCGACCAAGCTCAGTTCTAGCTTCAATCTCTCCTTTGATTGAGAATTGCGCCCTCCTAAACCCTACCTATCTCCTCAATTCACACTCCTTCTGTATTTGCTATAAAAGAAGGCCCTTGCTCCATCATTCGTGGTGGAATTTTTGCAAGGAACCTCTGCTGTATTATGTTGTAATGCTTTTGCTATTTGGCAAGCAAGTTTTGAATAAAGTGTAGACTTTGGAGGTCTAAATGGTGCAAAATCTCATGGTGTATGCTTGAACTGAGGTGATCTTTGCCTAATTTGATCTATCTTTTATATGCAATATTGTTAGCTTAAAAGGCTTTCTATAAGTCCATAGAGTAGACATTTGAGGTTTTCAAATTGTTTGCTTGTGCTAGGTTATCTAAGATTTAAAAGTAGCAAGTTGTATTCATATTCAGTTATACTAATGCTCTTTTGGTTTTATTTAGTTTATCACACTATATTTGATCTTGTGTTGAAGGTTGTTTGAGTTTTGCAGATCATCAAGGTCGAAGTAGGACTTGGAGCTCAGTTGCTTCCTCTTTCTCTTTGCTTCTTTGCACAAAAGCTAATGAATTTTGTCCTAGAGGCACTTCCAATGTTATGTCATTATTTAAGCTTGGGCTTGGGTTTCTTCTCTTCACCCTCTTAAATTCAAAATCAACACTTTTTCCCTTTCTTTTGTTACTAAAGCGATTTTTTCTAAGCTAGAAGGTTTAAATATTTCATGCATTTCCCTCTTCTTGAGGCAAAGTAGGTTCAAACTTTAAGTTTTTATCCTTCAAACCCTTTCGCTCTCTTCCATGGAATAGATCATAGGCTTAAAAGTTTTATCTTTCTTTCTATTCGCTCCTCAAGTGCAAAGTAGGTTTTAAGCTTAAAATTCTTTCATCTGTAAAACCCTTTCGCTCTTCTTTGCTAGTAGTCCAAAGTTTCAAAAGTTTTATCTTTCGTTGATCTATTCTACTCTAGCATCTAGATCTTAGTTTCCTTTAGTTCTTGAAGTATATCTTGCTTAAATCATTTTTCAAGTACTTTAGTTTGTATTCTTTTGTTTATAGCCTAACCCAATACTGATCATTAACTAGCCTCTGTTTAAAGCTCTTATCTACAAGAAAGCTAAAAGGCAAAGCAATAGCCCAAAGCCTAAAAAGACAAAGCGAGAAGAGCTAAGGCAAAAGGCACAAAAAACTCCTATCTCCCCCTTTCTTCATCCCCATTTCTATCCTTGTGCCTTCAGAAGGAGGATTAACATCATCATTTGTATAAAGCATAAATAAAAAGCGAGCGGGATTATGGCTCCCGCACCCTTCTTCCCCCATTTGGGGGAAGCCTGTATCGTCCTTTGGAGTTATTTTCTCATTTGTTTTATACTTGCACAAGTAAACTAAGTTGTTAGTTTAGATTAGTTTCAATTTTTGATATACTGTTAAGAATAGTTTTTTTTTGCTTTTTGCTTAGTTAGAATTCAAATTCTTATTTTATATAAAGTTGTTAAAAGGAACCCAAAGTCTCTTGAATCTCGCCATAAGGCGGATCAAGAGCACTCTCTATCGGAGAGTTTTATTTTGTTTTAGCTGCTTAGATTTATTTTTGATATAAACTGCTTAAAAGGAACAAAAAGTCTCTTGAATCTCACTGCAAAGTGGATCAAGAGCACTCTCTATCAGAGAGCTTTATTTTACTTAGTTGTTTTAGATTTATTTTGTTTTAGCTTAGCTTGTATTGCAAAATCTCTTGAATCTCGCCATAAGGCGGATCAAGAGTGCTCTCTGTCGGAGAGTCTATGGCTCCTCTTTTCATCGCCTAAATAAAATTGGAACGAATCATTTACTACACTGCGTATACTCTACCCACCAACAGTCCATCTGAGCTGTGGGATACCAAAAGCAGCTGTAGCACTATTTAATTTTTTCACATTTAAATCAACTTCAACTTTAATAAAATAAACTCCTATATAAACCAATGAAAATCCGACGTTGAAACGCTGTAGTCTAAAGTGGGAAAATTTTGCCTGGGGACGTGGGAACCACTGGAAAGAGACCTCAGAGCACCAGTTAGACTACATCCTTGTTGGTGTAGTGTTGAACACCGCTCTCGAGACTTCGTTCCAGCCCACATGCCCTTGTACGGAGCCACCTAGACTGCATTCCAGACATATCTCTTGTACCGAAAGGTATATCTTGGAGATCCCCTTTTCCCACAATAATCCACCTCATTCATTAAAATTTACAATAAAATTTACCAAGATACATTCACACAACATCTCCAAGCACTCCAAGCACTCCAAAGACAGTGACTCCAAGGCACTTGTCTCTTTGTTTAAAGCAAGCAATTGTCTCTTTTATTTCATAATTTATCTATCTTACAATTGCACTATTTTGAGTAAATGCTGTGGATGCCTCTTTAATTTTATAATTTATCATCATATACTGTGGATGTGTCTTATATCTTGCAAATCTATACTTGATCAAAATCTTATTGTAAATTGTCTAAAAAACTCCTAAACAAACACCCATTCCAATCCACAAAAACACTTAAAGAGCCTTAGTAACTCTTTGTAGGGTCTACCCCCCTTGGCTTCATTAGGAGTTAAACCTAAATGGAGCAGTCGGGGTTAGGTGACAACAGTTGACTCTTTGCTTGCCCCCAAGGCCACACATTCCAAAAGCAGCTTCGAAATATTTCCGCTGCTGTGTGCACATTAGCGGGTAACAACAATTATTCCATCTCCTCATGATGTTGATAATAAAGATTGGGCCAATCCCTTTGCTCTTACATTTGATGATGAAGTACCCCAAGATGTGGGTCCTATTGCTATTACAGATGAGTGCCATATGCAGATGTCTTATTATGGTTTGGGGTCCCATATCTCTGGTAATATCTTCGTGGATTCAACTCAGTCATACTTATCCAGCGTGGAGGATAGTGAGGCAGGTTATACAGGGGATTCTCTTGTAGTTATTCAGAGCCCAAATTATCATTCTCAGCTATGTTCCTCGAGTAGTATTCAAGAAGTTGTTCAGCCTTTTTTGTCCAGTATCAGTAAGTTTCCAACAATGCATTTCAGTAACACCAATACATGTATGTGGACAGGTATGACATTTTTTTCATATTGTCACGATTTCTATTGTTTATCTTTTTGCTTGAAATGTGAAGGTGCAGATTATGTGGCTGACAATTTTAAAATTTTAAAGATCATCGGGGGTACTAACATGATTATGTCAAAGATGAACAATATGCTTGTGTATCCAAAGAAATGTTTAAGCAGGTACATGGATAAGTTGCAACTGGCATATGAAGATCTACGAGGTCCACCTCCAATAATGGCCTCCCAAGTTTAAAATCAGTTGATCAATTTGAGGCAAATTTTTTTCTCAAAGCAGATAAATGACGGAGATGGCCCATACTTAAGTCCAGTAGAAGCGTGGATAAATGAAGCCTGTCAAAGCAATCCTTCTTTGTGGCAACAATATTAAAGCTTTCAGGCCCCTGTAGTCACCCACCTTTCATCTCCTATCCTGAGGAAGACCTTGGTATGTATTTGCTTCGTGATTGATGAGATCTTATCATGGATTCTCTCTAAAGACAAAGGTAAAGGATCAGGTATGAATTGCTTACTCAAATGGTTACATTGGTGGTATGATTTCACTCAACCCTTCCTGATTCTTATGTTTAGCACAGGTAGGTTTAGTTTCATTTGAGTTAGGCATATACTGTTACCCATGCATTGCATTTGTGGTTTTTCATATTTACATAGGTTACTCAATTGTTTTTCAGTCTATTTTTATTTTCATGATGAGCAAGGTAGGGTGGAAGTGTTTGCCTCATGGTGTTTTGATGTCCCTAACTATTTGATGTGTGTGTAGGTCTATAGGTACCCAGATGATTCATGGATTCTCGAGCACCCTCGGGAGGAGTACTCGTCCCGCAATTGGAGCCAGCGTTACGTGGTACCTATTACCAACTATTTTGTACAATAGTTGAGCCTCCATTGAGCTGCCAGTTGTTGAACATGATCCATGTTCATATCCAGAGTATCATAAGTTCAGTTTTTAGACTTAGCCAATTTTGGCTAGCCATTTTTATTTTTGTGTTGAAATGACCATGCCCCATGGGGTTTTTGTAAAAAAGTGTGCTAGTAGGGGTTCTTGAGTGGCTCGGTTTCCTAAGACTTGACAGTCAACTAAGGTATTCCAAGGAGTTTTTTCACTCGTCGATTATGCTTTGCCTTTAGCCGAGTAATAATCGATGAGCTTTTCTCCTGCTTCCTCCATAGCTGGAATGTCCGATTTTGGGGGTTAGGCCTTGGGGGGTTATTAGAGTCCAACAGTAAAATATGAACCTACTAGACACTATTTGTATGTCCCATGGTCATTTCCTAGGTCCCTAGGTACTTTTAAAAATTTGTCCGAAAAATTTATACCGGACGCGTTGGATTTTTAATTTTTATTATTTTATTATTAAAATTTTCAAAATGTAATAATTAAGTGGTTCGGGGGTGGATTTAAATGATTGGAGGCTTAATTCCTAAGCCAAAAGTCCCAGTTAAACCCCAAACCCACTTATCCTAAGTTTCAGACATTCATTTGGCCTTGGAATTAATATTTTCTCAAAAAATCAATAAATGAGAAATATTAATTAAAAAATTCAAAAAATAATAAATTGGAGAAAATCCAATTCTCTCCAAAAAAAGGCCAAATTGAATAAAATAAAAGGCTAAATGACTTGGCATGGAGCATTAAAGAAGATTCCAATCATCAACAACCACTTTCAGATCAACATTGCAGCTCTATAGTTGACTTCTACTTGGGATTTTCGCCCTCCTTAGCTAGCTTGGGCGACTTTCTTGTTTGGAGCTTATTCATTGGTTGGATGGAGTTTACTATGTGATAGGGTGGGCGCCTTCCCTAGGTGGAGGCCACCTCACCCTAATCACAACTACCAAGACTTAGTTAACTCTTAAATCAAAGAGCTTGGCTCTCTTCTCTCATGCCAATTCGATTTAGGTCATTGAGCTTTCTAGTTTTGTATAAATAAGAGGTCTTGCCTCCATATTTTGGTGGATGATTTGTGCAAGGAACCTCTGGTATTTTTCATGTGTAATGCTTGATGCTATTTGGCTTTGGAGGTCAAATAGTGTGCAAATTGTTCATGGCTTGTGTCTAAATCGAGGTGAAACCTACCTAGTTATTTCAAATTCTTATGCTTTTGCTTATGATTCTTAGCTTACGAAGATTATAATTCTAATCCAAAAAATAGATATTTGTGGTTACAATTTATCTATTTATTCTAGGTTATTCAAGATTTAAGAGTTGCATTTTGTAGTCGGTTATACTTGTGCACTTCTAGTTTTGCTTAGCTAAACATACTAAGATCTAATCGTTTATTTTGAGTTTGTTTATCTTGGTAGAACATCATAAGGCAAAGTAAGATTGGGAGTTCGGTTGCATTCCCTTCTTCTTCGTCACTTTTTATGCTAATGATCTTTGTCATACAGGAAATCTCAAAGACATTGTTTGTTCAAGCTTGGGCTTGAGGTCCTCTTCTTGATCCATCCACCATCAAAAGATTTAAAATCTCTCTCTTGGTTACTACAAAGCGGATCTCGAAATTAAAGGTTTTTTATCTCCTTGTTATTCGCTTTTTGAAGAGTGCATTAGTTTTAAAGTCACGTTTATCAAATCTTGCGTTTCTTAGGCTAAGTAGATCAAAGCTTCATAACTTTGATCTACTTCTTGGGTCTAGATCTATTTATTTAAAGATCTAAGATCTAATCTCATCTTTTCAAGTTGTAGATCCATCTTTTCTATTTTGCTTGTTTTTCCACTTTTTTCTTCTTTTTGGACTTATAGATCTCATAGATCCATTTCCACTTTTTCTTAGCTTTGTTTTTATTATAAGAAGAGTGCCAAAAAACACTTAGAAAAGTGCCTAAAACACTTATAATTTTTGCCAAAATTTTACCTTGAAAGGTGCATTGGAAAACGTGCCCCAAACCTTGTCTCGTTTTGCGTGCCACTTGCTGTCCATCATTTCTCTGTTTTCAGCATTCTGGTTTTGTCCAAAACAATAAAAAAATCACCCAAAAAGTCCACTTTTGCCCTAGTTTTGCCTTGGGAAATGTGCACAATTTTCGTCTCGAAAAGCATGCCCATTTTTCAGCCTATTTGCCCACTGTTTTCTGCTGTTTTTAGTTAATTTACAGTTCCGGAAATTTCACTTAAAACAGTGAAAAAATTTTCCATTTTTTTTTCAATTTTTTCACGTAAAACGTGCCATTTGCGGCCTATTTAGCTCGCTGTTTTTTGCTGATTTTTTGCTAATTTACAGTTCTGGAATTTAGCCTAAAAATAGCAAAAAATTGTCCAAATTTTTTTTCCAAGTTTTTACCTTGAAAAGCGTGCCTAAATTGCCTTGAAAAGCGTGCATTTTCCAACTCTTTTAAAGTGCTGATTTTTGGTTTTAGATCATTGTTTTTGTCACTTTTTCATTTCTTGGCATTCCTCTTATCGATCCATTTATCTTTCTATTTTTTGACCTTTTTACTTGAGTTTGACTTTGGTTGACTATATTTAGTCTTTTTTTTCAGTGTCTCTTTGGTTTTTGCCTCTCTTCTTTTGTTTCTTCAATTTCTAGATCATAAGTCAAATTTTGGTTTTCTCTAACACTTTAATTAGCCTTTGTTGAGAGCTCTTATCCACAGGTGAACAAGAGGACAAACAACAAGCAAAGAGCCCAAAGGATCGCAAACAAAACCAAGCAAGCAAACCACTCTTTGACAAGTAAAAAAGAACTAAAAAATATTGTAAAAAATCAAATAAGAGCAAGTGGGATAACGGCTCCCACACCCTCACTTCCCCCATTTGGGGGAAACCTGTATCGTCCACTGTCTGATTTTTGCACTTTCATTTGCTTTATACCTGCACAATAAATTGTTAGAATAAGTTAGAATAGTTTTCATTTGGATATACTGCTAGATTAGTCAAATCTTGCTTAAGTTATTTTGCTAGTTTAGTCTTGTTTCAATACTTGTCTTTTTGATATAATCTGTTAAAATTCATAAATCTCTTGAATCTCACTCAACAATGGATCAAGAGTGCTCTCTGTCGGAGAGTTCTTTTTGCTTTGATTTGACTAACCCCCCTGCTCTCCCAAGTACGGTCTTAAGACCTGAAAGAGATTCTCGGGTAGATTAGATTTCATTTTTAGTATTTATTTCCATGTATCATAAATCTTTTGAATCTCGCCATAAGGCGGATCAAGAGTGCTCTCTGTCGGAGAGTTTCTACAAAGGTTCTTTTTTTTACACATCCCCTAAAATTGGAATTTACTATTGGCTATACTGCGTATGCTCTACCCATTCCTCGGATACACAGAAACAATATAGTCTTCTTAATTTTCACATTTAATTCCAATTTCAACCATAATAAAATTCATACCCCATAACCAACAAAAATCCGGCGTTGATCGCAATACTCGAAAGTGGGCAAATTCTGCTTGGGACGCTGGATCACTGTACTTATACCTTGGAGGCACCTTTAGGCTACATCCTTGTTGGTGTAGTGTTGAACATGCTCTCGAGGCTTTGGCAACCAACATGTCTCCGTACGGAGCCACCTAGAGTATTTTTCGGACATATTTCCAGTACTTTAGGGTATATCTTGGAAATTCCCTTTGCCATAATAATCAAGATCATTATAAAATTTACAAAGAACACTTGCAAAACGATCTCAAGCACACCACACCAAGACTTGTATTTCAGCATCCCAAGCACATATTGTTGACTCCATAAGGCACTGGTCCTTCAATTGTTTCATCTATTTTATCTATCTGAGGTGCATGTCATTATCTGCTTTAATTGTCTTATTGTGGATGCTGTTGTTATAAATTATCAATTGGTGGTGTATCTCTCAAAATTGTTGCAAGTGTATCTCTGATTATTTAATTTTATTATTGTAAGTTTCATACAAAAAACTCCTAAACAAACACCCATCCGCATCATTTCACCTTAAACATAAAAAACACAAAAGAGCCTTAGAAAACTCTTTTTTAGGGTCTACCCCCCTTGGCTTCATTAGGAGTTTGCCTAAACGGAGGAGTCGGGATTAGGTGATAGCACCTGACTCTTTGCTTGCCCCCAAGGCCACACCTTTCCCACTTGGGAAACAACTTTCGAAAGATTTCTGCTGCTGGTGTGCACATTAGGCGGGCAACATTTTTGGCGTCCTTGCGGGGGACAAATTTTTTGTTCCTGGATGACTTTTAACTTAGTTTTTTCTTAGTTTTTACCTTTACCTTTTTGATAGGTTTTTAGTTTAAACAACTCTTTGATTTTAGACTTGAATCCATCTGGCGACTCCACTGTCAATAAACACACCAAGGTATTCAACAAGAAGAAACTTTGTAGGCCTACTTGATTTCGTCCCTGAACCTGAAAAGGTTTATAGGAGGAGATTAAATAGGTTAGCTTCTCGTAGGATCCTTGAGAATCTTGGATCTGAGTCTATTTCGGACATCCATAGTCTTTTTATAGAGGTCAAAATAGAAAATTTCTGGCCACTAACCTTTTTTCTTTTATAAAATGTCAAAATAAAAAGTAGAACTTTTGTGAGTATTTCAAATGCATATTTTTTATTCTCACATGGCGACTCCATTGAAGGGATAAAACCCTTGTATCTCACAAAAATATAAAAAAAAACCTAATTTGTATTTTTTTTGTAAATATTAAACTTGTTTAGCTTGTTATTTGGTTAATTAGGTCTGATTTTTTTTTTTAATGTTTTCGTGTACATAAAATTTCATAAAACAAAATCCTAAAACCCTAAAATATTACCTAAAAACCCTAGCTGCAGTTCTATTCTACCCTAGCGACCACCCTAAACTCCCTCTCCTATCCCTCGCTCTCCTTATTCCACCTTCGTTGCCCTAGTTCTCCTTTTTCCCCTTCCTATCTTTCTCCCCTTCCTCCTTGTCTTCTCCTTTTCCCATCCTTCCTCCTCATCCTCCTTTCTCCTCTTCATCTCCTCATCCTAACCCTCGGTCAACCCAAAAAAGGGGCTCGACCTAGCTCCTTTAGGCCCTTCTTGACCTCGATCTTGATCTCAAGGGTTCGCTGCCTCAATTTGGGGTCTTGTACGACCTTTAAAAGGGTCTTATCTCTGCTGCAAAACAAGTCTTCTAGGGCAGCAGACTGTCACCATTTGCTAATCTTTACCCCATGCCCTCTACCTGCACATACAAGACAAACCAAAGGGTTAAACATTAATGATATTTTTGATGCTATTTGCAAGGCTGTCACATGATAAAAGGAAGTATGAAATTCACTTATACAGGTCTGAAAAAAAGTGGTTTTACAGTCTGATATACTACCTCTTATAAGTGACAAAACAATAAAGGTTGATGTAGGATCCATCTCTCCTAGCACCTCTTTGAATATTTGACATATCATGATACCATTATACCGATGTTGTATATTTTTTTTTTATGCTGCTATATTGACATAGTTCTGATACATCTTCATCTACTGAACGTGATCGTGAGGAATTAATTAAATCAAAAGTGTTAGTGATTATTCTATTTCCCTATTTGTCTTTATTGGTAATGGTCATCATTTTTACTGCTGTTACTAATTCCTATCTGCTATTATAAATTCTGATGTTATGGTGATATAGTACATAAGGTTGGGGAATAGGATTTGTTTGCTACATTGCTATTACCTTCATTGTTCTTTGTAAATTGATCATAACAATATTGTCCTTGGATGTATTTTCTAAGCAATTGGATGTGAATATTACTTCTTTGTCATAATAGTGTTTGGATTATTAAATTGCACACATTTGTTGATGGTACTCTATATTTGATTGATTTGACATCCACATTTATTTGGCAGTACATGACATTTACTATTGAAAGTGACATTTGACCACTTAAATATCTATACAAACACTTGTTTAGCACCATTGAATGATTAATTAGTATGTCTTCTTCATTCTCTTAAATTCATTGTCTAAGGCACTGGTCACTAATATTGTTGTCAAGAAGACATAGCTTCTCTTGTCCTAAGGTGTTTTGCAGACCACATAAGGGCTCTTCCCCTTGGAGGTTCCGACTCTCTGAAGAAGTTTAGAGAATTGGCTAAGGTGACAGTGGTCATTTCTCTTACATTTGTCATCGGAGACTAGCCCTGCTAGTTCATTCGGTAACACCCTCCATGTTCCTTAAAAAGAGATCATGGATCAACACATTAGACCAATGTCATTCCTAGGAATCATTTTCTTGAGTATAAGATCAAGTCATCATGGTTTAGCTTGAGGGAATGATTGCTTCTAAATGACACTAGATTGAGAGCTGCACAAGGTTCTCCCTGTGATCCTACTGTTACAATTAGCAAATCCCTTGAAGTAAATACTTTCATATCCTTTGTTTTGACCAAAGTTAATGGATCAAAGGTGCTTGCCCACGTAAATTTTCAGGCCCTAGGTGACTGCTGTTCTATGTTTCTCTTTTTAATTAAATAAATCAAATCTGAATTTATTTAACCAAGGAAAAAAAATATTTTTCAACATGCAACAATCACACATTTAGTTGAAAATGAACAATGGAAGCATAAACATGATACACAAGGATTCTGTTATTCAAAATTAATTAATGGTTCTGTTACCAACTTATTTGTACCATAGTTGGATTACCTGAAGAGCCGCCATTTGACAAAACATGATGAATGTTTGTACTCCAGTGTATCGGATAATCCAGCATTTGTGCCTAGCCAGTTTTGTTTTTCAGTTGACATGACCATGGCCCCATGGGGTTTGTAATACAGTGTGCTAGTAGGATCTGAGTGTCTCGGTCCCCCATGACTTGATAAAGCAAATAAGGTATTACAGGGAGTTTTTTCCCTTGACAATTATACTTTGCCTAGCGCCGAGCTATAATCGATGAGGTTTTCTCCCGCTTCCTCCAAAGTTGAAATGCCTGATTTTGAAAATCTGAGCCATGGGGGGTTATTAGAGTCCAACTAATGTATATAAGCCTACTAGACACTATTAGAATAGGTTTTGGTCATGTCCTAGGTCTCTAGGACCCTCAGAAAAAATTTCGAAATTTTTTTACCGTGTTCGTCAAAATTTTGATTTAATTATTTTTTGAATTTTAATAAATTTCTCTATAGTTTAAATAGAAAAATTTCAATTTGTAATATGTTAGTCGTCCGGGGTCCGATTTCAGTGATTGATGGCTCGATTCATAAGCCAAAAATCACACAAGACACATGGACCAACTAAACCCAACTTTCGGATGTCAATTCAGCCTCATAATTAATATTTTCTCTAAAAAGCCATTTACAGAGAAATTATTAATTAAAATAATAAAAATGAATATTTTGGAGATTTCCAAATATCTCCAAAATAATCAGAAAAGAATAAAATAAAAGGCTAATTGACATGGCACTGGGCATTAAAGAGGATTCCAATCATCTCAGTCATCAACCAATTCACTATCCAATCAGCACAAGTCAAACTCCAATAAAGAATTCGCCCTCCTCCTTTAGAAAGTCGATTTTATGATGTGGCAATTGATTAGTGGGTTGGTTGGTTTCATTAATGTCAATGGTAGGCGCCCTCCCCTAATTGAGCAATCACAAAGCTTGGCTCTCATCCCAACTCAAGCCAATCTCTATACTCGCTCCACTAAACTCCCACTTCAAGCTCACGCCTTCCCTCCAATGCCCACGCATTCCCTCCTCTAGCTCACGTGTATCCTATTTGGAGCATGCCCATTGGATAGGTGGAACTTCCCATGCCATCCCTAAATTCGAGTTTGCCACTTCACTACCACTCCAAGCCTATTGATTGAGTTTAGACTGGAATTCGATTGGATGACTCAAGTGCCATTGTCTCTCTCTTTGCCAATTCGAGTTAGTGTCTTAGGCTAGTGTTTTGCTATATAAGAGAGGCCATTTGGGCTCTCTCTTCATGGACCTTTGGATGTAAGATTACTCTAGGAAATTTTGTACTTGCTATTTGCTTTTGCTATTGGAATAAAGTTAGACTTTGGAGGTCCATGTGAGTTGTGCTACTTTGGTGAATGTACTTTCTTTTGAGGTGATTTCTTTCGATACTTTCAGTTTATGCTTATGTGAATGATCAAGTTAACTAGCTTTAGAAGTCTATCTTTAGAACATAAGATATATCATTTGCTTGCCAAGTTGATGTATTATGCAAGTTTGTTAAGATTTTATGAACAAGAAGTATTCGGTTGTACCAATGTTGATAAATTCTTTATGTTCTCAGCATACTAGTATATCTGTTTGATCTCACTGGGTATCAAGTTGTTTGTTTTGGATAGGTTTTTCCATTTTGAAAGGGGTGCGAATTCGGTTGCATCAAGCCCATCTCCATTATCACAAGTGGTTCATTTTAACATTGTTGCCTTTCAGGATTTGCAAGCATTTGGATTGTTCCAAGAGAAAGAAGCACACGGAGTTGTCTTTGATCTAAGTTCCGTCTTTAAAACAAAACTACATCTTTTAAAAATTTGGTTACCGGTTACTTGTAGGAGACCATAAGCTTCAAGTTTAAAACTCTTTTGGTCCCTTTACTTGGCCTTGTTTGGCTCTCATTCCTCTCCTCTTTTCACTGTTTGTTTCCCACTCATTGGCTGCCCATTGAGTTGACTGTCCATCACTTCATTTGGCTGCCCACTGTCCACTTCATTGGCTGCCCATTGAGTTGACTGTCCACCACTTTATTGGCTGCCCACTGTCCACTTCATTGGCTGCCCATTTGGTTGATTGTCCGTCACTTCATTGGACTGTCTATTGCCCACTTTTTGGACAGCCCTTCCTCCTTTCGTCCCTCTCTTCTTCCTCCATTTGTTTCTCCTCTCCATCCTCTTCTCCTCTTGACTTTCTTCCCTCCCATCAACCTACAAAAACACATAATAACAAAAAGTGTTAAGTTTTAGCATTAGTCTCATTTCTCTTTAGTAGTTTGGATCTTGCACCAGTTTGTTAGTAGTTTTTATTTTCCAAATTTGCTAATACTCCTAGATCTCATTTCTTCAAGTTTGTTCTTTTCAATTTATTCTTACATCTAGTTTGCATTTTGGGGTTGTAGATCTTAGTCTTAGTTATTTCCAAGATCCATTTGTTTTGCAATAACATTAATGGGTGCATTGTTTAGCCAAATTTGAACTTGTGTAGGTCTTTTATAGAAGAAGAAAGTGAAGGGACTTTGATAAACAAGGAGGTCTTTATCCACAGAAAACATCAAGCAAACCATAAGGAGATCCAAAACAAGTGGAGAGGATGACAAACATGAAGATACAAAATCACTCTCCTTTGTAAAAATTTGTCAAAAGTTTCCTAGTTTCGTTTCAAGTTTATTTTCATTTCAAAGACCTTACACGGGTAATTTCCCAAGGCAATTGTATCCAAGTTAATAAAAAACTAAGTGGAGGAGTCGTCCACTTTTTTGTTCTTCTTCTCCATTTGGGGAAGGGTGTTGTCCAATGCTTAGTTTAGATCTTATCTTTTCAAGTTTGTAGATTAATCTTTCATTTCTTGTTCTTAGATTTAAACTCCATTTCCAAGTTTTGACTAGAGTAAGGTAACTTTGGGATTGCATCCCAAGGGCCACATAGCTTTGTGGTAGCTTCTCGTTCCCCCATTAGCTTCCTTGCCGAAGTTCTAGCTAGCTGGAAAGTCTCAAGGACTAGTGGTTCTAGTGATTAACCTTGTTCGGAGGTAGATCCCACCTTAGATTAATTTTGTGTGGTAGAATACTAAGTTTGTTTCTAGTATATTTTAGTCATTTCATTATATTTTGCTATAGTCATTTCACTTTCTGTTGTCTAAGGCTTCTTTTGGTTCTTCAAAGTCACAACTGTTTCTGCTTCATAAAAAGAACCAAAGCCTCTTGAACTTGGCCAAATCCAAGTCAAGAGCACTCTTTGTCGGAGAGCATCTTAGTTATTTGCATCTCCCTTGCATTAGGCATTTAGATTAATTAAAGTCTCTTGAACTTTGGTCTTAAGACTAAGTCAAGAGCGCTCTCTATCGGAGAGTTGAACGGTGCTCTTAAAACAGTTTCTAAAATCATTTCAACTCACACCCCATTAATTAATTTATCTTGGTTGTTATTTGACACCCGTATGCTCTGCCAACCTGAAAGGTTGGGCTAGTACTCAGAAAGGTGTTAGATCTGTTATTCTCATAAGTGATAACCTAATAAAACTTTACCCTAATCAAGCAAACCGGCGTTAAATACTGAGGTTGCTTCCTGAAATAGGTGGTGCCGAGAATCCACTGGTCAGACTCGGGGGCGGTTCAAACATTGGACACCTATCCTCTTGAATCTGAGTGCTCTCGACTTATCCTCTAAGAGGTTGCCAGTATCTTTCTTGGTTGATTTGTTTTCCTTTTGATATCCTTGTTCTTAGCCTAATAATCAAGACCACTAAAATCTTTAATTTACCAAGATAAGCTGCAAAACGATCTCACGAACATTTCTCTCGAACACTTGTATCAAGCAACCAAGCACTCAAGTATTTTCTGACTCCATAAGGTATTGGTCCTTGAATCACATTTTCTTATTTGCTTATTATCAATCTGGAGTACTTGTGTTAATTTTCATATAAAGAGTGACTTATATCTGATTCAGTGTATCTCTTATCTTATCTTGCAACGTGGATTGCGTTATCTTGGTATTATTCAAAGTATTATTGTGTCTCTCATCTTCATAACTCCTAAACAACACCCATCCGCATCACTCTCATCAAAAAACATTATAAAACATAAGAGCCTTAGTGAAACTCTTTGTAGGGACTACCGTCCTGGGCTTCGTTAGGAGTTAGCTTAAACGGAGGAGCTGGGATTCAGGTGACAGTACCTGGCTCATTGCTTGCCCCCAAGGCCACACCTCTCTCACTTATAGTGAAGAGACAACTTTCAAAAGATTTCTGCTACTGGTGTGCAATCTGGCGGACAACATCTTTGGCGCCGCTGTCGGGGACAAAACTTTTTGTTCCTGGACGACTTTATTTTTTTCTAGTTTGTTTTACCTTCTTTGATAGATTCTAAATCTATCTGGCGACTCCACTGCCCTTTTTAGTTTTTTCTCTTTTGGTAGATTTTTAGTTTAATCACTCTCTGAAATTAGACTTGGATCCACCTGGCGACTCCACTGTCAGTTAACACCTCAAGGTATTCGACTGGAAGAAATTCTGAAGGCTTGCTTAGTTTTATCCTTGAGCCTGAAAAGGTTTATAAGAGAAGACTAAACAAGCTTGCTTCCCGTAAAATCCTTGAAGAACTTAGATCTGAGTCTATTTTAGACATCCATTCTTTGTTCCCATAAAACTTAGAAAATCTTGAAAATATAATAAATTATCCTTCCAATACAATGGGTGAGTATTTTACTCAACTCAATATTTCTCAGATAGCAGGTCAACCCCATCAACTTCCAGACAAAGCTGTTGAAAAGCTTCCAACATGTACTGGCACTGATGCCACTATTGCTACCCAACATCTCAGAAACTTCTCCAGATGTGTTAATGCCTATATCAGTGATCCTGCAAACCAGCATGACGATGTTTATATGAAACTGTTTGCTCTTTCCTTGGATGGAAAAGCTGGTGATTGGTATAGCAACTTACCAAACAACTCATTCGCCACCTTGGCTACCTTCAAAATTGCCTTCACCAACAAGTTTGGTGAGAAAAAGGAACCAAGGCATCAACTGAATGCTTTGACCAACATCAAGAAGAAGGACACTGAAACAATGGATGAATTCAACACTAGGTTCACCGAGTTATCAAATGCTATTCCTGATACCTATGCATCGCCTGCACCTTCCATTTTGGTTTACTACATTGAGGCACTTAGTGGCAAGATGCAGTATCAGATAAGAGATAAGGAACCCGCTACTTTGCTTGAAGCTCAAAATATGGCTCTCAAGATTGATTTAAACATGCAATCATCCGGTGAGTCCAACATTCAAGGTTACTCCAATCTTCGATACCTTTGAAAAGTAATGAACAAAAAGATAAAGATCCTTTATCAATTATGAAAGAAACTCATGAAAAACAGATATTGGAAATGAGGAAGGAAATGAAGAGAAACATGGAAGAAGCTGAAGCAAAACACCTTGCACAGCTAAAAGACATTCAAAATCGGGTCGTTAATGTCGAAAGAACTCAACCTCAACCACCTCCTAGGGTCTTTGCTGCAAAATCGACTTGGCACAAAAAAATGCCCAACCATGAACAGAGGCCTCCTAACCAATTAGAGGCTGCTAACATGGTTGAAACATATAGGCCATTTTGTAGGCCGTGCAAAGATTTCCACGAGGAATCTCATTGTTACTATGCATGCTATGTTCAAGAACATGGTTATCTTGAGGGTTGTGGTCCTAACACTTCTACAGACGAGCCTGTTTTCATCAACCATGTGAGGAACACCTATGAAAATCCTAGAGATAGTGGGACTCAAGCCAACCAGGGCTATCAAAAGATTGATTACTTAACTCAGATCTATGGTGACATGCCACCTAACATCAACAGCAACCAGAAATTCAAAGGGATGACATATCAAAGAAAACCGAAGGAGGGACCTTCTACTCAAACTGCTCCTAAGGTAACAATTCCTCACATTACTCAAGAAATTAATAATGAAAAGGAGTCTATTGCTTTAAGTTTTGATTTAGGTAGTTGGTTAGCCAACACTAAAGTTCCAGTCCCAGTACTTGAACTATGTAAGATCCTTGGTCAGAAAGAGAAGCTTTTGAAAATGTTAGATTCTCAAGAAGATGATGTCCCTCCTCCTACTCCAAAACCCATAGTATCTGAAAAGCCTCCTCCACCTGCAAAGCATCCTACACCTAAAAGGGTATCTTTCTCAGAGACTAAAGAACAACCTTCAACAAGTTGTGAAAATGATTTTGGGGATCCTCCTATAGTCCTACATACCAGGGAAACAAGAAAAGAAGCTCACCCGCCTTTCTACATATCATTGATGATAGGTGACCTTCTTCTACACAATTGTATGTTGGATTCAAGATCTGGTGCAAGCCTAATGATCAAAACAGTTATGCAACAACTCAATCTAAAAACCACTAGACCTTATGGGAATGTGTGTGCCATGGATTCTAGGCCTATTGAAGTTGAGGGAATGATTGAAAATCAAATCCTCAAGTTGGCCAAGTATCCAGACATCTATGTCGCTATGGATATCCTTGTCATAGATGTGCCTGATAAGTGGGGGATGCTCCTCTCTAGAAAGTGGGGTGCTACTTTGGGTGGGTCAATACAATTAGACTTATCTTATGCAACTGTTCCAGCATCTGAAAATTCTCTCGTCAAACTACACTCAGAAAAAGAAAGAAAGTACCATGTTGAAAATCCCCAGAAACCATGAAATGAATACATCTACAATACGGATGAAATAGGAACCTGCCAGGTCAATTCCACCTTTTTAGATCTTGTTCATAAGGAAATTAAAGATAAAAAAGTTGATGGATTATGGAAAATGGAGTTTGACAGTGCTTCTTCTAGAACTGGCAAAGGTGCTGGCATAGTCTTGACATCACCCGAAGGGAAGGTTTTCAACTTTGCTTTCAGACTTGAATTTGAAGCCACAAACAACGTTGCATAGTATGAGGCACTTCTACTAGGCGTAGAGATTGCTAAGGACATGGGAATCAAACTGCTTAGTATACAAGGAGATTCAGACTTAATTGTGCAACAAATCAAAGGTCAATTTGCATGCAACTGTAAAAGACTGAAAATATATAGAAATGCGATATGGGACACCATGGAGTACTTTGATGCACTAAACATAGAAGCAATCCCTAGAGATCATAATAGTGCAGCGGATAGGTTGGCAGTTGCAGCATCCACCCTCCAACCATCAGAAGAGATGTTAAAAGGGGACTGTACCTTAGAAATAAATTATAGACCATTTGTCCCAGACAACATGAGCCATTGGCAGGTTTTCAAAGATGATGAGCAGAACCTAAGATTCATGCATAATCTAGATGAATTCACAAATTTTAATGTGAACATACAGGAGGAAGGCAAGCAGTATCAAGAACATAGCCAGTCTATCAATCCAATATCACGTGGCTTCACCAAACTAGAGAACATCTTTGATAGACAAGATGGGAAGAAAAGTAACATTGATCAAATGAAACCGGGGGATTACATTGAAGTAAATATTGGAATGGAAACAAATCCGAAAATTATAAAAATTGGGAAAGGAACATCAGAAAAGGAAAGGAATGCACTAATAAGCTTGGTAAAAGAGTACAGAGATATATTTGCATTTACTTATGATGAGTTAAAGGCTTATAGGGAAGATGTTTTCCAGCACACTATCCCTCTTAAGCCGGAAATGCAAAATGCCAAACCTTTCCGGCAAAAACTTAGGCAAATAAATCCTAGGTTGGTCCCTATTGTCAAGCAGGAATTAGAAAAAATGCTGGCAGCAGGTATTATAGCACCCACTCGACATACCTTGTGGTGCTCCAACCTAGTTGTCGTCAGAAAGAAAAATGGGAGCATCAGGATATGCATAGACTTCAGAAACCTTAACATAGCCTGCCAGAAAGACAATTATCCGCTTCCCAACATGGAGACCCTTCTCCAAAGAGTCACAGGTTCCAAAATGATGTCCATGCTTGATGGATTTTCGGGATATAACCAGGTTGTTATCAAAGAGGAAGATAGACACAAAACGACTTTCACAACCCCTTGGGGAACTTTTGAATACTTGAGAATGCCCTTTGGTCTCACAAATGCTGGGGCCACTTTCCAGAGGGCCATGGATTATGCCTTTAATGAATTAATAAGTAAGATCATTGAAATATATCAGGACGACTTAACCGTCTTTTCAAAAGAAAGATCTAGCCACATTGATCACCTCAGAAAAGTTTTTGAAAGATGCAGAGAATTTGGTATCTCCTTAAACCCAACCAAGTCTATCTTAGGGATAGACGAAGGAAAACTTGTTGGTCATATCATATCAAAGGACGGGGTCAAAATTGACCCTGAAAGAGTAGAAGCAATAAAGAAGATACCCCTTCCTAAGAATGTCAAAGCTCTTCAGTCTTTCAACGGTCATATAAATTTCATATGAAGATTCATCCCAAACTTAGCTGAGTTGATGAAACCCATGCAACGGTTACTTAAAAAGGATGCTAAGTTTGTTTGGACTGATGAAGGGAAGGAAGCCTTTGCAACCATCAAAGATGCCATTTCTAGATCACCTGTATTGGTTAGCCCTGATTACACAAAAGATTTCATGATATTCTCTTTTGCCTCAGAAGACACAATTGCAGGGGTTTTGTTCCAGAAGAACTTCAAAGGGTTCGAGCAACCCATTGCCTTCATGAGTAGAGCCTTGCAACATTCCGAGTTAAAATACACAATCATGGAAAAGCAGGCTTATGCCTTAGTCAAATCTTTGAAACACATCAGAACATATATCGGCTATTCCAAGGTTATAGGGTATGTTCCCCATGCTGCAGTTAAAAACATCCGATCTCAACAGGATTGTTTAGGAATAAGAGGCACATGGGTGTCCAAAATCCAGGAATATGACCTTGAGATAAAACCCACCAAGTTAATCAAGGGACAAGGGCTTGCTAAAATGCTCACTCAAAAGAATGAAGAAGCCATTGAAATGATTGCCGAAAACAACATTCCTCGACCTTCCATGACTCCTGCCCTCCAAGAGCTTGACAACATCTGGTATTCCGACATCATCTACTGCCTCCTCCACTTCAATTGTCCTGATCACCTCAAGGGTCACAAGCGAAGGGCTTTGAGACTCAAAACTGCTAGGTATTGCCTTACCCAAGAAGGTTTGGGTTGGAGAAACCCAGATGGCATTATACTTAGGTGTGTAAATGAACAAGACTCCAAAAGAATCTTAACTGAGTTTCACTCAGGATTTTGTGGAGGCCATTATGCAGCAAATACAACTGCTCACAAGATCCTAAGAGTTGGATACTATTGGCCCACCATCTTCGCAGATGTTCACAAGCATGTCAAATGTTGCCAGGAGTGTCAGCTTTTTACTGGTAAGCAGAAATTGGCTGCACTCCCCCTCACACCTATTGTGGTCCTTGCCCCTTTTCAACAATGGGGGCTTGATTTTATCGGCAAGTTCAAAGATAACTCTAGCAATGGATTTTGCTGGATTCTTACGGCAACCGATTACTTCACTAAATGGGTAGAGGCCATACCTACTAAAAAAGCCGATGAAAAGGTTGTTATAAACTTCATTGAAGAAAGAATCATCACCAGATTCAGAATCCCTTTAAAAATAACAACTGATAATGCCAAGGCCTTCAGTTCTGGAGAAGTAAATGACTTCTGTTTCAAATACGACATTATCCTATCCCATTCCTCAGATTACTACCCACAAGGAAATGGACTTGCTGAGTCTACGAATAAAAATCTGATGAGCATCCTTGAGAAAACTGTGGGTGATAATAAGAAAGTATGGGCTGATAGAATAACCAAGAAGAACTCCACAGGAAAATCCCCTTTTGAGTTGGTGTATGGTCTTACTGCCACCCTTCCGGTTAGCATGCAGATTCCAATTTTCAGATTAATAAGTGAATATGGAACAGAAAAATTGGAAATGGAACAGAGGATAAATCAGATCATAGAGTTAGATGAAGCTAGAAGAGCTGCCCTTGATCAGTCCCTAAGACATCAAGAGAGTATGAAGGGTACATTTGACAAATCAGCCAAGCCAAGATCTTTCCAGGTGGGAGATACTGCTCTCCTATGGGACAAAAGAAGGGAGAAGCCTGGGAAACATGGGAAATTCGACAGCCTTTGGAAAGACCCATTTATCATCCATGCCATTGCTGGCACTAATTCTTTCTTGCTGAATACCATGGATGGGGAGATGATACCATTAGCCAGAAATGGGCAACAGCTGAAACGCTTTTATTGGAACAATATTCAAGATGACCAAGGGGTCATCTCAGGAAATCCCTAAACCTTATCTTGTTGTACTTTATGTATTTTACCTTTTTGTACCATATTCATGTATCATAGCTTTTGTACATCTGAAATATTGTATTATGTTTGCATCACAGATGCTAAAAAAAAAAAAAAAGATTTTATTTTTCATGTACCTTTGATTATTGAAAAAAGCAAAAAATATTATGTTGGTATTTCATTTTGGCATTTTTATCATGTATGCGTGGACTAGGACACTTCCGTTTCCATGCAGGAAACTAATATTCTGGGATTCTCGAGTACTCTTTTCGATCCATAAATTCAAACGAGCACCCGTCCCGTAGTTGGAGCTAGATGTTACCAACTTATTTGTACCATAGTTGGATTATCTGAAGAGCCACCATTTGACAAAACATGATGAATGTTTGTACTTCAGTGTATCAGATGATCCAACATTTGTGCCTAGCCAGTTTTGGCTAGCCTGTTTTGTTTTTCAGTTGACATGACCAGTTGGGGTTTGTAATAAAGTGTGCTAGTAGGATCTGAGTGTCTCGGTCCCCCATGACTTGATTAAGCAACTAAGGTATTCGAGGGAGTTTTTTCCCTTGTCAATTATACTTTGCCTAACGCCGAGCTATAATCGATGAGGTTTTCTCCTGCTTCCTCCAAAGTTGGAATGCCCGATTTTGAAAATTTGAGCCGTTGGGGGTTATTAGAGTCCAACTAATGTATATAAGCCTACTAGACACTATTAGAATAGGTTTTGGTCATGTCCTAGGTCTCTAGGACCCTCAGAAAAAATTTCAAAATTTTTTTACAGGGTCCGTTAAAATTTTGATTTAATTATTTTTTGAATTTTAATAAATTTCTCTATAGTTTAAATAGAGAAATTTCAATTTGTAATATGTCAGTCGTCCGGGGTTTGATTTCAGTGATTGATGGCTTGATTCATAAGCCAAAAATCACACAAAACCCATGGACCAACTAAACCCAACTTTCGGATGTCAATTCAGCCTCATAATTAATATTTTCTCTAAAAAGCCATTTACAGAGAAATTATTAATTAAAATAATAAAAATGAATATTTTGGAGATTTCCAAATATCTCCAAAATAATCAGAAAAGAATAAAATAAAAGGCTAATTGACATGGCACTGAGCATTAAAGAGGATTCCAATCATCGCAGTCATCAACCAGTTCACTATCCAGTCAGCACAAGTCAAACTCCAATAAAGAATTCGCCCTCCTCCTTTAGAAAGTCGATTTTATGATGTGGCAATTGATTAGTGGGTTGGTTGGTTTCATTAATGTCAATGGTAGGCGCCCTCCCCTAATTGAGCAATCACAAAGCTTGGCTCTCATCCTAACTCAAGCCAATCCCTATACTCGCTCCACTAAACTCCCACTTCAAGCTCACGCCTTCCCTCCAATGCCCACGCATTCCCTCCTCTAGCTCACGTGTATCCTATTTGGAGCATGCCCATTGGATAGGTGGAACTTCCCATGCCATCCCTAAATTCGAGTTTGCCACTTCACTACTACTCCAAGCCTATTGATTGAGTTTAGACTGGAATTCGATTGACTCAAGTGCCATTGTCTCTCTCTTTGCCAATTCGAGTTAGGGTTTTAGGCTAGTGTTTTGCTATATAAGAGAGGCCATTTGGGCTCTCTTTTCATGGACCTTTGGATGTAAGATTACTCTGGGAAATTTTGTACTTGCTATTTGCTTTTGCTATTGGAATAAAGTTAGACTTTGGAGGTCCATGCGAGTTGTGCTACTTTGGTGAATGTACTTTCTTGTGAGGTGATTTCTTTCCATACTTTCATTTTATGCTTATGTGAATGATCAAGTTAACTAGCTTTAGAAGTCTATCTTTAGAACATAAGATATATCATTTGCTTGCCAAGTTGATGTATTATGCAAGTTTGTTAAGATTTTATGAACAAGAAGTATTCGGTTGTACCAATGTTGATAAATTCTTTATGTTATCAGCATACTAGTATATCTGTTTGATCTCACTGGGTATCAAGTTGTTTGTTTTGGATAGGTTTTGCCATTTTGAAAGGGGTGCGAGTTCGGTTGCATCAAGCCCATCTCCATTATTACAAGTGGTTCATTTTAACATTGTTGCCTTTCAGGATTTGCAAGCATTTGGATTGTTCCAAGAGAAAGAAGCACACGGAGTTGTCTTTGATCTAAGTTCCATCTTTAAAACAAAACTACATCTTTTAAAAATTTGGTTACCGGTTACTTGTAGGAGACCCTAAGCTTAAGTTTAAAACTCTTTTGGTCCCTTTACTTGGGCCTTGTTTGGCCCTCATTCCTCTCCTCTTTTCGCTGTTTGTTTCCCACTCATTGGCTGCCCATTGAGTTGACTGTCCATCACTTCATTTGGCTGCCCACTGTCCACTTCATTGGCTGCCCATTGAGTTGACTGTCCACCACTTTATTGGCTGCCCACTGTCCACTTCATTGGCTGCCCATTTGGTTGACTGTCCATCACTTCATTGGACTGTCCATTGCCCACTTTTTGGACAGCCCTTCCTCCTTTCATCCCTCTCTTCTTCCTCCATTCGTTTCTCCTCTCCATTCTCTTCTTCTCTTGCCTTTCTTCCCTCCCATCAACCTACAAAAACACATAATAACAAAAAGTGTTAAGTTTTAGCGTTAGACTCATTTCTCTTTAGTAGTTTGGATCTTGCACTAGTTTGTTAGTAGTTTTTATTTTCCAAATTTGCTAATACTCCTAGATCTCATTTCTTCAAGTTTGTTCTTTTCAATTTATTCTTAGAGCTAGTTTGCATTTTGAGGTTGTAGATCTTAGTCTTAGTTATTTCCGAGATCCATTTGTTTTGCAATAACATTAATGGGTGCATTGTTTAGCCAAATTTGAACTTGTGTAGGTCTTTTATAGAAGAAGAAAGTGAAGGGACTTTGATAAACAAGGAGGTCTTTACCCACAGAAAACATCAAGCAAACCATAAGGAGATCCAAAACAAGTGGAGAGGATGACAAACATGAAGATACAAAATCACTCTCCTTTGTAAAAATTTGTCAAAAGTTTCCTAGTTTCGTTTCAAGTTTATTTCCATTTCAAAGACCTTACAAGGGTAATTTCCCAAGGCAATTGTATCCAAGTTAATAAAAAACTATGTGGAGGAGTCCTCGACTTTTTTGTTCTTCTTCCCCATTTGGGGAAGGGTGTTGTCACATGCTTAGTTTAGATCTTATCTTTTCAAGTTTGTAGATTAATCTTTCATTTCTTGTTCTTAGATTTAAACTCCATTTCCAAGTTTTGACTAGAGTAAGGTAACTTTGGGATTGCATCCCAAGGGCCACATAGCTTTGTGGTAGCGTCTCGTTCCCCCATTAGCCTCCTTGCCGAAGTTCCAGCTAGCTGGAAAGTCTCAAGGACTAGTGGTTCTAGTGACCAACCTTGTTCGGAGGTAGATCCCACCTTAGATTAATTTTGTGTGGTAGAATACTAAGTTTGTTTCTAGTATATTTCAGTCATTTCATTATATTTTGCTATAGGCATTTCACTTTCTGTTATCTAAGGCTTCTTTTGGTTCTTCAAAGTCACAACTGTTTCTGCTTCATAAAAAGAACCAAAGCCTCTTGAACTTGGTCAAATCCAAGTCAAGAGCACTCTCTGTCGGAGAGCATCTTAGTTATTTGCATCTCCCTTGCATTAGGCATTTAGATTAATTAAAGTCTCTTGAACTTTGGTCTTAAGACTAAGTCAAGAGCGCTCTCTATCGGAGAGTTGAACGGTGCTCTTAAAACAGGTTTCTAAAATCATTTCAACTCACACCCCATTAATTAATTTATCTTGGTTGTTATCTGATACCCGTATGCTCTGCCAACTTGAAAGGGTTGGGCTAGTACTCAGAAAGGTGTCAGATCTGTTAATCTCATAAGTGATAACCTAATAAAACTTTACCCTAACCAAGCAAACCGGCGTTAAATACTGAGGTTGCTTCCTGAAACAGGTGGTGCCGAGAATCCACTGGTCAGACTCAGGGGTAGTTCAAACATTGGACACCTATCCTCTTGAATCTGGGTGCTATCGACTTATCATCTAAGAAGTTGCTAGTATCTTTCCCGGTTGGTTTGTTTTCCTTTTGATATCCTTGTTCTTAGCCTAATAATCAAGACCACTAAAATCTTTAATTTACCAAGATAAGCTGCAAAACGATCTCACGAACATATCTTTCGAACACTTGTATCAAGCAACCAAGCACGCAAGTATTTTCTGACTCCATAAGGCATTGGTCCTTGAATCACATTTTCTTATTTGCTTATTATCAATTTGGAGTACTTGTGTTAATTTTCATATAAAGAGTGACTTATATCTGATTCAGTATATCTCTTATCTTATCTTTCAACGTGGATTGCGTTATCTTGGTATTATTCAAAGTATTATTGTGTCTCTCATCTTCATAAACCCTAAACAACACGCATCCGCATCACTCTCATCAAAAAACATTATAAAACATAAGAGCCTTAGTGAAACTCTTTGTAGGGACTACCCCCCTTGGCTTCGTTAGGAGTTAGCCTAAACGGAGGAGCTGGGATTCAGGTGACAGCACCTGGCTCATTGCTTGCCCCCAAGGCCACACCTCTCTCACTTATAGTGAAGAGACAACTTTCGAAAGGTGTGCAATTTGGTGGACAACAGGTTCAATAGAGGAGGCTTCTTCTCTCTCTCTTTCTTTACCCCTTCATTCGGCCTCGATCTCTCTTTCCTGAACACCTTGACATTTGCTGTTTCAAGTTTCTACTTGTTGGTTTTGTCTCTGCACTTATTTTGTACTTCCATTTGCTAGACACTTAATGCTTTTTCTATTACTCTTTCTGCTTTTTAGCTTCTGATAGAATAGCAAATGGAGATGCTTTCACACTCCCACTCTCTTGTACTTACACTGGATGTATTTAGTGTATCAGCGTTGCTCAGAGCAAGGACAATATTTAAATTAGATTCCAAAGAATGTTAATTCCAATCCAACTCGATCTCAAAACAGAAGCCATTGCTACATAAATCACTAGAATATTGAATTAGGGTGGTCGGACCCTCTCACCATTCGACAATTCTGCTCAACACTTAGAAGATGATATCGTTTTGTTACTTTGTGTCCTCAACCAATGACCAGCTCAAGAACGAAGAATCATGAGAAGACATTACAAGCTAGAATGAAGACATAACTTTTTTATGCTTTGATGACAAAGCATTTTGAAGAGATTGTCAATGTAATGAATTTTTATTAGGCCTTGGCCCTGGATATTCTCTAGATGAAATTATTAGGTAGAGCATTGCCTCCTACGCGGTGATTAATGGTTCGGTGGAGGAGCCTTCTTCTCTAACCATTCTTTACCCCCTCTTTTGGCCTCGGCCTCTAGTCCCTAAAGACCTTGACATTTGCTGTTTCAATTTTCTACTTGTTGGTTGTCTCTACACTTATTTTGTACTCCCATTTGCTAGACACTTGATGCTTTTTCCATTACTCTTTCTGCTTTTCAGCTTTCGATAGAGTAGCAAATGGAGATGCTTTCACACTCCCACTTTCTTGTACTTACACTGGATGTATTCTTGAGTCTCATTGACCTACTTTTGTGGTCATTTGTTGAACTTTACTACAACTTCAAATTATCTTCTCTTCGATTGACTTTTTAATGAGTTCATAGTAAATTATCTTGGGAGAATTCTAGCATGAAGGCCCAATGCAGGAATTACCCTAAAGAAATGCTCCATTGTGATCCTTATGTTCATGTATCATAAGAACTGCTTGCTGGTAGCAGGTAAGGTGCCATCAATACACTCATAAGAGTCCACCCCAAAACAGTGCCTGATGTAATCATCTAAAATGTCACCAGTGTAAGTTGGTCCAGATCATCCAATCATCTGAAAAAGAATTAACACATGTTGGTCTTCTAGTCTTAACTGTGTTAGTAAATTGTCCAACAGTTGCAATTGGCTGCTTGAATTCATATCAGATCAATGGGGCTTTTTTCTTGCTTTTCAACTAAAATCTGAAACAGTTATGTTGTTAATACTTATTTCTTCTTTGATATTGTTCTGCTTCACTTCTCAAAACATTTCCCAAAAGACAGTCGATGTCTTCAACATGGAGGGCTGGATCTAAATGTGCATAGAAATGTAATGAAACTTGGGGTATGTTTGTGGAGTCAAAACATCCATCACTGTATCTGTATGTATTGCAAGTAGTCAGAATTCATGAACAATAAAATGAAAACTGTGATATTGGAAACTTACTAGAATCCCTAGTAAAATATCAATTCCTTCAGAAGTAGGAAGAGCATCAGACAGGATAGGAAATTCAGTCTTATCCAATAGTTGCTTGACCTGTGAGATGGAAGATTCCAGGCAAGGAAACATTGGCAAAACAACATAAACAAATCTATTGGTTCAGATTGGCTACCACATGTAATGCCAGAAGTACCTTCTGCCTCTTCTCCAAAATGATGCTCCATAAATGTCTTCCGTACAGTCAGTAGCCAATGTTCATCCATCTTCACATAGAGCACTCCTGAGTCCTGACTGATCATATCTGGGCCTTCCTTTATACTTGAGTCTTCAAGTGCAAGCTTTCTATGGAACATACCCAAAACAATGGCACCTCTATCCTTCACCCCAAACCAAGAACTGCTGCATTCTTTGCTTTTGAAACCAGATAAAACTGCAAATTCCACCTTCTTGAGACTTGCTAACAGAATAAATTAGACATTCTGAACTTAATGAACGATTTGCACAGGGTGCAAATCCAGGAGTTAACAAGGCCTATGATAGGCTAGGCTGGGATTTCTTCTCACGGGGTTTTGATAACAAATCCTACTTTGGACATCTGAGTGCATCTCCTTCGTAAAACTTAAGGCCACAGTCCTGATCAATGTGACTTTTGTAAAATTCTTCAGATTTGAAAGAGGTTTCAAACTTTAAGGCTGTGAAGTCCCCTATCCTTGAAATTATTTATACTCACAAGTGACAGCCATAGTTAAATGTCAAGAAAATAAAAGTAAGATGTATCTTAAAAGAAATGCAGACCATTAGAAATGTCAAGCCGAAAGTTTGCTGGTGATACCATCCTTTTTGAAGATGCCATATAAAAGGACGCCATAATCCTAAACACAAATCTGGACTGAAGCATTGGGAGAAGAGATAACCAAATAACACATAAAAAAATAGTATGTTTTGTCCTAAAAGTACAGGTAATAGAGATTTTCTTTTACACACACACACACACACACACACACATATATATTTTATTTCTTATGATGCATGATTGTTTCTCCAGAAAGACAAAGGTTGAGCATCTGTTTCCCCTATAATTCTTCAACTACTAAATTTAAACTCCTAATCATTCTTCCTTTATGATTTTCACTCACTTGGCCTACCTCTTTCAACTTGTTTACTATAGAAATCAAATTTTAAAAATCAATTTTCAAACAAGAGAGCATCACTGATTTTCTTTACTGATTTAATAATAATTTGCATAATGCCTCTCTGAATTCTTCTGCTCTGGAAAGATAATTGGTATAATCTCTCATTGTTTAAAGCTCCTTTTCTGACCCTCGCGTTTTGTATTTTATGCACACCTTTCCCTTTTGCAGGGGGTGCACATCCTTTCGTCCATGAGTCCATACCCATCCTTTTGTATCATGTTTTAATTAATTGGATCCCGTGCTAATTTCTGCTAGTAGTTGCTTTTACCTGATTGGTATTGAGTGGGGGAAAGACATTATTTCAACTATTGTAAATGAATAAAGCTGGTTTGGAGGGCTGGTTGAACATCTTGTAGTTCATTAGTGGGAAGCACCTAAAAATATTTCCTTACATGAACCTATCAATATACATGTAAGATAAACAGCATTACACAATCAAATGCAATTTTTAGATTCAAGATATGGTGCTTAAGTATTGAAACATATTAATTATTATTAATTTTCCTTACATGTAGCTTGCTACGAGTGTTAACCTAAAATTTGTAATCAAGTAGCTAGACCAAAATCATAGCACATGGCAGTACAACGTAGATATTGTCTCCAGAGTGTTCATAGCTCACCTACTGTGCATATCTCATAGTTGATAACAGATTGATGTCCATTCGACCCAATAGCCTATGGAACCAAGCACATAATATATTAAGATATTTCAATTATGGTGTGTGTGTGTGTGTGTGTGTGAGAGAGAGAGAGAGAGAGAGAGAGAGAGTATAATACCTTTTTCTTTTGATGTGCAGCAATCATTTCAGGGAGTCTTTCCAATAAAATGTAATCATGATTCTTTCTTGATAAAAGATATTATTGAATTTGGTCATCAATTCAAGTTTGGGTTGGAGGTGGGCTCAAAGCCAGAACTCCTTATTGCAGTTTCAAAATTATGCCGTAGCAAAGATGCATTGCTCATCTGCAATGGATACAAGGTACAGTTTTATTCCCATCTCAATCATGAGCAAATAATTTATCTCTGCATACGTTTACTCAATTGTGGACGTTCACAAGTGTAACCTGAATATTTTGAGTTTGTTTTGTGCTGGTGACTTTGGTGGGCTCCCTCAAATATTTGAATTGGATATTTGCTCTCTCTGTACAGAGTCCATTTACTCTTTTAGTTGAGGTCCAAAGTAGTCGAAGCTTGGTTCGTTTAGAATTTGAGCAAATTTCTCTTTTACTGTATTCTGACTTTGGAAATGGGAAACATGTGCCTAATCCAGGAAACCAAATTTATGTTTCGTGGAGGATAGAAGAACGCTATACTTGGCACAGCTAATTGAGGAAAATAAGGTTTCTTGTTAAGTTTATATGCTGCAATAACTTAGATTTCTATTTCATTAGCATTTGATACATTTTCACAATAACAACAGCATAAATAGGATCTTTGAAAGACACACAATCACAAGGTACACATCAATTTATCCTAGGAAACCCTCAAGGGGAAGAAAACACAGCAAGAACTTTCTCAATATAGATTACCAAAGTACAATGCCCAAAAATAAGTCTCACAAAGAAGAGAGACAAAACCCAAAAACAAGAGCCAAGAACAATCCTCCTCCTCCTTCGCAATCTTCCTCTCCTCTAGTGCACAAGGCATGAGTGAGTGAATGGTACAAATGAGAGAGTAATACTCTCTATTTATACTTTACTTTTTTACTTGACAATTAACCTAACTAGGCCGACCTCACTAACTTAATTGGGCTGACCTCTCTAGAAAGACTCAAATAATATTTATATTACATTCTTTTGGGTACTAACGACCCGACTTACAATGGAGGTTTTACCTCATGACTTTTACACGACCTTTTAGATTTATGACATCTCCTGAAGGAGGAATAATACAAGTAGAATATTCTTCGAAGTTACATTAATTCAACACTCCCCCTTAACAAGAAGGGTATTCTACTGACAACAACAACAACAAGTGTGGCTCTACACAACATCATCGGAAGGAGGGAGGAGGAGGCATCATCAACATCATCTGGAACATTGGTTGGTTCATCTATAAATCATTGGAAGTTCTTCAACAACATCAACATCAACAAATGGAACAGCTTGTTGTAATATCATCAACATCTGTAGCACGGAGCTAGAACATCATCATCTGCAGCACGAAGCTGGAACATCATCATCTTCAGTGTCATCATCTTCAGTACAGAGCTGAAGTATCATCATCATCATCTTCAGCAAGAATTTGTTGGAACATCAACATCATTTGCTGGAATATCACCATCACCATCATCATCATTGTCAACAAGAATTTGCTGGAACAATATCATCATCAGTATATGAATACTGAAACAACATCATCAATCATCAGTAAGTGAATACTGGAACAACAACATCAATCATCAGTAAGTAAATACTGAAACAACAACATCAATCATCAGTAAGTAAATACTGAAACAACATCAATCATCATCAGTATAAAACTGATACATCAACAACAACGACAACATGAGGCTGGCTCATCAGCAAAAGCTGGAATAACATCATCGTCGTCAATAGGTGCATCAACAACCAATATGATCCTTCCTTTCGGAATTACGGGATCATGGACAATCCTTCCTTTCGGAATTATGGGATTCTGGTCCAACAACATTGGTGATCCTTCCTTTCGGAATTACGAGATCATGGACAATCCTTCCTTTCGGAATTACGGGATCATGGACAATCCTTCCTTTCGGAATTACGGGATTCTAGTCCATCAATACAGGTGATCCTTCCTTTCGGAATTACGGGATCATGGACAGTCCTTCCTTTCGGAATTACGGGACCCAGTCCATCAACTCTGGTGATCCTTCCTTTCGGAATTACGGGACCCAGTCCATCAACTCTGGTGATCCTTCCTTTCAGAATTACGGGATTGTTATCACATGATAGTAGTTGGGCTACTATTCTTGCTGAGCAGATATCTGCGCTTTCCAGAGCTTTGCTTTTACAGAGATCAACTATGATGAGCAACATTATTTAAGATCACTTACAGATCAAAGTAGTGTATATCAGACATTGAGTAGACCTTGTGCCAAGGCTAAGCCTCGAGAGCTTAGATTTGATGACCAATATGGCCTTTTGTTCCATACAGTTTCAGTTCAGTGCCTAGAGTTCCAGATGTTATTATTGCAGCAGTGTTTAAGTTGTTTCTAGATGATGATTATTGATATGCAGTGACATGACCATTAAACTTATGATTGTTATGATTGATTATTATCTTGTTGTTTTAGTTATCTTCATAGCATTAACTTGGTATATAACTCATGATGTGGCAGTATTATTTAATAAATGAAATGAACTATCTTGGTTGTATTTAAATAATGAATTAGATGTATTACTTGCACTTAAAGGTCCACTGACTACACTGATTAGTTTCACTACCCTCCCATGAACATGAACATGAACATGGTCTTTCATGGCATTTATGTTTGCTAGCTTAGGCTCCACATTCAGTTGAATCCATCCATCCATGACCTTCCCTATTTTCGCTTTCACCCTGACTTGCCTTTTTGACTATTGATATTGAGGACTTCCTGTTACTACCGCCGTGTTGGATAGCATCCATGTTTGTTTTGAGTCTTGGCTCTGAGTTGGTGACAAAACTTGCTCTTGGTGAGTTGGATTTTATGCCTAGATCATTCTATTCGGTTGCCTCGATGTGTGTCTTAGCACAGAATTCCCTCTAGTCACATGAGATGTTGTTAGCTAAAACCTGAAGCATATGTACTACTTGTATGGAAATTTATGAAAATCTCTTTTATGAAACCCTATGAAATTAAATTCTAGAATGTGTTTTTAAACACACAATGAATTAAAGGCTAAAGCAATGGAATGCTAAAGTACCCCATGAAGGGTCCAGAAAGGTCTAAAAAAACCATGGCTAAATAAATGCTAAATCTAAAGATTGTTGACCTCCTATATGAAAATATACCCCGGATGCAAGCTGCGATTAGTTGTGCTTTTAAGCGCATGCAAAATCCCAGAGGGGTCATATAGGCCAAAAAGGCCATGGAAATTAAATGAATGATCCTAATGAACATGGATCAACTTGATGTAGACATGATGCCAAGGTTGAATAAACACTCTCTAAACAACTTATCCATTTTTGAGGCACTGCCATTCCCTTTGTTTATCTTGTCCAGCACAGTGTGTAGCTCCCTTTTTTCCCCGCCCAAATTATCACTTAGTTAAGTTGGTCAAGTCATCCCTTTTACCTAGCTTTGTCCTTAGCCTTCACCCTATGCTAGTAGTTAGGCCATGTCCATTGGATGAGTATGTCTTTAAAGCTTTGGTGCAAGTAAGTTATAAATAACATTGAATATCTATGTATTAACTGCCACTTGATTGATGTTTATACTTTAAGTTAAGCCGTGAATATGGTTAAAGGAACATGTCTTAGTCATTTGTTATAATTTAGTCTTTGGTTGTGTTTTGACCTAGTCAAACATAGTTTGAATATGGTCATTCTTGGGATCCGTGATGAGATGTGTTGCCGCCTGGTTCCAAACCTGGGGAAAACGCAGCATAAGTCTTCAAGCTGCTGGTGTGGCCTTGGGGACAAGTCAGAGTCAAGTGCTGTCACTTGGGACTCGACTCCTCCGTCTAGGATTTCCTAGCGAAGCCAAGGGGGGTGGACCCTAAGAATGAAAACAAAACTAAGGTGTCTAATCTAGGAGTTAGAAAAAATATTTTTTGATAACCAAGATAAAAGCAGCATATACTTATATAAAGTAAAACAATCATTCATCAATACATCATTTGCTCCCATTCACTATTATCATCATTCATTCGCAACATTCGTCAATAATATGAAATAATATCAATATAGATCAGTGCCTTATAATGGAGTCGAAATAGATGCATGAGCAGAAAAGTAAATGTTGTGCCAGTGTTCTTGGTGTATTTTAAGATTAACGTGAAAGTGATCTTTTTATTATGGCAGGTGGGTTCCCAATATACGCAAGGTACGGGGGAACATGTCCGGAATCTTGATGTGTGGCTTCCCTCTCAGGCTTGGGCTGAATCGGAGTCTCAAGGAGGTGTTCAGATGCTGTACCAACGAGGGCAAGCCTAACGGTTTCCAAGAGGTCACTACTCAGTTTTGTCCCAAGCCTTCTGAGAAATTTCCCCACGACAACAAAATGTTCGCGATGTGCCGGATTTTCACATAAAGGTTTTTTTATTCGGGGCGGTGTTAGATCCTATTACTAGTCATCTCCCCCTTTCTGATGTGTACCAACTGGATCAGACTGTGCTGCAAGTCGGCCACAGAGCATACGAGAGAAGACCTTGGTATTTTTTAGAAAATTTTATTGAACCAAAATTTTATCTTTTTTAAACCCCAGGAGTCTCTTTTCAGGCACGTACTCGGGCAAGCCCTTGTACAGAAACCCTACTTCGGGAAAGCAAGGGGGGCGTTTTGAGTTTGTAAAAAAAATGATAAAACTATGTTTTGAGTGAACATGTGGCCCGCCAGTGGAATGGACCCACAAGGTTGATTTTAAGCCTAGTTTGATTTTATTAAGTGCGGAAATGAAATCTAAACTAAAAAAATTGCAAACCACGAAAATTGAGTCGACACAGTTTCCCCCCCTGGGGGGATGGGGTGTGGGTGCTTGATTAGCCCACTTGCTCTCGTTTGATACCTTAGTTACAATGCGAAAGAAGTGCCCCAGTCTTAAATTGACTTAGTGGCTTACAATATAGGAGAGAAAAAGTAACCGGTTCATAAAATTTAAAATCTAGGTGCTCCGGATGGCCTGGATCCTCGAAAATTGGTCAGCATTCCTCTCTACCTGTTCGTCAAACGCTGCAAATCAGCAAGCAAACATAGTAAAAGATGCCCAAAAACACTTTAAGAGTGTATTTGGGACACTCGCTAAAAACCCAGAAAAATCTAAGTTAAACTTCTAAGTTAAAATGACCAAAAGTAACCAAACAAAACAAGCTATGGGGCTTGTCTACTTGGGATCTTTGCTAGCTTTTAATGGCTGCAAATTATAAGCTCTTCAAATAGCTAGATAAAACTTTTATAACCAGAAAGCACTACTTGTTCAAGTCATTTAAAGTATGCATGAAAATTCTAACTTTCGGAAGTAGTAAGCTAAAGTTAGATCTAGATTTAGATATGACTTTGGGAACACATAAGATCCAAATACAAATCAGATCTACATAAGGTATTTAAAGAGAGACAAGATCTGAGAAATGCAAACCAAAGTGACCAAGAGAGTTTTGTTGATTTTTCAAACTTTGCTCGAGAAGGATGAAGGAAACAGAATGGTTCTCCGAAATTGAAGACTTTGAAACTTAGAAGTGGGACACCGAGGGTAAGATCCACCAAAGCTTGCATAGATGAGAAATACGAGAGCAAACAAGCTATCTTTTCATCCACCTGTCAACCTGTAGCTAGCAAAAAACTTACAAAGCACCCATCAACTAGAAATGCATTGGGTCAGAAATCAGAATAACATGCACATAAGCAAATGATACATATTCATTTTTATATCTCTAACACAATGACAAATAGAAAACTAATTAAATCAAACAAGAATAATTAGCTATCCTCACAAAACTGTTACCAGTCCTTCAAGTGAGCTTAGTTGATGGCTGAAAAATTACTTGAACAAATATTTGCTCTTGCCACAAATCATCTCATACACAGAGATCATGGAACCACTCACAAAGCACAACACCAATGGACCTCCAAAGTCTTTTATTCATTAAGCAAATAGCATAATGCTTGTACAATTTCTGCTCCTCCTCCAACTAGTGAAGAAATGAGAGAGCACCTTAATTTATAGAAAAAAATGGCCAAGTGAGGAAGGGCGCACTTGCCAAAAAAGAGTGGGAGTGGTGGCATAGATGAAGGAGAGGATGGGGCTGCATACTCCTTGTAATAAGCTGCTGTAGCAGCTACTAGTTAGCCCACGTGACAACCATGATTATAGGCAACCATTTCCTTGAAACATGGGCATGCCCACTACACCCAATGCGCCCATGTGAAGGTGAATGCGCCCATGCGAAGGTGGGGACACACTCCCCTAATTTTGGGCTGCCAATTCTCTTGCAAAATAGCCCAAAGCTCTCCCCTAATAGTGCTGGTCGAAATCAGACCACTAATTACTCAAAAACTTTTTTATTTTCTTAAAGTCATTTTGCCAATTTTTCAAATTTTTATGACTTTTTTGGGTTTTTTGGGTTTTTGTGAAAAAATAATCACCCAAACATTAGAAAGAGTGGGTTTGGGGGTTTAGGGGGTGCTCTGAGTTAGAAAACGAGCACCCCTAAGGAAAAAAAGACCTCCATACGCCACTTCTAGGCCGATTACAAATTTTTTAATTGAACCATTAAAAAATGGCCCAATTTACGGAAAAAATAAAACTTGCTGAAAATAAAAAAAACCTAGGGGGACTTAGCACATGTCCATATGACTCAAAAATAACGCCTAGCATGTTCATATACATTGACCCATAGACTTTAACAACTCCCTAAGGCCCGTCAGCCTCCCCAAGCATTCTAGCTTTGGAGGAGCAGGAGAAAAACCCAAAAATTATGTTATGCACTAATGCAAGACATAATAACTAGGTGAAAAAAACTCCTTGGAATACCTGACTTAGCCAAAAAGTCCTTGGGAACCAAGTCTTTTACAAAACACCATGCTAGAACGTTTTATTACAAACCCCGCAGGGCCATGGACATGTGGAAAAAAGTTAAAACTGGGGCCGCTTAAAAAGGCTAGCTGGATATCAAATCATCAAAAACGAACATGTATCATGTTCAACTTTGCCCGCTCGCTTGATAATCCAACCAAGTACAACTTAGTTGGCAACATCTGGCTCCAACTGCGGGACGTGTGCTCGATCTGATTCTCTCAATCAAAGAGAGTATGTGAGAATCCAAGAATCTCTGGTTCCTGCCACAAAATTAAAATGCATCAGTCCCACATCTTTTGCCAAATGAAACATAAGTTGCAACATTTATTTCAAAGTAAAACTAAAGCGAGCAAATGAAACTAATATACATCAATAATATACAAAACATAATGTACAAAAATGCAAGGCAAAGGTTTAGAGATGGCCCTGCTATCAATCTGCCCCCGTGGGCATTAGAAAATCTTCTTTGAAGAACAGCTTGAGATGTTGTCCATTGACTGGGAGAGTCAACCTTTTTCCATCCATAGTGCAAAGGAAGGTTTCCCTGGTTGACGTGACACCCATCTTGCATTGGGAACCGTGGCAAGCCTTGGGTCACCTCTTTAGTTGTCCAACATCTCTACCATCCTGGGTGGGATACCTTTAGGGACAACTACAAGTTGTGTGATAACAGGGATCATGGACAGTCCTTCCTTTTAGAATTACGGGACCCAGTCCATCAACTCTAATGATCCTTCCTTTCGGAATTATGGGATCATGGACAGTCCTTCCTTTCGGAATTACGAGACTCTAGTCCATCAACACTTGTGGTGCTCAGACAATCCTTCCTTTCGAAATTACGGGACCCAGTCTTTACAGAGCTACCACCACAACACACTTGGACGATCCTTCCTTTCAGAATTACGGGATCATTGCCCACCACTTACATCTTAGACAATCCTTCCTTTCGGAATTACGAGATTTTAGTCTAAGGATCAACATTTAAGACTATCCTTCCTTTTGGAATTACAGGATCATTGTCTAAGGATGATCAATCCCAACTGCACCACCATAGTATCATCAACACTACTCCCCCTTTCGAGGGAAGTCCTTATGGACTACACCAATCTTGTCACGGAAGTGCTCAAACTTCACACGAGACAGAGGCTTAGTCAACACATTTGCAACCTGCTCATCGGTGCTCACATATTGGAGCTTTACAGCTCCCTTCTGCACCATATCTCAAATGGTTCTTTGTTATATTCATGCAGCTTTGGTTATCACATAGAATCACCGTGGTATCCAAATCCAGATCAAATTGCCCTGATAACAACTTCTGAAGCCATATGGCTTCACAACTGGCGGAACAAACTACAATATATTCCGCTTCTGTAGTGCTGAGAGCAACACTGGACTGCTTCTTAGCCATGAGATCATGGCTGAGCCCATACTGAAACACCCTGAAGTGCTCTTCCAATCTGAATCTGTATAACCATACAGTCTGAAGTCATGATCTCTAGTATAACTGAGATCATAGTCTACTGTACCTTTTAAGTACCTCATCACATGCTTTGCAGCTATAAGGTGAACACGTCTGGGCTAAACCAGATATTGACTCAAGGTGTTCACAACAAAGCATATATCTGGCCTGGTATTCGTCAGATACATCAATGACCCAATAATCTGCCTGTAAAGTGTCACATCCACTAACTTTGACGAAGCATCATTCAACAACTTCAAATTTGTATCCATGGGTGTGGCCATGGCTTTACATTCCAACATATCAAACCTTTTCAGGATTTTTACTGCATACTGAGGAAAACAACCTTTGCCCCAAATAGAGACTAAGTGAAAGTGTCTCTCCATTTGTACTGTAGTCACTTCCTCTGAAGCGGAGCTTTCCTGCTCCTTCTATAATTGTGCACTATCCTCCCTCTGTATCTTATACTTTCTGTATCGGGACATTTTGCACTGGAGTGACAGGTAGCCTTCTCTTCTGATGATCTTCTTTGTACCCATCTATTTCATCTTTCTAAGTCACTGGATATCAAGATCTCGAATTCTGTTGCAAGTTCTCTCTTGCACCCATCTATGAGCTTCTCATCTTCAACCTTGTAGCAAAGGTTGATGTCTCATCACTCTAGGTGATCCTTGATCTCATCATTCTATCCATGGGTGACTTCTGAGCCCTTACAAAGTCTTCTTCAATCTGCACACATGTGGTTCTCTTAGTCTTGGAGGTTGCTCAATATCTTCTTCTACTTCGATTACACCATGAGTCTGGCTACTAGAGCAACATCTCGTCATAGTCGACTTCCTCTGCTTGATTTTATAAGTCTTGTTGATAGTTGAACCATTGTCACTTGTTCTACAGAACAAGTCTCATCATTCTTCATTTGTAGGTGATCATGTACGATACTTCCTACAAGTCAAATTTAGTAGCATGGTTAGAAACATTTCATAGTTTCCAAAACATATGCATAAAAACATAAGTCACAATGTCATAATGCTATCTTAGCCAATAACACAACATTCATCCATATCCCACATTCATATGGTAACTTTCTAGATGCCTTCCATATCTACCAGAACATTATTAAGAGCGTGCATTACTCCCAATATGTCAACAAAGAGGTTTCGCTCTAGATAAGTAGCAATGGAATGTTGTATAGCACCATAGGCTACTCACCCATCACATGCATATTGTTCATTAATGCAACCGTTCTAACATGCATGCTACACTTCTAGGAATATAAATATGTACACAACTGAACAATGTCATTTAAACAATTTGATAAAAATGACAATTCAAATACTTATCTTTGTTTGTTTGGTAGGATATCTTTTGATCCTAGTCTCCTTGTAGGGATTACTGGAATGTCTGATGGTGACCTCTACTCCATCATCTGATTCTGAGGTCCTGTGCCTTTCTTGCTTATTATCTATATTGTTGATCAAATCTTCTACCATAGATCAAAGCTGTTTCTAAGTGATCTTATGTGAGCCACCTTCTTTTGTCCCAATAATAACTGCATCTTATATAAAAGCAATTCTAAACTCTTTCTAAAACTGAGATATAGTACATCCTTCTTCATCATCAGAGTTCCTGAATCAAGCTTGTATGTTGCTTCTCCTATTCTCCTAGTGAAACTTTCTGAGGGGAGTCCTTTTCTTCAAAATTGGAGAGTGCTTTGAAGCACCACCATTATAGGACATATTCTTCAATTTCTTCCTTTGGTAACTTCCTGGGAGGTCCTTCTTCTTCTTCTTCTTCTCCTTCATCTTCGGAAAAATGAGCATGATGTCTTTTGTTATTCTTCTTCTTGTATTCTTCTTTTCTCATTGGACAATCTTTAGCAATATGTCCCATTTTATCACAATAGTAACATTGATAAGAAGAGAAGTCTTTCTGCTTGTAGTTTCCTTTCTTGTACTTCTGAAACTTCTTAGGAGGATGAAACTCCTTATGAGTTTCCTTCTGGTAGTGAGATTTTCCTTTTCCTCTTTTAGTATGGGTAGCTAGAGCTTGATCATCATCTCTGAGTAGTGCTTCTCGATTTGCCACTCTAGCTTCCTCTTGAACACATTCTTCCCATACAACTTCAAATTGTAGACTTTCCTTTTTTGCACACATTGTCTGGATAAAAGATTCCCAAGGTCTAGTAAGACCATTGAGAGCGGTCATCACTAATTCATCTTCATCAAGGTTGTCTCCAATTGCTTCTAGTTGTTCTTTGAATTGAGAAACCCTTGTAAAGTATTCTTGGATAGATTCACCCTGATTCATCTTTGTACTTTTGAGTTGGGTTTTCAAATTCATCTTCCGATTAATGTTCTTTCCTCATGACTTTTACATGACCTTTTACATTAATGACATCTCCCGAAGGAGGAATAATACAAGTAGAATATTCTTCGAAGTTATGTTAATTCAACATTTCTTACATTTCTATACAATATGTGTCAATTATGCCACAGGCTTTTGTAGCAATGCTTATATAATCCCCGTTAAATTTGTACAGTGACTTAGTGAACATGCTGCATTTTCTTGGGGCAGTGCTAATTATTATAGTGGCTTAAAAATAATAGAGACATGATTTACTGTTCACAATAGAATGGAGATAACTTGCCTAAGAAGCCAAGTCAGAGATGAAACCTATTTTCTAGGTAGACTGAAGCGGTATCACTGTTTTGAAATTGGGACTCAGACTTGGAACCAACTGAAGGTCCGACTGGACTTGGATTGTACCCTGATTCGTTTATAATTTATGAACCAGTTTACTAAAAAATACATAAAATATAAAATTTTAATGAAAAAAATTATATTTTAAATATTCCAAATCATTAGAGACAAAATAGGCAAAGTCTGCTCATGTATATACCATGTAAGGGTGAATATAGCAAAATGGCACCCACTGCAATACATATCCAAAACAAAATACCTAATCAATGATGCTCTAAATGGAGTCTGGACTCTAGAGTCCAAAAAACAACATGCTACAAGCTACTAGCCTAATGCATTATACATATCACTGATCAACATGATCGATCATTGAACCCATGACCACTGCTGGAAATGGGATCCTCGGCATAAGCTACAGGACCATCGTCTGGTTCAAAGTTGTTGGACTTCTCAGGGACATCTGCAACTGTAGTGGTAGTACTAGTAGTAGCATGGTTAGTGCTTTCCATGCCTGGTGCTATTGCTACTAATGGATTTGAATCAAAACCCACCCGCCCCAAGTCATCAATATTAGGATCAAACTCTGCCGGGTGAGTTTCCTCTACCCATTTTGAGGTTGAATTAGTGGTATCTGTATCAGGTATTTTGTTTAGTAACTGGTTGTGCCTTAGCTAGAGGTTGTACTACACAAGATGAGATCATTTGATTGTTGTTGTTCCAAAGAATTTCTCTTCTTCATGTGAATTTGCTCAAAGCTAGACCAATTGCTTTCACACTAGGAAGGAGTGCAGCTTTGACTCATGACCCAAATTACAAACTTTTGTAGCCGAGGACATTTTCTTTGATTGTTGTTGTTCCAAACAATTTCTCTTCTTCATGTGAATCCACTCGAAGACAGACCAATAGCTCTCACACTATGAAGCGGTGCAGCTGTGACTCATGACCCAAATTGCAAACTTTTGTAGCCAAGGACATTAGCTGCCAAATGACTCCCACCAATATGTTGCAAAGACAAAGCTAATTAATTCAACAAATTAGATTGTGATTTTGGCTAAAAATTCAAGTATTTAAAGCTTAAATAATGGAACTTTGAAAAACTTTGGAATTGCTTACCGAGTTGGTCCATATCTCTGCAATCTTTGCTAGGTTTTTGCAAAAGGTACTTGTGGCTCTACTAAAAGCATTGATTTGTCAATGTATTTCCAACTACTAATTCACATCCTAGACAATGGGATCTAGGCACTCTTACAATCCACATATTTGACCTCCCTAGTGCGATCTTCTCCAAACTTAACTATGTAATGATATTTTGGGTTCTGGAATACCCAGTTGCATGTATCAGGTGATGGAGTTGATTGTTCCATCTGTTATCAATGATCCCCTAGATAGGTCCATACTTAGATACTATATCTTTGTATGATGACTTTATTTGCTCCTTTCCTTGATCCATAGCCTCATAAATGTCATCCATGGCCTATTTTTCCTCATCCACCAACCACAACACCTTAACATGGGGCTCGACAATTTTCACAACCACTGCTGCATTTTCCAAAATATGTTCTCAAAACATTCTTCCTGTTGTCTTTCCCATCTTGTTTGCGGCTTCATTTTTTTTTGTTTGTAAATAAGATAGAGTCTTTACTATTAGATCATAAAAACAGAGTTACAGAGTTTAACAAAATATAAAGAAGTCATCCTCCCGCGAAGAGAAACCAAACTGAAAAACAGAGTTTGGAGCCCCAGACTGTCCACAAAGTTCTTAATAGGACTACCTATGTAGCATTGCCACTGTCTAAACCTATCATAAAATCTGATAACTGTTGTGATATAGCTTACAAAAATGGCAAAAAAACATGCAGTAGTTTGCAGACTGATACGCAAGAGCACCTGGTCAGACATCAGTTGGAGTAGCGTCATCATCAAGGATGATGGGAGCATTGCTGGAAGATCCAGGAGTCACCAGGGGCATGGTCTTGTTGGCATCTAAGCGCTGTGCCATGATGAGCATCTTCCTGGCCATAAGCTTGTTCAACCTCTTATAATCATCGACCAGTTCTTTCATGTCCATTTCTGCAAGGCCTTCATCGCTCAGCAGGTAGTGGGTGAGAGTGCGCAGAATCCAATGAAGAGCTGCTGACCTTTCATAGACATAGATAGCCGCTTTCTGCTTGATGTTGCATGGGTTTTGAACCCATTCCTCCAATGGATTTGCCAAGGTTTTGTGGGTCATAGCCATGGGATTCAAGGCCACCTCCCAATTGCTTCCATGCCCAGTAGCTGCATGCATCCCTTCTCTTACATTTGAGCCCTCTGGAGTGGAACTTTGAGGTGCGGGATGAGAAACGAAGTCGATATTGATACGCTCGGCAAGCTTGGAGAGATTCCCATTGTGAATTTTGGCTCTTTGATGCAGGTTAGCAAGAATCTTGTCGTAGCTGTTCTGGGGATTGTTCCTCTGATTTTGATCTTGCAGAATTTGCCCCAGGGTAATCTTTCCTATCCAGAAAAGAACCAAGGTTCATTCATAAAGTGCTTGTTGAGCTCACGTGTTACTGGGATCCTTTTCCCAAAATTGGAGCATATTTTCCTTCTGCGATCGACGAAGACCCTAATAATCCTGCTAGATTTCCTTTTCCTTATTGTAAATTCTACTATGCAGGCTTGGCACAATGAGATTCCTATAAGCATTTGCCGCTTTTGCCGCCTTCACCCGGTTCATCGTCATGGAACACTGTTCCTGTCCCTCAAGACAACATTTCCTGGACCTTGTTGTACTGTCTGTTTCATATTTAGGGTGGTGGAGTAAGAGGATGAAGTCTCCTCGTATGAAAGCCCAGAATGGAGTGGTTGGATATCTCACCATTCCCCATTCTTTATTCACGCGAATTGCCATAATGATCTCATACACTCCCGCCTCCATTCCTTCTGATTCTATGATTACAGAGTACTTCCGCTTTGCCCTGCGCACCCTTTCAGATCCAAAAAAACAAATATACGTAGGGTGGTTAAGCTTATGATTATGCTGCATTTATCACTTGGATTTGCTTCATGTGCTCGGCATGAATACGGGCTTCCGCGTGGTGGCTAATGTGCTGTCTCTGCATGCTAACGGTATGCGAGGTGATTGTTCCGACGTCATCAAATTCCCACTCTAAATGAGGGTGATCCATGTGTCTGGGTTCCAGATTGCGTGGGCGATTTAGAAAGGTTTTTATGTCATCTGTGGTAAGGCGCTGGCAATTTGATTTATGTCATCTGTGGCAAGGCACTGGCAATTTGACATGAAGGGCTCCCTTTCCTAGTTGGTTGCTAAGTTATTGATGATCCTGTGCCCAAGGTGGGTTCCCGTGTTTTCCATGAGGTCCGCCATCTTGTTGGCTTCTCTTTTAATGAGAGGAATGAGAGCTGGTAATTCACGAACCAGGGTGGCCATTGCCTTTATGTCTTCCTCTAGACGCCAATTTCTGCTGAGGTGCTTGATTGTTTAACCATTTTGAATTTTGATTATGGTTTTTATGAGAATTTGCGAATCCTATCATAATTTGATTGTAACTCCTAGCTTTGGCAATTTTTAGTCCTTCTGTCAGGGCGGCTAATTCCGCCGTGTTGTTACTGTTGATTCCAATATTACCAACAAATAACCTTAAGATAGAGCCATTACTATCCTTGAAGACTCCCCCGGAGCCAGCTTGACCCGGGTTGTCTTTAGATGCATCGTCGAAGTTGAGCTTGATGAAATTGGCTGGGAGGACTCCAAGTAGTTGGGATGGAGATTTTAGGCTTGGTGATGATAGGTAGAGCAATCTTGAATTGGAGATTCAGATCCTATTCTTTGTAGATAATGGCTTCATGATCATTGAATTTCTTGTCCTATTTCGACCATGGTTGAAGATCTATGGTTTCTTGCAAGCAGGTTTTGATTCTCCTCCAAATAGCCTCCGGATCACTAGTAAGATTTTGGAAGATCCTTCTATTTCTCTCTTTCGAAACTTCCCATAAGAGGAAAGTTGGGAACTATTGCCAAATTTTATTGATCAAGGGGCTGGTAAACAATTGCCGCTTCCAATTGAGAATCGTGTTGTTGATATTGGCTCGATCTCTTTTCGTTACATGGAAGAGGGTCGCCCCTTTGTCCTAGAGCTCGGAGATAAAGGTACAGGTATTGAAGAGATGCTCCTTATCCTCCCCCGTTTGTGTACAGAGATGAAAGCAGGTTGGTCCCGAGAAACCTCTTTTTTCTAGATTGTCCCAGGTAAGGATTCTGTTCCTGACTAACAACCAGAGAAAGGTCGCTACTTTGGGCCAAAGATTTGTGGTACAGATTTGGGTCCATATGGAGTCTTTCTGGATATCTTTATGTCCCGCAGCGATGTCATACCCTTCCTTAATGGTGAAGCTTCCTCTTGGTAAGTACCGCCATTGCAGCTTGTCATTGTCAGTCCTTGTTTTTATTCCTCTGCTTTTGAGTTCCTCTTCAATGACAATAGAGAGATTTGGCGTAGGTTGAAGAGCCCATCGATCTATGGGAAGCCATTGCCTCCACTTGTCTTTTCTTAAATCTGTGTCCCAGAAATGGTAGACTTTGTAGAAGTTGAGCCTTTTCAACTCGTCCTTATAGCTTGGATCCGGGTGTAAGTGTTCAAGCTTCTCTGCTTGTTTCCATGAGTCCTCCCAAAAGAGAGTCGTGTCTCCATTCCATATTCCCAGAAACTATGATCCCGAATCAATTTGCGTTTGGCCCATGCAAGATTCCAGATGATGGATCCCTGAACCTGATCATTAAAGCGAATTAAATTTTGTTGATTCCAGGATGGGGAGTATTGTTAGATTTTGAGCATTAATTCAATATGATCTAGGATCTTATCTGAGAAAATAACATGTACAGCATATCAATCACAAGAGACAATAGACACAGAGTTTCCTTGGGGAAAACCAATAAGGTGAAAAACCCCAATAACTTCCTCAAACATAGATAGAGCAATGATACAAAACCCAAGCATAAGAGATAGTCTCCTAGCATCTTCTCCTCCTCCACTTGTGCGCCACTCTCACATGAGAGAATGAGTGAGTAAGTGAATGATCAAATAGAGTGCCTCCCACACTCTATTTATACTTGACTTGACTTGCCTAATAAACTAGCAGGGCCGACTTCTCTAGGAGAGTCTAACAACCCATGGTAACTCCACTCAGGGCCGACCCCACACTTGGTGGTCTAATAACCCATCACTTGCAAGTTGCGACACTTGCGACACTTGTAAATACAAATGACGACGCTTCCGTATAGAGGAATAATAACATCTCTATAGGAGTACAATATACATATATGAAATACATTCTGAAGTTACGAATACATCAACACTCCCTCTTAACTATGAAGCTATTTCTCGACACAGGTCTGCTAGCACAAGTCTTCTTCTCTGGATCATCGTCACTGTATCATCGTCATCGATTCATCGTCATCGTCATTGCTGCTGCTATCTCAATCAATCTCTAATCTACTCGTCATAGGAAATTCTACAGAGCCAACCCTTTTTCATGTTGGATGTAGGCCTAGCCTTCATGTAGGTCTTCATCATCTCTGCGAGCAAGCCATCAAGTAGGTACACCTCAGGATTGATTACACTGCCTCTGCAAAACATGCAAGATCTCTCAGGATTGATCATATGCCACCGCAAAACCTGCAAGAGCATCTCAGGAGCAATAACATGCCTCTGCAAAACCTGTGTACCCTACTGTCACATCATTGTCTTCAGATCACCTCATAGTCCACGGAGCACAACCCAGATGCACACACACAACACTTATATACACCGGCATGGGAGGAATTACCTACCACCATCCGGGAATGGCTCAGCACTTACATCATGACCATGGGAGGACTTACCTACCACCATGTCACCATGGGAGGACCTACCTACCACCATGTCGGAAAGGCACAGCACTTACATCACGACCATGGGAGGACTTACCTACCACCATGTCACCATGGGAGGACCTACCTACCACCATGTCGGAAAGGCACGGCAATGACATCAACGACCATGGGAGGACCTACCTGCCACCATGTCGGAAAAGCTCGACAATTACATCAACGACCATGGGAGGACCTACCTGCCACCATGTCGGAAAAGCCCGCCCAGCCCTTACATCTCACCATGGGAGGACCTACCTACCACCATGTGAGAATGGCCCAACCCTTACATCTGCACCATTGGAGGACCTACCTACCACAATGTGAGAATGGCTCGTGTGCATCTGTATCTCCGGACTCATCACTTCCCTTTGGAGGGAATCTCGATCTGAAGTACACCAAGTCTCTCTCTGAAGTATTCAAACTTCACTTTGGCCAGTGGCTTGGTCAACACATCGGCTATCTGCTCGTCCGTCGCAACATACAGGAGCTTCACTGCTCCTCTCTGCACCATATCCCTGATATAGTGGAACTTGATCTCAATGTGCTTCAACTTGTCATGGAACACCGGGTTCTCCGACAACTTCACACAACTCTGGTTGTCGCAATATATACAAGTAGCACTCAACTTGAGATCAAACAAATCAGACAGTAGCTTCATAAGCCATACTGCCTCACAACTAGCCGAACAAGCTGCAACATACTCTGCTTCGGCTGTACTCAGTGCCACATAGGACTGCTTCCTGCTAAACCAAGAGATCATACCGGATCCCATACTGAAGCAGCACCCCGAAGTGCTCTTTCGATCAATGGCACTGCCTGCCCAATCCGAATCAACATAACCCTCCAGGTTAAACTTTTGATTCGCATCTCACTTGAGCCCATAGTCAACTATACCCTTCAGGTACCTCAGAATATGCTTTGCAGCTATCGGGTGAACATGTCTCGGATCTGTCAGATACTGGCTCAAGGTGTTCACCGCAAAGCAGATGTCTGGTCTCATATTCATCAGGTACATCAAGGACCCAATCATCTAACGATACATCGTGGCATCAACTGGCTCAGATGAAGCATCACATAGAAGCATCAGGCTCGATGCCATAGGTGTGGCCATGGCCTTGCAGTCCATCATCCCAAACCTCTTCAGGATCTCTACTGCATACTTCCCTTGTCCAAGGAAGATTCCATCTGCACTTTGCCACACCTCCATGCCTAGAAAGTAGTGCATCATACCCAAGTCCTTCATCTCGAACTGGGCAGCAAGCTTCCTCTTCGTGTCCGCAATCAACCCATCCTCACTTGTCACAAACAGGTCATCCACATACAATAGTAGTATCACTGGATTGCCTTCCTCAACCTTATAGTAAAGGTTGGAATTCGCTTTACTCTTAGTAAAGCCCAAACTAGATAGGAAGCTGTCTATTCTGTCGTACCAGGTCCTGGGTGCCTGTTTCAAACCATACAGGGCTTTCTTCAGTTTGCACACGAGTCCCTCTGTCACGTGTCTCAAACCCGAGTGGCTGCTCCACATACACTTCCTCTTCAACTACACCATTCAAGAAGGTTGTCTTCACATCCATCTAGTGTACCTTCCATTTAATCACTGCAGCCAGAGCAAGTACTGATCTAATGGAAGTGTATCTGGCTACAGGTGCAAAAGTCTCTTCATAATCAATCCCTTCTTTCTGGGAGAAGCCACGAGCTACAAACCTTGCTTTGTATTTCTCTATGCTGCCATCTGCAGCATGCTTGATCTTATAGATCCACTTGGAAGTCACCACAGACTTCCCTTCTGGTCTTGGGACCACATCCCAAACATCATTCTTCATGATCGACTGGTATTCCTCGACCATGGCATCCTTCCATTCTTTCTTTTCCGCTGCTTCTTCATAACTGGAAGGTTCTTTGTTCATGATATCACAGAGTAAGGCAACATAGCTGGTGTGTGATCTTGTCCTTTTCCTTTCTCTGTGTTCCTCTTCTGGAATGCCATACCTTTCTGCATCTTGGATGAGCTCTCTAGCCCATGCTGGTTTCCTCTTGTGAGAGTTCTTCTCACGGGGTGGATCTACAGGGTCTTGTGGATCTTCCATCTCACGATCTTCTTCAGGAACTGCTTCATTCATGGTGGTGTCTTGTGTTTTGGATATTCTGGGTTCTTCATTGTCTTCAACAGGTGTCTTCCTCGATTTGATGTATGCCGAGCCTTCATGAAATGTTACATCCCTGCTGATGTCAATCTTCTTGAATCCTGGGAAGTAGATTCTGTAAGCCTTCGAGCTTTCACTGTAACCCATGAATATGCCCTTCTTTTCTGAAGGATCTAGCTTTGTCCTCTTTTCTTTTGGGATGTGAGTGTATACTGGACAACCAAATATTTTGAGATGGCTAACTTCTGGTTTCTTACCAGTGAACACTTCTTCTGGTGTTTTGTTGTCAAGTATCTTATGAGGTGTTCTATTCTGCACATATACAACTGTTCTTGCTGCTTCTGCCCATAAGTGCATTGGTGGATCTTGGTCATGAAGCATTGCCCTAGCTGCTTCCATAATTGTTCTATTCTTCCTTTCGGCAACCCCATTCTGTTGTGGATTGTAAGGAGTGGTCAACTCCCTCTTAATCCCTGAATCACTGCATAGCTTGTTGAAGTCTCATGAGGTAAATTCTTCGCCATTGTCGGATCTGAAGATCTTGATCTTCATATCAGTTTGATTTTCTATCAAGGCTTTGAATTCCTTGAACTTGTCAAACACTTCATCTTTGTTCTTCAAGAAGTAAACCCAAGTCTTCCTAGAGAAATCATCAATGAAGGAAACATAGTATACATACCCACTCAGAGAACTGGATGACATTGGACCGCATACATCGGAGCGTATGATTTCCAAGATTCCTTTTGCATTGCTTTCACTGCTTGGAAATGTCTTCTTTGTCTTCTTTCCCTTTGCACAGCCTTTGCAAATGCTTTCATGTTTTGTCTGGATTTCAGGAAGACCTTCCACTGCTTTGCTTGCAATTGGTAGTGCCCTATAGTGCATGTGTGCAAGCCTTCTATGCCAAAGTTCACTTGGCTCTACTGATTCATGGACCAAGGCTTGTTCTGGTTGGCCCTTCAGCTTGTATAATCCTCCCTCTTGCTCTCCAATCACCACTGCATTATCTATAGTTTTACCCTTTGGCCACATAAGAACTTGGCCATCTATAAATGCAACCCTCATGCCTTTTGCATCCAATGCAGATATGGAGAGAAGGTTCTTCTTGAGACCTGGAACATATAGTACATCTTTCATCTTCATAGACTTTCCAGAGTCTAGCTTATAGGAGGCTTCACCACTTCCTTTTATTGGATACTGGTAGTCATCCCCAAGTTTCACCTTGGGGTGATTCATGTTCAGATAGGTTCATAAAGGATTCCTTGAATCTTGTCATATGTTTGGAAGTCCCACTATCTATAAGCCAATCATTACTTCGATGAGTAATGGTACCAGTGAGGGCAGAAATCAAAACATACTCTTCATCACTTGAAGAATCTTCACTTTCTTCCCTAGCCCTCTTCCTGGGAGGTTCATCATCCTCTACAGTGTGAGCATGATGTTTTCTTTTGATGTTCTTCTTTTTCTTGTGGGAGCCATCTTTATTGTTTCTGGGACAATCCTTGGCATAATGTCCTTTTTCATCACATGTGAAGCATCGGTCATGTGATGTGTTTCTTCGAGATCTGAAGTTGCCTCTTTGATTCTGATGGTGGTGCTTTTCTTTCTTACTATGGTGATGTCCCTTCTTATCATCATACTTCTTGGAGTGTGTTGTGAGAGCTTGGTCTTCATTCCCCATCTTCTCTTCTCGAGCTACAATCCGAGCTTCTTCCCGTTAGCATTCTTCACACAGCCTACTGAAAGAGATAAGTTTCTTCCTAGCACAAATTCCTTGGATGAAGGAATCCCATGACCTAGGAAGGCCATTAAGAGTGGTCATTACCACTTCTCCATTCTCTATATCTTCTCCCACAGCTTCAAGTTGTTCTTTTATCTGGGAGACCCTTGAGAAATAAGACTACATGGTCTCTGCATTCTAGATCTTGATATTCTTCAATTGATTCCTCAAGGTCATCTTCCGATTTATGTTCTTCCCTTCAAATAGCTTGGTCAAGGAATCAAACATCTCCTTGGGTGTCTTTAGAGATGACACATGTGGTATGAGATGGTCTTTGATAGAATCGGCAATGATCCTCTTAGCCTTGACCAAGTTCCTCTTGTGTAAGGTCTTAGCCCCTTCTCCCTCTAGGACAGGGATCTCTTCACTTATGTAAGTGTCCAACTCTCTCTTCCAGGATTAACCCAATCCTATACTTCCATGCTTGGAAGTTATCAGCCCCTTCAAGCTTATCCTCAAGCTTGGTGCGGTGAGACATATTTAAAGAGTACTTCAAATGGAAATAGAAAAGATTTAGGTCTTATCACTGGATTTCCTGAAAACTGGATCTAGTGCTGGATTAGGGTTTTGTTAGAGAAACCCTCAAAATTCAAACTTTGAATTTCAAATTTCTGAAAGGATAGAAAGATGCGCCTTGATGAGATGATCAAGCTAGTATACTCAGAATTTGAAAACTGCAAAGTTTCACCCCTCAAAATTGCTTTTGAAACTTTCGGATTCATTAGGCAGGACCCTGAATTAGGGTTTGAGTTTCCCGGAGCTTCACCCAACCAAAAAGTTCAATCCAAAGCTCCAAACTTTGATTTTTCCAAGGAGCTTCCAGCTATGGTCTCAGATTTCAGAAATTCCAATTTTTGTAGAAACCCTAATTTTTAGGTCAAAAATTGAAAGTGCTCAGAATTGAATTCTGTTTCGACAGAAAGATGCGCCTTGCTGAGGAGAGTCAATCTAGCCTCCTGCCTTTGAAGATTTGTGGAGAGAAACCCAAACAACAAGAAGCCCTAGCTTCCGCAACTGCACAGTGTCTTCTTTTCAGGTTAGCTCTGATACCATGTTAGATTTTGAGCATTAATTCAATATGATCTAGGATCTTATCTAAGAGAATAACATGTACAGCATATCAATCACAAGAGACAATCACAAGAGACAATAGACACAGAGTTTCCTTGGGGAAAACCAATAAGGTGAAAAACCCCAATAACTTCCTCAAAGATAGATAGAGCAATGATACAAAACCCAAGCATAAGAGATAGTCTCCTAGCAGCTTCTCCTCCTCCACTTGTGCGCCATTCTCACATGAGAGAATGAATGAGTAAGTGAAGGATCAAATAGAGTGCCTCCCGCACTCTATTTATACTTGACTTGACTTGCCTAATAAACTAGCAGGGCCGACTTCTCAAGGAGAGTCTAACAACCCATGGTAACTCCACTCAAGGCCGACCCCACACTTGGTGGTCTAATAACCCATCACTTGCAAGTTGCGACACTTGCGACACTTGTAAATACAAATGATGACACTTCCGTATAGAGGAATAATAACATCTCTATAGGAGTGCAATATACATATATGAAATACATTCTGAAGTTACAAATACATCAACAAGTATTTGGCATGCCAAAAGAGTCCCCATGGTTCCTAATTGTGGGGAAGCCAGTTCCACCATAGCTTAGATCCCATCACGTTGCTGATAACTTTCAGGTCTCTCAGACCAAGCCCTCCTTTTAGCTTAGGGTTTCCGACATCTTCTCAGTTGACTAAGGCCCACTTCCTTTGGTGATCGTTGCTGCCCCAGAGAAAGTTTTGTTGGAGATTCCTTACCCTTTTGAGGATAATTTTGGGGACTGCAAGAACCGAAAACAGGTATAGAGGCATAGCTTGGAGAACAAATTTGACTAAGGTCAGTCTCCCAGCCAAGTTGAGAGAGTGAAAAGACCAGCTTGAAAGACGACGATTAAGAAGGGCCAAAAGTTCCTCCCAGTTGGCCTGCCGAATAGGCTTATCCATGAGAGGAGCTCCTAAATATTTTGTGGGGAGAGAGCATTTTGAGAATCCAAGACGTTGAGTGATTCACCTTTGAACCAGAGGGGGAGTATTAAAAAAGAAAAGCTGGGATTTGTCGTAGTTGATATTGGCTCTCGAAACCTCTTCAATGCGTTTTAGAATGCTTTTGAAAATACCAGCTTCCCTGTAGGAGGGATAACACATGAGGAGGTTGTCATCCACAAACTGCTGGTGGGAGCAGATGGGGGCATTCGTATGAAGGCTGAGACGTCTTAGTTTATGAGTTTTGAGCTCCGCTTGAATCGTTCTCCCCAGACCTTTAGCCGTAAGAATATAGAGAAAGGGTGAGAGAGGATCACCCTGCTTGATGCCCCTCGAGGGGGTAAAGGAGGTGGCTAGGGAACCGTTGACCAGGATAGAGAAGAAGGCCGAAGAGATAAGTGCAAGGATCCAATTAGTCCAAGATTGACTGAAACTGAAGGCTTGCAAGATTTTGACTATGTAAGTCCAATTGAGCTTGTCAAATGCTTTAGACATATCTAGCTTGATAAGCATGCCCGACTTTTTGGTAGTTTTGAGGGAGTGGATAACCTCATGGGCGAGGATAATACCATCTAGGATCTGTCTACCTTCTACATAGCCAGTTTGTTTCTGAGAGACCAAAATAGGGAGGAGAGGTTTGAGACAGTTGGCTATGACCTTGGTAATGATTTTGTAGATGACATTACTAAGTGCAATGGGTTTGAATTTATCACGAGTGGTGGGATTGCTTCCTTTGGGTATGAGGGTGAGAAAGGTAGCATTGAAGGCTGAGAGGATACCAATGGTTTGATGAGAGTTTTCCACAATTGCCCAGACCTCCTTTTTGATGATGTCCCAGCAGGCATGAAAAAAGTCAATGGTAAAACCATCGGACCCATGAGATTTACCAGCTTGCATGGATTTTGTGGATGTCTTGACTCCCTCCATGGTGATAGGCCTCATTACACCTTCATTGTGCTCCTTCGTGATAAGATAGGGAATGTTTTGAGCTATGTTGTTGATGGCCTCCGAGCGATCTCCCTGAGGTTCAGTGAGAAGATTCTTAAAGAAGGAGTTTAGCTTGGTGGATATTTCCTCATGCTGACGAAGGTCTCTTCCTTGTCCATCTTTGAGCAATATGATTTTGTTGTGCTGCCGATGTTGAATCGTTGAGTTATGGAAGAACTTGGTGTTTTTCTCCCCTTCCTGTATCCAGTGAACTCTTGATTTTTGGCCTCAGAGGATTTCCTCTTGCTTAAGCGTTTCTTCTAATTGATTGTTGAGAAGCTCTTCTTGCTGACGGGCAACCTCAGAGCGGCTTCAGAGAATCATTTCTTGTTGAAGAGCTGCCATTTGCTCTTCAATTCTTTTCTTGTCCTCAAAGATGTTACCAAAAGTTGTTTTGTTCCAAACCTTTAGTTTTTGTTTCAAATTTTTCAGCTTTTGTTGAAACTGGTACATAAGGGAGCCTGTAGGTACCTCCGCTTCTTGCCACCATCTTTTTACGTTGTTTTTGAAATCTGGATGAGTGAGCCAGAATTTTTCAAAGTGGAAAGGTCTGTTTTGGGTTGGTCCTCCTTCATTTGCATATGATCGCGTGATCATGCATGTATTGAATGTATTTAGAGACTCGTGGAGAGTTTATCTCATACCTGGGTACTGTGGCCGCTTTCAGAATGCATGTGACTGCTCCTCATTGTTCGTGATCCTCTTTGGACACTGTTGTCTTTGGATCAGTGGGAGAGATTTGGTTCCCGTTGCCCTCATTCGTTGCAGAACCTGCTGGGCCCTTACCCTTCTTGGTGTTATATGAGGGTCTAGGTTGACCTTCTACAGTCTCCTTCGTACCGACTTGGTGGGGATTTGGCGACCGCCCCCCTGGCAGGGCCATCGAGGTGTTTGTCAGATCTGTGTGCTTGAGTGCCCATGATTCCTTTAGGCTTGCACGCTCCTAGTTTCAAACCCTAGGATCGGGATGCTTAGAAAAGTCTCAGCTAGAAAGTGGATCGCCTCGAGGTCCCCTGAGATCGGTCTTGTTTGCGTCTTCATTGAGATCCATTCCATTCATCATTTGAAAACATCTTTTTCAAGTTTTGTGCATTAGAAAGGAGAGATGGGAATGTGACAAAGGTTGTTGAAAATCTCGTGATGGCATGCCTAACAAGCTCCTTTCCCCCGACATTTTTCCTCGTTAGGTTCAATACCTACAAGTGCTTGTAGATGTATTTTGTAATGCTCTTGGCATGATCTATAATGTTCCTGATCCAATCTTGTTTGCCTATATCCTCAAGCATGAGGTCTGCCCAATGTGGAGTATAGTGTTGTATTTACTCTCTAACATATTACCAGCAAGAACATAGTTAGATGCATTGTTTGTGATGATCTGAACAACATTTTCCACCCCCACTGGCACAACAACCTCATCCAAAAGCTGAAATAACAAGTGTGATCATTCACCTTATCATATGAATCAATTGATTTAAAAATATGGTTTCCTCTGGGCAAGAGACAAGGAAATATATTATGGTATAGTTCTTTCCATCACTCCATCAATCTAACATGATGGTACATCTCATTTTGGTCCATGGCACTTTAAAACCTATCAATTATTCATCTATGGATTGAACTTCTTTCTTTATAAGGGGTCCCCTAAGGTCATGCACACTAGAGCCTTTGAAGCCCTTGTCAACAACAATAATGGAATTCCACATAGGTTGGTAATAAGGTGAGCAGGCAACATTGAAGGGGATATTTGCATAATACCACCATCTAGCTTTGATTCGAGACTAGATTCTTTGTATTGCTTCTTCCAATAGTTATGCAAGGTGGGATGAGTCTCATTCAATTGAGAGGCATTGGAAGGGGTGGAGGAAGGTGTAAAAAAACTTAGAATGTTCTTCATCTTTTTAGGCTGGTTTTCGTGAGTGGAAATAACATAATGAAAGGGGGCCCTAACGTTGCTAGAAGGGTTAGAGCAAGAGCTTTCAACATTAGGATATGTTTGGGATCCCATCATCATGGCAAGTTGCCTTTTTTTCCTTATTTTAGTCTTTATGTCTTTCTGCCTAGTCTTGTCTTCTTCAAATTTCTCAAACATGTTTTGCATTTCCTATCTAATGGGTCCAATGTTTGAAGCATCATATGGGGCAACTTGCCCTCTTATACCAACCAAGTATTGTTTCGACCTTTGGATGATCCCTCCTCCTATATGTTTCTTGCAATATTTGCAATACATTTCATCAGCAACAACATCAACATGGATCCATGCAAGGTTTTTGACTTGGCGGTCCATGGTAAATGCAAACAAATATGCAAACCCTATCTTAATTTTTTCGAAGCAAAAAAAAATGATTTTGGATCTGCAATTTTGTGAGAGAAAAAAGCAGGGGCAGATTTAACATACCTTTGAAGTTTGAATGAGATCAATGGGCACAAGAATTTGACCAAGAAATCCTCCATGCTTGTAGATGGGGTGTAGTTCCCTAATTTCTAAGTTACCAGGATTCAGATTCGGATCCGGATATGGATCCTTCAAGTTTTTGAAAAGCTAGGATTCAGATACGACGGAGAAATGACAAGTACAAATAATATGAAAATATTTTTATAAAATTTTAAAAATAAAACCTCAGTAAATTTAACAATATATATATTTTTAATAGTGTTACAAATATCGTGTCGGCGAATATATCGCCGAGGGTCCAAAAAGAAATTATCGGCGAAAATGTTGGCAAACATCGACAAACTTAAAAAAATACAAAAATATTCATTTTTTTCAATTTTCTAAACATCGAAAGCAACAAGAACATCAAATAAACACATTGCCACATGAATATGGAAAGAAAACCAATATATAAGATGTATAAGACGTCTAGTGATATGCCACACATCAAAAAATGAATCGTGTCCTGGATCTTGAGTCCTCGACTCATGCATCACCAAAACAATACAATCAATGTATCTCATATGCAATGAAATCAACTAAATAAAGTAAACTATGGATTCCTTCTACCCCTTTAACGGGCAAAGGTAATCGCTTTAGTAATGGCTCTTCCTCTAGAGCTAGAAATCCCAGGCGCTCGTGGGGGTCATCGTGGACTATGTTGTCCTCCAGAAGTGCCCGGAAACTGATGTACTCTAAAAGAACTAGAAGAATGATGAGGTACTAGACCCTCATCAAGTCCTCTACCACTGCTACTGCTACCATTGCCCATATATCTGGCTCCCTCTGACTGAGACTGTGGCTGTGAAATTGGTGGCTGTGCTACTGGTGGCTCCGGTGGTGGCACAGTCTCAAACCCCTCATCCTCCCATATCTCACTCTGCATGTCCTGTGTATCATCCTCTAACCAATCAGGGGCTGCCTCCATAATAGGTTCCTCAATCTCCACTCTCCACGCAACAGTGGTGTCAATGGCTTCCAATGAAATGGCCTCCACCTAAGGTGTTTTCTCAATCCGCTTCACCCACAACCTGATATTATAGGAGATGTACACTAGATCATTCAGGCGTTGGGTATCCAACTTGTATGAGGACCATAAATTTATTAAATTAGAATTTAGAATACATAAATTAAAATTACCAATGGGACATAAATTACAAGTTATAATGAATTTAGAATGTAAATTCTCTAACCTGTTGCGCTTCTTGGTGTGTATTTTTTCAAATACACTCTAGTTACGCTCACAACTAGAAGAGCTACATGTATGGCTAAGGATCTGAACAACAAGCTTTTGGAGATGGGGTACTCGTCTGCCATAGGTTTCCCACCAAGTATCTACAATGAATTGGAGAAACATAAGAGAAGACATTGAAAATTTGAAATTTAAAACAAAGAAAGTAAATAAATTGAATTTTGATTCTTGAAAGTTGAAACAAGGTGAAGCTTATTTGGCATTATGTTCTTCCTGGCATTAATAGCCATCTCAAACCCAAATGTTCCCATGGCCCTCCTATAGAATTCCAACTCTTTGGAAATCTCTAAACGGTCAGCTGCACTTGGCACCATCCTCTAGACACACTCCAAGAACCCATCCATTACCACTGCATCAAACTCGAAACCATAGGAGTAAGAGAATGCGGGGTTGAGGTATAGCCCTGCAGCATGAATGGGGCGATGAAGTGTGTTGTTCCATTGCTGATCAATCACCTCCCATATCAATTGTTGTTTCGCCTGCCCCTCATCCCCCTTGTCCTCTTAATAGGCACGAATGGCCTCTTTGGCCCTATCTATCGCCTCATATAGGTATCCCATTGCGGGCTTGTCTCCATCAACCAAGCGAAGAACCTTTACCAAAGGTTCACAGATGGTACATGTTATCACACAACTTGTAGTTGCCCCTAGAGGTATCCCATCCGGGACGGTAGAGGAGCTAGGCAACTAAAGAGGTGACCCAAGAGATGCCACGGTTCCCAATGCAGGTGGGAGTCACGTCAACCGAGGCACTCTTCGCTTTAGGTCAAGATATAACTAGACCAAGGGGGAGACCCTATACCCCAATCACAGTTGATTGGAACCAAGCAAAGGTTTTAAAGGGTGAAAAAATGATGAGTTACGGAAACCAATGCAAGGCTAAGTGGACCTAATGTTTAAGGTATGGTTGAAGGTGGTATCATGGATAGTTAGTGTTTCAACCTATGTATGGTTTAGGCCACTTGATGGGGTATGATTATCAAGTATAGTACCATGTGTTTACACAAGTGGGTCTTGTTGCCTTGGGAAGTGTGAAATGGTTCTAGGTGGGCCCACAAGGTGAAGTTAAGTGTGAAGATGGTACTATAGGCTAGATCTAGGTTAGATTTACAAGTTAGAGTTGGTTCTAGGATTACCCATGTGCTAGATCTAGGGTTTGACACTAATCCCAAGAAGTGCGCCTTGCTTGGAGAAGGACTAGTGCCTTGTTGGATGGGCTAATGGGGTCAAGAAGGATGTCAAAGTGTAGATCGGGACACCTAGAAGCCAAGTCAAGTGGTTTGGATGAGATCCAATGGTTGGATCTTGCTAGATCTAGGTTTTTGAGTGATGACCAAAAGTGGACCACAATTCCTTAAAACAAGGAATGCAATCCCAAAGGTAGATCGGGACAAAAGGATAGTCTAGACCTAGGTTTCAAGGCATGGGCATTCCAAATCCACGAAAATCTCCAACACCCACTTCCTAGAAGTGGTCCAACTCAAAACTCCAAAGGGGTGCGACTTTCTCAAGGAGAGGCAAAAAGTGGGTTTGGTGGACCAAACCAAGTCCAATGGCCACCAAAATGTAGATCCGGGGTGTTGGTACCCCGATCTATGTTCCTTCAAAATTTCAAGTGAATCCAATGGGTAGATCTTAGTAGATCTAAGTTTTAAGGTACCAAGAAAATGAAAAGGGGGTTTCAACCCCTCAAAACATGGAGAGATGTCCACAAGGTAGTTTTCACCAAAGTAAGGAGATGGGTATAGGTTATCAAGTGTCTAGATGTCAATTCAAGTGGGATCTCACCTACCCATGTGCTAGATCCTACCCAACAAGCTTCTCTTAGGAAAATCGATTTAGGTTCAAGAAGGCTTTTTACATTGAAAAGTGTGTCAATTTTTAGCCAATCACCACCAAACTATAGATCCAACTAGGGGTGGATCCTATAGAGGTGGGTTCTTAATATCTTTTCAAATGCAAGGGTGGATCTAAGTAGATCTAAAAAAATACCAAATTTGGGGTTTTGATTTAATTAGGGTTTTATGACCAATGGAGATAGAATGGATGAAAGAGGCACATACCTTGTAGATCTTACCTCAATTTGCTTATGGCCACCTTGCAAGTTGATAGCATTCTCCTATGTTTATATTCAAGAGTGAGATCCAAGTGCTCCAACCAAATTGCCCTTCTCCAAGATAGCCAAATCGTCCTCCTCCTACAAGACAAGATCAAAGAAACAAGTCAAGCAAGATGATTATGAAAATGGTAGAAAGATGTAATAGAAAGCATCAACTATGTCACGAAGATACAATAATGATACTCCCTGTCACAAGATCAACCCAAGAGAGAATATGTGGATCCCTCCAACAATAACCCTCAAAAAGTCGCCCTCCTCTCTCCAATTCGACTTTCCTGTCAAAAGGTTAGCAAGAACACCAAAATCCACAATGATACATAGAAGAGATACTTTATATTCAATATGCAAGAGAATCCACAAGCCAAGAGAGATGTGCTCCACAAAAAATCTTCTATTCCAATATTCCAGAGCTCCAAAGGTGAGCTATACAATGGGGGGTCTCCTCCTTATATAGGATAATAAAGACCAAAACCCTATACCACTCTACAATACTACATCAAATGAGTGGTTGAGATTATAAGATCTCATCATACAATCAATGGCTAGGATGAATCCATAACAATATAACACATGGATCACTCAACATAACAATAGCGCCCTCACTAAGTGGTACAATGGAGGGTGACGTCATCCCTCAAGAGGGGTATAAAGTACAATAATCCATCTCATGATGACTAGGACATGATAAAATAAGCACATGGTGGGGCTAGGAGGTATAAATCCTTGCTAGCTCACCCCAAGGCACAATAAAATAATAAAATATGTCCAATATAGTGATAATGACCAAAACTGTCCTCAGAATCCATGACAGTCGAGCAGTAAATGTCCTCCTGTGATCAATCTGGAGATACCCACATGGAGAAAACTGACTGGAAGATAGTGAGATCACCCTGGAAGACCTCTGTGAAAACCAAATGCCAAAACCTTGCCTCAATTGCCCAAATCGATTTCCTCAGTGACCACTTTATCCCATTTTTTAACTGCCTCGGGAACTGTGAAAGTGCCAAAACTGCCTCCTAGGGTGCTAGCGCTGTCCATCTGAGCCCACCAGGCTCTCCGGGAGGGGGGATAAATGGTAATAACAAGTGGCTGGACCACCCCCTCCATCATCAGCGCCCTAGGTGAACTGGCCTCTCGGGGCCCCTGCTGCTCAGGCTGGGAAATCAGCCCCAAATCTGGTCAACGAGTGTAAAACTGCATCAATCACTGTCAGAAGTGCCCGGAACTGAAAGATAAGTGTCTCAATGGATCCAGAAGACCCAAATCCACTAGGAATGAGTACTCATACACCCTGGGTTGCCCTAATGGGCCAGCTGTAGGGTCCACCATATATGGACAATGTATAATCTGCTGATCTGAAATAATAATAACCTGCTGAACTGGATCAAACATCATCTGTATCATATGTCCATCATATGATATCATCATCAAACATGTGGGACCATAAATCATCATCAATAATCATCCATACATGGTCCACATCATCACGGATCCCAAGAATATATAATCAAGGATAAATCACATCAGTAGATTAAGACAATGTTTCTCTAATCATTCCCACAGCTAAGCTCAAAGTATAAATTCCATTCAGTGGCATTAATAAAGTTAATACATTCCGTGGTTATATAAAATTACTTGCACCATAGTTCAAATGACAAACTCACTCATTGGACATGGTCAAACTGCTAGTGAAGGATGAAGGCTAGGAGCAAGGTTGGGCCAAGGGTTTGACTTGTCTAACTCAACTCAAAAATACTTTGGACTGGGAGAAAGGGGGAAGCTACGAACTCTGTGCTGGACAAAAGAACACAGGGGATGGCTGTGCCTCACAAATGGATAAGTTGTTTAGAGAGTGTTTATTCAACTTAGGCATCATGTCTACATCAAGTTGATCCAGGTTCATTAGGATCATTCAATTTATTTCCATGGCCTTTTTGGCCTACATAACCCTTCGGATTTCAGATGTGTTGAGAAGCACAACTAGTTGCAGCTTGCATCCAGGGCATGTTTTTTTATATATTCACAAGGTCAGCAATTGTTTAGATATAGCTTTTAAGAACTATTGCTTTTTGGACCTTTCTTATACTCTTCGAGGAGTATTTCTTTTTAACTTTTCACTGCTCTTGCCCTTTTTGTTTCCATGGGCGAATTTTTAGTTTCCATAGGTAGAACATGAGCTTTCAGTTTTAGCCAACAACATCTCAAGTGACTAAGGGGAGTTCGAGCCAAGGCCTACAATCCAACTCACCAAAGGCAAGTTCTGTCACCAACTCAGAGCCGAGACACTGAATAAACAGGGATGCGGTCCAAACACAGAGGTAGAAAAATAGGGAAGTCCTCAGTATCAGAAAGTCAAATGAGACAAGTCAGGGTTTAAAGTCAAACAGGAAGGTCATGTATGGATGGAGATAAGTGGATATGGAGCCTACACTAGCAGACAACTGGCGTCGGGAAAGACCATGTCTATGTAAGGTGAAATACCAGTAAGTTTTGTAAGATGACCTAAAAGTGCAAGCAATTGTCCATTTTATGATTTACAGTTCATTTTAAATAGTTTGCCACATCAGGAATAATATACCAAGCACATGCTATAATCATGACTAAATCAACAAGCTAATAATCCACTGTCAGTGAGAACATATCCATAGATCATACAACATCATCATAATAGCAATCATCATGCATCATCTGAAACACTGCTGAAGTACATCTCTAGGCACTGAACTGAAACTGTAATGGGATAAGTGGTCACATCAGTCATCAAATCTGAACTCTCAAGGCTCAGCCTTGACACAAGGTCATATACAAATCTGAATAATATACTGCTCTGATCATGAGTGATCCATAATATATAGCCATGCTCTGGAATAATGTAAGCTCTGGAATGTGCAGATATCTGCTGTACAAGAATAGTAGCCCTGCTACTATGGTGTGATAACAGTACACACCTCCTCCACCCCATCCGAAAAACTCTCCTGGTATGACACTAGCCTGAATATGGCATGTCCCTCCGGTTTAGTGCTAATTGATAAAGCACGCCACTTAGCTGGAAGGAGCATAGTTTGCAAGTCCCACATAGAAGTAAGGAGAGACTGAAGAGAGATGAAACAAGTGGCAAAGCGAGTGATCGCAGGACAAACCAACTCCTTGTCACCAGTGAACTAGATCATCAAGCTAAGCACAAAAGCATGATTGTATATAAATTTGGTGATGCTTCTTGTTGAACCAATGACATCCTTGATAAACTCAATCTTTCCCATATCCTCTAAGATCAAGTCAATACAATGTGCTACACAAGGAGTCCAAAACAATGTAGGATACCTGTCCATAAGCATCCTGCCAATTGCCACATAATTCGCATCATTGTCCGTTATGACTTGGACAACATGCTGCGGACCTATCTCTTGGATGAACCCATCCAACAACTAACATAATAATGCTGTATCTTTGACCTGTGCAGATGCATCCACAGATTTTATAAACATTGTGCCCCTGGGACAATGAACCAAGAAATTGAGAAGGGTCCTACCCTTCGTCTCAATCCAACCATCTGACATGACAGTGCATCCTATGACCTCCCATGAAGCTCAAAGCTCCTCCAACCTAGAAGTGCAATCGATCTTTTCATTATCAAAGATGGGCCCTCTCAACTCCTCATAAGTGAGGGGCTTATACCCCGACCCAACAATAGCAACAACCTCAAACATAGGCACGTAGAATGGGTTCCTTGCAAAGTGGAATGGAATATCACTCCATAAAAGGCATTGGCCCACAAGTTTGTCTGCTTCCTTTTTCTCATTTATCTTGTACATTGACCTTATACCTGGTTGTCCACCAAGCGCGGATCTCGGAACAAAGAAAGGAGATGTAGTTGAAGGCATTGTGGGAGATGAGGATAAGGTCTCACTCCCCCCTCCCCCTGAAGTCTGTCCGGCTGTCCCAGATTCTCATGCCGTTCTCATTCCAAGTTCCTGCCTTAAAGCTTCCCTTTGATCTTTCCTCTTGCCAATACCTTCAATTGCAAGTTTGGCCCTATGAATAATTTCTGGAGTGGAGTTTTTACAAATATCCACCTCATGCCATTTAAGTTGTGCTAGGTGGAATTTGAGCCTACTTATCCCCCCCGTCATCTCCTTCCCACACAAATTGCATTTAAGCTTTTGTCGATTATGTGGATCAACATGCTCTGCATATTCCTAGAATGGATCCAAATTCTTCAGCATGTTTGTAACTTTGTATTATGGATTATGGAAGTGAAAAGTTGAAAACTAGTTTGAAACTTTGAACCGGCAACAAAAGAGAAAAAAAAATATGTTTTTAAGCATATTTTTATTGCAAAAAATTGCAAATCAATGTCAAACAAATAGGGAAAAATGAGGGATTTATGTCAAAACTGTTAGTGTTCCACTACAAAGTACAAACAAGTTAACAACAAGAAGTTTGATCTTTTAGCATTAACTATTAAAAACTTAAATCTGCAGCAGGGTTTGACTGTCCTTTTGAACCATGAATTTTATTCAAGGCCTATAATGAAAATTTTCTGCTCTAATATTAATTGTTGCCTTAAATATGTAAGTGTGCATCATTTAAATTTTTGACCAGCTTGCATTCGATCCTATGTTGTAACTTTGTAAGCATATAACAAAATTTATTATAAATTATAATAATCCTTTTTAGTTTTGAACTTTTGACAGTTGTTAACTGATTTGATTTCCAAGTTCCGAATCTATAGAGAGGGTGTCTTGTTGTAACATCCGGAATCCGAATAGATCAGTTTTGTGCTAAGTTGCATGATACGGGGAATGGGAAAGGGTTTCACAGTGGGAAGTTGGAACATGGTGGAAATGTGACCTCCAAAAAACTTGGAAATGGCGCACAGTCCGAAAACGTGAGAAAGGGTCGACTTGTCGAGGTCCAAGGACATACCTTCAAGGGCGTTGCAAGCTTGCAGCTCCACAGGCACGAAGTCACGACTCACGGGACTGGCGTGTTCTCTGCCATAGCTCCCGACTCCACACTGCCTTAGTGCCATGGGTGTGAATGGTGATACCCTTGGGCATCCTCTCCTCCATGTGCTGATAAACCGGCGGGTCAAGGAACCCTAGATCTCCTTCAAAGAAACCCAACAACTTGAGCAAAAGGCTAAATGCCAAAAACCCGTTTGACGCTGTTTTGTTGACTTTTATGACCCGGTGGCGGCCGATGATGTCCTGGCATTGAGTCGCGATATTTAACAAAAAATTGCGAAAAAATTGCCTAAATATCGGCTCGATGTTTGCCGAAAATATCGGCAAGTTTTGAAAATCGCGATTTCTCGCGATGTTGCCGAGAAATGGACGATGTTAACACTGATTTTTAATTATATAATTTAAATATACAATACTTATAAAATAAACAATTGATGGATAATGTTTATAAATAATAACTAATATAATTCATAGTTATAAAGTTACTATTTATATTATAAGTTAATTGATTTTGATTATAAAAGGTTCAAGTCACTTTATATCAACAACCAAAACCATATAAAAACACTACCACCTTACTTTTATTCATAAAATTGGGTTCCAGTCCTATGACATCCGTTTGGTTGTGGGTTCGACTGGATTCTTGGCCACTTTGAGCAACATACACAATTTATATCTGCTATCTGTGTTAATATCAACTTAGGCGTGATTTCATCTTCAGTTATTGATGGATCGCCTTTTCTCATTCAATAGGAAACATCGGCCACCAGTGAACAAAGGAATAAGGGTGAATGGGAACAAACGCGGACTAATCGAATGAGTCAGAATGAACCACTCCCTTCTCTTCCTAGTGAGTCTGGACCAAACTAAATGAACTCCTGAGTAACTTGTTGGATTTTGTGCAACTTCGGAAGATATTCTTATTATATTTTATTGTAATTATTTGTACCTCCTACGGGAGTTGATCTTGATGTAATTAATCATGTAAACCCTTGAAAGAATCAATGTAAACCTTGGGGAGAAAATTAAGTAAAGAAAATTATTATTAAATGAATTTTTATTTCCAAACTAAATGAACTCCTGAGTAACTTGTTGGATTTTGTGCAACTTCGGAAGATATTCTTATTATATTTCATTGTAATTATTTGTACCTCCTACGGGAGTTGATCTTGATGTAATTAATCATGTAAACCCTTGAAAGAATCAATGTAAACCTTGGGGAGAAAATTAAGTAAAGAAAATTATTATTAAATGAATTTTTATTTTCCCCCAAGACAAGTCGACCTAGTGGGTAAACTGCCCCAAACAATGGGCAGAACTGCCCTAGTTAGGTCACCCAGTTTGGGAAAAGTCAGGTCGACCCAGAAAAGAAAAAAAAGTCATTTTTGCATGTGTATAAATAGAGAGGTCGTATGCCTCATTTCAACACTCACTCAATCACAACAAGTTCGCATCACTTAGAGAGGAGCTAGCACCTGCAACTAGGAGAAGCTTATTTTTGGGGTTTTGGTTAGAGAGATTTTCTACTTTCTCTCTCATCTCTGTACTCTATTCTCAGAATTATTCATCTCTATACGAAGGTTGCTGGGTTTTCTCCCTATTGGGTTTCCCAGGATAAATTCTCTTGTTCTTTGTTTCTGTGCTTTGTCTTTCTTCTAGTGATCCTATTGATCTTATGCAATTGAATTATAATGCTATAATTGTATCAAAAACTAACATGGTATCAGAGTAGTACTAGAAGAAGCCATTGCCGGAATTAGGGTTTGATCTTTCGAGGCCTTCACTCATCATTTTGGCTGAAAAAGTGCCTTAGGAATTTCGCTCTAGGAAGGGCGCATCTTTTGGTGAAGGCATAATCAGATTCTCAGAAGTTTCATTTTTGAACTAATTCTGCAGCAGCAGTTACCACAGAAATTAGGGTTTCAGTTTTTTACCTACTCCCTCCACAGATTTGGCTCGACCCCACCTTTTCTCAACTAGCCTTGCTAGGGCGCTTCTCCTTGTGGAGTCAGTTTTCCAAGAATCCAACTTTCATTTTTGACCTAGCTCCTACTAGGATTTCTGCTTCAGATCTGTAGTCAAGATGATTGGAATGAAGGTTGAAGATCGTTTGGAAGGGGCTTCCAACTTCATCTCTTGGAAGTCTAGGGTCTTTCTCTTGTTAGAAGAAAATGATCTCTTGCAGTTTGTCAATGAGAAGGTTCCAGAACCAGAAGTCGAAGAAGACAAATCTCGCTGGAGGAAGAATGATGCCAGAGCAAGAAGGATTTTGGTGGACTTAGTTAGAGACCACTTGGTTCCTCAAATCTCAGAAAAGAAGATTGCTAGAAAGATGTTCAAAACCATAAAGAAGCTGTTTGAACATAGAAGTATCAGTGTAACCCTTACATTGAGGAACCAGCTATCAAACATGAAGATGTCCAAGTCAGAATCCATTGCCTCATACTTCATGAGGATCACAGAACTAAGGGACAAGCTATGTACCAGTGGAGATCCCATTGATGATAAGGAGCTTGTCATTACTACTCTAAATGGTCTCCCACCATCTTGGGAATCATTCATTCAAAGTATAAGCGGTCGAACCAAGCTACCCAAATTTGACAAGTTATGGGCAGATTGCACTCAGGAATAGACAAGGATAGCAGCAAGGCAGAGACTCCATGGCACTCAACTTGAGGAGAATCAAGCATTCTTGTCCCATGCCAAGAAAGGAAAGGGAAGGAGAAGAAAGTTTTACAATAACAAGCACTGAGGTAGGAGATCAAGTCCTCCTCGAGATCAGAAGAAGAAGGATTTGTCTCAGATACAATACTACAGGTGCAAGGCATATGGTCATTAGGCTGGTAATTGTCAAAGTTCAAACAAAAGGAAGCATGAAGTCTCAACTGCTGATGTTGATGAAGACACTCCTCACAAGAAGTCAAGGAATAATGATCGCTCAGAGTTCTTCTTCTAGTTCTCCCTATGATGAGGTGATATGAAGATCCAGACTGAAAAAATAGGGGTCTCTCATGGTTGTTCCCACGAGAAGGCAGTGGGAGCCCACCCACAAAACAATAAAAGATAAGTATTTGGTTTTCTTGCTTACATAGATCTGTTTTGTCTTCTACATATCAAATTATATGCAGATCTATCAGGAAGTTTGTTGAGCATTTGATATAGTTTACTTATTGATGTACGGTAGGCTCTTGTTGTATTTGTTATATGAGCTGCACATTGTATTTGTTATATGAGCTGCTCAATATTCCATGAACACGTGATGGAGCTAGTCTAGATGATATCTCCTTCCTGCATGCTTAGAGTAGTGCACACTCTTGATGGCATGTTCTAGTGGAGATAGCAGACATCTAGATAGTTACCATATGTGTTTGGGAAACATTTTATGATTGTTGTGTTGAAGCATTAGCCAAGATGCCTAGCGTAAACTATTGTCATTGCATAGAAATAGAAATTGGTTAAATTTGATTATGCAATGTCACTAATCATCAGATGGGATTTGACTTGTAGGGAAAAGACCATATGATATGGCTTACAAGAGAAGGATGATGAGATTTGTTCCGATGAACAAGTGGTGGACACATGAATCCCGTTAATATTCAGATTATGACTTAGCCTAGAAGGATGACCTCGAAAGAAGCTTTCACAGGAGTGAAACCAAAAGTGGGCCACCATCGGATATTTGACTGTCCAGTCTACATACATGTGCCGAAGAAGAAAAGGACGGAGTTAGAATCTTCAGGCAAGAAAGGAACCTTCGTGGGATACTGTGAGTCTTCAAAGGTGTACACAATCTACATCCCAGGATCAAGACAGATTGAAGTCAGCAAGGATGTGTCCTTTGAAGAAGAGATGGCTGTCAGGAAAGACAGAGGATTAGACATGGAGATCGACGATGAAAAAAATGCTAGACCCAAAGGAGATGAGATCATCTCCCCCTCTAGCAGTTCAGAGGGAGTTAGTAGAGAAGGATGAACTCATCGATACCATTGATCCAATTGAGCTAGTTGATGTTCCTAGAGATATTGCAGTAGGCCGGAAGAGGCCTAGATGAGCACAACAGACTTTGCGGGATGCAGAGGGGCATGAAGCTCCCCATGGTACTTTCCGAGAAAGTAAAAGACCTCAGAGTTTCTCCAGTATGTAGCATTGATGAGTCACATCATTCACTCAAAACCTACCACTTATGAAGAAGCATCCAGACACCAAGTTTGGAAGGATGCCATGGTGGAAGAATACCAATCCATCATGAAGAATGATGTGTGGGAGGTTGTGGCGAGACCTGAGCGGAAGTCAGTAGTGACTTCCAAGTGGTTATACAAAATCAAGCATGGAGTAGATGGGAGTTTTGAAAAACACAAGACTAGATTTGTTGCCAGAGGGTTCTCTCAGAAAGAGGGAGTCTATTATGATGAGACATTTTCTCTTGTGGCTCGATATACTTCCATCAGATCGATAATCGCTATTGCTTCAGCTATGGGATGGAAGTTGCATCAGATGGATGTCAAGACAACCTTCCTCAATGGTGTTATTGAGGAAGAAGTATATATTGAACAACCAGAAGGGTTGATTGTCCATGGAAAGGAGTCTCACGTATGCAGATTGAAAAAAGGCCCTGTATGGACTCAAGCAAGCACCCCGTGCTTGGTATGGACGGATAGACGGATTCCTGGTGAGTTTGGGATTCACCAATAGTGATGTAGACCCCAACCTTTACTACAAGGTTGTGGATGATGGGCCACTGATTTTGGTCCTTTACTACTTATCGTATGGTTCAAAAAGAAACTTGCATCTGAATGAAGGATCTTGGATTGATGCATTACTTCTTGGGATTAGAAGTATGGTAGAGGCAGAAGGAGATTTTCCTAGGTCAAGGAAAATATACCATAGATATTCTGAAGAGATTCGAGATGTTGGATTGCAAGTCCGCCACTCCGACGGATGCAAATATGAAAAAGCTGAGGGATTTTGCTTCAGATTCAAATTTGATTGATCCCACTATGTATCGCCAGTTGGTTGGATCCTTGGTGTATCTAACGAACACCAGACCAAATATATGTTTTGTTGCGAATGCTCTCAGTCAGTACATGTGTGAACCGAGGCAGATTCACTGGGTTGCTGCAAAACATGTGCTTAGATACTTGTGTGGCACTGTGGGATATGGCCTGAGATATGCTTCAGAATGTGACTTGAGATTGCAGGGGTTTACAGACTCAGATTGGGCCGGATGTGCTGCAGATAGGGAGTACTTTCAGATGTTGCTTTGGTTTGGGTTCTGCAGTGATTTCCTATTGTAGCAGGAAGCAGAACTCAGTATTGTAGAGGCCGAGTATATGTCTGCTAGTACAGCAGCCCGAGAAGCAGTATGGCTTCGTAAACTCCTTGCAGGATTGTTTGGCTAGATTCCAGAGCCAACCGTGATTCACTGTGATAACCAGAGCTGTGTGCAGATGTCAGTGAATCCTGTATTCCACGACAGGTCGAATCATATAGAGATTCGGTATCACTTCATTCGTGATATGGTGCAGAAAGGTGCGGTCTTGTTACAGTATGTTCCGATAGATGACCGGACTGTAGATGCTCTCACCAAGCCTCTTCCCAGGATAAAGTTGGAATACTTTCGTGGAAGACTTGGAGTGGAAGAGAACGTGTCCCTCCTTGAGAGGGAGAGATGACATAGAGATGTTTACCCCGCTTTCACCCAGGTGCCTCTACTCGTCTAGGTTCTCGGCCAGGTATGGGAGAAATCCCATTGGCAGATGAGATAGGTAGTAGATGGTCGGGTTCCACCCAGGTACCTCTACTCGTCCAAGTTCTCAGCCAGGTATGGGAGTAATCCCATCGACAGAAGAGACAGACAGGTAGTAGATGGTCGGGTTCCACACAGGTACCTCTACTCGTCCAGGTTCTCATCTAGGTATGGGAGCAATCCCATCGGCAGATGAGACAGACAGGCAGTAGATGGTCGTGTGATGATTGCACATGTACCTCTACTCATTCAGGTTCTCAGCCAGGTATGGGAGTATCCCATCGACAGATGAGACGAACAGGTAGTAGATGGTTGTGCACCACTGCTCGTCCAGGTTCTCAGCCAGGTATGGGAGGATCCCATCGGCAGATGAGACGGACATGTAGCAGATGGTAAAGCCTATCTCTCGGACATCCAGGTAGGATGGAGAGACTACTCTTGGACTCATCGAAGGACTGGTAGAGTTGATGCCTAATGACACTTCTTGAAGGACTGAGACTGTGTTGACAACCTTCAGTATGTATAGAGATGATTGAGACAGTATAGATGTACAGATGAGACCTAGATGATCGTGATGCTGATGATGACCGAAGAATACCTTCCTTGTTGAGAGGGAGTGTTGGATTTTGTGCAACTTCGGAATATTCTTATTATATTTTATTGTAATTATTTGTACTTCCTATGGGAGTTGATCTTGATGTAATTAATCATGTAAACCCTTGAAAGAATCAATGTAAACCTTGGGGAGAAAATTAAGTAAAGAAAATGATTATTAAATGTATTTTTATATTCCCCCAAGACAAGTCGGCCCAGTGGGTAAACTGCCCCAAAACAATGGGCATTCTACCCCAAACAATGGGCAGAACTGTCCCAGTCAGGTTGGCCCAGAAAAGAAAAAAAAGTCATTTTTGCATGTGTATAAATAGAGAGGTCGTATGCCTCATTTCAACACTCACTGAATCACAACAAGTTTGCATCACTTAGAGAGGAGCTAGCATCTGTAGCTAGGAGAATCTTATTTTTGGGGTTTTTGTTAGAGAGATTTTCTACTTTCTCTCTCATCTCTGTACGTTGTTCTTAGAATTGTTCATCTCTATACGAAGGTTGCTGGGTTTTCTCCCTTTTGGGTTTCCCAGGATAAATTCTCTTGTTCTTTGTTTTTGTGCTTTGTCTTTCTTCTAGTGATCCTATCGATCTTATGCAATTGAATTATAATGCTATAATTGTGTCAAAAACTAACATAACTGACCCACTGCTCTAGGGCATACTCCTCATTCGTTCAATCCACAATGTGTCCATCATTGCTGGAAACAAAACTCTTTTCGGGAAGGAAACAACAACTGAGTCCGATCTCTTCGCCCCACTCTACCCAAACCCGCCCCAGTCTGATCAACTAGTGTTTGATCTTGACGGTACTCGCATTTTCTGGTGCGGTTTCCGTTTGCTTCGAGAGCCACGGGCTCCAAAAGCAACGAGACAACGAAAGCCATAGACTCCAAAAGTGACAAGTGATGGGCTCCAAAAGCAATGGGACAACGAAAGCCATCGACTCCAAAAGTAGGACAGTTGGATATTGAATTAAATGTTTGCAGTTTTAACTGAAGCGAATCTTAGGCAAATCCAGATCTGTATTTGTACCAAATTCGAGGATTCGTGGTGGATTTGTGCCAGGGTGGACGGATCTGGTAACACATCCTAATTTTGATGCCAAATCCACCACAAACAATCGTCAATAATTTCCAAACAAGCTCCAAGTTCACTCTAAATCACAATTGCCTCCATAAACTCAAAATGCTCACAAATTCACAACGAGAGAGGTGTGAAGCAAATATGGGAAAGTCTAGTTTTAGCTTTTAATTTGATTAAAAATGAGTTTTATTGGCCAAACTTGCTATGCCCTATAGGTAATCTGTTTATTATGGACTTGACCAAACTATCTGGTTTGAATTGGTTCTATATCGAACCATCCAGTTGAGACATTGAATGGGTCGATTTCGTACAAAATCGGTCTCACAAGTTGGGCTATGGCTCACCCATCTACTTTAGTGCTATAGGCATAAACATTCCACTCAAATGAAATAAACATTCTCAACAATTCAAACATAGAATTGTGGAGAGACTGAAGAGAAATGAAGCTAGTTGCGAAACGCATGATTACAGGAGGGACCAACTCCTCGTTCCCTTTGAACTATCTCATGAATCTCATAAGTGTAAGAATATACCAGATTGTCTGTCTTGAGCCTAGTCCTTACACTTGAGATGAGCACATCAGAGATTTTGATTGGTGGATCATATATATTTTCAACTAACCATTAAGGGGCAGCAACACCGGAGCCACCTTTGTCATCATGAACCCTCTTCATGACCTCTTTTGGTAGATATATTCATGCCTTGGTTCCCTAGAGCGGAGCAGTCAGTTGGTGATGCCTTTCCCTTTGCCATGTAGTTCCAGTGCAGATTGATTGAAGGGTCAGCAATAGATTCTATGCAGGTATTTTGGTATATGGCTTGAGGTATATTATGATGTTTCATACTTGTATTGGTAGATTGACTATGCTAAGTTATCATTTGCATCAGTGATCATTTTTTATCTTGGTTGTTACAGTAGGACTTGCAGTTGGAATGATAGAGTGACTCTGGTGTTTAGTTTTGTTTATATGCTTTTCTTTGGGTTAATCCTCATGTAAGATATAGATCAGTTGCTCTTATCATGGTTCCACATTTCATTTTGACTCCGCCCATCCATTACTTCCACTTTGATTTTAAAATATCCCATGACTTGGACATGACTAATGAAACCGAGGACCTTCCCCCACTGTGACCTCTTTCTTTGGACAACTTCCATATTTTCCTATGTCTCGGCTTTGAAGTGTGTAACTTTGTCTTTAGTCCTGTCGATCTCTTTCGTCTTGCACCTAGGATGTTTGATTGCAATTGGGTTGGCATAGTTCACCGAAAGTGTATCCCCTAGACTCGAAGCAAGTGCTCCCAAAATTGTGAAATGCTTAAAAGTCCTTAAAATTAGTTAGCGACTAAAAGGATATGTACTCATCCTTTGTATGATGTTCCGCCTACTTGCCCGTTAAAAATACATTATTGTGGCAACTCCGTTGGGGCTATGGATGCTTGCTGGTAGCGGAGATGAAGGCCGTGGTAGTATTGGGGCTCGCAAAGGTTTCGAGGTCCGGTACCTTTTGGTCATGAAGCTAACTAAAGGAAAATCCAATGAAAAATGTGTTTCAATAATATATCCAAAGAAGATGCAAAATGAAATGCAATGAAAGTGAAATATGAAAGTCGAATGTTGTTAAATTGAGGCTTGTTAGAGTCGAAAGGGTGCCTTTCAAGCACTTTATCCCTTTGTGAGACACCTCTCGTCCCTAGTGTTTGCTTGTCCAACAAATGTCACTTTGGTCCCGTGAAATCCCGGTTCTCCGAAGGTAAATTAAGTCTCTCCAAAAGTCAAACTTCACCTTGACCAAACCCAATATTGTTGATTTCCACCTCACCTAGGATAGTGATCGAGGACTGATCCTACTTACATCTGTGATTAATGTGAATTGAAGTATATATCGAAAGCTACCGCCTTTGTTGCTTAACTGTACTGAGTAATGGTCTTTTGCTTTAATTCAGGTTGATCACCATTGTATGATGTGACTGAACATTTAGTTGTCTTTCAATACTTGTATGATAAGTGTACTAATGCCTCTCGCATGCAGTAGTCTTCAGTTTTATGCTCAGTTGCATTTTTAGTCAGTTTTGACTTGGTCAACTAGCATGACTCACAACGGGGTCCGACTACAGGTTGTTAGATGTTCATCTTAAGGCCTTTGGAGGTTAGTTGGACCATTCCATGCTTCAGACATACTTAATTCATAAGTTTTTATAAAGTCAGCGGAAATAATTAAGCCAGGTTTTAATAACAAAATGGAAAATTATTCACAGAGCTTGTCACAGATTACTCCAAGGTGTATGAGTAGTGGATTTTAGTAGATTTGAGGCTTCTGGATCCATTCGTGCAATCAGATCATCAGTTTGGGAAAAAGAAAGGTTAATTTTGGGCTTTTTGAAGATTTACAGAGATTTTCAACTGATTAATTGAAATAATTAAAGTGACCAAGGTATGGCATGTTGAACAAAGGATGATTGAATGGAAAAATGTGACTTGGGTATTATTGGCATGGCTCCCAGGATGATTTTGGACACTTTTCATGGCACTTTAATCATGTGTGGTCATCATGAGCTTCATTTCCCCCTTGGGGCAACTTTTCTCCCTAGGAGGGCCACTTCCTTGTTGGTGACTTTATGTATCTCTTGTTATATCCATGTAAAAGTGTAAAGTGAGGTCCCTAGGGACGAATTGAGCTCCTTAGGTGACATGTTACATCATTGTTATATCTTTTCATTGTATGTTGGGCATATGAGTTAATTCACCCCTCTCATTAGTGACTTGTCTAGCTTGATCCATGTGCTATCGAGAAATTAGATCTCCACTGTTGATCATGTTCTTTTTATCTTTTAATCTCAAGCATTGATTTAAAAAGTGGTTAGGGTTTTGATCACTCTCTTATCTATAAAAGAGAGGTGATCCCTCATTTGTAAGGGACTTTGGCTCTTGGAAGAAGATAATAGAAAAACTCTTTGTGCAAATGTCTAGATCTCTTGATATTGTTGATGATTTTCTTTGCTTGCCAATTTCCTTCTATCACTAGGCCTTTGTCACACTTTCCACATTCGGGCAATCTTTTGTGATTTCTTGTGTCTACAGGAGGAGGGTGAATTCACTTGGGCGACTCTATCTTGGGCAACTTCTCTTGATGTGACAGGGGGTGTTTTTGTGAATGGGACAAATTTTGTTTTGCTATTTGTGTCTTTCCTAACTCTTCTTGTCATCTCTTGTATGCACATTTGTCTTGTGGATTTCATTTGGAGCATAGTATTTGCTTTGTCTGACTGTGTTGTCTTTAGGTTTTTGCAGGTCGCACTTGGACAACAAGTTTGGATATGGAGATTAAAGATCTAAGTTGATGATGTTGAATGAGGAGTGAATATTCATGGCAAACGTCTAGATCCAGGTAAGTGCTTTGATCTTTTTCTTGCAAATTCTTTTCAAACCATTGTCAACTTGTAAAAAAATGAATTTTAGAATAATCACAAAAATATCTCTCTCATATGCTTTACATTTTTGGCATTCGACCACATGGGTTTTTATTTTGAGGTGTCTTGGAGCTATTCTCTTCCTTAGGCATCATTTTCTAGGGACTCCATCCTGTCTTGATATCCTCAATCCACCATCTTGTCTGGAATCCTCCGTCATGTCTTGAAACAATCCTCGATCCATCATCAATCATGTCCAAAATCCATCTAATGTAAATTGATCAACCTAAATAAACTTGAATCCGCAAAATCACTTAATAGACTTCGAAACTTGAATTCTGACATGATCAATATCTTCCCCCCGACATTTGAAAAGTGAGAAGTCCTGGGACCTTTAAATCAACAAAAATACCCCCCTGAAAGTGGAAAAGGGTAATCATACTGTCTTTGAGTGGAGTTTTGGGGACTTGATATTCATCTCAAAAGATTACATCAAGTGGGCCTCGGTCATGCCTTGAATCATTAAAAACCTGAAGAAAATGTTAAAGAAATGTAACTTCGGAAGATATTCTAATTGTATTTGTTTATTATATTGTTATTCATCCTTCGGGAGATGTCATTGATGTAATTGGTCATGTAAGAGTCATTGAAAGAGTCAATGTAAACCCTCCTTTGTAAGTTGGATCAATAGTACCCTTAAGAAACAAATTACATACATTATTGAGTCTCTCTAAATGAAGTCAGCCCAGTTAGTTAGGTGAAGTTGGCCTAGTTAAGGTAAAAGGTCACCCAACAGAAGAATATAAACAGAGAGGTCGAATTCCTCATTTGCAACCATTCACTCACTCAAGCAAGTGCGCAAGAGAGAGAAAGAAGAAGTTGGCTAGTGAAGATAAGTTGTTGTTTTGTCTTGGGGTTTTTACACTGTCTTGGTGAATTTTATATTGAGGAAGTTTTGCGGGGTTTTCTCCCTTGTGGTTTCCCCGAGGAAAATATTGTGTTCTTTGTATTGCTGTGCTTGTCTTTCTTTCAGTGATCCTATTGTTGCAAATGATTTAAAGTTATCATGCTAAACAAGTAAAAACTTAACATGGTATCAGAGCAGGCTTGAAAGAAAACATCGTGCAGCTACAAAAACTAAGGTTTCAATTTCCGGGAGCTCTCTCCACAAATCAGCTGAAAAAGAGGATGCATTCAACTCGCCTCACTAGGGCGCATCTTTTTGTCAAAGCATAATTCAATTCCGAGAATTTTCATTTTTGGGCCCACCACTCCAACTCGGAGAACTAGGGCATCAAGTTTTTGGAGGATTTGTTCACAGATTTAGGAAAAGGAGTACATTGCTCAACTCGCCTTAGAGAGGCGCATCTATTCCTCCAATAAGTTTTTCAAGATCTCAAAGTTGAAAAATTAGGGTTTCTTCGTCAAACCCTAGGTCAAGCTAGAAGCAATTTTTAGAAAGGCAACATTACTGGTAAGTACTATCTCTCTTCTATTTCCATTTGAGGTTCTCATATTATCAAAGTGACAAACAACACCAAGTTTGATGAGAAGCTTGAGTGAGCTGAGAATTTCAGAGCATGGAAATATAGAGTCATGCTCATTCTTGAAGAACATGACCTAGAAGGTTTCATAAAAGAGGAAGTTGAAGAACTAGAAGGAGATAAGGCCAAAGCAAAATACAAGAAGGATATGATCAAGGCCAAGAGGATCATAGCCGACTCTATCAAAGATCATTTGATTCCTCAACTGTCTTCAAGAAAGACTCCAAAGGAAATGTTTGATGCATTGTCTAGCTTATTTGAAGGAAAGGACATCAACAAAAAGATGACCTTGAGAAATCAACTCAAGGGTGTGAAGATTCAGAAATCAGAGACCATGCAGTCATACTTCACTAGGGTATCCCAGATTAAAGAACAATTAGAAGCTATTGGTGACATGGTGGAAGAAGCATAAGTTGTGATGACCACCTTGAATGATCTCCCAAGGGAATGGGAATCTTTTGTTCGTGGCTTATGCTCCTCTAGAAAGAAATTGATCAAGTTCATAAAATTATGGGAAGAATGTGTACAAGAAGAAGAAGAATAATAGTCAGAGAAGAAAAGTTAAATGACAATGAAGACCAAGCCTTCGTAGCTCATACCAAAGGAAAGAACAAAAGGAAGGATCATGAACATTCTCCTAGAAGAAGTCAAAGATTTCAAAGGAACAAAGGGACTAAGAGAGACTTCTCATCCTTTGAATGTTTTACTTGTCACAAGATGGGACACATTGCAAGAAACTGTGCCCTTAAAGTTGAACAATTCAAGAAGAGAAACAAAAGATTTCATGCCTGTTGCTGTCGGATCGCGCACCTAGTTAACGCGGCAGAAATCTATGCCACTGCTCGGTGTGCCCTTGGGGGCAAGTCTCGAGTCAAGGTTGTCACCTGATCTTGACTCCTCCGTTTAGGCCAACTCCTATCGAAGCCAAGGGGGGTAGTCCCTATGGAATGTTTGTAAAGCTATTAGAATGTTTCTTGTAAAGTTAATTAAGGATGTTTTTAGGAGTTCTTTGAGGGTTTTGATTACAAAGTCCAAGTTCATTTGCAAAATAGTTTTAAGGAAATGCTTTCACCAACAGAAAATGAAATGACCACTAATATATAGAGATAACACAACAAGTTATTGATGTTAAGCAAAATATGGAATAGTGTTTGTTGTGGAACAGTGCCAAATGGAGTCCATACATAAGATGGAAGATGCTGCTGAAAGGACAAGTTTTTCAAGTGTCTCTTGGTTGATTTTAAATTATTAGTGGTTTAAAGTTTGTTAAGGGAGAAGGGGAAACTCCCGAGATATCATAAGGTACAGGGACCAATGTCCAGAAATTGAGGGAAGGTGGCTCCTCACGAAGATGTGTGGGCTAGAATGGAGTCTTTAGGGTGGTGTTCAACACTACACCAACAAGGGTGTAGCCTAACTGTGCCCTGAGGTCGCCTCCCAGTTGTTCCCGCTTCTTCTGAGAAATTTGCCCACGCAAAACTCAATTATTGTACTGTCGGATTTTCACTATGTGAGGGGTTGTTACTATTTTTATGATGAGTTGCTAATTAAATGTGAAAATTTTAAAGAGTGGCTACAATTCTTTTTGATTTCCCACAGGACCAGGCAAATAGCTCGCAAGGGGAAAGAGCATACTTTGACTTGTAGACCAAATATTTATTCCGGTTTACTTTGTAAAAGATAAACAAAAATGGAAATAGAAATGTTATGCTAATTACTACGGGCAAGCAATCTCTTTTCTGATCATCCAATCACGTACTTAGGCAAAGCCCTTTATGTGATGGCGAGAGCATACTTCGGGAAAGTAATGCCGATTTATTTCCTTTAATCTACTTTGCAAAACGAAAGTAAAGTAGAAGCATAAATGAAATAATTATAAGTATACAACCTTGCAGTTAAAAGTATTGTGTGTGTTTGTGCTTTGTCAGAAAAATTCACACCATAAACTTGACACTGCAAATCCCCCAGGGGGATGGGGTGTGGGTGCTGTGTAGCCCACTTGCTCTCGTTTTAAAAAAATATTACAATGCTATCTTAAAGAAGTGCCTCTTAGTCCATTTAAAGTTGGATCTAAGGGCTTACAATTTGACATAATGATGTACAAGTAAAAGGGGGTCCACAAAGAGTATTTTTGACACTTTCCGACAAAAATTTGTCAAAAATCCGCTCTTTTATCTTGGATCTGCTAAAAACCAGCGAACTAAAAATGCAGGATTAGTGGTTAAAACATACATGAATACATAAAATTTACAAGATCTATACTTGCAAAAAATAATGGAAACTTTTGAGCAATTACAAGCATGAAGATATTAGATCTAGATCTAGTTTCTTAAAATGAAAATGAAGCTATTTTAGATCTGATTTTTATGCTAAACAAAAGAAGATGTTTGATTTTGCAAAAATACAAATCTATCTTTTATTAAGCTATAGTAACAAGTGACCAAGATGTATTTAAAAAAAAGAGATAATAGAAGCAAACCCTCAAGCTCAAGCTTGATATGGGAACACAATGAAGAAGAGGAAGTTGTGGACCAAAAGCTTGTAGATCCGAAGCTTGAATGTGATGGAGAGAAAGTGGAAGCAACCTAGATCCAAACTCCCTTCAGCTTGAGGCTTTTTGCAAAGCTTACACAATTCTCACATAAGCAAGATTAAATCTAGTATGTTCATCAATCAAAACCAAGAGAATAATCGTACAACCAAATACTAATATCACTCTTTGAAATCTTGAAAGCATGCTCATAAACAAGCAAATTGACAATCTTAAATGCTTGTTCTATAATAGCTAGATCTAAACATTAACTTGCATAAAAGAATAAAGCTTAGAAAGATGTCACCTCAACCAAAATTAGCACATGCATGGAACAAGAGTCACAATCGATCTCCAAAGTCTCCAATCTTATTACTTGAAAGAATTTCACACATTACAGGAGCAGAGGTTCTATGCCTTCATATCATATCGAAAGATCATGAGAGACCTCGCTTTTATAGAGTTGAGAGAGAGGGATGGGCGCATTCTTCATGAAGGAGTGAGGGCGCATCATGTGAGGGGTACGAGGGAGTGAATCCCACTGACTGAGGATGAAGTGGGAGTTAGAGTAAATGAGGGAGGCGCCACCTCACAAGAGGTGTGCCCCCTCTACATTGGGATCTCCAGTGTTTAATAAAATGATGCCACCTCATGATTCACTCTTCACATGGGACATGTGCTCCACTAATCCTCACGTGAAGTATGGCACATCCAAAACTTTGGTTTATTCACTATCCATAGTTTGACTTTATAAAACATGTGTTTTATTCACTTAACATGACCACCCTTCACAATAAACCATTTTGCCACCTTTTCCTCACATTTTTAAACATATTTTTTGATTTTCACACTTTGTCATTTGTGCAATTTGTAGCACTTTTAGCATTTAAATGCCATTTTGTTGCCTCTTTAAGAAAAAATGCCACAAATGACAATTTAATCGCCCGAAACCTAGGAAAAGTGGGTCCTGGGTTAAAGGGGACACTCTGAGTGTGAAAGCAAGCATCCCCACGCCAAATTCCACCTCCAGACCATGATTTTATTACACTTTGAAATTTTCCAATTAAACCATTAAAAATGGTCTAATTTTGCGGAAAAAATTATTTTTATTGGAATTGACTCAAACTCCTAGGGGACCTAGTGCATGTCTATACGACTTATTATTGATGGCTAGCATGTGAAAAATACATAGACACATAGACTTTAATAACCTCCTGTTGTAGGTACAACAGATTCCATGTTTTCATTAAAACATAAAAGCCCCAATTTTTCATTTATTAAGATAATATTTGAATTCCTTAGTCTTTTTGGGGTTTTTATGATGCTAATCATGCTTTTTATGTCTTTGTCATGATTTGATTCAGTTAATAATTTTTTCTTCAAAAATTCATTGATTTTCGTGTGTTTTTGTGAGTTGCAGAAAGCATTGATTTTCCCAAAAGTTTGCCCTTTCCGCAACCTGCAATCCGCAATGCGGATTGCGGAAGCTTGGTTTTGGATTTGAAATTTTGTTTCTTTCCGCAACCCACAATCTGCAATGCGGATTGCGGATGCAGAAATGATTTTCAATAAATTTGGTGTTTTTCTTCCGCAACCCGCAATTGCGGATTGCGGGAAGAGTTTCAAAATAAATTTGCACTTTGTGTTTCCGCAACCCGCAACCCGCAATGTGGATTGCGGAAAGTGTTTGAGGAATAAATCTGCGTTTTGCTTTTCTGCAACCTCCAATTGCGGATTGCGGAATGCAGAAAGATCATTATTTTAAGTTGTGTCATTTGCATTTTCGCAACCCGCAACCCACATTGCGGATTGCGGAAATAATATACATATTTACAAAAATAAAGTTTCGCAACTCTCCTTCTACATCCCGCATGTTAGATCTTAGCCATTGATTTGTGTCATCCTACGGTCCAGATTTCATCCGACGAAATTGTTAAATATGTCGAATTTTCTATTTGCTTTTACCATTTTTCAATTTCGAGAATTACCCACGTCAAGGATTTTTACTGCGAATTTTTACCAGGGCTATTTTTCTGCTATTCTCGTCAGCACAGGTCGGATTTTTGTCTTTTCTTATTGGTTGTTTATGTTTTTTCGTCATTTTTAAACTGTTTTTGATTGGTTTTAATTTATTTTACCAGAATTACCAGTTTTCACCATGTCGAGGAATACTCGTTCTAAGACGGCACAGAAAGACCTGATAAAGAAAGACCCCAAATTTGGCATCCTTGCCAATACCAGTGACAGAGTCTCGGAAACCTATCAGATAGATTGGTCAAAAATTTATGCCATTTTTTATAACGACGACCTGTCAGAAATCCAAGATAATCGGCCTGTCTATGAGAAAATTAGGGAGTCTCAATTACATGCCATAGCAACTAGACCAACCCTTCTCCCTTAAACAGATGCAGTCAAGTGGATAATTGATCATGCGAACCCTAAAGACCGTTCCTTTAACAATAGTGCAGGTTCCCAATTGGCCACTTTTTGCCCTGAAGTTTTCATTAGAGCTTATGCCCTTAAGCCTGCTACCCAACTTCTTAATGACGCTTTCCTGGATTCTGTCAAGAGCAGGTTTAACTTCGACGAGATGATAACGTCACGGGTGAACAACCCGACCAACTTTATACCCAGAGCCGATAATGCATACCCTATCTCATGGTTTGAGGAACTCTTTTCCCTCCTAGCAGCCATGCTTTGCAGGCTGTACGAGCTACCCAACTGTTATGTGGTCAAAGCCGAATGGGCACCTATGGCCCATCACGTCCTCACAACTGGGGAGTCATTCAATTGGGCTTCAATTCTGTCAGTGGAGTTAAAGACAACAATTGAGTGGTATCAGAAAACTCCGGCTTCAAGGAAGCCTCCTTTCTTTTATTCAGCTTATGTCATTGATGTGTTCTGCTCAGAATTCCAGTACCCTTTCATGGGATGGAATTGGACCCTGTCAGCGCCTCCAGTTCACATATACTGTTCAGCATTGTGGGAAAATAACTATGTGCCTTTACTATATGATATCTGTGATCACTTCTTTGGAACTATTTATCACTAGATATTCAGGGAAGATGCACCTGCCTTCTCTCCTAGTGCCAAAACTCTCATCCCCACAATTGGTGACTGGTATGTAGTAGAATCTTTCTCCTATATTAGAGTTTGGGGAAGTAGCACAGTGCATTCGCTGCCAAGGATAGTCCCAGACAAACTGCTGCTTGAAGAAATAGCTTTCCAAACTGTTACAGATGGGGTATTCCTCAAGCTCACTAGACCTAAAAGGAAGGGATGGCCTAAATTCCCTTTGAACCTTGGGCCTCTGGTCATTCCAACCTCAACATATGCTGCAGTATTGGGAAAGAAGATTGTTTCATTAAAGTTGGGACAAGCCCCCAAAAGAATGCATGATCCCAAGGCATTCCTGGCTGCCCACTTTGCGCAAGAACACATGAAAACCACCTATGCCCATGAGGATCCCCTGATGACTCTATTTACCAGGGAGTAAATTTCTTTTTTGAAGTCCTGGTCAGGGCTAAAACCAAAGAAGAATAGAGTTTCATTCTTCAATATCAACAGGAGCTCAAGACTAAGGTTTTGAGTTACAGCAAAATGGAACTACAACTTGAAGAGCAGACCAGAAAGGACAGAGAAGAGAAAGAAGCCCGGAAGGCAAGTGCTCCATTGATGTTAACATATCCAATTGAAGGCAAGGGTAAAGGCCTTATGGAGGATGCTCCAAAATTGAAACCTATTGCAGAACTGAAGGTGTTGATTCAAACATCTGAACAATTAAAGAAGAAATTGGCACAAATGACTTTGGTACTTGATACTCAAGTGGTTGCTGCAAGTAACCCTGCAAAAAGACAGAAAATTCAGACCTCTGCCTCTCAAATTCCTACATTGAACATTGAAGACAGTGATGCTGAGGATGAAAGACTTCCAGTAAGGTCTCTTTTTCCTGCCGTGCCTATTATGCAAGAGATGATTGAAGGTTCTCAGGCAGTTACTGATTTGCTTGACAGCATAGTGATGGATGATCCCATTCCAGATGACCATTTTTTCTGAAATCACCACTACTGTTGATACATTAACTTCTACACCCTCACTGTCTTTTGTTGAGTTTCCTTCCACCTTATCTGTTGAGGTTACACTACCACCATCCACTATATTTGAATTATTTGTTGCCTTAACCTCCATCACTACTTCACATCCAACCTTGCCAGTTTCACTTGTCACCTTACCACCAATAGTTACTGAGATCCAGTTTCCAACTGTTTCTCTGCAACCATCACCAACCATTGTTCCTACTTCTCCTCTTGAGCTTCTTACTTCAACTACTTCTCCAACTTCTGTACCATCAGTCTCTACGACTACACCTTCTTCTCTATCCACCTCCCAAATCACAATGTCCATCCCTAATTCCACTGTTACCCAAACATCTCCATTAGTTGCAACATGTAACATTGCCACATCCTCAACAGAGTTGGTAGCTGATTGTGAAGATGATACCGTGGTCTCCCTTGGACAATACTTTTACAGTAAATCAGCTAAGGCAGTGGTTAAAAGAGGTAATAAGAGGAGCAGGGAGTCAACCATGCTGCAAGCACCTATTCCTAATCAGATAATTTGGGCCAAACAGTCTGATGACATCCAACAGGAGGCATTAGATACTGCTGCAGCTATGGGGGCATTTGTTGGAGCCAATTTTGATTCAGTGACTTCGCTGAATAAAGAGATTGACATCAAGAAAGAGGAGTTGAAGAAGCTTCAGGATCAACTGATCAAAGTTAATGAAGAACATGAATCTCAGATTCATGAATTGAGAAATCACTATGAAAATCAGCTCAAGGATTTGCAGGAACAAAACACTGCTCTCTAGGATGATGAAGTCCTAAACACTGCAAATGTGGAGAAGATAGCTGTGCTGGAACAACAGTTGAAAGATGCAGCTGCCAATGCAGCCACCTCATCTTTCCCCAGGTTTTCTCAGGAAGAGTTCAGGGACTTAGCTAATAAAGTAAATGAGGAGCATCACAAACTCTTAGCTGAGTTATTTAGTTCCCTGAATGAAATTCAGGAAACTCATAATGCTTTTGAGCGAATGTCTATTATTCTTGAGCAACACATTGACAAAAGACAACAAGCTTCCAAAGCTATTGATTACATTGTTGATTGGAAAAGGTATATCAAAGACAAACCAAACGACATCCCAGTTTTGGATAATTTCAAGTTCAGAAGAATCAGAACATATTTGAATGCCTGGCAAAATACTTCTGACATGGTTGAAGAAACAATCAAGAAGGCACAAGCAATTTGTGGAAGAAGATGATATGCTGCAGACAATATCTTGGTTATGCTAGATTTTCCCACTTTGGACCTGATAGAGAAGGCTTGTCCACCAAAGCTGATGATTGAACAGGTTGATAGTAGATGTGAGTAGGTCAAAGAGCAGATTCAGCTGCTCGAGCATATAGGAATATCAGAAGTTGACAAATTCATCAAGCAACCTGTCGGCCTAGAAGGCAAGATCCATATTTTTCTGTGTACTTGGCATAAGTCAGCGAAAAATGAGATGGAGTCCTTTACATGTGATGCCCAGTTGGGACTCGAGTTGGCTAATTATCCAGATGTGGATGAGCTGTTAGAAGTTTGGACCAAGTGGCAAGGCACCCTTGGTTATTCTTAGATTAGTTTGATTTTGTAATCCCTGTTTTATGGGAAGTTTACCCTTTGTATCTATTTTGTAATTATTATTTAAAGGGTAGAGATCTCATAGGGGAAGGGAGAGAAAATCATCAAAAGAGGACTGGAGATACTCTGTGTCATTCAGACTATGTAATTTCTTGCAGGCCTATTGAAATACAGTTAGTTTTCTCTTGATATCTCTTTTGTTAATTTATCAAATTTGTTTGATTGATTTTGATTTTCGCTTCAGCTTATGAAAGTACACTGTTTTAATTTTGCAACCATAATTTATGCATTGGTTTGCAGTCTAGATGTGTCTTGACTTATGATCTGTGTCTTTTATGTTTTGAGTGAATTTATTTATTTAAAACATTTATCTATGTCTGCAAATGATGAACATATATTATTAAATTAATGCCAATTTTTCAATTAGCATTTCATATACATGATAAACTGGCATGTGCTTCAATCCTTAAGCTACAATCATTTGATTTTCATTTTCTGACTGTGTCTTAAGCTAATAAGTAAAGATTCACTTCACATTTCTGTCAATTGGTGAAAACACTTATTAAAATTTAGATCAAGTTATCCTGCACATTAAAACACATTTTTAAAAATTTAGATCTAACTTAGTCTAGATTTCCTTTAAAGCAAACTCACTTCTAGAGATAGAACACTTTGACCTTCCCTCAAAGGAAGTCAGATCCTTTCAGGATCAACCTACATAAGTGCCAACGAAAGCCTAATATCCGTGGGAGTTAACTATACCAAACAGTCTGAGGATAGAACTGCTCTTGCGCAAAGCTTTTTGAAGCCTTTCAGATTGGGTTTTCACCCTTTGTTGGTAGCCTTGGACAACATTCCAGCAACCTACATACCCGGGGCTTCAACACCTCCTTAGGGTCGACCACCATGGAAAATACTCCAGCTTTGGAGGTGTGAGTGAAAAACTCAGGAATTATACGCCTCTGAAGCGCAACGTATAATTCCTAAGGCAAAAACACTCTAAAGTATCCCCTTGATAGCCAAACCTAAGGTAAGCCAAGTCTTTTACAAAATGACCATGCTGAGACCAACTTATTACAATTCCCCCATAGGGGTCTGGACATGCAAAATTTACAAAGGGCCAAAAATTTGGCCTGATGAACTTCTGAACTCTGACAATGAACAAGGTGAGTTGTTCAAGTCTTCTGAGGTTCATAAGGAGTCCACCTAAGTGCAACCTAGTGGACAACAATGCCCATGTAGTCGAAGATGATGAACATGATGATGAAAAGAAGGCTAGAGAAGATGAAGATTCCAGTGAAGAATTTGTCTTAATTTCAGTCCTTACTAGCTCAGTTTCTCATGGAAGTGACACTTGGCTCGTGGATGGTGGAGCCTCCAAGCATATGACATGTTACAAAGATTCTCTCTCACATCTTGTGCAAAAGGATTCTCCACACAAAGTGAAGCTTGGAGACGATTACTAATACCCTATCAAAGCGATGGGAGTAGCCTCTTACAAGTTGGATTCTAGAAAGTCCATGAAGATGAAGGAAGTCCTATATGTTCCAAGTTTGAAAAATAATCTCCTTTCTATCTCAGCTTTAGATAAGAAAGGTCTCAGAGTTGCTTTTGTAGATGGTGAAGTCCTCATGTGGCCAAAAGGGAAGACAATAGATGATGCAGTTGTGATTGGAATTGATAAAGGAGGACTCTACACATTGAAGGGACATGCAGATTCAACCTTAATAGCTACTACCATGAGTCCTTGTGAGTTGTGGCATATAAGACTCACTGATGTACATTACAAAGCATTACCAATAGTGAGCTAAGTGGTGACAAGTTTACCAAAAATCCAGGTTGATCATGAAGGAGTGTGCAAAGGATGTGCACAAGGAAAGAATACAAAGAATCCATTTCCAAGTAGTGACAGTAAGGCGAAAGGCATCTTGGATATTATTCATTCAGACATTTGTGGACCAATGTCAACTAATTCTCTAAGCGGGTATGTTTATTATGCTTCTTTTATTGATGGTTATTCCCGCAAAATGTGGATTTATTTCTTAAAGAATAAAGATGAAATATTTGGAAAGTTCAGGGAGTTTAAGGCTCTTGTGGAAAACCTCTCTGAAAAGAGGATCAAGACCTTAAGGTTAGATAATGGAGGAGAATTTACATCAAGTGAATTCAAAGATTTTGTAAAGAAGTTGGGATTAAGAGGGAGCTTACCATTCCCTATAATCCCCAACAAAATGGTGTGGTTGAAAGAAAGAATAGATCTATCATGGAAGTAGTAAAAGCCATGATCCATGATCAAGATCTTCCTATGCACTATGGGCCGAAGCAGCTAGAACCACAGTCTATGTGTAGAACAAAATCTCTCACAGTGCTCTTGGAAACAAGACTCCAGAAGAGATGTTTACTGGTGAGAAGCCCGAAGGCAGTCACTTAAAAATATTTGGTTGTCCAGTATTCATACATATTCCCAAGGAGAAGAGATCAAAGTTGGACCCTTCAGGAAAGAAGGGGATATTTGTGGGTTACAGTGAGCAATCAAAGGCTTACCGAATCTACATCCCAGGATATCGTCAGATTGATCTCAACAGAGATGTTACATTTGATGAGGATGCAGCTTTTAGCAAGTATAGAAAGTATCATGAGAATGAGGAGGAGCACGAAGCTCCTAGAGTTACAAAAACTAACAACACACCAGCCAGAAATATTGAAGAAGAGCATGTACTAGAGGATCATGACATGACAGAACCTCAAAGACCTAAGGAGTCACCTCATGAGATGATTTCATGAAAAAGAAGACTAGCTTGGGCACGAGAAATAATTCAAGATGCAGAAAAGTATGGTGCTCCAGAAGGTACATGCAGAGAAAGCAAGAAACCAAGGCCATACTCCAATTATGTAGCCTTGATGTGTAACCTCGATAATGAAGAACCTACATGTTTTGAAGAAGCAACAAAGAAGAAGGAATGGTTGGATGCCATGATTGAAGAATACCAGTCCATCATAAAGAATGATGTTTGGGATGTGGTACCAAGACCGAAAGACAAGTTAGTAGTATCTTCAAAGTGGATTTTCAAAACAAAGCATTCAATAGATGGGAGTATTGAAAAATATAAGGCAAGATTCGTAGCTCGGGGGTTCCCTCAAAAAGAAGGAATTGATTATGAGACTTTTGCTCCTGTGGCTAGATACACTTCAATCAGAACTGTCCTTGCTTTGGCAGCTAAGATGAAATGGAAGTTACACTAGATGGACGCAAAGACAACTTTTCTGAATGGTAAGATAGAAGAAGAAGTGTACATCAAGCAACCAAAAGGTTTTGAAACAAATGACAAGAAAACACATGTGTGTAGATTGAAGAAGGCATTGTATGGGTTGAAACAAGCACCTAGAGCGTGGTATGGAAGAATTGATGGTTTCTTGATGAGCTTGGGATTTACCAAGAGTAAAGCAGATTCCAACCTTTAGTTTAAAGTTGTAGATGATGAACCCATGATATTATTATTGTATGTGGATGATCTATTCTTGATAGGTGAAGATAAGCCCATCAGTGGATGTAAGAAGAAGCTTGCTTCATAATTTGAGATGAAAGACCTTGGTATGATGCATTACTTTTTAGGTCTTGAGGTGTGGCAGTGTCCAGGCGATATTTTCCTAAATCAAGGAAAGTATATTGTTGAGATCCTAAAGAGATTTGGGATGATGGATTGTAAGGCTATGACTACGCCGATGATGACAAACTTGAAGCTCTTAAATGATGCTTCATCAGAGACAGTGGATGTTACATTGTATAGACAAATCATTGGCTCGTTGATGTATTTAACAAATACAAGACCAGATATATGTTTTGTTGTGAACACCTTGAGTCAGCATATGGTAGAGCCAAGACATGTTCATTTGGTTGCAACAAAACATGTGATGAGGTACCTAAAGGGTACATTGGATTGTGGTCTCATATATGTATCAGATTAGATAGTGAGACCAGATTGCACGGTTATACAGATTCAGATTGGGAAGGAAGTGCCGAAGACAGAAAAAGCACTTCAGGATGCTGTTTCAGTTTGGGATCAGGTATGATCTCATGGCTCAATAGAAAGCAGACCAGTGTTTCTCTCAGTATGATAGAAGCTGAATACACTGCAGCATGTTTAGCTTGTAGCGAAGCAGTTTGGCTTCGCAAGATGTTGGCAGGATTGTTTGATACTGAGATAGATGTGATTGATATCCTTTGTGATAATCAGAGTTGTATCAAGATGTCAGAAAACCTGGTGTTCCATGACAAACCGAAGCATATCGAAATCAAGTATCACTACATCTGGGATATGGTGCAGAAGGGAGCTGTAAAGCTCATGTATGTTTCTACAGAGGAACAAGTTGCTGATGTGTTGACTAAGCCTTTGTCTCGAATAAAGTTTGAATACTTTCGAGACAAGCTTGGTGTGGTCCGAAAGGATCTCCCTCGAAAGAGGGAGTGATGATGTGATGTGGTTTCCTCAAGCTGTGGTGTGGTAGCTCAGTCTAGGATTGGTATGTCAGTCTGACAAGGCCTGTTTGATCTCGAAAGGGATTGGTATGTCAGCCTAGAAAGACCTGTTTGATCCTAGGGGGATTGGTATGTTTGACTAGGCTTGTTTGGTCCGAAAGGATTAGCAAGTCAGACAAGGCCTGTTTAGTCCCCAGGTAGATTGGTATGTCTGACCACGCTTGTTTGGTCCAAAAGGATTAACAAGTCAGACAAGGCTTGTTTGATCTACCAGAGTGCCCACTATAGAGCAGTTCACGATGTACATTGATGTTGTTCCAGCATTCACGTGCTGATGATGACGATGATGATGTTGATGATGTCCCAGCAGTTCCATGCTGATGATGACGATGATGATGTTGATGATGTCCCAACAGTTCCTTGCTGATGATGACGATGATGTTGATGATGTTTGATGATGATATTCTAGCAGTTCCATATTGATGATGATGATGATGCTCCAGATATATGATGTTGTTTCAAAACTTCCTATGACATACAGAGATTCACCAGTCAGTTGTACAATTGTTGATGTTGATATCTATAGAATACCTTCCTAGTTAAGAGGGAGTGTTAAAGAAATGTAACTTCGAAAGATATTCTAATTGTATTTGTTTATTATATTATTATTCCTCCTTTGGGAGATGTCATTGATGTAGTTGGTCATGTAAGAGTCATTGAAAGAGTCAATGTAAACCCTCCTTTGTAAATGGGGTCAATAGTACCCTTAAACATATTAAATACATTATTGAGTCTCCCTAAGTGAAGTCGGCCCAGTTAGTTAGGTGAAGTCGGCCCAGTTAGGGTAAAAGGTCACCCAATAGAAGAATATAAATAGAGGTCGAATTCCTCATTTGCAACCATTCACTCACTCAAGCAAGTGCGCAAGAGAGAGAAAGAAGAAGTTCGCTGGTGAAGAGAAGTTGTTGTTTTGTCTGGGGGTTTTTACACTATCTTGGTGAATTCTATATTGAGGAAGTTTTGCGATGTTTTCTCCCTTGTGGTTTCCTCAAGGAAAATATTGTGTTCTTTGTATTGCTGTGCTTGTCTTTCTTTCAGTGATCCTATTGTTGCAAATGATTTAAAGTTATCATGCTAAACAAGTAAAAAATTAACAGAAAAAACATTCATGTCCATCTATTGTAGATATATGTTTGATCAAGCATGCCTGTACTTGTATATGAATCTGACAATAAGACCACTCCAACAACTTGGCCTCCAATGTCCAGTGCCAAGTACTTAACCATCTAAAATTTACCTGTTTTCTCTTAATCTTTGGTTACTTCCAACACCTTTCTGAAAGGTGGTTTCTCTTCTCACAAATACTGCGTGGTTGAAGATCAAAACACTGTAATTCATAATGGCCAACTCAGCGACAGTGTGAGCACTATTTAGGTACTTCATCGAAATTATCAATATCAATTGCATCCTCCTCCTCCTCCTCCTCCTCATCAGCATCATCCTTATCCTTTTGTTCATCATCATGTTCCTCAAGTTCAGGCACTTTATCCAACTTATCATCAATAGTATGCCGTTGTAAATTTTTGTTAAGAAAGCCAACACTCACAAACTTTAGAGGTTTGGAGTAATCAAGGATGTGAAAGAAGTCACTCCCTGTCCTGTCATATCCTAAGCCACATTTGTTTCTTTTGAATTCCAATTCTTCCCAAGGTATGATAATTTTGTCTTTATCCTTGAACTGTTCATCATCCGTCAAGTTGATTTTTATCTCCTTAGTTTCATCAACACATTCGTTATCTGTCTCCTTGGTGTCGTCATCAAATTTATGTTTGATTCATCATTGTATGATGCTCAATGCCCTCTGGTTCACTTTCAACATTATCTTGGAGAAGTATGGGTTCAAAATGATGTTGTCGAAGGAGTTGCAATTCATTGTTTAACAACCTGTTATGAGTTTTGAGAATATTAGTCTTTTTATTTATCACATGTAGACAAGTGGCCAAATGATTGAGTGAATGTTTACTTATTTGAATAGTTGTTCCTTGTGTAGTGTTGATTGAAGTGTATAAAGAATGAACAAGTCTTTGATGTTCACCACCTTCCTGATCCAAAAGTGCTTCAAGTTCCCAAAACATTGTCACAGAAAGCTCCAAGTGTCACAAATAATGAACACCAGACACCTTTGACCCCCCTATTCAATTTCGGGCTTGATCAACGTAAACAATGACGCCAAACACATATTACAAATTGTGACAATTATTCCAATTGTATGACTTCTACAATACTTCGTACTCTACCTCAAAGTAAGACTTATAAAGACTCAAGGACTTCATACATTTCTAACTGATGATGTAAAAAAACATTCCAAAAAGATTCAATGTCATCAAGTGCAAATTATTTGGTGCCTTTGCTTTCCTTCGGTATTATATTTTTTTCTAGGTAAATTATCTCGGGGCAAACCTCTAGCACTTCCCCTCATTTAGAGAATGGTACCTAGGGTAAACCCTAGATTCTTAGGGCACAAGGCCATTACAACAATATACTCATTATGAACTCAACATGTTGCTTAAGAAAATAGAGCCTAGGTGGGGAGGATAACACTCCATTCCTCAACCACTTGGACTAAACCTGATTGACTTTGCTTTCCTTCTTTATGTGATTTCCTCGTGTTGCTTTATGTGAGTGGGCTTGTTTGTGAGAAAGTGAAATATAAGCAAAAACTTCGATATTCACAAAGGACCAATTAACACCATGGTACACAGACACATTCCTGAGACCCCCTTATTCAATTTCGGGCAGGTCTAGGAGATACCGTAAAGGTACAGAGAGGAATGTCCAAAAATCTAGAGATTGGTGCTTCCGTACAAGGACATGTTGGACTACCAATGCCCTGAGCGCGTGTTCAGCACTACACCAACAAGGATGTAGTCTAACGGTGCCCCAAGGTCAGAGTAGTCTTGTGGGTAGTTAATTTTATTAGGTGATTGATTAAGTTAAATGTGAGAATTAAAGAGTGCTTCCAACTGCTTTTGGTACCCCATAGCTCAGACGTACTGCTGGTGGGTAGAGCATACGCAGTGTAGGCGAATGATTTATTCCAATTAGAAGTAAGTAACCATTGACCCTTCGACAAAGAGCGCTCTTGACTTGCTTTTCAGCTAAGTTCAAGAGACTTATGAAATTGAAAAATAAAACTTTTAAATGAAATGATATTGAGGGCCAATCTTATGCGTCACTTTTTGATCAACCTCCACTAATCAACAAAATTGCCTTTGGGTGAAGGTGAGAGCATACTTTGTGGCGACGGAGATGGTTTTATTTCTACTTTACTTTTGCGAAAATGAAGAATGAATTAAATTGCAAAAAATAGATGGAAGATAGACCTTGCACTTTAAAAGTGAGTGTGTGAATAAGTGGAGTTAGAGAAATCGCAATCACACGAAAATTTACAAAGTACACAAATATCCCTAGGGGGGATGGGGTGTGGGTGCTGGTTACCCCACTGCTCTCGTTTAATGATTTTACAATTATGCTAAATTAAAACTGCCTCTTAGTCCTTTTAGACTTGGATTTAAGGGCTTACAAGCTAAAATTTATAAACAATGCTAAAGCGGGTCCCTTGGAAGGTGTTTTTGGCAAGTTTTAGCAAAATTTCGCCAGAGCTTCCTCCTCTTTTTCCTTGGACCTGCTAAAAACCAGCAATTAAAAAATTCCAATTTTAGCCTAGATCTAGTGCAAAATGGACTTTTAAAGTACTTAGATCTAACTAACAGTATGCTAAAGTGCTATAGATCTGAAAGATGAGCTACATAAGATAGATCTACACTTTGCAAAACAAAACGAAAAGAGTAAAAGAGGGTTTGAATTTGTTTTGTAGAGAAGAGAATGGATCAATCCAAGCCAAAGCTTGCTTGTTGGAGTTGCTACTTTGGAGAATCCTATAACAAAATGTAAGTAAAATAATGTTGCCCAAAGTGTAGAAGCTACAACCGGGTTCTAATCCTTGGGTTTCCTTTGATCTGCAACTTACAAAGAACAAGCTAAACACACAAATTAATAGATCTAGTGTGCTAGAAATCAAAGAAATGAAGAAGAGCCTAAGTATAACCGAATACAGTTGGCTACTTCTGTAACTCTAAAACTCATACACAATTAAACAAATTGACAACTGCAAATGTTTAATCTATGCCAATAAGCTAGATTTATCAAAAGCATGAAAGCATGAACAAAAAGTAAGAACAATTTCACATCAAATGAGCTCAACACATTGCACAATGATGGACCTCCAAAGCCTTTCAACAATATATTCAGTAAACAACAATTACAATTTGGCAGAGGTTCTATGCATCCACACTACTTGAGAAAGATGGAGCATGAACTTGCTCTTATAGAAAAATGAGAGAGGGGGAGGTGCACTTCCCAAGATAGATCCTCTTTGACACTTGGAGAAATGGATTGATACACTTAGAAAAGGCTTGTTGACACATGTGAGGGGTTTGGGGAGGTTAATGACACATTTCTCCAACCATTTGACACTTTTCAACCTCCACTTGACACCTCTCCAACCACAAATTCGCCCCCCCCCTTTTGTGGATCTCCAATCTTCAATAAAATCATCATTTATTTCCTCATTCTCCCTGATTTGATTGCCAATCAAAGGAGATTTGATTCCAACACATTTCCTTGATCTGTGGGATTGAGATTTTTCCTTAAATGCAACTGCCAACTCAACTCAGCCAACTCCCCAAACCACCCACCATTATTTTAGGAGTTTGGATTTTTTCCAAATCCATTATTCTTGAATTAAATAATTCATTTTTAATATTTTTGAGAGAAAAAGATTTAAGTGAATACTATTCACTCAAAACTTAGAAAAAGTGGGTTTAGGGGTTTTATGGGTGCTTTGGGTTAGAAATCGAGCACCCCCATGTCCAATTTCACCTCCTAACCCATCTTTTATCACTTTTCTCATTTTTTAATTAAACTATTAAAAAATCTCATAAACTGAGAAAAATTAATTTTCTCAGAATGACTCAAAAATCCTAGGGGACCTAGTGCATGTCCATATGACTCAATACTGATGGTTAGCATGTTACAAAAATACATTCCAGTAGGTTTTAATAACCCCTCAAAATTCACCATCATGGAAACACTCCAGCTTTGGAGTTGTGAGTGAAAAACTCGGGAATTATACGTCACTGAATAGTAATGCATAATCCCTAAGGAAAAAACACTCTAGAGTGCAAATGATGAACATTGATCACGTTCACAACTTTAACGGTTCACTCGGACTCCACTAAGTGCAATTTAATGGATAACATGGCCCATTACTTGATCAACTTGGTGCAAGGAAAGATGTGTGTGACAAAATTTTGGATATTTTATGCAACCATAAATGGAGGGATCAACTTGACTTGAATGCTGCTTTGACGACGGATGCCATAATAACCACTAAAGAGAGTGAGAAGAGTGCTGATGAGCATGATCTTAGGATAGCCTGTGTGTTGAAAGCATGGGGTATCACTATCAGGCAGGGCCATGGAATGAGAGTGTAACACATAATTTGGAAGAAGGAAGGTGCAATGTGGCAATAGTTACAACTGCAAGTTTACCTTGGATGACTGGAACAGCTATTAATCCTCTTTTTCGTGCTGCATATTTAGCCAGAAGTGTTAAACAGAATGTTACATTGCTTGTTCCTTGGCTCTGCAAAGAAGATCAAGAACTGGTTTATCCCAACAAATTGACTTTTGATTCCCAGAGGAGCAGGAAACTTATATTCGCAATTGGCTGGAATCAAGGATTGGCTTCATATCCAGTTTGAAATTGCCCTTTTATCCTGGCAAGTTTTCTAAAGAGCAACAGAGTATAATAGCTGTCGCTGACACTTCACAATTTATTCTGGACAAGGAAGCTGATTTTGCAGTGTTGGAGGAGAAAGAGCAGTTGAACTGGTATCATCATGGAAAACAAAGGACGGGATGATGGACGTTGACGATGAAATGGACAATGGATTTTTGGCTTCTACACATTTATAGGAGTACCATTTCTATCACTACAACAATCTGTGTGAAATTGTGCATTCCAATAAGCAGGTCATCGCCCACATTTAGGATGCTTGTAAAAGACAACTCTCAGCTACCATACTCTGGAGATATGGTTTAATACAGTTGTTTTAACATAACTTTATTTCCAAAAATACACATGATTCTAGCGTCACCACATTTGATTTTAAAATAGTAGATGTTTTGGTTTGATCAATTACATCAATACAGTAGATGGATAACTCCCAATAAAAGACTGTATCCATGTTTGAGATTGGTGGCCCACGAAATCATCACTGCTACCTTTCACATTTTCCTTGAAGCCGCAAATGTCCCTTTTCTTGAGTAAATAAGAGCACTTGGTTCAAATGGCCCTTAAGATCATTTATGCTTTGATATTAATTGAGTTAAATAACAAGGAGCAAGAAGATCAAGAATTACCAAGAAACAAGGAGATGGCGGAAAAAGGCAAGAGCCAAATCAATATTGTATTCACAAATAAAGTGCATTTATAATACAATATCCAATAACCACCTTTAGCAGTCCACATACTAACCCAATATAACGACAAGGTGGGTTAGGACTAAATGATTAGAGCCAAGTTGCTAACATTCACCTCCTTATATATCAATGTTCATTGAGTAAGTCATTTCCACTTATGAATGAGGGATAAACTGCTTTACACATAAAGTGAACATGAGCCCAACCTAAAGTTAAAAGTGACTTTATTACACAGGGAGCTTTATATTCTAACTTCCTGCCTAAGAAACGTCAATCAGAGGTTGCTTGAACAAATCAAAAGGTTAAAGGATGAGAAACTAGATACCAAGACCATAGAAATAAAGTTGGCAAGTCAGAGAATGATGAACTTTCATGCCTAAGTAATCATAATCAAATCCTACTTAGACAAATAAAGAAGCTAAAAAATGATAAGAGGGTGCTACAAGGAAAGTTAGAGAAACTTACCAACAAGGAAACATTGATCAGTAAAGTAACAATGATTGGTCCTATTGAACTAGAGAAGTCTAGATGTAAAAGTCCAAATCGTGGAGAAAGGAACCAATATAGATCTGATCAACATCACAAATCTTACAGATGCAAATCTAGCTGAACTAGAGATATCTTTAGAGGTTGAAATACAAACAATAGAAATTCCAAGTAGAGGTTGAAGGTTGACAAAGCAACACAAGTGTTCAAAGAAGACATACTACCAAAAGTGAAACAAGAAAGCACTACAAATATGGTAAGTAAAGTTCATGTTACAAGGATGCATTATCAACATCCTAATCACAAAAGTCAATATTCTAACCAATCTGTATATTGACATTGTTTTGAATTGACCTATATATTCCGAAGAATATTAATACCAATACAATTGGGTTTCAAGGTAGAAATCATCTTGGGAATCACAATACATCAGGTTCGTTGGAAAAACGCTATAAATTCACAGTTCCACAGAAGATCGAATTAGGGTGGGCAGACCCTTCCACCATTTGATAATTCTTCTCAATGCTTAGAAGATCATATTGTCTTGTCTTGTCAACTATCATAACTTCAAGAACAAAGAGTTAGTAGTGTTGATGTAAATGTAACTTCATAAGATATTCAATTGTATTTTATATTGATATTATTATTGTATTTTATTTGTACCTCCGACTGAGATGTTTTCCCTCCGATCGGAGATGTCATTATTACTTTTGGTCATGCAAAGTCATTGAGGTAAAACCTCCATTGTAAGTCAGGGCAATAGATCCCCTAGAGTCAAATGAATAGGGTTATTGAGTCTTCCTAGAGAAGTCGGCCCAGTCAGTTATAGTGAGGCCGACCTAGTTTAGGTAAAAGGTCAAGTTAAAAGTAAAGTATAAATAGAGCCTTGCTCTCTCATTTGGACACACTTTTCACTCACACAAGTTCGCATAGCAAGGGAGAGAGGACAAGTTCGCTGGTGGAGAAAAGAGAGAAGCTGTCGAAGACATATTTTGGGTTTTCCACTTTTGGCTTGATATTGTATTAGTGACGAAACTATCTTTTGAGGAAGTTGCGGGGTTTTCTCCTTTATGGTTTCCTCGAGGAAAACTATTGTGTCTATTGTGTTTTGCTGTGCTTGTTATTCTTTCAGTTAAAGATCCTAGATAATATTGAATTAAAGTACAAACTCTAACATGGTATCAGAGCTTGCCTAAAAAGAAGACATTGTGCAGCAGCGGGAAACTAGGGTTTCCAAGTTTGAGGTTTTCTCTCCACAGATCATCAAGAAAAAGAGGCTAGGCTAACTCGCCCTAGAAGGGCGCATCTTTCTGTTGAAGCAGAATCAAATTCCGAGAATTTTCAGTTTTGACCTAGACACTAGTGTCGGGAGAAAACTAGGGCATCAAGCTTTTGGGGTCATCCTCCATCAATTTGGAAAAAGGGGTACATTAGACAACTCGCCTTGAAAAATTAGGGTTTCTCTAACGAACCCTAGGCCAGCCAGCTCCAGAACCAGGTTGGGAATCTCAAATTGTTAAGATTTAAATCTTTGCTATTTCCATTTTAGGTACTCATTAAAAATGTCTCACCACACCAAGCTTGAGGATAAGCTTGAGGGAGCTGATAACTTTCGAGCATGGAAATATAGGATTGCCCTTGTCCTTGAAGAAAATGACTTGGACAAGTATGTGAATGAAGAGGTTCCAGCACCAGAGGGAGATGAGGTTAAGGCTATCCATAAGAAGAACTTGGTTAAAGCCAAGAGAATTATTGTTGACTCCATTAAGGATCATCTCATCCCACATGTGTCATTCTTGAAGACACCCAAGGAGATGTTTGATGCATTGACAAGGCTATTCGAAGGGAAGAACATCAATCAAAAGATGACATTGAGGAACCAGCTCAAGAACATTAAGATCCTGAACTCACAGACCATGCAATCCTATTTCACAAGTGTCTCACATATCAAGGAGCAACTTGAGGCAGTTGAGGAAAAGGTAGAAGAAGGAGAGATCGTTATAAGTTATAACCACTTTGAATGGTCTCCCAAGATCATGGTATTCATTCATTCAAGGGATATGTGCCAGGAAGAAGTTGATCACATTCAACAGACTATGGGAAGAATGTACACAGGAAGAAGCTTGACTTGTGGCACGAGAAGAGAAGATGGGAGCAAAAGATGATCAAGCTCTCACAACCCACGCTAGAAGAAACCACAACAAGAGGGAGCACCATCATCACAACAAGAGGGAGAACCACCATCAAAGTAAGATGGAGAACTACGATAGACAAAGAAGGCCCAGAAGAGATCTATCCAACATTAGATGTTATGCATGTGATGAGAAGGGACACTACTCTAGAGATTGTCCCAGAAACAGAGGCTCCAACAAGAAGACAAACAAGAAGAGACATCATGCTCACACCGTGAAAGACGATGAACCTGCAAGGAAAAGAACCAGAGAAGAAGAAAGAGATGATTCTTCAAGTGATGAAGAATATGTCCTGATCTCAGCACTCACGGGTACTGTTACACATGGGAGCAATGGTTGGCTTGTAGATAGTGGAGCTTCCAAGCACATGACAGGATACAAAGAATCTTTCGTCAATCTATCTGAGCATGAGTCACCTTATAAGGTGAAACTTGGGGATGATTACCAATACCCCATAAAAGGAAAGTGGAGAAGCTTCCTACAAGCTAGACTCCGGAAAATCTTTGAAGATGAAAGATGTGCTATATGTTCTAGTACTAAAGAAGAACCTTCTCTCCATATCAACACTAGAAACTAAGGGAATGAGGGTTGAATTTGTAGATGGCCAAGTCTTAATGTGGCCAAAGGGAAAGACGATAGATGATGCAACTGTGATTGGAGAGCAAGAGGGAGGTTTGTACAAGTTGAAGGGCCAACTTGAACAAGCATTGGTCCTTGACTCCATGGAACCAAGTGAACTATGGCATAGAAGGATTTCACATGTGCACTATAGAGCACTACATATTGCAAACAAAGCAGTTTCAGGACTTACAGAAATCCAGGCAAAACATGAAGCCATTTGCAAGGGATGTGCGCAAGGAAAGAATGCAAAGAAGGCGTTTCCCAGCAGTGAAAGCAAAGTGAAAGGAATATTGGAGATAATCCACTCCGATGTATGCGGTCCCATGTCATCCAGCTCACTTAGCGGGTATGTTTATTATGTTTCCTTTATAGATGACTTTTCTCATAAGACTTGGATTTACTTCTTGAAAAGTAGAGATGAGGTATTTAGTAAGTTCAAGGAATTCAAAGCCTTGCTCGAGAATCACACAGAAAAGAAGATCAAAACCCTTTGATCAGATAATGGCAGAGAATTCACCTCGGAAGAATTCAAGAATCTTTTCAAAGATTCTGGGATTAAGAGGGAGTTGAGCACTCCCTACAATCCTCAACAGAATGGCGTTGCAGAACGAAAGAACAGAACGATAATGGAAGCAGCGAAAGCAAGGCTACATGACCAGGATCTTCTGATGCACTTATGGGCAGAAGCTGCGAGGACAACGGTGTATGTACAGAACCGTACTCCTCACAGAGTACTAGATAACAAGACTCCATAAGAAGTTTTCTCCGGCGAGAAACGAGAAGTCGACCATCTCAGGATATTTGGTTGCCCAGTGTACATACACATTCCGAAGGAGAAGAGGACGAAGCTAGATCCCCCAGGAAAGAAGGGAATATTCTTAGGATACAACGAAACTTCAAAGGCCTACCGAATATACTTCCCAGGATTCAAGAAGATCGACATCAGCAGAGACATGACATTCGACGAAGACTCAGCATACAACAAATCAAGAAAACTAGCTATTGAAGATATTGAAGAACCTGAAGTTCCCAGGATTCGAGATTCAGTGATGGAAGAAGCAGTTCTAGAAGATCATGAAGACCACGACATGGAAGAACCACAAGAACTTGTAGATCCACCTCGTGAAAAGAACTCCCACAAGAGAAGACCAACATGGGTACGAGAAGCAATACAAGATGCAGAGAAGTATGACGCTACAGAGGGGATGCACAGAGAAAGAAAGAGACCTAGACCATACTCCAGCTACGTGGCCCTGCTGTGTGACATCATTGATAAAGAACCTTCCAACGATGAGGAAGCAACAGAGAAGAAAGAATGGAAGGATGCCATGATCGAGGAGTACTGGTCGATTATGAAGAATGATGTTTGGGAGATAGTTCCGAGACTAGAAGGGAAGTTTGTAGTGACTTCGAAGTGGATCTACAAGATCAAGCATGCTGCAGATGGTAGCATTGAGAAACGCAAGGCAATATTTGTGGCACGTGGCTTCTCCCAGAAAGAAGGCATAGACTACGAGGAGACGTTTGCACCTGTAGCCAGATACACTTACATCAGATCTATACTTGCATTGGCTGCAGTGATGAAATAGAAGGTACACCAGATGGACGTCAAGACATCATTCTTGAATGGTGTAGTTGAAGAGGAAGTGTACGTGGAGCAGCCACTGGGATTTGAGACACATGACATGCATACTCATGTGTGCAAATTGAAGAAGGCCTTGTATGGATTGAAGCAAGCACCTAGGATGTGGTACGGCAGGATGGACAGTTTCCTAATGAGCTTGGGATTTACTAAGAGTAAAGCGGATTCCAACCTTTACTTTAAGGTTGAAGCTGGAAGTCCAGTGATACTTCAGTTATATGTAGATGACTTGTTTATGACAGGTGAGGATGAGCTCATTGCAGATGTGAAGAGGAGGCTTGCCGCGGAGTTCGAGATGAAGGACCTAGGTATGATGTATTATTTCTTAGGCATGGAGGTGTGGCAGAATGCAGATGGAATCTTCCTTGGACAAGGGAAGTATGCAGTGGAGATTCTGCAGAGGTTCAGAATGATGGACTGCAAGGCTATGACCACACCTATGTCATCGAACTTGAAGCTACTCTGTGATGCTTCACCAGAGTCAGTTGATGCCATGATGTATCGTCAAATGATTGGTTCATTGATGTACCTGACGAACACGAGACCAGGCATATGCTTTGCTGTGAACACCCTGAGCCAGTTCCTGATGGATCCGAGACATGTTCACCTGATTGCTACAAATCATGTATTGAGGTACCTGAAGGGTACAGTTGACTATGGGCTTGTTATCACACAATCTCTAGGTGTTTGTGGTAGATATCCCAATAGGGACGGTAGAGGATACAACTAGGAGGGTGTAACCGGCAATAGCTAGGTCCTCCGCTCAAATGAACGGAAATCACGCCGGACAAGGCTACTGTCACTTTAGACGAGGCACTTAGCCAAGTCAAGGGGGAGACCCTGCTCAACTAGTGATGGTTGAGAAACAACAAATACACCCAAACACGGAAAGATGAGAGATGAAAGCAAGGGATGAGTGTAGATGAGCTCCTATGATTGATTTTAGCCAATGAGTGGACAAAAGCAGTAAAATAAGAGTGATGAGATAAGTGACCAGCAATCAGAAATAGTTAAATACTACGATTATAACAAGAGATTATATGGCTGAAATGAAATAGAAGTGATGTGCTATATTGAACTGCCTAGGTAAATGGTTAGATAATGAGCCAAATGGACCTAGGGCAGCAAGAAAATGACGTTTATGATCACTTCTAGAAGATGGTACTTGATTTCCTAAGGTAAAATGACAATAGAACTCCAAATCAGAAGTACCCAGAAACCCAAATCAACCCAATTAAGCAGCAAGAGAAAAACGCCCAAGTGGGGCGTTTTTGCCAGGTAGACCAGTGCTAAAATTACGGGCAAATGGAGTCTAAAAGCTTTGAAACTTGATTCCCTAAGGCAAAATGGCGTTCTAAACTGGAATCAAGAATACCCACAACCCAAAAGTTAACCCAACAGTGAGATTGGCTGAAATGCCCAAGTAGGGCGAATTTAGCAGGTGACCAGCTCCTATTTCTAAGGGTAAGCGGGGTCGGATTCAAATGAAACTTGAGATATGTAAGTTTAAGCATATATCATTACTGGGTTTTTAGTTATAACAAGTTCCTACGGTGAAATCCGAAGTTATCAATATTTTAGGGTTTTTTAAATGGTTGCAGCTTAGCATTCAAACAGTGAAAGAGAGATTATAAGAGAGGAGAAAAGATTAGTACCCGGATAATGGAGAAGGCATTCCCGTGTTGAAGACACACCCCAAAGATCAAATGCAGAGCTAGACAACGTTTTCCCCTCAACGTTTTTTGGAGCAGCCAGTGAGTAAAGGCGTTTTCTTGTACCTGCCAAGGAGAAGATGAGATCAGTTTCTATGGCAATATGACAATAATAAACCAGCAAATGAAATGACAAATAATGAGAGAAGCAAATGACAATACAAGTAAATTTACTTCCCTATTGGAGAGCCCAAAGAAAAACGCTAGCAAGGAGACCCTGTCTCAAGAGCTGCGTTTTCCCCTAGTGGCCAGCTTCACCTGCAAATTGAAAATGCTCAAGGAGATATGGGGACACCACAAGTAACTCAGCAATGCATCAGGAATATGCTCTCAATCAACACAAGAAGGATCCAACTCCAAAATCACAAGTGACTCAGTAAGAGTGTCTCTCTATAAGCTCAATGTCAAGTCTCTACAATGCCAAGAAGAAGTAAAATGAGGTGAGTCCATTCTCTTATAGAGATGGCTCACTCTCAACTAGGTTTCCCCCCAAAATGGAGGGTTGAGATCATCTCCCCATCCACAAAATCGAATGGTGGAGATGAATCCCAAGTGGGGGGTGCGAATTGCCCCAAGAGAGCGCACTAGTGGATGAGAGGGGCCCTTGTGGGTCATACAACAATACAAGGTGGAGTTGGGGGGTGTCTATGGGATGTTTCATCCCCCCAACTAATACAATATGGGTCCCACACATCAACATAACCATGAAACATGCCAAGTCGAATTTCCCCTAGTGGAGAAAACGCCCCCTTTATGGATGAACTCGTCCTCTAGTGAGCTGGGCAAGTGAGGGCCCCACCACCATCAAATACAATGTCAAAACATACCAAAATTACCTTATGATTTACCTTTACCAATGCCAGCCATTGATTTTGCCATTTCACTATAGTTGCCCTAGTCAAAATTCTGATTTCCATGTATTTTATGCTGGTTTATATGGCTGAGGATGAAAATTGGGCTTTTGACCCACTTTTATTGCCCGGATTGCCGAACCGACTGCTGCAATGTGATCGTGGGCCCCAAAAGTAGTAGGGATGACCACTCGAACGATCCCGATCCATTACTTTGGCAATATTTGCCCCAAGTCCATGATTTGTAATTAAAACAGGTCAAAGTTGACCAATAATAATTAAAGATCTCTCAAATGGCTCAATGTTTTGCAATTCTGTCAGTTGCATGTTCATATGGAATCCCTGTAGATAATAAATGATCGAAATCGAAATTCTGATCGCCACATTTTTTCGGGCCCATTTTTGGCCTAGTCAACCCAGTTTGACCAAGTCAAATCTGGTCAACTATAGTGCTAGCTGAAACCTGTATGCAAGCATGAAGTGACAAGGCTCAATTAAACAAGTTAGTACATTACTAAGCAATAAATGATATCGTGGTGATAAAAAATACATTAAATCCCGAAATAGTACAAGGCCTTGGTGAAGTGGGTTCACCACCTCCAAAAGACTAGGATGCTATACACCTCCATAGAATTGACCACCTTGCTGACTCTAGGTGATGTGGACAACAAGGTAAAAGACATGGGGAAGACAAGGATAAAGATCGTGTGACCCTTTAGACAACTCGGGAAAGCGGGGTCCACTGAGGTAAGTATGCCATGACAGAACACGGGGAAGGGCGGTGCCTCACAAATGGGTATAGTGCAGGGAAACCACCACTATTCATCTAATAGGTATCCCACAACTCACATCCGTATTCGAAGACTTCGTGAGGTTATTTTCTAGAGCCGCCAAACTGGGTGTCCGGCAAACCGTAACTTGAGACTCTAGGGGGCAATCTTGAGCTTGACCCTTGCTCCTTCTCACCTCCTTGTCCCGCAGGACTAGGTGAGGAATAACCACTACAAATGCTGACATGTATAGCTGACCAGAATCCATGTGTGTTCATAAACACATTGCATGGATTTTTACAATGAGTTTCACACTTAGCCCTTTTTTGGCTAGATTTTACAATATACAATACAATGGCCTTTTTAGCCTGATTCACATTTCATTTCTTCATTTCTTCATGGCCCTCTTGGGCTACATACATATCTCAAAAGATATAAACATGGCGCTCATATTGCAAAGGTAATGGGGGTGGGTAATACAAGCTTCGATGACAAGTGGGGAGCACCCGGTGAGGCTACACAATCGTAACTGCATTGCAACATTGGGGGCAACCGACAGGAGCAAATCCCAGGTCTAACCGTGTATCTCACACAGTAAAGAGCCGAGGCACAATAAACAGGGAGTCATGGCAAACTCAGAGATCAGTGGGGAAAGGGGTCCTCGTGATCACAAATCAGAATCCAAGTCGGGGAGGAAGTGTCATGGATGAGTTGGATGGGTGGAGAAGGTGATAATGGTGCTAAAGTCAGCTGCCGAGGGGCTAAGTGATCAAGTCTAAGCCAAGTATATAGGACATGACTCAGCGTGCATATACACAAGTCTAACTAGAGGGGTGGACTGACATCACCAAAGGCCCAAACACATCATATAATAAGCAGATCACCAAATATATCATCTCATGCAAAGTTAGTGTACTAGCAAGTGTAAAAGAGTCTAATCTACAACACGAGCAATAATCAATATATGCAATACCTGTTGCACCATATACCTGTTGCTACTGAACCTGTATCTGAGCTGGATCTCTGCTGAATCCGGGCATACAATAAACTAGCACTGTACTGTGACAATCTCTATCAGAATATGACTAGGCACTGTCTCAAATGGGCTTGTGTCAAAGCCTGGCAAGGAAAGGTAACCCTGTGGTAGATGGTAAGTCCAATTGTCTGTCCCCTTTGATATGTCTGCTAGGGGCAATCTGAACAAAAATGCCTCCTCTGAAGGCTAATCTCCTGATCTGGAAGAAAAGTACTGTGCGGTCCTCGGCCGTAGAGTCTGCAGTATGGAAGCTGCTCCCGACATAAAATGTGATAACATCTGGCTCCATATGGGACAAGTGCTCTAAGGGAGAGAGTGCTTGAGAACCACATAATCTTTGGTCCGTAGCACCCCTCTCATCGTCATCAACATACATGCACCAGCATGCTCTCTGCATCATCATCAATATGTACCTAGTCCTGTAAAATGCAGACGCTATACCAATCTCTGCAGACCACATGTCAGGCCGCACAATATACATGTATAATAATCTAGATAAATAAACAAAACGATAATGCTGAAAATAATGATATATCAAATAAATAAACTCTACAGCATTTAGTTTTATTAGGCCGACACAAGAGGTGTAAAGAAAAAGAAACTGAATGGAAAGTATGGTACCAAAGAGAAGGCGCCAAAATGTGAAAAGAAAAGAAGAAAGCGCGAAGTAAACCCAAGGTGAAAATAAGACAAAAAGGTCAACCGGTGGTCAATCAAAGATGAGGTCAATCCAAGGCGAGGGATAATCGGCTGCTGCTTTCGAGAGCTTATTAGCCGCAAAAAGGGGAGGGGAGGCCTAAGGCCGGATCAAGGAATATCTCCCCGGGTGAACCCGGGGACATACTCCTGGAGTAGGTGACCACTCACAAGCACCGAGAAGTAGTGCCCGTCCTCAATAGATAGGAAATACGAGTCACCGTGACGGACATCAATCCGGAAGGGGCCCACAAGAAGATGTGTATGGTTGCCAACCATGTGGAAAAAGGCATGGTGAGGCATGACAACCTGGTCACCTACAGTGAAGGTCCTCCTGTTGACTGAGGTCGGGTCAACATTTATGTCCCGGAACACTGACACTTCTGCGTTTCCGTCCTGACCGGGATGGAGGTCTCTACGGCTAACATCTGAGACAAAATGGTGGGATTCCCCGTCGAGGGGAATCACTACCTCTCCGATCAAAACCTCCCGAGGTGCTTCCCTTTCGGGGGAAGGGTCGGCTCGGGGACCAAGGGGTGTGGGATGTGTCGTATGTATCTCTGTCTCACCAATGGTCCAAAAGTTAGGGGGATGGGACGACAGGCTGCGGGTGGATGGATGCGTGGAAGGTAGGGTGGAAGGTATCGAGGTGGGATGAGTGCTTGATCCCTCTCCGGATGGGACCGGGATCTCTGCAGGCAGAAGGAAGCTCGGGAACAAGAAAGGGCGCGGGGAGGGAGGTGGGGTATTGATGGGACCCGACTCAAACTCTCTCGTGATGTCCTCGGGAAGAGAGAACTCCTCTAAGAACACCTGCTCAGACGCAACACTTCCATCCTCACTCCTGGGGACAAAGGGAAGGGCAAAGAAACTCCAGTCAGACTCGTCATTCTCTTCCTCAGGGAGATCCTGGGGAGGAGGCCCCTCAACAAGGTAGTCTGGGGGAGATGCTTTGGCCTGTCTAGCAATGTCATCGTTGATCAGGGCCAAAATCTCGGGAACAGTCCTAAAGCTTCTTTCCTCTGTCGGAGGGATACCCCTCACTTCCCAATCCTCCAGGGGAGGGGGAGTGTCTTCACCACGCTCTTCCATCTCATGATCTTCCTCGTTATAAGCAGGGAAGGTGCATGTGAATGCCCTCAACTCGTCCGGCAGCGAGAACTCTGACTCATCATCCTCGGTGATAGTGTAATCGTCTAGATATAGCAGAGCTAGCTGCTATTGGAAGCTTGGAGGATAAGAGTGATCCATAGGGAACTCCTCCTCTATCCCCATAGGCTCAGGCTCGTCAGGGGCAGATGCTAGCTCGCCCTCAGGATGGTCGTGGGTGAGTCCCTGCATGTCCTCTCTATCTGAATGCTCCTGTGGTGAGGGAGACGTGGGAGTAGGGATCCATCTGTCCAGTGCATGTCCCAAGTCTGCCTCATCATCTATGTCTTCCCTGTCATCATTGAAAGCCATGAACATCCCTTCCTGCCTTGGTTCACAACCCCCGTAAGTTCTTCGTAATGCATCATCCTCCATGCCCTCAAGGTGCCCCTCATAGAAGGGCTCCCTGTACACTCTCACCAAGACCCCATTAGGGTCAGGGATCGAGGCGTAAGATAAGTCCATTTGGAGGTGCCCTCCTAATCCGGCAACCCACTTCCTGGACAGGAGCATGCCGTAGACAGGAGGAAGGTCAATCACCACTATGTCCATGAGGGTGGAGATATCTAAGCACGAGAAAAGATCTGTTCTCAAGTTCTTGATCAACCCATGGGATGGAACTTGTTTAGAGTCTATTCCACAGACATTTCCATAGGGACGAGTGGCCTCTAGGTCCATGGCTTTCATAACTTGCAGAGGCATAACATTCATGGAGGCCCCTGAGTCTAACATACAATTGTGCAACAACGTGCCCTGTATACGGAGGGTCAGGTAGAAAGGCTAGTGCCCTCCACTCTTCCTCTCATAAATGGCGGTGTGAATGGATACCGGTGGGTCCTCTGTGCCAGCCTCCTCCTCATGAGTAATAGCTAAAGAACAAGAGGTGTCTACAAGGGTATCCGATGGGCTCCTCTCTACAGGGATGCTGTCCAGGAAATCAGTAATCTGCCTCCGGACCGAGGGAAGCTTGGCTAGCTCAATCAAGGGGATGGTTTGCGTTATCTTGGCCAACTCCTTCTCAAGCTCTAGGGACTGCCCGAAAGGCTCGTAAGATGGATGAGGGCTGATACCGAGGTCTGGATGAGGGACCTCGTGCCTCTCTGTGAAGGGTGCGGGCCTGGGTTCATCTCTATGTCTCTTATAGATCTTAATCTATTGGGAGTCATTGACATAAGGATGAACGGGTAGACAAGAGGGGCCTACAGCCTGAATGTCTTCTTCTTCAACATCCTCCTCAATGAGGATCCTGCCAAAATCTAAGTCAAAGGCCATGTCATCAACGAAGTTGATATTTTCTGCTAGTTCTTCAGGCTCAACATAGGTACACTCGGCCTCTGGGTGTTCGTCTTGGCATTTGTCACACTAGTGGATGGCCGAAGTGTCAGGGGTATCAGTAGGTATAGGAGGTCTCTTGTTCTCCTCAGTTATGGGTCTCCTATTCTGGTTCCAATATGGCTTGGGGCCATACAGAGCTTTGTACCTATTTGAGTCCCTACTTTTGGCCAGGTCCCTCGTCAGCAGGGTGAGGGTTTTGATCATCTCCTTCATATCATCCGTCTTTGCTGATTCTGTGTTTTCTTTTAGAGGCTCCTTGCCCTTGCAGGCTCGGGAATCAGTCCGAGACGATGAAGGAGCGTGGGTGTCAAAGAAGTTTTGTTTGCCCATAGATGCTGCGTTGGCCTTAGCCTTGCAGGCATTGTCTTGGGCAATCTTAAGGGTCGTAGGCTCTTTGTCTTTAAGATGGTATCCTATCCATCCTTCGAATGAGTCCAAGTAATGTATTAGGATGGCAGGATCCGACGGGCGGATAATTTCAGGTATCTGAGCTACCACCTTATCAAATCTGATATTAAATTCATGAGTGGTTTCATTTTCTTTCTTCTTTATCCCTGCTAGCTGGCTGAGTAGATACTTGCCATCTAGTTTGACTGACCACTGACCGTTGAGTTTAGTTACAAAATCATCGTAACCAATGACTGATCCGGCGGCTAGTCGGTCAAACCACCTGTGGGCATTGCCCTCAAGTGACATAAAGAGGCCTCTCATGAATACATCTTCGTCAGTGCCCCCGTAGGCCTCCATTTGTTGCCACACGGATTCGACGTGATCTTCTATGGTGATAGCAGTGCTCCAATTGAATTTAGGAATCTTCTCAAAGTAATTATCAGGCATATCGTGGGGAGCACCTTGAATCTGGGCAAAGTCAAAAGGTGAGGCTCTAGCCATACGGCCGAAAGCACGTGGGCCTGGGTTGACGTTGGCCATTTGTTATGGTTCGGTTGGGGAATGGAGGGTACGGAAGGGGGTGGCACTACCACAGAGGGTGAGGCTGCAGAACTGACTGCTTGCCAAAACGAGCCAGGTAAGTGCTCACTAAGGTTTCGTTTGACGTACGTGATGGGGGTGCTATGTGATGCGTCAGAACACTCAAGGCTGCGAAGGTTATATGGATGGGTTCGGCCTCCAGTGGAGCCGCGGTGGAGTCGCCAGGTGAGCGGGATACCTTGCTCACCAAAGGTGGAATGTCGTGAGGGGAGAAGTGGTGAGTGGAACAAAAATAATGTTGGCTGCAATAAATTATGCAAATAAAATTCAACCAACAGAGTTTAAGTATGAGTGCAATGATGAAAAAAAAAAAGAAGCAAAAAGACTCAAACTCGATCAAGACCACGGGGTAGGCCTCTACCTCCCCTGCAGCGGCGCCAAAATGTTATCACACAATCTCCAGCTGTTTGTGGTAGATATCCTAATAGGGACGGTAGAGGATACAACTAGGAGGGTGTAACCGGCAATAGCCAGGTCCTCCGCTCAAATGAACGGAAGTCAAGCCGGACAAGGCTGCTGTCACTTTAGACGAGGCACTTAGCCAAGTCAAGGGGGAGACCCTGCTCAATCAGTGATGGTTGAGAAACAACAAATACACCCAAACACGGAAAGATGAGAGATTAAAGCAAGGGATGAGTGTAGATGAGCCCCTATGATTGATTTCAGGCAATGAGTGGACACAAGCAGTAAAATAAGAGTGATGAGATAAGTGACCAGCAATCAGAAATAGTTAAATACTACGATTATAACAAGAGATTATATGGCTGAAATGAAATAGAAGTGATGTGCTATATTGAACTGCCTAGGTAAATGGTTAGATAATGAACCAAATGGACTTAGGGCAGCAAGAAAATGACGTTTATGATCACTTCTAGAAGATGGTACTTGATTTCCTAAGGTAAAATGACAATAGAAATCCAAATCAAAAGTACCCAGAACCCCAAATCAACCCAATTAAGCAGCAAGAGAAAAATGCCCAAGTGGGGCGTTTTTGCCAGGTAGACCAGTGCTAAAATTACAGCCAAATGGAGTCTAAAAGCTTTGAAACTTGATTCCCTAAGGCAAAATGGTGTTCTAAACTGGAATCAAGAATAGCCACAACCCAAAAGTTAACCCAACAGTGAGATTGGCTGAAATGCCCAAGGAGGGTGAATTCGACACGTGACCAGCTCCTATTTCTAAGGTTAAACGGGGTCGGATTCGAATGAAACTTGAGATATGTAAGTTTAAGCATACATCATTACTGGGTTTTTAGTTATAACAAGTTCCTATGGTGAAATCCTAAGTTATCAATATTTTAGGGTTTTTTAAATGGTTGCAGCTTAGCATTCAAATAGTGAAAGAGAGATTATAAGAGAGGAGAAAAGATCAGTACCCGGATAATGGAGAAAGCATTCCCGTGTTGAAGACACACCTCGAAGATAAAATGCAGAGCTAGACAGCGTTTTCCCCTTAGCGTTTTTTGGAGCAGCCAGTGAGCAAAGGCGTTTTTCTTGTACCTGCCAAGGAGAAGATGAGATCAGTTTCTATGGCAATATGACAATAATAAACCAGCAAATGAAATGACAAATAATGAGAGAAGCAGATGACAATACAAGTAAATTTACTTCCCTGTTGGAGAGCCCAAAGAAAAACGCTAGCAAGGAGACCCTGTCTCAAGAGCTGCGTTTTCCCCTAGTGGCCAGCTTCACCTGCAAATCGAAAATGCTCAAGGATATATGGGGACACCACAAGTAACTCAACAATGCATCAGAAATATGCTTTCAATCAACACAAGAAGGATCCAACTCCAAAATCACAAGTGACTCAGTAAAAGTGTCTCTCTATAAGCTCAATGTCAAGTCTCTACAATGCCAAGAAGAAGTAAAATGAGGTGAGTCCATTCTCTTATAGAGATGGCTCACTCTCAACTAGGTTTCCCCCCAAAATGGAGGGTTGAGATCATCTCCCCATCCACAAAATCGAATGGTGGAGATGAATCCCAAGTGGGGGGTGCGAATTGCCCCAAGAGAGCGCACTAGTGGATGAGAGGGGCCCTTGTGGGCCATACAACAATACAAGGTGGAGTTGGGGGGTGTCTATGGGATGTTTCATCCCCCCAACTAATACAATATGGGCCCACACATCAGCATAACCATGAAACATGCCAAGTCAAATTTCCCCTAGTGGAGAAAACGCCCCCTCTATGGATGAACTCGTCCTTTAGTGAGATGGGCAAGTGAGGGCCCCACCATCATCAAATACAATGTCAAAACATACCAAAATTACCTTATGATTTACCTTTACCAATGCCAGCCATTGATTTTGCCATTTCACTATAGTTGCCTTAGTCAAAATTCTGATTTCCATGTATTTTATGCTGGTTTATATGGCTGAAGATGAAAATTGGGCTTTTGACCCACTTTTATTTCCCGGATTGCCGAACCGACTACTGCAATGTGATCGTGGACCCCAAAAGTAGTAGGGATGACCACTCGAACGATCCCGATCCATTACTTTGGCAATATTTGCCCCAAGTCCATGATTTTTAATTAAAACAGGTCAAAGTTGACCAATAATAATTAAAAATCTCTCAAATGGCTCAATGTTTTGCAATTCTGTTAGTTGCATGCTCATATGGAATCCCTGTAGATAATAAATGATCAAAATCGAAATTCCGATCGCCACATTTTTTCGTGCCCATTTTTGGCCTAGTCAACCCAGTTTGACCAAGTCAAATCTGGTCAACTATAGTGCTAGCTGAAACCTGTATGCAAGCATGAAGTGACAAGGCTCAATTAAACAAGTTAGTACATTACTAAGCATTAAATGATATCGTGGTGATAAAAAATACATTTAATCCCGAAATAGTACAAGGCCCTGGTGAAGTGGGTTCACCACCTCCAAAAGACTAGGATGCTATACACCTCCATAGAATTGACCACCTTGCTGACTCTAGGTGATGTGTACAACAAGGTAAAAGACATGGGGAAGACAAGGATAAAGATCGTGTGACCCTTTAGACAACTCGGGAAAGCGCGGTCCACTGAGGTAAGTATGCCATGACAGAACACGGGGAAGGGCGGTGCCTCACAAATGGGTATAGTGCAGGGAAACCACTACTAGTCATCTAACAGGTATCCCACAACTCACATCCGTATTCGAAGACTTCGTGAGGTTCTTTTCTAGAGCCGCCAAACTGGGTGTCCGGCAAACCGTAACTTGAGACTCTAGGGGGCAATCTTGAGCTTGTCCCTTGCTCCTTCTCACCTCCTTGTCCCGCAGGACTACGTGAGGAATAAACACTACAAATGCTGACATGTATAGCTGACCAGAATCCATGTGTGTTCATAAACACATTGCATGGGTTTTTACAATGAGTTTCATACTTAGCCCCTTTTTTTGGCTAGATTTTACAATATACAATACAATGGCCTTCTTTTTAGCCTGATTCACATTTCATTTCTTCATTTCTTCATGGCCCTCTTGGGCTACATACATATCTCAAAAGATATAAACATGGCGCTCATATTGCAAAGGTAATGGGGGTGGGTAATACAAGCTTCGATGACAAGTGGGGAGCACCCGGTGAGGCTACACAATCGTAACTGCATTGCAACATTGGGGGCAACCGACAGGAGCAAATCCCAGGTCTAACCGTGTATCTCACACAGTAAAGAGCCGAGGCACAATAAACAGGGAGTCATGGCAAACTCAGAGATCAGTGGGGAAAGGGGTCCTCGTGATCACAAATCAGAATCCAAGTCGGGGAGGAAGTGTCATGGATGAGTTGGATGGGTGGAGAAGGTGATAATGGTGCTAAAGTCAGCTGCTGAGGGGCTAAGTGATCAAGTCTAAGCCAAGTATATAGGACATGACTCAGCGTGCATATACACAAGTCTAACTAGAGGGGTGGACTGACATCACCAAAGGCCCAAACACATCATATCATAAGCAGATCACCAAATATATCATCTCATGCAAAGTTAGTGTACTAGCAAGTGTAAAAGAGTCTAATCTACAACACAAGCAATAATCAATATATGCAATACCTGTTGCACCATATACCTGCTGCTACTGAACTTGTATCTGAGCTGGATCTCTGCTGAATCCGGGCATACAATAAACCAGCACTGTACTGTGACAATCTCTATCAGAATATGACTAGGCACTGTCTCAAATGGGCTTGTGTCAAAGCCTGGCAAGGAAAGGTAACCCTGTGGTAGATGGTAAGTCCAACTGTCTGTCCCCTTTGATATTTCTGCTAGGGGCAATCTGAACAAAAATGCCTCCTCTGAAGGCGGCTAATCTCCTGATCTGGAAGAAAAGTACTGTGCGGTCCTCGGCCGCACAGTTTGCAGTGTGGAAGCTGCTCTTGACATAAAATGTGATAACAGGGCTCAAGTATGACGCGAATCAGAAGATTAACCTGTAGGTTATGTTGATTCGGATTGGGTAGGCAGTGCCGCAAATAGGAAGAGCACTTCGAGATGTTGCCTCGGTATGGGATCTAGTATGATCTCCTGGTTTAACAGGAAGCAGTCATGCGTGGCAGTGAGTACAACTAAAGCAGAGTATGTTGCCACTTGTTCTGCTAGTTGTGAGGCAATATGGCTTAGGAAGCTACTGTCAGATTTGTTTGATTTCCAGTTAGGGGCGACTTGTAATTTCTGTGACAACTAGAGTTGTGTGAAGTTGTCCAAGAACCCAGTGTTCCATGACAAGTCGAAGCACATTGAGATCAAGTACCACTATATCAGGGATATGGTGCAGAGAGGAGTAGTGAAGCTCTAGTATGTGGCGACAGACGAGCAAATAGCTGATGTGTTGACCAAGCCGTTAGCTAGAGTGAATTTTGAGTACTTCAGAGAGAAGCTTGGTGTTCTCCAGATCGAGGTTCCTCCTAAGAGGGAGTGATGAGACGAGAAGATGCAGATGCACTGGTTCTTGCATGGTGGAAGACGCAGGTTGTCCATTGGGACGTAAGGCACTTGGTGTGCCCCGGGCTGTACTCCCATGTTGGAGAAGATAGTGCCATTCTCGCATGGTGGTAGGCGTAGGTGGTCCTTGGGACGTAATGCATCTGGGATGCTCCTGATTGTCTTCCCATGTTGGTAGATGTAAGGCTGGTTCTCGTATGGTGGTAGGCGTAGGTGGTCCTTGGGACGTAATGCATCTGGGATGCTCCTGATTGTCCTCCCATATTGGAGACGTTGAGAGGTCCACCGGTCATAAGACAATGTGTGTGCGCCTAGGCAGGATCTCGCATGGTGGAAGGCGTAGGTTTTCCTTGGGACCTAATGCACCTGGGGTGCTCCTGATTGTCCTCCCATGTTGGTAGACACAAGCTGACCGTTAAGGGACATGAGATGTGCATTTGGGTTGTGCTCTGTGTGATGATGAGATGATCTGGATACGATGAGGCGATAGTAGGAGACGTAGGTGATTGTTGTGGCAATGTAATGACTGGTCCTGGGATGTACCTATTTGATGGCTTCCTCGCAAAGATGATGAAGACCTACATGAGGGCTAGGCCTACATCCAACATGAAAAAGGGTTGGCTCTGCAGAACTTCCTATGATGGATAGATTTGAGAGATGTCACTAATCAATGATCAACAGAATGAAGATTGCTGCAGCAACGACGATGATGATCCAATGTTGATGATGATGTTCCAATGTTGATGATGATGTTCCAACATTGATGATGATCTAGCGATGATGACGTTGTCCAAAATTGTGTCCAGGTTGATGATGACTGTGGCGAGAGAATACCTTCCTAGTTAAGAGGGAGTGTTGATGTGAATGTAACTTCGGAGGATATTCAAATGTATTTTATATTGATATTATTATTGTATTTTATTTGTACCTCCAACGGGGATGTTTTCCCTCCGATCGGAGATGTCATTATTACATTTGGTCATGCAAATTCATTGAGGTAAAACCTCCATTGTAAGTCGGGGCAATAAATCCCCTAGTGTCAAATGTAATAGGGTTATTGAGTCTTCCTAGAGAACTCGGCCTAGTTAGTTATAGTGAGGCCGACCTAGTTTAGGTAAAAGGTCAAGTTAAAAGTAAAGTATAAATAGAGAGCCTTGCTCTCTCATTTGGGCACACTACTCACTCACACAAGTTCGCATAGCAAGGGAGAGAGGACAAGTTCGCTGGTGGAGAAAAGAGAGAAGCTGCAGAAGACATATTTTGGGTTTTCCACTTTTGGCTTGATATTGTATTAGTGATGAAGGGTTTTCTCCTTTATGGTTTCCCCGAGGAAAACTATTGTGTCTATTGTGTTTTGCTGTGCTTGTTATTCTTTAAGTTAAAGATCCTAGATAATATTGAATTAAAGTACAAACTCTAACAAGTGGAAGGCATTACAAGCCAGAACAATAAATAATTTTTTTCCATAAATATGGTTTGAGGACAAAGCATTTCTAAAGGGGAAGGCAATGTCATGAACATAAGTATATTTAAATAATAATAATAATAAATAACTAGTGAAGTGTCACATCCTAGTGAAGGGACATGACCTATCAACCCATGGTGAGCAGTCAATGCATATAAGTATACTGTCCCATGGCATTGTAATCATTCAACTTTATTTATTACAATTTATATTTCTTGTCCTATATGGATTTTAGTCTATTGTCCTTATGTTGGATATTTGTTAAGTAAATGAACGTTTGTTCATTTCATAGAGATTGATAGTGGGTGTGATGCCTATTTGGAGAATATTGGAAGATCATGTATTACTCTTGTAACAAGGATTAGTGTTTGTGGGATGCTAAGGCTAGGGTTCCTTGGCTTGCGAGATGCAAGTGTTGAGTATTGTAGCTTGTGGGATGCAAGTGGGTGAATCTCTTTGATAGCTTGTGTTATACAAGTGTGAGATCTAGGGTTTGATAGTTGGTGTAATGCTGTCTTGTTTGGAAGCTCCAAGGATTGGCTTGTAGAGCTTGGTGGGATGCCTTGCATGGTCTTTGTATTGCTGGTTAGGGTTTGCAGTGATTGTGGATGCCCTAGACAGGGTTTGGGATGGATGGAAGAGTTCTTGCTTGGGATGAGCTGAAAGGACTTGTACCAGCTTGGGATGAGCCAAGGTGTTGCACTTTATCTTCATGATTGTGTCAATATGAAGTGTACCATTGCTGTCAAAAATTTGTGATTGCATATTTGGCTTTTCTCATGTATTGAGAGGGTTTCATGGCTGTTGTCGTATGCTGATTTATTAGGACACTGGGGCTCAATGCTATGTTGTTTTAGCATGCTTAATGAAATTTTCAGGTGTGATTTGTTGCTGTTATATTTCCACTGTAAGTGAAGTAATTTTCAGGTCTATGTATTGAGATAGATCTTGCCCTTAGGGCTACTGAAATGATCTATATACTTGAAGTCTTTGTGGTGTCTACGTTTTTGTGTTTGCCTAGAAGTAATGTTGGCCAGATTTGAAAATTACAGGACTTAGATGATACCATTCATGAATTTCAAATTTGGAAATAAATCAGAAAAGAAAGTTATGATTATTACTTTTAAATTTATAACTTCACTCATAAGAAATTAGGGTTATAACTTATTCTTTTTAATTTTTTATGATTATTATATTTTTAAATTTTATTATTTATTTTTTCGTTTAGTGATTGAAACACTTATTGAAATGGCCAGTACACCAGCTGAAACAGATGATATGGTGCTTCAAAAATCTGAAATGCTGCTGAAACATTTCAGTGGCATTTTAGAGGCATTTCGTAGCAAGTATTCATTACTAAAATGCAGAAATGTGTTTATCTTCATGATTGTGTCAATATGAAGTGTACCATTGCTGTCAAAAATTTGTGATTGCAGATTTGGCTTTTCTTATGTATTGAGAGGGTTTCATGGCTGTTGTCGTATGCTGATTTATTAGGACAGTGGGGCTCAATGCTATGTTGTTTTAGCATGCTTAATGAAATTTTCAGGTGTGATTTGTTGCTGTTATATTTCCACTGTAGGTGAAGTAATTTTCAGGTCTATGTATTGAGATAGATCTTGCCCTTAGGGCTACTGAAATGATCTATATACTTGAAGTCTTTGCGGTGTCTACATTTTTGTGTTTGCCTAGAAGTAATGTTGGCCAGATTTGAAAATTACAGGACTTAGATGATACCATTCATGAATTTCAAATTTGGAAATAAATCAGAAAAGAAAGTTATGATTATTACTTTTAAATTTATAACTTCACTCATAAGAAATTAGGGTTATAACTTATCCTTTTTAATTTTTTATGATTATTATTTTTAAATTTTATTATTTATTTTTTCGTTTAGTGATTGAAACACTTATTGAAATGGCCAGTACACCAGCTCAAACAGAAGATATGGTGCTTCAAAAATCTGAAATGCTGCTGAAACATTTCAGTGGCATTTTAGAGGCATTTCGTAGCAAGTATTCATTTCTAAAATGCAGAAATGTGTTTAGAAGCCTTGGGGGTGGCATTGCCAATAACATAGCCCAGAATCAATGAAGGAGGTCTAGCCGCCCACTTTACTCTTCTCTCACTTCATAAGTAACTAGTAATATATATATGTGTGTGTGTGTGTGTGTGTGTGTGTGTGTGTTTCTATAAAAACCCTCGTGGGGAAACCCAAGGGATGCTTCCCCACATTTGTGGATGGCATCCCTAGTAAACCTGTTGGCATTGTGCCTCACCATAGTCAAACTGAGTGCTTGTTGGCACAGAACTAGCCGAATGCCCAACAACATTGGTGATGACCAGTTGAGCTAACCCCTTGGTATATTAGTAAATATTATCTTCACAACATTCTTATATTATAATTATATAAGATATTATTGGGCAAGTTTTTGGTGATCAATATCTTATGCCAAATTCTCCACTAAGAACCTTGAGAACATGTCAATCCAAGGATGTAAGCTTCCAATGTGGCTTTCAACTTACCTTCTCTGGAAGAATGGGATAGGACCATTTTTTATATTTTCTGATAGTTAGGTTGTTGTAAAGGAAAACTAACTTTTTCTATTAAAAAGGAAATTAATGCTATGAATCTACTAACATCACACACTTCACTTATACCATAAACTTTGCTGAATTATGAAATCGAATTTCAGATACTTATCACACCAACTGACAAAACTACGAAACAAAGCCCAAAACAAAGTGAGAGAGGGGGGGTGGCTTATACGTGTTGCAATGGGAACTCTTCAATTACTATTACCAATCCTAAGGATGCATCATATTCACTAGGACAAAAACCACTCACAAGGAGACAACTCAGACAAGGTTGAAAATTCAATCTTATTCCTTGCTCTCTGCTGTTTTTCAAGGTGGAAAGAAAAGGGTATTATTTATAGTAAAATATATTGTGATGGTTCGAGAGAGTCTTTTGGGTTGATGCCCTTTTCTAACTATTACTAACTAATGGTGATAAATAAAGTTAAGATTACAATCAATATAAACTTGCCTTTGCCCGTGGGGGGGCAGAGCAAGTGGTAAAGTTGTAAATGGAAGGTCTCGTGTTCAACCCCCCCCAATCTTACCCGTGCGCCATGGTTCGGGCCCTGTGGATGCACCTAGGGGTATAGCGGTAGCGGGATTGGATCCTTGGACCCTGTGTCACGCGAGTACCAGCCAAGTCCCCAGTTGCCGATTCCCCTAGTAATATATATATATAAACTTTCCTTCACCATGGAAGTGAAGGCAAATTCCTGATGTCAAAGGTGGCCACAGGATCTTGCTTTTCACCTTGATAATTGAAATGTGAAGGCAGCAAGTTTGTCTCTCAAACTCTGTACAAAGATGCTGTTCTTCATGTCCAAAATGCTGTTGCTGTTCCATATACTCTGATGTAGTCAAATACTCATCCAACTGGCTAAAATGGGTCTCTTTGGCATACTTACCATTCAAAACCAAGTCTATAATAGATGCATGATGGGATATTTTGGAACCCACTGCATATTACATCATAATATTTAGTATATTGCATATTGTTGTTTACTTTAAAGGCATAGCATCCATTTGAGACGGCATCCCAGACAGATATAAAACAGATCCTTTCCTGAACGATGATGGCTCTGCAATGGATCCATTATGGACCCATGTTGCATTGCAATGGCTCTGGTTCGAAGGAGATATGGGGAGTAGGCCTGACCTAATCAGGCAACATCCTTGTATGGAAGCATATATTGATTTGTGTACTTCATAGGGAAATTAGAAAGATTTGTTTTATGATATAATGGTTGTGACCTTTCTCAATTTAAAATATCATGTTGATCAGTTTGTCTTTAATATTGGTGAATTGTAACTAATCAATGTCTGCTTTTTTTGCAGGACAGTATTTACATTGAGAGTGCTTTATTGGCAATGCGATTGGGTATTAAAGTGGTGCTGGTACTTGAGCAGGTCTTTAGCTCAACTCTCCACTTTCCTAGATTTTGACAACGTTCCTAGAATCCTAACACATCTCCTTTGCCATGATAGATCTTTAACTAAAATTTTTCTTAAGGATTTTTCCTTTCCTTTTCCCATGTTATTGGTAAGATGGAGGAGCTGGACTTGGTGATTAAAACCAGCAAAACATTAAAGGTTCAGCCAATAATTGGATTAAGAGCCAAGCTCAGCACCAAGCACAATGGTCACTGGGCTGAAACCTCAGGCGATAGTGGGAAATTTGGCCTTAGTGTCAGTAAGCTCATTCAAGTTGTGCACAGACTGAGAAAAGTATGTTATTGCACGAGTTTTCAATGGCAAATATGTATTTTGCTGTTTCAGTTTTATCTTATCATTTTAGTTTGTGATAAAGATGTCTGATGAATGGTGATTACTTCCCTTGCCCTGCAGGAAAATATGCTACAGTGCTTGCAGTTGCTTCATTTTCATATTGGTTCTCAGATACCATCTATTTCAACTATGAAGGAGGCAATGAGAGAAGGAAGTCATATTTATTGTGAATTAGTTCTGATGGGTGCACATATGGTATGCTGCAAAACATTTCTTTTGTTACATCATAATTTTCATTATGCTAGTTGGTTTCTAATGACAAAGTAAAGAATGCATTGCATATTATCCAATGCAACTCTCGTAAATTGATTCCTATCATATCTACTGAAATGCTTTGGCTTGCTTTCAGCATTACATTGATGTTGGAGGTGGGCTTGGGATCGACTATGATGGTACTGGTGACCCATCTAATGCATCAATCAGTTATAGCATGCAAGTGAGATATTTATGCTGCTCTGTAATTTTATTCATGAGCATGCAAGAAAGCACTCACATATGTTCTTGATTCTAAATTATTGACAAGGGAATGCTACCTTTCCATCTCACTGTAATTAAACTGAATTTATCTGCAGTGCTATGCAAATGAAGTTGTAGTGGCCTTACGAGATGCATGCCTCCTAAAAAGGGTTTCTCAGCCAGTTATTGTGTCTGAGAGTGGTAGAGCTTTGGCATCGCACCATTCGGTCATTGTGTTTGATGTATTGAGTGCTAGCCAGCGGACAGCACCTAAATCCATGGGTAATCTAGAATGTTTGGATGAAAGTAGAGTACAAAAGTTTACCGTCATTGATAAAACAGCTTATTCAGGTAAGATTGCAATGTAGTATTCACAGTAAAACTGCTGGGAGGTCCTTATACTGGAAATGCAATTCACACTATTTTAATTTGTTTAGGTACAGCAGTTCAAGAGGATCTAAATTCAAGTGAATTGCATGCAGGTTCAATTGTGCCATATCATACAAATACAAAGCTTCAAGAAGATTGCAATCCTGGTGAATATCTACTGTCGGCCTTCCATGATATTAATAAAACTATATGCCAACAAAATTTCCAGGAAGCTTACAATGATGCAAAGCGGTTAAAAAGAGAAGCCCATGGGTTATTTAAGCTTGGTTTTCTAAGCCTTGAGCATAGGGCACAAGTTGAAGCTATCTATGATGCTATTTCATTTAATGTCCTAAAATTATGTAGAGACTCTGAGTTACCAGATGAATTAGCTAAGCTTAAGAAGTCCTTAGCAGCAACATATCATATCAACTTATCTGTTTTCCGTTCCATACCTGATTCGTGGGCCATAAATCAAGTTTTCCCTATAATGCCTTTGCATCGGTTGCATGAGAAGCCAAATACACAGGCAACTTTGGCTGATTTGACATGTGACAGTGATGGAAAAATAGAGCACTTTATTGGCCCTAGTGGGAATGTTGAAAGTGTACTCTCTGTGCACGATTTGTGTGAAGGAGAACCGTACTACATGGGATTGTTCCTTGCAGGTGTTTATCAGGTATCCTCTAAACCTTTAGTCATTTTCTTCCTGGCACCAGCCTCTTGTATGTCAGCTTTGATGTTTAAATGGCCAGTCTAACTTGACAATGAATGTAGGAAAGTGTTGACAAGATCTACCATAAATTCTGTGCAGGAAATATTGGGAAGTGCTCACAATCTGTTTGGAGGAATTAATGTCATTCACGTAAGGTCCAAGGCATTGGACAATGTAGATGAAGCAAGTAACAGCAAGGGAAAAGGACAATATAGTTTTGAGAGAATAGTGTGGGGTCAGACAACTAGGGAAGTTTTACATTTTATTCGACAAAACGTAAGTAACATGATTGAAGATATAGAGAGGGAAGCAGAAAGCGCTGTTAGCAAAGGTTGTCTATCGATAGAAGGTGCTGAAGTACTTCTGGCAAAATATAAAGACAGCCTGGATTGTTATACTTACCTTAGCAAATAAATTTGCTAACTTGTATACTTGATGCAGCGAACCGACCTTCTGTACGGATTTAGTGAGATGTTCACGTGGGAAGTAATAACGCCCTCGTTTGTAGGCAATTTTGGGAGAGCTTTTGTTCATAAGCCACTATAGAGCATTATTTAACCGAAAGCATCAAATACTTTCCTGTTCTTGAATTGTAGACATAACCTACATTATTTCATTTGGAGCATGATTCATTTACACTATTAACCATTCTTAGTGTTCAGTTATTGGGGAAAAGTATCTATTAGTGCCTATTCAACCTTATTGCAGTGCTATATTTGGGCGGAGTGGGGAAGAGTTTAAGTGCACTTTCCTGCCAATGCTTGTTTGCTGCAATATTTTGTTATATGTTTGTTCTCGAAGTTCCAGATTTGATGATCATTAATGTATGAGTGTCTAGAATTCTTTCTTTAGCGAAATATACTGGTTTTCGTCATTGTTACATGTCAACCAGAGTAAACTCAGAAATTGAGATTGCAGACATGATTGCACACACACACTTCACACACTCTTGATATTATCTTCAAACTTGTACAAATATGTAGCGATCTCTAAGTTGTTATGAGATCCAACCTATTCTAAATTTGGAGAGAGAAGTTGAGAGAATTTCTCAACAATCTCCAACAACCCTATAAATCCAAAGCAAAGTCATAATTTATCATTAATTCTAACACCCTCCCTTAATGATTACTTTACAAATAACAATACTGAAATTACATAACAATATTTGGGACACTGATCTTTGTCTGGTTTGGTCTTCATCAACACTTCTGCTCACTCTGAAATCTCTCGGACTATGCTCTTTCTCAACCATCATTTTCGAGCTACCCCTTGATCATTTTGAAGTACAACTGCTTCTTATCATCAATGACGTATTTGTAGAATCAAAGATTCTTGACAACCCCGAAAAATAGACTCAATACTGAATCATCCTATTGACATACTTCCACCTGTTAAATAGGCAGCGAACTACGTATTTGTCAGTTATCTAGGAAAGTAGTCTAGATACTGATTGTATCCAGCAATCAATCTTACAAAGTGACCTTTTTCACACACTCACAAACACACAAAGGTTACCTGTAATTGTTCTTAAAGCAAGATCCACCAGCGTATAACAGACTATAGACATAACCAAATCCGTCATGTGTTCTTAAGGCACCAAAGAACGTCAAGAACGACTAACTTACATCATCGAAGGACAACAAGATCCACCAGCGTATAACAGACTATAGACATAACCAAACCAGTCATGTGTTCTTGAGGCACCGAAGAACGTCAATAACGACTAACTTACATCATGCTACTTTGTTCATGGTTCTTCATTATATAATTTTTCAAACAAAAGAAATCTAACATACTTGTATTACTTCAAAGACTGCTTCCCACAACAAGTGAAATCTTTAAGATTTTCCATTGGTATACGCTGACTGCAGAGAAACAATGGCTTCGTTTATTGGCCCAAACCCTGGACTTCGAAATCCCACAATTTCAGCAACCCAGATTTGAAAAAGGGGGAAAGAGATCGGAAACAAATGCGCCCACGAACACACTGTGATCCCCATGCATAAAACCAAATGACAAATCACTGTTGTTTTGATTACCGCGATGTTGTTTGCTATTCGATCAACGAAGATGGGGGAGTACACATCAAATATATATGATGTATCACGAGGAAGTTGTCTCCTAAAAAAAGCGATCAGTTTCACTTAAGACAAATTAACACATCATTGGAAGCACGATCTATCAATTAGATGCTCCTCCAAGGCAGATTCAACACACAACAAATTGAATTTGTCCTCAGCACTGTCAATTGACATTTTCTTGGTGATAGCTGTGTAACATAAACAAAACAGTAATTGAATTGCAGACTCCCATGCGATGGTTACAGAACCGTGGGTATGTGCCTCTTCAAATTAACCCAACTCAGTGCTTTCAAATGGATGTTCGGCTGCCTCTCAAACTGGCAACAACAACACTGTGACATGCCTTCTGCAAACAACAGTGTAAATAATGTAGGCGACGTCTTTCTCTTACACGCATCTTCACACTCTTCCACGCAGGCTTCTTTACACACAGGAACTCACACAACAAACTCTACTCGTCCCAAAAATAAAAACACCCTACTCTCCTACCCTAATCCTGCAAAATACAGAGAATTGAATTCACATCTTCCTTGCCTTCCCATGAGGGAGTTAAGCCAGAACATGCTCTGATACCAACTCAGAAATTGAAACTGCAGACATGATTGCACACACAAACACTTCACACACTCTTGATATTATCTTCAAACTTGGTACAAATATATAGCGATATCTAAATTGTTATGAGATCCAACCTATTCTAAATTTGGAGGGAGGTTGAGAGAATTTCTCAACAATCTCCAACAACCCAACAAACCCAAAACAAAGTTTGAATTAATTATTAATTCAAACCAGTAATTGGTGTGTTTCCCAGCCTTAATATAACATAAGCTTTTTCGTGTTTCCCAGCCTTAATATAACATAAGCTTTTTCAGATCAGAAGCTAGACTTCGAAATGCTTCATAAGCAGTAAAGCAAGGACTTCATTGCTAGCTAAATTCTCTAGATGTTGTTTATAGTTGAGAATCTAAAATGCGGTTTGTTGGTATTGGGTTGATTTGGAAGACTCTTCTCTTGTATAATAAAATATTTTAATATGGTGCATATATGGCATCTTATTTTGTAATGCCTCCATTCAAATAAATTCATAACAAGGAAATTCCATCAATCCTACTAGTTCCCTAGGTTGGATGCAGACATGAGGATTTGCAATAAGGGAGCTAATAAATGGTGTTTGGACATTAGAATGGAATAAATATTTAATAAAGGAGATAAATAAATAAACACAAGAGAAAATCAAAGTGGCAATGGTTCATGAAGACACATGGAGGTTGTGGGGCCCACACAAGCTAGAAATTCTGTGCCACATGGCATCCTCCTCTTGTAAATTCGAATCCATGGGAAGCCTAAGGTTCTTGGGAAGAGTTGGAAGGCTCATACACTTGTCAATATGCATCATAAGTCAAATTGAGATGGAAATGTAACTCCCATAGAAAAGGAAGAGTCACAGGAGGAGTTATTGAACACTTGGACTAGATTCCCTAACCTATATGACAACAGTGATGAAGATGCTATGACACCTGTGACAAATTGCAGGCCTGATTGTTGACATCTGACCATTATGACATGTCAGGCCTGAAAATAGCAGCTAAGAGAGCGCTCATGGGAGTTAGAGAAGCTCAAAGGATTCATACTCGAGTTGGTGGAAGGTGGAAGGCTGAGAAGGGGAGGACACATGGAAAATCATGAACCACTCCCTAATTCGAATTGGCTTGGAGTCTTTGGATGGAATTGGGACCTTAGAAGGCTAAGGATGTTTATAAAATACAGGGATCAACCAAGAGAAGGGCTTTTGATCATTTGAAGAATTTGCATTTGTGAAGAGAGCTTGTGGAATACTAGTCTACTTGCCTTAGCCAATTTCGAAGGTGAAAGATTCCCATCCCAGTTGGTGTGTGGAAAGACCATTCAGACCTTTCATGGGAGCTTTAATGGAGTCTTTATTTGTAGGTGTAAGCTACATGACAGCTCGTGGTTTCTTCTAGTGCATCTCATTCCTCCAACCATTTCCAGTTTTCTTTGCATATTCTTCATCCTTGAGGAGAGGCGCTTTTGGTGAGCTATTGCACTCTTTGGCGGAGCTTCTAATGCCCCATTTATTTTGTAATAAGATGCATATACTCTGTTCTTCACTTTTAGAACTCTATCAGGTCGAGATTCCAAGTGGATATATGTAAAATTGATCATTAATGAGCAAATAGTGACCATTTCTCCACTATATTGATGTATATCAATGAAATGCTGATGAATTCGAATGGAAGAGTGTTTCACTGATGTATTTATGATGAATGGACTGTTATTAATGAGTTTTACAAGTTTAATGTTCAGTACTTAAGCTTTTGGAGTCATCTTGCTCAGTTTTATATCATTTGGAGAGGATTTAATGCCATTTTCCCCAAGGTCAAAACTAGTAATTTTGTAGCTGTTTGGAGAGGGTTGTAATAGACTTAACAAAATAAATAAAGATGCACATGAGACCTTAACATTGCCCCTTATATGTCCTCTGCCTCTGTTCAGAAATTCGAGAGGGTTTGAGAGCTTTTGGAGAGCCATATTCAGCATTTTCACTTGAGGGATTTGAGCCCCAAATTGCTAGTAAACACTCCTATCTTGGTCAGAATCTTAAAGGGGTTTGTAGAAGCCTTTTGATGGTACTAAATCATCCATGAACATCACAATCAAGTCCTAATATCATTCATACACCTTCTCTGAAGATTTGGGAGTATTTGGAGCAATTTGGAGACCTAGACCTCAAAACTAGTCAAAGGTCGAACTAGGGGAAAAAGTTGAAAATTTTACTATTTTAATAAAAATAAAAAAAGGGACATTACATATTTGTTATCCTTTCAATCATGTCTTGAGGGATATGTACTTCCACAGAGAGCTTTAGATTTTATCCAAATGATAGTGTAGAGCAGCTGCTGTCCTTCTTTATCTAAGTGGGTGGCAAAAATAGTGGAAAAATTAAATATTAACCTTCTTAATATTAATTTGAATAAATGTATAATTGCGTTGGCTTCCTTTTCTTCTTGATCACTTGGCTGAACCTTCCATTCCATGCAGCTCTACTGTTGCATCTTCCTACAACATGCATTACATGTACGGCAAAAAAATAAAAAAAAACTTTTTCCAATTTTAAATTGAAATTCATTATTAAATAATAAATAGCCACTTAATTGAAATACAAGGAGACATGAATAAGCAAATAGGAAAATTTCTATTAACTTATTGTCTTACTAAACTCAAGAAACTAATTAACATATAAACATATATCGTGCTCACTAACATAAAGATGAGTTAAAACTCTAAGCTTATCCTAAGAATCTCTAGGCATCATTAGTGATTTCTCTTCAATATCTTAAAAAACATAACAAAAGCAAAAGTTATATATCGTGCTCACTAACATAAAGATGAGTTAAAACTCTAAGCTTATCCTAAGAATCTCTAGGCATCTTAGTGATTTCTCTTCAATATCTTAAAAAACATAACAAAAACAAAAGTTAGTAGAAGAGAGGTAATAGTAGCTAGTGATACACTCTAAGAAGAGGAAGCGGAGCATGCTAGTGAGGCTTTGTATGATGCAAGGTTGTGATCATTGATGTATATCATGGTACATGACAATCATGGGTTTTGAGTTTCCATCTTATATACGATGAGTTGGAGCAAACCCCAAGTGTCAATGACTTAATCGACAATTCTTTGTTACTTTTTTTGAGTTTGGTAAGGTTGCAAATAAGGTTACTATTGAGTCATTATTGATGTTTTATACTTAATAATTCAACTATCTAGTTAAAGGACTGATTAGAATCATATCGAAGTTTCTATAACCAAAACAACTAACAACCATTCCACAATAACAATGAAATGATGTTTAATATAACAAAGTTAAGTTCCCACCCATTTTACCAATTCAAATAGAGACCAATATAGCAATTCAATTAGCCACTATAAGTACCTAAAATCCAATAGAATACATATTGAAGTCAAATCTATTATCTCTCTATATTTTTAACCAAAATTACACTAAGTCAACACTCTAAGAGTAATTCAATTAATGATAAATGTAACAACTCTATTAACTCTGCTATCATTTTTGCTATTAGATTAACAATTTAAAATAACAATGATCACACTCACAACATTGGTGGCTTGATAGTGATTCATTTAGAGTTTGCAACTCCAATATTGCTTAAGATAGTGGTTAATGACAACCAAACTATTGACTCAAAATCCCATCTTTTTTGCCATCTAATTACGACAAGCAATAACTAGGACTTATATTGTAACTTAATTAAAGGTTAAATGATAATGAGTTCAATAACTATTCTTTTTACCATAATATTTTTGAAGTTAGTTTACATGATATCCAAATGATAGTTGACGTGTTTAACAACTACAATAAGTGTTGTGACTAGCGATGATGGAAATCAAGCCTTGTCTTTAACAAATTCCCACCCAATAATAACATAAATAAAATTACAATTTATTACCTTATTTGCCTTCACCACTAGATTCTTATTAGCATCATTTGATGAATGACTTAATTATATACCCTAATGCCACTTAATTAGGTAGCTACTAACAAGTCATTAGATAACATAATATATGCAAGAAATTTTAAAGATCCATACTTGTCCTAAAGAGTAGAAATCTTGATAAATCTTACTAATTATTAAAATGTCAACTATAAAATGTTTGGCCATATTTTTTGTAAATTTTAAAAATCCATATTTATCTTGAAGTGTAAAAACCTTGGCAAATCTTACTAATTATCAAAATGACAATTATAAAATTTTTGGCAATACTTTTATAAAGATATTCAAATTTCTAAGAATTTTATATAGTTACTAGAAAATTTTGGTGACTTTTAAAGATAAATAATTTCATCATATATAATATGGGAAATGGAAATTGGGATATCCTTTTATGAAAAAAAAAGAAAATTAACCCAATGACAAAATTTAGCCTTTGAAATTTTCCATGGAGGCACCCATAGATTAATTACTTCATGATAGTTTAATTCTTATATTTGGCCAAATATACTCTTCATCCAACCATTCATATAAACTCACATTTTTTTTTCTTAAAATAATTTAGAGGTGATCATACAATATGAAGCCTTCAAAATTGGTTCTAATTGTAGGAAACAAATCTATGCTAAAATCAATTTTCCTCTTTGAAGTTAATCCTAGTGGTTCTTCTCAATAAAGATCAAGAAATTCTTGAAGCACTAGATAATATTCAAGCTATGGCCTTGTTATAGGATGAAATGACATGCTCAATTTCAACCACTTGAAAAATTTATTGATCTTATCCATGGCTTTCACCCTCTTCTTCTAGGTTTTCCTTTTGTCCATACTTAGCTGCACCTGCTTCTCCCCATCCCATTCTTTTTGCATCACCCACCTGTTTCCACACCAAATTCCCATGGAAGATGCATAATGAAGAGAATTTAGGATCTTTGACACACTGACCTCCGCATCAAAGATATTACTATCCACGACTTTCATAATGCCTTCCACTGCCTTTGCATAAGACTTAAAACTCGAGCAGGCTTTCGCAAGATTCATATCAAGGTCAGATTATTTGGAATGTGGGAATCCACTCTAGAAGAGGAAGATGCTTCAAATCAAACAAAATGAAAGTTTGAATCGGTCTTTGTCGATCATTTATGGTGTGAGAGTCCCGAAGCATAGAAAGAGCATGCTAGAATCTAATTTAATGATCAACTTTGATTACTATGATTGAATTTATTGTAAAGAGGATAATCAAATTGAGGATTTTGTATGGGATGGTTCTAGGACATTTGATCCATGGGGATTAGTTTTTTTAGTAGAAGCATGGGGAAAAAATAATGTTATAGTGCTTTTACGATTTCTTCTATTTTCTATAAATCAAGTGATTGTTCAAAGACTACTCTCAATGATATGGTGTAACAATTTGATTTCATCTCAACATTGTTGATTAAATCCATCTTGAGGTCAAGTTTATCTAAGATTGAGCAATGAGATTATTCCCATCCCATGCTATATTATTTGTGAAATTGGAATGCTTATTGCTGGTTATACAAATGAACATGTTATCATAACTATTTTTAATGTATTGTTGTCTTTTTCATCCCCTCACTTGTTATACTATCATCAATGATTGTGTAGGGTTTGTCTATCGATTCCTCTGTTCAAATTAAGTTCAATATTATATCAAAAACACCAAGAAGAAATAGTCTTTGAGTTCTCTTGCATTCTCCGATGGCTCCATGCAAACCCTCATAAGTATTTGACCCCATAGCCCAATATAATAAGGGATGAAAATGTATGAACTTTCCACATTTTATATCATAAACATATTAAATAACCTTCATTTTCTGACTAACCAGTTATTAAAGAGCATAGAGGACAAGTCAAAAAGTGGCATTAGGGACCCCCCTACCATTGGAAATGAACCAGTGGTGAAGTGAGAGAGACTAGTAGTGTGGTGGCATTGGGTCCTATGTCTAGGGATGGCACTAGGCTTGTATTATTGATGTTAAGGGCTACATCCCTTGGTGATTAGACATCTCATTTGAAGATTCCACAAGAGCACAAGATACAAAAAGGATTGCAAAGAATATTATCTCGTTTTGGTCCTTCTCAAATTATTGTTCCACCATTAGAAGATCTAAAGAAAATATTCAAGAAGTAGAAGAAGGACAATAAAGTTCAAGCTTCACAAGAATTAGGTACACGAGCTTGATATAACCCTAGAATTTGTTAGATTTCTTTAAGATTTTGTACAAGCTAGTAGCTTTAGTACCACATTAGAAGCTATGAACAAAGGATATAGCTACCCACAAATCATGAACCCCTGGATTTCACTACCATACTTGGGCAACCACACGACATGCTCGATAAGGTAAAAAAAATCCCAAAATTATAGGGATATAATTCTTAATATAATAACTAAGAAGCATTTGGAAGCATTTCATGCTTTTACAGAGGGCACAAAAGTTGCTTATGAAGATGTATTTATGAGAGACTATTTGTCCAATTTTTAGAAGAGGATACTAAAATTAGGAATAACATTAAAGGATGGTATGATTTTGAAAACGAACCCATACACATACACTAGTGGGGAGATAAGAATGTTGGAATATCTCTGTTAAGAATTGAATTCATTGATATAAAGAAAATAGAAAATGATTAGTATATTATTCAATAATTTGCTTTTGATGTAAACTTTGGATTTTTATTGAGAGATAACCCTAAGACAAACACAACCAAAGAGATTAATTTGGAAAGTAATTTACTATTGATTGGTAATGTGGGTCTTTTTGGGTTATCCAAAGTAACATTAGCAAGGAGTTAACCCAAGAGGAAAGAATTGTTTGTGGATGAAGTCAACATAGAAAGCATAGATATTGCAAAGGAAATTGATAACGTGATTAGTGTGATAGAAAATGATTGGTATATTATTCAATAATTTGCCTTTGATGCAAAATTTGGGTTTTTATTAAGAGATAGCCCTAAGCCATAAACACAACCAAATAGATTAATTTAGAAGTAATCTACTATTGATTGGTAATGCGGGTCTCTTTGGGTTATCCAAAGTAACATTAGCAAGGAGTTAACCTAAGGGAAAGAATTGTTTGTGGATGAAATCAACATGGAAAACTTAGATATTATTGAAAGGAAACTGATAAAGTGATTAATGTGATAGAAAATGAATGGTATATTATTCAATAATTTTCCTTTGATGCAAACTTTGGCTTTTTATTGAGAGATAACCCTAAGAGATAAACACAACCAAAGAGATTATTTTGGAAAGTAATTTACTATTGATTGGTAATGTGGGTCTCTTTGGGTTATCCAAAGTAACATTAGCAAGGAGTTAACCCAAGGGGAAATAATTGTTTGTGGGTGAACTCAACTTGGAAAACATAGATATTACAAAGGAAATTAAGTTATTATTGTGGTCTAGACATTGAGTAACAGGGTAATCATAATGGAGATAAGGAAACATCACATGTTTAGTATCACAATCAAGATAGAAATGACATGCTCCATAGAAGAAATTTTATGCCACACATAATTTAAAGCATTGAAAACATAGTAGGTACCTAATCCTTTTGAACCTACTAATTTGGTTGTTGAAGAGCATGTGTATTGGTGCAAAGCATGCAAAGAACCTCACCTTGAACATGTATGTGGTTGTTTTAAGATAAAATCACATGCCATATTTGAAGATCTATTTGAGGGTATATACCTTTTCAAAATGAAGGGATAATTACATAGGTGGAGATTTCGCATAAGAAGAGCATAATTAAATGATTTCCATTAACACTCTAAATGATTCCTTGGTAAAATATGTTATACTTTAACATATGAATAGATGATTGTTGTAGAAAAATGAAGTATCAATTCAAATACCTTGAGGAGACAATATGTAGGAATACCCTTGAATGAAGAAATATTAGCCATCACAAAGGATTTAATTGTTGAAAGGGAAAATTCATGAGATACCCAGAGTTACCTGGCTAGGACCAATATAAAGATGGCCAAGTAGAGAAGTGAAATGCCATTGCTTATAGGGGCTATTAAAGTACCACTCAAAGCTAGTAAATAGGTTATACTTGACACATTAAGCAATACATAATCTTCCCAGCCTCTCCAAACTTCACAATGAAGTAAAAAACACAAGAGATTGAGATTAGTGAATTTGATTTAGCTCATGAAATTGCCATGGTAAATAGTTAAATGCCATTGATGGAGCTTCTAAAATTTTGGCACAAAGAGGCAAGGTTAACAATTTGTTGAATCTAGAGGACGACAAGGAAGTTGATGAAGAGAGTCCTGAAATATATTTGAGAATGGAACACTACAACAAAAATAGTAGTCACTCACCTTTCTATATCATTTTAATGATCAACAATTTAAACATAGTTAGTGATTTGAGGAGAATCCTCCAGAGTTCCCCTTTTTTTAGAGGTCGCATCTAGTAGCGATTTTTATCCCCAGTTTGAAAAGTAGTTCCACCAATGACACCCTTTTCTTTTTTTTGACTTAAAATTATAACTTTTTGCAACCATGAGTCATATTGTTCCCTTATGTTGTTGCTAACAAAAACCTTAAAATATGAAAACTTAGAATTAAAAAGTGGCGGCAACTTGTTTGAAACCATGGCCTTAACAAGTGGTACTGTTGCAACCAAAATCTTAATTCAACCCTTAAATTGAAAAATTGTGAATAACATCCTTTTATTTATTTTTGGATTAAAATTACAACTTGTTTGAAACCATGGCTTGAACAATTGGTACCTATACTTTCTCTTAAATTAAGAGAATAACTTAAAAAGAAAACATAAAACACTCATAAAAACACAAATTAAAATAAAATAAAGCAAAAATGAATTTAAAAAGCAAACAAAATAAAATGAATTTAATTAAAAAACTCAAACAAATTAAAAAAAACATTAAAAACATAAAAAAGAACTTATACAAAATATAAAATTTTAAACATAAAAAAAACTTATACAAAATATAATTTTTTTATTAGAAGACACTAAAAACAAATTTATAAAAAATAATTAAAAAATATAAAAACCACATTTAAGAAATTATAAAAAAATAACATTTATCAAAATCCATGCACCCCATCGCATCTTTTCCTTCCATGCATCCCATCTGCCATTAATATCCAGCTTGCTGCATGTTATTTAATGTTGTGGCTACAATGGTTGCTGAAAGCTTTGACCAACAGCGCTGCTGCTGTAACATTAAATACTACATAGCAAGCTAGTGCAACATTAAATACTGCATAACAAACTAGATAATTTTCAAACCCACCCCATTGCATCCTTTTCCCTCCATTTTTCCCTCCATCCAACGCGCAAGAGGGAGGTATGTATGGAGGCGTTGGAGTGGCAAGAGGGAGGTATGTATGGAGGCGTTGGAGTGGCAAGAGGGAGAGTATGGTAGAGGGGGGGACGGTTTGGAGGGAAGGGTGGTGCGGCGATTATTAGAATCTAAGAATGAGCTCTTCCCTTTCTATATAAATTTGTTGGTTAGGGTTTAGCGAGGGTTTGTTCAGCGATGGAGAATGAGGAAATGGATGTAGACTTATTCGATGATCCATACGTGGGTTACCAGATTTAGTGATCCATCTTGTTAGCAGGGCACGGGGGAGTGATATTTTACTGACAAACAAATCTGCCCCATTGGGCTCAGATCCACTTAACCCTGAAATTCTCGAAACCAAGGGAAATGTCGCATAGGGGATCTCGATGGTTCGATCTGCTCAGAAGGATGCCCCTATCTTGTCAAGATCCCGACACAAGCCACTTGGGTGCATACTCAGTCGGTGACTGCTTCATTGTCAAGCTACCTAGCGAGACAATTATTTTGGAAAAGACAAAGGACGACAAGACAGATCAAGTGATATCAAAGCAGCTCAGGACTGAGGGATGTATCGCTCGATCAAAGGAATGATGATCCATACAAAGGATCCTCTCCATCGTGATGAAAAATTGGTAAGACCGACTCCATTCTTCTGTGTATACCCTTTGGTGCAGTGACGCGACCTCTCATGTGTCTGATTATGAGAGGATTTACGTCGGGGGTTCTTTGCAAGAGGCCTCAACCTGGGTTCTTTGCGTGACATATCTCTACACAACACAGTATTGACTGCTACTTGGCTGCTAGGGTTTCCTCTCATTTTGCCGTAGAATCACGGTTGGTTGGGAAGGCTCGAAAGATATGAAAAAGCGATGAAAATGAAGTCGAATCCATTAAACGTTGTGCTTGGAATGAAAGATAGATTAAATGAAAGCATTTCCATGGGGAGAAGGGAGAAGTTAAATAGGCAAAGAATTGGGATTCAATGCCTGAAGGATTGGGCCGTTGAAGAATTGCAACCATCGTTGGTTACTCCCCGAGGTGGATGATTTTATCCGAAGGTTGGATAGTGCTCCAAGTCCCATAATAGGCCGACACCTCATCCATTGCAAACAAGTGCTGCAAGCTTACGACAATCCCTCTATTGCTGAGGAGATGGAATCCATCTTTTGATGCTAGGACTAAACGGGTTGGTACAAGACTACCTAGCCCTCCGTGCATGAAGTTTCACATGTGGTGCTGTCCAAGCGTGACTTAAATGCTTACATTCCATTTCCGAAGCAAGGTATGCAGACATTGGAAAAATCCAATCCTCTCCTTTTCCATTTGAGAATGTAATTAAATTTGGGTCTTTAGGAATACACATCTAGGGAAAAATCCAATTCTCTCCTTTTCCATTTGAGAAGGTAATTAAATTTGGGTATTTAGGGAATACACAGCTGGGGTCTCCTACTAAGAACCCACTTAAGGGTATAAGAGATTTTTTGGATAGTTTATGAGGTGTCCATGGTCATCACCCCCTTTGTTCTCTCTCTTCCAAAGGAAGAAAAGGTTGCTGCGTCCAAAACTATTTCCTTTGTTGCAACAATTAATCTAAGTGATGATAGGGAAGAGTAACCTTTGTGCTATGAGGAAGAGACATCGGGTGGGCCTAAGTATAAATTGAGGCCCAAACCCAAGGGTCCTCTTGGATTGTCAAAGGGATAGGTCGGAGGCCTACGAAGAATCTGTCACAAAAGGGGGATCAGAGGGTGAAAATCCGTTTTGTCCAAGGTTCAACATCAAGTTAGGAGGGAAATTATATCTAGGAAATAATTATAACTTGAAGGAGCACTTTGTCAAGTCTCATTAGTGTGGTTGGTATTCGAGGGGTTCTGTTTGTTAGATGGCCCAAGGTTTGAAACTCGACGATGGTGGGAGGAGACACCAAAAAAATTCAGCCATGCTAAGGGTTGGTGTGGCTTAGGCCGGGTGCAATCCTCAGGTGATTTTGATGGCTTAGATTCCCATGGGTCATGGTTTCTCAAACCAAAGGGCAGTCCCGCAAGTTAAAGACATTCGAGAAAAAAAAAAAGAACTCGAAGGGACGCTTAGAGGCAAAAAAGCACCATTATGAGGTTATTTGATGGTTTTCCTCACCCTAAATTGTCGAGAGCTATCTAATCCCTCGAATAAATCGGGCTTGGTCTTGACTTAGAACCTTGATATCATTTTCCTACAAAAGGCAGATCCGGTGGTCTGCTCATGGGATGGAAACTAGGCTTTTTATCTTATCCAACTCCTAGTCTATCCATTTGGGTCTTGGAATGGTTTTATTCTCGAGGGAGCTTGGGAAGGAAATACTTTTTCCTAACATGTATGGGACTTATTTGGACCAATGAGATTTCTAGAACGTTTTTTTTAATAGATGGATCATTAGATGCCTCCTTATAATGGGAATAGAATTGAATTTATCTATCTAAAAGTTGGGGATGAAGGTTTGGGATGAAAACACAATTCTTTTTCACATATTTTTCAAACTAAGGGAAGCCTACAATTCTATTTAGAAGGTAAACAAGAGTAATGGTAGGCAAGCAAGTAACGGGGTTTCAAGGGCATTGCTTCTAGAGGGGTTGAGTATTTTAAGACGATATTTAAGGTTGGTGGAAGATTCACAATAATCGAGATTCTAAAAGTGGTTTCACACTTCTCCCAATTTGCTAATGAATAGGTGAATGAGGATTTGATGGTTGAAGTGAGTTTGAATGAAATACAAGTTGTTCTTCATAGCTTTTAGAAAGACAAGAGGTCGAGGCTTAATTGGATATTTGTAGAATTCTTCCTAGGCTATTTTGAAATTCACCGGGGAGGATCTTAGAGGTGTTATAGAGGAAACCAGACTTATAAGAAAGATTCGTCTTGCTTTTAATTCTTTGTTTCTTACACTAACCACAAAGGTAGACAATCCTGTCTCTTTTGATCAGTTAAGGTCCATATTTAATATATCTAAAACACAAGTTGGCTTCCTAGAGGGAAGGTAGATCCATGATGCCATTAGAGTGGGCGAGGAGGGGTTACATTTTGTTGTTGTTGTATCTGCATGAGATATCTTCACACAGGTCAACCCAGTAAAGGGGTAGGTTGGCTCCGTAAAAGGGGAAGTAAAGGGGTAGGTTGGGCCAGTAAAGGGGCAGGTCAGCTCAGTAAAAGTGGCAAGTCGGCCCAGTAAAAGAAACAAGTCGGCCCAGTTGGAAAATATCACTCCAATATCATGTATAAATAAAATGTGATGTCTACCTCATTTGTACACCAAGTAAGTTCGCTCAAGCATCTGATCTAGTGCACATGAAAGCGGAAAAGCAGCAACAGAAGAAGTCTATCTTTGTTTTTGAGATTGCTCTTATATCTGATATATTTGGTGTACTTGTATTATGTACAAATTCTCTGAGTAAGAAAGGCTTGCTGGGTTTTTCCTAAGTTTAGGTTTTCTTAGGGTAAACTATTGTGTCTCTTGTGTTTTCGTGTATTACGTGGTACCAGTACTAGCGCACCTGCAGAGGTGCCCTAGGGAGAGGGGGTCGTTTTTTTGACCAGGAGTGGTGTTTAGCCAGCCTTTTTTGAGTAGGGGTTATGGCTTGACCCCCTGGTTTCTCCCTTGAAAGTACTATGGCTTAGTGGCATTGTTGACTGCCTTATGAAAGGGCTTGAAGCCTTGAGGTTGGTGTCCGGGGCTTCCAGGGGTGGATCATTGGGTCACATGACCCCAACTTTGCTTCATCATTCCAGCAGCAGATGTTTCAGCATTGAGGCACCTATCTATCCTCCAGATCATTGTACACACCCTTCTGGCCCTCTAGTTCATCATCACCCTCTCTCTGGGGTCCTCCTTTGATGATGACGCCATCCTTGAGGCCAGACTGTTATGCTTGATTAGTGGGAGGCATTGAAGGATTTTCACTACTGTTGGGGTTAGATGGGGCATGGCAACCCCCCCTCCGCAGTCTGGTCTTCAGAACAGATCGATATGCTCATTTTTAGCTATTTTAATTATGTGGGTAAATTATGGGGAAAATGCCCTGAATTACCCACATATCTGATTATTTTATTTTATTATTGTTTTAATTTTAAGTTGACATTTATAATTTCAAATTGACATTTTAAAAAGGCATGTCGGCCTGGATATTTTTTATTTTTGTAAAGTGAGTGTGAAAATGTATAAATAAACTTTTCCTCACTTCATTTTAACACAACAACTTATGGGATAAAACTTTTATTTCTGATTTTTACCCTACTTGGGCTCGTGGAGTGATGCGCACCTCTTGAGGATGGATGTACTTGCTAGTTTGGAGACAAATCTTTGAAGTATCTTTGTTCTTGCTCTTTGTTAAGGTGGTGCTAGGAGTTGTTTGATTAACACATGAACAAGGAGGTATCTAAGTCTTTTATCTTGATATTTCTTTGTTCAATGTTGGATGTGTGCTTGTCTAAGGTTGAATGGTAGCCATTAATGCTGCATTTTGTCATAGTTAAGTCATTTTCATCCTTTAGTTACCCTAGCATTGTAAAGCTTGAGCTTTAGGTCTCCAAGGTTTGTCTTAACTAGGGTCTCTTCAACCAACTTTTGTGGTTGTAGAAGAAAACCCTAGTTTGCCAAACTTGGCAAGTACCATCTCAAGAGGAGGGCCATCCTCCTCGATGCCCTAGGGTTATGGTAAAGCCTTAGAACCCTAAGTTTGTTCATTTTCTCTACATCAAACTTTAGTTTGTTTTATTTGTAAATATTATTGTTAGGTTAATTTTGCATTTTCATGTGTAAATCTGCATTTTCATGGTAAAATTAGGGTTAGATTCAGGTCTGCAATTTTATGACAAAAACCCTAAAAATAATTTTTTGTTTGTTTGTTTGGCCTTTCTAAAATTTCTGCCCCCTCCCCTACAATTTCGCCCTACTTTCTTTAGCCCTAAAAACCTTAGGGCAAACTTTTAGGAAGCCCTAAAAATTATAAAATATCAAAAGTTCCAAGAAAAACCCTAATTTCTGAGTTTTGTACTTTTGTATATATTATTTTGGTCTAAATTCTTTTCATTTCGGTATTTGAGTTTTTTTTTACCTTTTTTTTATTTTACATAAAAATCTTAAAAAAAAAACCTAAAAAAACCCTAGTTTTCTGTCAAACTCTAACTGCAGAAAAAATTTCCTCTTTCTTCTATGTTTCTTTTTCGCTGCCTTATACTCCTTCCCTTTCCTCCATCCTTCCCGCATCTTCTTCATCTCCTTTTCTTCTACTTTTTCTCTTCATCCTTTTTCTCGATGCCCCAAACCTACCTCCCTCTCTGCTGTCCTAGGTCTGCATTTTTAGTAGACTGCCACTTTTTGGGCAGACCTAATCCCTGCACATACACACAATAAAATAACACAAAAGTTAATACCAAAATTGGGGAGATTTGTTAGTAATTTTCTGAACAATCAGTAAGCTAATTTGTGCTTGGAGGAAGTCTGAAAATCTGTTATTACAGTCTGTTATGTTGTGATAAACTAAATTGAAATCTGAGTTATTTATTATCAACACTCCTCTTAATATTTGACACAAACTTGATATTTAACAAGACACCACTCAGCTGTTGTTGCTAACCTTACATATTGTGGTTGCTATAATTTTGGTTTGGTTTCTAACTTGTAGCTTAGAGATTAGAAGTGAATTTTGTTTTAAATGCAAGTATTCTCTTAAGTTCTTTTATTACCTTGCAATATTGGCACAAAAACCCTACTGCTATATTATTATTGTTGGTCTGAAATGAGTATTCCTGGTAATGACATATCAAGTTGAGATTGTGACCATATTTTGTTAGTGTTATCATTGTATTATATTATTCTATGACAAACACTCACCTACTACTAATTATCACATGAAACTAGTTTTGATTTGCCTAAATTCTTTCACATATTTTTCATACTTCTGATATACTGTAACATTATCCTTCTTTTACATACAACGTACCAAAACTCCAAGATACTTGATCAAACATTATTTCTTGTGTGCTAATAATTAGACTTGATGATCATTGGTATGAATGACATATGAATGAAATACAGAATGCTAGTTGCTGCATCCTTTATTCATTGGGAGTAATTACATGGTCCATCTTATTCATTGACTCCACAAGGAACTGGTCAAAGCTAACATTTGCATAGAGAACATTGTTTTTGGTTGCATTAGTTTCTTACAGAACATCAATAGGGTCCTTCCCCTTGGAGGTTCCGATACTCCAAAGAAGTTAGAACTGTGATCAAGGTGACATTGGGTCACGTCTCTTATATTTGCTTACTGGGAACTAGCCCTGCTAGTTTTCCCAGTAACATTTTTGGCGCTGTTGCCGGGGACATTTCAAAGATTGAAGTGGTTCATCCGGAGTCATCACATCCTTGGAAAAAACGACATTTGGTAAGAAAATTGAGGTAAGTCTTTGATTGGTATTTTGAAAATATTTAAGGACCAATCTTGCAGGTTTTATTTGGTAACTCCACTCATTTAAGGCGACTCCACTCATCAAGAAGCAATGCGGAACAATCACCATCATCTCAGGTACTCCCTTGTTTTAGTACTTTGGTGAGATTTGTTGAGCTAACTTGGCAGGTTTCTCCTGGCAACTTCAACCGAAGAAAAAAAAGAAAGTACTTTACAAGAACGAAACTGAAAGACAAGAGATATGGGGATCCTCGATCCATTTGACTTCTCAAATATTCCGGGGTACCCAAATAGATTTAATAAACATCGCTTTCTGAAGTCGATCCCAATGTTCCACAAGGGAAAGGATACCGTTACAACACATGTCATGAAGTTCAAAGAAGTTTTGTTAGCGTGGGATATCATAGATGAGGATACCATCATGCAGCTGTTCGTAATGTCCTTCGAACTAGAAAGTGACCAGGATATGGATGTTTTGTATGAAGAAATCCCTCCTAAGGGGATATCTTCCTTCCTCCAATTGGTTGAGGCATTCAACGATTGATGGGGTCCCAATGAAACCATATATTGATGAACAACTCTCATAGGAGCATGAAGCAGTCATTGACAAAGCCATTGTCCAAGACCCGGTAAATGATGTAATGGCCCTTATGACCAGAAATGAAGTGATCCCTGAAGATGAAGAGCAAGAATCCTTAATTGAAAAAACTGAAGAATATACAGAAATGGTGAATTCTCCATATCCTCAGGTTGCAGTTTCTTATGATATTTTGGCTCTCTTGGAAGAAAATTATAGGTTTACGAAAGACAATGATTATTGGAAGTTCTTTGGTCCACCGATGTACGATTCTTCAAGACCTTGTAGCATCATGGTAGACCCTCTCTCGAGCACAGGTGTGGGTGAAGAAGCTTACTTTGCCATCAATGAAGATTGGATCAACCCTTTTGCTTTGCTCGACGATGCAGTAGTACAAGATGTGGTGCCTGTTGACGATGGCCATATGCAGAGTTTCTCCATTGTCTCTCAGTCCATGGTATGCCCTAACCAACAACATTATACAAGAAGTGTTCAACCCTTTTTGTCGAGTATCGGTAAGTTGTCAACGATGCATTTCAATAAAACCAATACAGGTATGTGGACAGGTATGGCATTTTTCTCACATTGTCAGGATTCTATTATTTATATTTTCGTTTAAAATGTGAAGGCGTGGATTATGTGGGTACTAACATGATGATTATAAAGATGAAAAATATGCTTGTATCTCCAAAGAAATGTCCAAACATGTTGCAACTAATGTACACAGATTTGCAAGGTCCACCTCCGTTCTCCCAAAGTAACAATCAGGCAACAAATTGCAGGCAATTTTTTTTCTCAATGCCAGTATATGATGAAGAAGGTCCATATCTTAGCTCGGTAGAAGCCTAGATAAACAAAGCTTGTGAAAGCAATCCTTCTCAATGGAAACAATATCAAAGCTCCGAGGCCCTCGTGGTCACTCAACCTTCATCTCATATCCTGATGGAGACCCTGGTACGTATTGGGTTGGTGATTGACGAGATCTTATCATGGATACATTCTAAATACAAAGGTAAAGGGTCAGGTATTACTTGCTTGCTTAAATGGTTACATTGGTGGTATGATTTTACTTATCCTTTCTTAATTTGTATGTTTAGCATAGGTAGGTTTAGTTCATTTTAGTTAGGCATATACTGTTAACCATGCATTGCATTTGGCGTTCTTCATGTCTACATTTATTAGCCCTTGCGTTATTACTCGTATGCATTCGATGAGCAGGGCATGACGGAAGTGTCTGCCTCAGGGCAGTTTGATGTCCTTGGTTATTTGATATGTGTGTAGGTCTACAAGTACCCAGATGATTCATGGATTCTCGAGCACCCTCAAGAGGAGTACTCGTCCCGCAGTTGGAGCCAGTGTTACGTGGTACCAGTACCAGCATACCTGCAGAGGTGCCCCAGGGAGAGGGGGTCATTTTTATGACCAGGAGGGGTGTTTAGCCAGCCTTTTCTGATTAGGGGTTATGGTCTGACCCCCTGGTTTCTCCCTTGGAAGTACTATGGCTTAGTGGCATTGTTGACTGCCTCATGAAAGGGATTGAAGCCCTGAGGTTGGTGTCCGAAGCTTCCAGGGGTGGATCACTAGGTCACATGACCCCAACCTTGGTTAATCATTCCAGCAGCAGATGTTTCAGCACTGAGGCACCTATATATCCTCCAAATAACTTTACACACCCTCTTGGCCCTCCAATTCATCAGCACCCTCTCTATGGGGTCCTCCTTTGATGATGGCGTAATCCTTGAGGCCAGACAGTTATGCTTGATTATGAGGGGGTGTTGAGGGATTTTCACTATTGTTGGGGTTAGATGGGGCATGACGATCCACCCCTCCGCGGCCTGGTCTTCAGAACAGATCGATATGCTCATTTTTAGCTATTTTAGTCATGTGTGGGTAAATTATGAGAAAAATGCCCCAAATTACCCACATATCTGATTATTTTATATTATTATTGTTTTAATTTTAAGTTGACATTTATAATTTCAAATTGACATCTTAAAAAGGCATGTCGGCCTGGATATTTTTTATTTTTGTAAAGTGAGTGTGAAAATGTATAAATAAACTTTTCCTCACTTCATTTTAACACAACAACTTATGGGATAAAACTTTTATTTCTGTTTTTTACCCTACTTGGGCTCTTGGAGTGATGCGCACCTCTTGAGGATGGATCTACTTGCTAGTTTGGGGACAAATCTTTGAAGTATCTTTGTTCTTGCTCTTTGTTAAGGTGATGCTAGGAGTTGTTTTATTAACACATGCAAAATGGGGTATCTAAGTCTTTTCTCTTGATATTTCTTTGTTAGATGTTGGATGTGTGCTTATCTAAGGTTGAATGGTAGCCATTAATGCTCTATTTTGTCTTAGTTAAATCATTTTCAGCCTTTAGTTACCCTAGCATTGTAGAGCTTGAGCTTTAGGTCTCCAAGGTTTGTCTTAACTAGGGTCTCTTCAACCAACTTTTGTGGTTGTTGAAGAAAACCCTAGTTTGTCAAACTTGGCAAGTACCATCTCAAGAGGAGGGCCATCATCTTTGATGCCCTAGGGTTAGGGTAAAACCTTAGAACCCTAAGTTTGTCCATTTTCTCTATATCAAACCCTAGTTTGTGTTTTTTGTAAATATTATTGTTAGGTTAATTTTGCATTTTCATGGTAGAATTAGGGTTAGATTTAGGTCTGCAATTTTATGACAAAAACCCTAAAAATAATTATTTTTTTTCTTTCGATTTTTTGGCCTTCCTAAAATTTTGGCCCCCTCTCCTACAATTTCGTCCTGCTTTCTTTAGCCCTAAAAACTCTAGGGAAAATTTTTAGGAAGCACTAAAAATTCAAAAATAACAAAAGTTCTAAGAAAAACCCTAATTTTTAAGTTTTGTACTTTTGTATATAATATTTTGGTCTAATTTTTTTTCATTTCTATATTTTAAGTTTTTTTTACCTTTTTTAATTTTACATATTTTTTTTTTAAAAACTAAAAAAGCCTTAGTTTTCTGTCAAACCCTAACTACATAAAAAATTTCCTCTTTCTTCTATGTTTCTTTTTTCGCTGCCCTATACTCCTTTCCTTTCCTCCATCCTTCCCTCATCTTATTCATCTCCTTTTCTTCTACTTTTTCTCTTCGTCCTTTTTCTCCATGCCCTAAACCTACCTCCCTCTCTGCTACCCTAGGTCTGTATTTTTAGCAGACGGCCACTTTTTGGACAGACCTAATCCCTGCACATACACATAGTAAAATAACACAAAAGTTAATGCCAAAATTGGGGAGATTTGTTAGTAATTTTTTGAACAATTAGTAAGCTAATTTGTTCTTGGAGGAAGTCTGGAAATCTGTTATTACAGTCTGTTATGTTGTGATAAACTAAATTGAAATCCGAGTTATTTATTATCAGCACTTCTCTTAATATTTGACATAAACTTGATATTTAACAAGACACCACTAGTGTTGTGACTAACCTTACATACTGTGGTTGCTATAATTCTGGTTTGGTTTCTAACTTGTAGCCTAGAGATTAGAAGTGAATTGTAACAAATAATTAATAATACATAATTATTAATAATAAGTAGGAGTAATAGTTAATGAGAGGATGCATCTCCTCGAGTAGGCAATGCCCAAGCTACTATAAAAGCGGGGCAACAATTGTATATTTATCTTATCTCATCAATCTATAAATTTATATATCTACGGATATGTGGGTTATTTCAGAAATCATGGGTTCAACCCTAACTAATTAAGAATATCCAACTATGGATATTACAGTGGTATTAGAGCTTGTTGATTCCGGCTTGTGGCCAAATTGTCAAAGTTTCTTTGAGATTTAGATTTTTAACCTTACATTAGGCTTTTAGCCATCCTTATTGAAGAAAAAAAAAATTATTATAAGAGAGAAAAAAAAGAGAAGTTAAAAAACGAGAGAGAACAAGAAAGAAGACCGCATTAAAAAAGAGAAGAATAAAAAAAAAACACAACATAGGTTTTATTTAACCAACCTTGGTTTCATAAAACCACATATTGCCTTGGTTTTATAAAACTAGTCTTAGTTTTATAAAGAAACCATTATTTATAATAACTCATACCTTAATTAGGATGAGTTTAGTTATTATATAACTATAGTAATAATAATACATATTATTATTATCTCAAAGGCTGAACTATTCGTAATCCAACAAAAAAAATTAGTTTTTGGAAACAAAAAAAAAAACTATATATATATATATATATATATATATATATATATATAGTTTATAGAACATTAATATAATAATATTATTAATTAATTAATTAATTAATAATTATTATTATAAATAAAAAATTATTTTTGGAAAAAAAAGGTTATTTGACCTGATAAGAAAAAAAATATAGTCAAAGAAAGTTCTTCCAAGAGAGACATATTGAGAATTATTACAGTTTCTGTATCTACTTATTGTCAAAGAAAAAGAAAAAGAAGTCAAACTATTTATCATCGAAAAAAAAAAAGTCAAGTCAAGGAAGACTAGTTAAAGAGTTCAAAGACCTTCTATCATCGAAAAAGTCGAAGACAATTTATCGCTGAAGAAGCCAGAGTCTATCTATCGCTAAAGGAATCAAAGTCAAAAGAAGACCAAGTTATTGTCCAAGCTAGGAATTATGGCGAATTTTAAAGCAGAATTGCAGTCCGGACTAAAAGAAGCATTTGACATGATGAAGCGGGATATGTTTAAGAGATTAATAGAACAAAAGAATCATTATCTAAAAAACCGTATCGAGAGATTATCTACAGAAATTGAGGAATTAAAAAATGAAAACGATTTCAATCAGAGATTGAAAAATCAAGATATAAAGAAAGAAATAAACGATTACAAAGCATAAATAATACGCTTGAACAAAGTCGTTTGCAACAAGGATGAAGAACTGGCGCAGATACAAAACAAATTAGAGGATCAAGAATCAGTGGTCGACCAGTATCGACAACAGATAAAAGTTCTTCAACAACAAAATGATGAGTCTAAAAAGTCTCATAAGTCAGAGATCTCAAAGAGTAATAAAGCACTATCCAACAATTCCGAAGAGATTTTCAGATTAAGAAATCATAACAAGACACTAGTCACAAAAATTAGGAAGTTGAGAAATAATCGAAAGACAGAACAATCTACGAAAGACATTGAAGGAAAACTTCTAGACAAGCAGGAAGAAAATAGCTGCATCAGAAGTCATAACAAAGATCTTAAGGAACAACTTAAGAAGTCTGAAGATAACAGAAAATCGCAAGTAGAATTGATTAAAAAGTGTCAAAATGATAACATGCAGTTAGAAAACAAGTTGGAAAAGATACAGAACAAAACCTTTAAACATCAAGGGACGGAAATACAACTTCCAGCTCAGAGCAACGAAGCAAAAGAACAGACAACAAGGTCTCCTTATCGTCACCCAAATTATAAACGTCATTTTGACCAACGACAGGGTCAAAATGAACATACACAGAGGAATTACGATGTCAAACAAGCAAGAACATTGAATCAATACACTAAGCATCAAACAAAAAGTTACTTCCCACAAAGCGATCAAATAGCTCCGATAAAAATAGATCTCGGATGGACCACATCAGAGACGATGCGACAGTTCTCCCTTGGGATTCGTAACTCATATCGCCTCATTTCATCAAGTGTCGCCAGTACTAAAGAAATGATCTAGAGATGTCGGTTCAAACAAAAAAATCATTTCTTTCCAATAAGCTTTGAGGACAAAGCTTCCCTTAAGGGGAAGGCAATGTAACAAATAATTAATAATACATAATTATTAATAATAAGTAGGAGTAATAGTTAATGAGAGGATGCGTCTCCTCAAGTAGGCAATGCCCAAGCTACTATAAAAGCGGGCCAACAATTGTATATTTATCTTATCTCATCAATCTATAAATTTATATATCATTTTTATATCTACGGATATGTGGGTTATTTTAGAAATCATGGGTTCAACCCTAACTAATTGAGAATATCCAACTATGGATATTACATGAATTTTGTTTTAAATGCAAGTATTCTCTTAAGTTCTTTTATTACCTTGCAATATTGGCACAAAAACCCTACTGCTATATTATTACCGTTGGTCTAAAATGAGTATTTCTGGTAATGACATATCAAGTTGAGAATGTGACCATATTTTTTTGTGTTATCATTGTATTATATTATTCTATGACAAACACTCAACTACTACAAATTATCACATGAAACTAGTTCTGATTTGCCTAAATTCTTTCACATATTTTTCATACTTCTGATATACTGTAACATTATCCTTCTTTTACATACAACATACCGAAACTCCAAGATACTTGATTAAACATTATTTCTTGTGTGCTAATAATTATACTTGATGATCATTGGTAAGAATGACATATGAATGAAATACATAATGCTAGTTGCTACATCAATGGTTGATGCATCCTTCATTCATTGGGAGTAATTACGTGGTCCATCTTATTCATTGACTCCATAAGGCACTAGTCAAAGCTAACATTCGCATAGAGAACATCGTTTTTGGTTGCATTAGTGTCTTACAGAACATCAAAATGGTCCTTCCCCTTGGAGGTTCTGATACTCCAAAGAAGTTAGAACTGTGATCGAGGTGACATTGGGTCACGTTTTTTATATTTGCTTACTGGGAACTAGCCCTACTAGTTTGCCCGGTAACACAGTGCATGATTATGTGTAGTTAAAGTTGAAAGAGATGAAAATTATACTACTATACCACTAAAATCCAATAGGTTATGGGCCCACTCCATGCTCTTGTTGCACAACTGCCGGAAACTAGGGTTTCTTGTTTTCTCATCTTCCATCCACAGATTAGGCTCACCCTCAACATTATTGAGCTCTCCCTGGGAAGGCGCATCTTCTTGTGGAAGAAGGTTTTCATTCTGAGAATTTTCAATTTTTGACCTAAATATTGCAGAAACTGAAGAAATTAGGGTTTCAGATTGCAAGTTATTCCGACCTCAGATATGGAAGAAAAGGAGGTCTATCTAACTCGCCTTGGGAGGGTGCATTAGCTTGTGGATTCAGTTTGATCAAATTCCAAATTTCAAATTTTGACCCTCTTCTACTAGGGTTTCTGATCAGGTTCCTACCTGCAATCAAGATGGTGACTAGTGTTAGAGTTGAGGATAGATTAGATGGAGCCTTTAAATTCAAATTAAGGACCAAGGAAGAAGAAGGACATTTCACACATCCAGTCTTATAGGTGTGACAAGTTTGGTTACTATGCTTCAAATTGTCCTTAGAGAAAGAGAGGCCAGCAACATGCATCAACAACCCATGCTGATGAGGAGCCTTCACCGAAAAAGGTAAAACCTGGTGAGATGCCAACATAATATTTCTTTTGACTTTTTATTTTATTGTAAGTTGGGCCATGCTCCCTGGTACGGGAGTCCAACAAAAATTTCTTATTCAATAGATTAGTCATTATTGTAGTTGGACCATTTTCCTTGGTATGGGAGTCCAACATAATTTCTTGCTCATTAGTTAGGATCATTATTGTAATTGGGTCATTTTCCAGGCAAGATGCTCAGGTGCATAGAAAGTAAGGTCCTTGGATGCAGAGGGAGCAAGATGCTTAGGTGCAGAGCAAGCAAGATGCTCAGATGCAAAGGGATCAGGATGCTCAGATGCAGAGGGAGCAGAGCACTCTACCACAGAGGGAGATGTGATGAGCTTGAAGACAGATGTTTGCAGCATTAGGCGGACATTCCCCCAGTATTATCCATGTGACTAGGCTAGGGGTGAATAGTCTAGATGTAGTGCAATATCAGCTCCCAGCCACCCTGTGACAGGGTGGGGAGTCTGGCCCTTGATGAGTAGTGTTGATGCATTGAGAATTCCCTTAGTATTAACCATGTGACTTGGCTAGAGGTGAATAGCTCAGAGTAGGGAAGTGCCTTCTTCCAAACATCCTGTGATGGGGTGGGAATATTTGTCCTCAATTACACACATTATCCTCCTAGAGGTTGAGCATAAATCATTTCCCTAGTATTAGCCATGTGACTTGGCTAGGGGTGGGTCAAGTGGGATAGTTCCTTCCCTCAGACATCCGGTGACGAGGTGGAGAGATTAGTCCCTAAGACGAATCTGAATGGGGAAGTGCCTTCTCTCAGACACTGAGTGGGGTGGAGAGATTATTCCCTAAATGCTCAGAGTGGGGAAGTGCCTTCTCCCAGCCATCCTATGGCGGGATGGGGAGATTAGTCCCTAGTTTCTCACTCATCAGCTCATGACTCAGAATGGGGTAGTGACTTCTCCCATCCATCCTGTGATGGGATGGGGAGATTAGTCCCTAGATGCTCATGCAAACTTATGATCAAACTCTCCAGTGCAAGAATAATATGTTGATACTTTAGGATGTATTTATGAGAATGCCTCCCTCATTGAGAGGGAGCATTGATGATTGCAGCATCGATGAGACATGGATGCGACTCTCTCTTGAGAGGGAGAGAGAGGGATATTGACACTTCTCGACGGACTGAGTTGTGATGAAGACCATTCTTATGATGACGAGATGTACAAGACAAGCTGTGACGATCAAGATGATGCTCATATGTGATCCAGCATGATGATGCCTCTCTAGCTAAGAGGGAGTGTTGTTGTTGTAGTTGTGTGAGGTATCCTCACACAGGTCGGCCCAGTAAAAGTGGGAGGTATAAATAAAAGGTGACATCTACCTCATTTGTACACCAAGTAAGTTTGCTCAAGCATCTGATCTAGTGCGTAGGAGAGAGAAAAAGAAGCAGCAAAAGAAGTCTATCTTTGTTTTTGAGATTGCTCTTATATATTGTATATTTGGTGTACTTGTATTATGTACAAATTCTCCGAGTAAGAAACACTTGTTGGATTTTTCCCGAGTTTGGGTTTTACTAGGGTAAACTATTGCATCTCTTGTGTTTCCGTGCACGAGTATGTGTAGTAAATTTGAAAGAGATGAAAATTATACTGCTATACCACTAAAATCCAACATATTTAATCAAACTCAAAAGATAGAAATATGTGGCGATCGGAATTGATTTATCCAAAGCATTTGATTATGTGAATTGTCTCTATTTACATCTTCTCTTGATCCATTTGGGATTTTTTGTGCTCTTTGTGTCCTGAGTTATGAGTTACATTTCCTATTTCTCCCTTTTTGCTATAAACATAAGGTCCATCACTTAGTTTTTCAACCTTGGGGGAGGATTGCGGTAGGGTTGATGTTATGGAAAAATTGCACAAGTGCACTCTTCCACTTGGTAAGGGGCTAATCCTTGTAGGTTGCAGCAAGGCCTCATTCCTTGGAGCCCCTTTTGATGGTTGGTTGGTATTCCTCCAAGTGATCCTGCAAGAGATTGTTAGTGTAGCTCACATTCAAACATGAAAATATTGATAAAAATGAAATAAAAAGAGATCGGGGGAGAATGCAAACTCCGATAACAACCAACATATGCCAAACCACTCTTGTATTTCCCAATGGAATAGTTGTACAACACCTAGGAGGTGAAGGCTTCAAGGGAAGCCAACAATCTCCCTTAGGGATACCTTTCTTGTCCAAACTAATTGCTAAGTAAATGGGAGAACAATGCAAAGAAACACTTGCCCCTTGATGGTAGGTGGAAAGAAAGCTTAGAATTTCTCACAATGGTAGGAAATGGTGGGCTATGAGGAAGCTCCAACTCAGATCCAGCAGCATAACCGTGCTCTAATTTCTCTCTACAAGATGCATGTCAATGGATTTATTTTATAGGCCAAGAGGTGGCCAAAAAACAACTGGATACAAATGTGAACTCTCCTCCTTCATGAACTAGTTCCAAGGTACATAAGGGGGATGATTAACGCCACCAAGTGTGTGAGGAGCCAAATTCTGATCCTTGGAGAGGATTGAGCCTTTAATGTGCCACTAGGGTGAAGTGGTCCTTCCATTTTGATATTAGCGCGGCTATCGAATGAAAAGCTGCGCGGTGTAGTGTAGGCATTGTTCAAATAACCTGCACTATAGCGCGGGTAACTTGTGTAATACTCGCTCTAGCCTTTGTTTTGACTGTTTCTGAGCAGTTGTGGGCTCATGTTGTGTTTTGGATCTATTGAAGATACCTATGGTGAGATGCATTCTTTATGTTGATGATGCTTTACTGGATGAATCGCCGAAATGCCGCATGTGTGTGATTTTTAGGCGTTAACAGTTGCTCACTATTCCCATTCCCATTCTTTTAGTTGCGGAAGGTCTTATTCGTATGTGAAAGGCGACTCATAGGAATGGTTTGTTTAAATGAATAAAGATCACCAAATTTGGTTCTTTGACACATCCTTTATTTGCTGATGATATCTTACTTTTTGCTTTAGTGGATAGGGGTGATGTAAAAATGCTTAAAGATATTATCAACCTCTTATGTTCAACCACATGTATACATATAAATATTGAAAAATCTTCTATTTTTCTTCAAGGGCTAGAGGATCAACGTCGAGTCTTCCTTCATTTGATCTTTCCCTATCCTCAATCACAGGTCAAAGTCGGGGTCAAATAACTTTAGTTTTATCTGAAGGAAAATGATTACATAAAATGAGATTGGCACTTATTAGAAAAGTCGAGGATCAGATCCATCACTAGTGCAACCACCATTTGTCCTATGGTGGTCATTTTGTTCTTAAGAAATCTGTTTTGGAGGCGCAACTTGTCTATTGGGCAATCCTCTCTTGAATTCTGAAAGGAATCCTTGAAAATACCCATCGATTATGCTTTAAATTCACCTAATTTGGTTGCAGGGAAAAATGGGGCATGTTGTTGGTTTAATGAAATAAATTATTTCTACCAAAAGCCCAGGGAGGGAAGGCCTCAAAAAATATCTTCCTATTCACTAAATCCATTTTAATAAAAAGTGCTTGGAGGTTGCTCAAATTAGATGGTCTTTGGTCCAAAACCATCCACATGAAATAATTTAGTTAGAATTGTTGATGGACTGGTTGAGGTGGTCTTCAAAATGTTTCATCTATTGGGAAGGTGATGATTGATGCTCTTCCTTTGATTTGGGACTAGCTATGCTAGAATGTAGGAAAATGTTACATGGTCCAAATTGGAGTGAGCCTGTGGATTGGATGTAATGAGCTATTTCACCTACCAAATCAAATGATTTCACACTTGCATGCTCATGGGATTTTTAAGTTATCTAAGGTGGTGGATCACCCAAAATCCATGTGACATCAGCCTTAGTTCCGTAGCAAAATGTTGGGATTCAATGAAGACTATATTTCCATTTAGGACAATTATATGACAAATTTGAGGACTAGTCATGGTACAATAAAGGATGAGGATGATAGTCTCCTTTGGAAAAGGCACCCTCATGATGAATTATATCCCAAAATTTGGTTACGGTGTTCTAAATGTGCAAGTACCACATATGCCACAAGGTGGTACGATGGAAGCATATTTGGAAGTTCTAATATTTGTGAAATGCACGCATTTTGATGCAACTCCTTAATAATAAGGTGCCTATGTGGGACATGCCGGAAGAAGATCCTTTGTTGGACATGGTAGATGCAGTCTCTGCCAAATCGACGAGGAATCCAACTTTCACTTGGTTTTGTCTTGCTCTTTCACTCATATGGTATGGAATGAGGTTGTTGGGCTCATAAGGTTGTAAGGTATTTGGGAAGGAAACCAATTGAGGTTAGTATTAAGTGGTTGGGTAATCATGACGGAACAAAACTATTTCATGCTCTTCTTTTCAATGTAGCTTTGGGGATCTGGTTGGCCTGAAATTGGGAAATATTTAGGGTAAGATGACATCCCAATTAGCTATTGCAATTCATGGTATCAATATTTTAAATGCTCAACCTCTTTTGAAAATCCCAAGGGATTAGGTGGAAGAGGCGATTGATAGAAGTAAGCCTTAGGCTTTCTTTGACGAGGCCTCCCAAGGGGACTCTCTCTTATTTGGTGTTGGTGGTATCCTTCACTTTTTTTTGTCTCATTCCATCAGGTTCAAACATGGTTTAGGCTACGTTACAAATTAATAATGTTGTCGATCTTTGGGCTTTGAAGCTTGTCTTATCTTTGGTAGTGGAAAAGGGATTGAATTCTTTGCAAAATTTTGTCATCTCATAAGTGGTAGTTAATTGGATCATTGGAAAATACAGGATGAGACAATGCCCCCATTTCACTCCATTCAAAATGCATCAATCACCATGTTTTCAAAGAAAAGAATCAGGAAGTTGATTCCTTATCCAAAGAAGGGTTGCACTGGCCATGGGGGACCTAGTCCATTTTGGAAAGCAACGATGATAAGAGCTTGAAGTATCTCCATGTTCCATCATCTAAAGCTCTCTTTTTGCTTATCTATATGTAACTTATTATTGGTATTTTCCTTGCTATATATGTGTGAGGTATTACTCACTAATTTTTAAAATGATCACAAAACTTAAGATACATGAGACCTAAGGATTGCTAGATGTCATCTTAGAGCCCTGTTTCAGAACCTAGAAAAGGCTCTTAAATTTTGAATGCCCACGGATATTATCTAATGTATGCAATTTTGTTTTGCATTAAATGCCCACTTGGTTCAAATCCCGTTGTTACATGCTTGCTCTCTTTGTCAACTAATTGGTGACTGCTGACTTGAGATTGAGCCATAAAGAATATGGTTTACCTTAGCTACTATCATATTTCCCCACGAAATGCATTACATGGAATATATATATATATATATATATATATATATGTATGTCCTTTTTATGATAACTTTGTTTTTTTAATGTATTATTGTTATTATTATTCTTAGTTTTTTTTAAATTTGTTTTTACTTGGATTATTTATTTATTTATTATTGTTATTTAAATGTTAGTTTGTGTTTTTTTTTGAATTTTTTTAGGGAGGGTAAAGGTGGAGAGGGGTCATACATGGTGATTTTATTTACAACAATGCCATTTTTTTTGCCATGGTTTAAAAAAATTGCAAATTTAAACTCCCAAAAAGGTTGCTACTATTAAAAGTTCTTTTGAATTCAAGGGTTTATTTCAAGATTTTGATTGCAATAGTATCGATTGTTAAGTCCATGGTTTTAAAAAAATTGTAATTTTAATTCTGAAAAAAAAAAAAGAAGGAAAATAGTGTTACTGAAGAGTACCCATTTTCAATTTAGGGGGTGATTTTAAGATTTTGGTTACAATGGTATCAATTGTTAAGGTCATGGTTTCAAGCAAGTTTTAAATTTAATCTTGAAAAAAATAAGGGTGCTATTAGTAGTGCCATTTTTCAATTAGGGAGTTGATTTTAAGATTTTGTTTGCAACGGTACTAGTTGTTAAGGCCATGGTTTCAAACAAGTTGTAATTTAAAGCCCCCAAAAAGAAGGGTGCTAATAGTAGCACCGTTTTTCAAGGGTTGATTTTAAATTTTAGTTAGCAACATGATGGGTCATGGTTGCAAGGCTATAATTTTAACTTCAGAAAAAAGAAAGTTGATTTTGGTCTTTTTGATGCAAAAATGGTTTTTTAGGGCCGAAGTTCTCCCTTTGATGTCATAGTTCTTGTTAGGTTGGTAATCATGTTTTTATTGCTTCATAAATGCATGCTTGATTATGGGGCATCGAACAATGTCATGACCTTATGAACCAATTGGGATTAGAAGTACCCATGCCCTATAGAAATTGTGTGCTATGGATTCAATATAAATTAAGGTTTATGGTATGATTAAGGATTTGCAAGTTAAGCTTGTTTCTTATCTAGATATTAATGTTTTAATGGATATTGTAATAATTGATGATCCTAATAATTGGGGTAAGTTGATGTTGAGAAATGGGTTGCAAATTTGGGATGAAGCATTTAGTTGGATTTATCATAAGCCACCCTTCCATGTCCTAAAACTTCATTTGTTAAGTTATACAAAGAGCTCATGCTGATATATCATGATATTGAAGATCCACCAGATCCCTTGAATGAGGTTGTAAGATCCCTTGAATGAGGTTGTAATTCTGACATGTGACTTTGAAAACTATACCATTATGACACATACAATAACATTAGATCTTACATTAGATCTTAATGTTACCATAGTTCAAAATACTGATTGTAGAGAACTATGAACAATGTACTTTGATGGAACTAGATTTAGAATAAGGGCTAGAGTTGGAGTTCTAAAATTGTTTCCACAACCCCTCATGATAAAGCTATCCCTTTCGCTTACATATTAGAATTTCATTCTATAAATATTGGCACTTGAGTTAGCAAGAGAAAGGGGGTGTTAAAGGTTTAAAGGTTATTGGTGATTCATACTTAATTATTCAACAAGTGAGAAACATATGCACTACCAAAAATGAGAGATTGAAGGTACATATAAATTCAATTTGGGATTCTATAAAATCATTTGATATATTTTCTATATGTGTTGTTCCTAGAGAAATGGATGTAAAAGTAGATGTAATGGATATGTTGGCAACAATTTTTTTGCCTTGCGAAAATTTTCTTCCTTACTAGTATATAATGGAAATCATGATCAAACCATTAGTTTTAGATTTGAAGCATAGTTACTTACTTGACAAGAACCCTCCAGAGTTTTCATTTTTTAGTGGTTGAAATTAATTATTGTTTTTATCCCCATTTGAAAGAGTGGCACTGCCAAAAACACAATTTTTTTGGGTTACAAACACAACATTTTTCAACCATGATTCGTATTGTTGCTAACAAAAATATTGGAATCAACCCTTGACTTAAAAAGTGGTGCTACTAGTAGCGTTTGTTTTGTCAAGGTTAATTTTCAAGTTGTTTGAAACCATGGCCTTAACAACTGGTACTATAGTGACCAACATATTAAAATCAACCGTCGAAATGAAAAGTGGTGCTACTAGTAGCATTTTTTGGGTTAAAATTACATCTTGTATGAAACCATAGCCTTAACAACCAATACCATTGCAACCAAAAATTGAAAACCAACCAATAAATCGAAAAAAGGTGCTACCGGTAGAAACCTTTTTTCAAGCTTAAAATTGGAACAAATTTGGAACCATAACCTAAAAAATAGATGCCATTGCAAAAAAAAACTCATTAAAAAAAGAAAAAAAGGTTAAAAAATGGAAAATAAATAAAAATAGAGAAAAAAACCCAAAGCTAAGAGAAACACATATTTAAAATATATATAAAAACAAAACAAAACAAAACAACAACAAAAGCTATAAAATATATTTATAGAGAAAAATCGTAACTTCTATTTAAAGTTGAATGAAAAATTACATTTTTTAGGTGCTTATAGCTCTTGTTATATATCTTAAACCAAAAAGCCAAAAACTTTTAGAGATATACTCCTCCATCACCAAACTAATTTGAAACCTTTAGCTACAAAATGAGTCACTTAATAAAGTACTTTGACATAGTTTTATCTAGTCCCCTAGGCTTATACATACCCAATTTTTTATAAAAAACTTATACAACTTCTCAATTGAAACATATAACCCATATGCGTATCATTTGCAAACATTTAGACAATGAATCCTAAAACAAAGTGGGTTGATAAGGACATGAATCCATTTAAGTATTTCTCCATATGAATAACTCTAACTTCAATTTGCTAACTCTATTTCAGAAGATTTTCAACCATTGTGTTTAATTCTATGAAAACATGTGAGCAAATAAAATATTTTGAAATTGAGCCGAAACCTTCTTTAATTGGCCTACAAATGGTCTAAGAGCGACATTATGAATATGATAATCTCCTTTCTTCCAATTTATAACTAAATATAAGTCTCCATCTGCCTCAAACTACACAATCCCTTTCTCAACTGCCAATTTAAGAAGACAACTCAAAGCCATCAACTTAGCTAGATTATTGGAGCCTAGGCCCAAACCTACTTTAAATTTGACAAAATGACTATCTAAAATAAGCGTAATACCTCCATCACTACAAAAGACATAGGGACTTTGTTTTCCCCCATCAAAGAATCCCCATGGGAATTTCTTTTCAATAAATATCTCCCCTAATTGCCTTGGGGGATTTTGCTTTTGCTCGACCTTGCATCCTTGAAACACTCTATAAATATGAGAGTATACTTGAAATATTGGATTTTGTTATCATTAAATGAACTATCATTAAGTGCAAGCTAGATTCCGCAAACAATTAAGTAAGCTAATTCTCTATAAGCTTTCATTTCCTTCTTCTTGAACCATCTCAAACACTATTAAACAATCATATCATTCTAGAGTTTGGGACAATTAGTAAATTGCTTTGCATCCTTCTAGATTTGTTGTACACAAGGATACCATATCACTAGATGTTCAATGTTTTCTTCTACTCTCCAACATAAATAACACATGCTTGGACCAACCCCACCTCTTTTTTGTAATACTACCTAAGTCAAGACATTGTTACAAAGAGCTAACTATAGAAAGATCCTAGTTTACTAGGGGCCTTTATTTTCCATATCTTAGAGAACTACCATACTTCTACTCGTGCCTCACCAAACATAATTTCCTAATAGCTTGATCTAGTAGTATATTTTCTCAAGGCCTTATGTTTTACCTAGCCAAAGAGTCGACCTCATCCTTGAGTCTAATATGCCCCTTTCTTTACTACTAACATATTCCAACTTTGTTCCCATTCACCCTCCAAGTCTAAAGACTTTGTTGTTCTCCACCCTTGGTTCCATAAAGATGTGGATTTAATATCTTCAATTTGACTTAAGTAAAATATACCCTTTCCATGCAAATGGGCTATGAGATCAGGTTGTAGTATGACTAATTCAACACACCCCAAAATAGGATATGCTCCTATTCTAACTTGTACACCATTCCTAACGTTCTAAGCCAAGTTAATTCTTGTTATGGAAAAAGCCAGAACAAATTCCTTCCACTAATTTGATACATTCGGTATATGCTTCGTGGGACTTCCATCCCAATCTAAGAAGGATCTTGGCACTATGTACTTCTGTTCAATCAATCTTTTCCACTAAATGTCTTTAGTTAGAAACTTTCATAGGCTTTTAGCACCTAAAGATTTACCAAACAAGTGAATATGTTTTAAACCCCAACCACGTATGTCCTTTGGTTTGGCTATATTTAACCACATAGCAAGATGAGTCCCATTACTTTCATTTTTACCAACCCATTTGAAAACAAGACAAAAAAAACATTTTTTTGAGCCTTTCTAGAACACCTTTTGGAATGACATCAAGTGAATTCCAATACATAGGGATGCCTTCTAATACAAGCTTTTCTAGATTTAGCTTACCACCCCTTGAGAGCCATTTATTGCACAAATGTAAAATTCTATCCTCTATCCTTTCAATTAGCCAAGCCCAATCTCTTTTAACATAATTGTTAGGTTTGAGAATAAAACCTAGATACTCGAAACCTTCATACAAATCAAAATATCTAAAAGGAAATAGAGTAGCCAGACTGAGTTCCACCTCCTCCCTTAGGGAATTGGATTTAAAAGTAGACTTATGGGATTTAAAAACAGACTTATGGGAATTCACCTCCATTCCAATTGCCACACAAAAGATGTTTAGAATCTCATGTAACTTTCTTGCATCCCTTTCATAGGCATTTGAAAACAACAAGATATCATCTACAAAAAGAAGATAAGTGAATGACACAAAACCTATCTTTGTTCCTTGAATGTTGCCTTTCCTTTTTGCTTCCATGATAACCCTACAAAAACTCTCAGTTACCAAAATAAACAACAAGGGAGATAAAGGACATCCATGTCTGAATCCCCTAGATGGTTGGAAAAATACTAGAGGCAACCCCATTAACCAATAAATCAAAGTTCATAGAGTTGACACGTCCCATGTTCCAATTCACAACTATAATATTGGAACCTACATGTAGCAAGATTAATCTTAAATAAAACCAATTAATTTTGTCACAAGCCTTTGATAGATCCAACTTTATGACCATTTCTAGCAACTTTTTATTCTTAATAAAGCATATCTACTCCTAAGCAGTTCCAATAGCCTCAAGAATTTGCTTGCATTCGAGAAACCCAAACTATTAAAATGAAATCACTCTTGATAAAACCCCTTTCATTCTCACGAGCGCCTTTGTATTTATTTTATAAATACAATTAGATAATTATGGGCCTAAAATCATTCAGAGAGTCACGTTTATCTTTCTTTAGAATGTCTGCAATAAATGTAGCATTAAATTTTCCAAGTATCCTATCCGAAATTTTTACTTCTTCTATAATTCTAATTAAATCCTCTTCTACTAGTTCTTTGTAAATAGGGAAAAACTCAATGGTCCACCCATTAGGGATTGGGCTCTTATCTTTCTTAAAAAAGGACAACAGTTTCATTAATTCCTCCTTTGAGAATTCCTCTAGGAGATTCACATTCTACTCTTCTTTGTCAAATATGGGGAAAAGGAAACTAATTTGAATTTTTTTGTCATATTAACATGGTTAGGATATCTTTATGGATTCTTACTCACGAACCTTTCTCATCTTTTATTTCCTAGATCGTGTTTATTCTCTTCCTATAGTTTGCAAACCGATGGAAATATTTTATGTTCTCATATCCATTCTCTAGCTAGGTTCCCTTGTTTTTCAACTCTCTATTCAACTACCCTTCTAGCCAATATCCTCTCACCTTGCTTTCCCACTCCAATCTTATTCTTTCTTCTTCATTAAATACCCCTCTTACATTATTTGTATGTATATTTTTTTTTTTACTTCTTCCTATGTTTCTTTTAATACCCTATCTCTAGAGTTGCATCTTTTTGTGGCAAAATCCATCACCTAAATTACCATCAATTTCCTTTAATACCTAAATTACCGATTAGAGGAAATTTGGGTAAAAAATGGGCCTCCTAAGGAAAATAATAAGAAAATAATAAAATAATAGTAGAGAGAGTAAAAAAACTACTTTTTGGATCGTATTTTCAACTTATCTCCTTGTAGGTTTACTCAAATTTCAGGCGGGAGGACTCGTTGGATGCATAATTAAATTATGCATCCAACTGGTACCCATGTTGCATACTTTTAACAATGTCCACACCATGAAAAATTGAAAATACATTAAAACATGTTTCTAGTGAGAGAAAACACGATTTTTAATTTATTTTCAATTTTTCATGGTGTGGATGTTGTTAAAAGTATGCAACATGGGTACTCGTTGGATGCATAATTTAATTATGCATCCAATGAGTCCTCCCGTTTGAAATTTGAGTAAACCTACAAGGAGATAAGTTGAAAATACGATCCAAAAAAGTAGTTTTTATTTTTTCACTCCAATTTTTTGAGGTGCTCCATTTTTTAATTTTAAAGCATTTTGATTGGCTAATACATGATGACATGGAATTTGTATTATTTTTGGAAGGCCAATTTTAAATTGAAATTTCCTCTAATTGATCAAACCCTTTACATTCCTTTTTTACCAAGTTCTAAAACTCCTCCTCCAACCAAGTAAAGTTAAATTTGAAATGAGTGGAGGGTTTGCTGTTAGTTTTTCAGAAATTTCAATCTGATCTAGGATCTTAACTGAGAGAATAACATGTACAGCATATCTACAACATATCAATCGTGGACACAATAATGCAAGCACACAAGAGACACAGAGTTTCACCGGGGAAAACCAAGAAGGTGAAAAACCCCGCAACTTCCTCAGAGATAGATAGAGCAATGATACAACCCAAGTACAAGAGATAGTCTTCTCCTAGCAGCTGAACCTCCTCCTCACTTGTGCGCCACTTTCTGAGTAGTGTAGAAGTGAATAATGAGATGATCAAATAGAGTGCCTCTCACACTCTATTTATACAGGACTTGCTTGCCTAATAACCTTTACTAGGTCGGCCTTAACTTAACCACATAAAATAATGCTGACAGGGCCGACCCCCACTAGGGTGGTCTAATAACCCTTTTACCCACATGACTTATACAGGGCCGACCCCATCAAGGTGGTCTAATAACCCATCAAGTACAAGTTACGACACTTACAATGTAAATGATGACACTTCCATATAGAGGAATAATAACATCTCTATAGGAATACAAAAACTTCCATATAGAGGAATAATAACATCTCTATAGGGATACAATATACATATATGAAATACATTCCGAAGTTACATATACATCAACACTCCCTCTTAACTAAGAAGGTATTTCTCGACATAGGTCTGCTAGCACAAGTTTCTTCTCTGGATCATCGTCATCATTACAGCTACTGCTATCTCAATCAATCTCCGATCTACTCATCATAGGAAGTTTTACACAGCCAGTCCTTTTTCATACTGGATGTAGGCCCACCACTTGTAGGTCTTCATCATCACTGGCCATAGTACTGTGGAATCCTCAGGATTGATTACGTGCGTCAACAAAGCCTTGAAAGAGCATCCCAGGCATTTTACGAGCACACAGCTCAACCTATCGGATCTCCCATGATCTTTTACATGTGACTGTCACAAAACCTTAAGAGAGTGTCTTTCCCAGCAAGATCTCTAAAGAGAATCCGAGGCCTTTTACGTGTCTAGCACAACCTGTCCGGATCTCTAGGACTTATTACATGTGACCCCTACCACAAAACCTTAAAAGAGTGTCTTGCTAAGCAAGATCTCTAAAGAGCATCTGAGGCCTTTTATGTGACTAGCACAACCTGTCTAGATCTCCAGGACGTATTACATGTGGTCTAGCAAAACCTTAAAAGAGTGTCTTGCCAAGCAAGATCTCTAAAGAGCATCTGAGGCCTTTTACGTGACTAGCACAACCTGTCCAGATCTCCAGGACATATTACATGCTACCCTTTCACAACCTGTCCACGACCACGAATTATCAACCTGATACTCACCATACATCATCACATGATCAACCTGATCATCATCATAGCATCATCCTGAGGCATATCATCTGGAGCAACATCCTGAAGCTCGTCATCCATGATCATCCTGATCATACAATGCATCCACTTGATGCATACCTGATACATATCATCTGAAGCAACATCCTGAAGCTCACCAACCATGATCATCTTGATCATACAATGCATCCACCTGATGCATACCTGATACATATCATCATCCATGATCTACCTGATCATATAATGTATCCACCTGATACATATACAAATACATGATCCAACTGATCATCAGAAGCATCCAACATTATGCATATACATATACATGATCCAATTGATCATAACAAGCATCCAACATGATGCATATACAGAGCAGTAACTGGAGCATCGTCCTGATGCTCATCATTCAGCGCTTGCATCCACAGCCATGGAAGGATCCTCCTCTCACCATGCTCGGAATGGATCCTGCAAATGTGTCCATCACTTCTTCTTCGAAGTGTCATCAATCTGAAGAACACCAAGCCTCTCTCTGAAGTACTCAAACTTCACTCTGGCTAGTGGCTTCGTCAACACATCTGCAACTTGATCATCCGTCGCAACATACAGGAGCTTCACTGCTCCTCTCTGCACCATATCCATGATATAGTGATATTTGATCTCAATGTGCTTTGACCTGTCGTGGAACACCGGGTTCTTAGACAGCTTCACACAGCTCTGGTTGTCACACAAGATACCAGTATCCTCCAACGGGATATCAAATAACTCAGACAGTAGCTTCCTCAGCCATACTGCCTCACAACTAGCCGAACAAGCTGCAACATACTCTGCTTCACCTGTACTTAGTGCTACGCAGGAGTGCTTCCTACTAAACCAAGAGATCACACCTGATCACATACTGAAGCAACACCCAGATGTGCTCTTCCTATCTGCAGCACTGCCTGCCCAGTTTGACTCAACATAACCCTGCAGATTAAACTTTTGATTTGCATCATACTTGAGCCCATAGTCAATTGTACCCTTCAGGTACCTCAGAATATGCTTTACAACAACCAGGTGAACACCTCTGGGATCTGTCAGGAACTGGCTCAATGTGTTCACCGCAAAGCAAATATCTGGTCTCGTGTTCGTTAGGTACATCAAGGACCCAATCATCTGACGATACATCATGACATCAACCGGATCAGATGAAGCATCACACAGAAGCTTCAGGTCCGATGCCATAGGTGTGGCCATGGTCTTACAGTCCATCATCCTGAACCTCTTCAGGATCTCTACTGCATACTTCCCTTGTCCAAGGAGGATCCCATCTGCACTATGCCACACCTCCATGCCTAGAAAATAGTGCATCATCCCCAAGTCCTTCATCTCGAACTCGGTAGCAAGCTTCCTCTTGGTATCGGCAATCAATCCATCCTCACCTGTAACAAACAGGTCGTCCACATACAAGAGTAGTATCACAGGATTGCCTTCCTCAACCTTGTAGTAAAGGTTGGAGTCCGGTTTACTCTTAGTAAATCCCAAACTGGATAGAAAGCTGTCTATCCTACCATACCAAGTTCTAGGAGCTTGCTTCAAGCCATACAAGGCTTTCTTCAACCTGCACACATATGACTCCCTGTCATGTGTCTCAAAACCAAGTGGCTGCTCCACATATACTTCCTCCTCGACTACACCATTCAAGAAAGCTGTCTTGACATCCATTTGGTGTATCTTCCATTTCATCACGGCAGCCAGAGCAAGTACTGATCTAATGGAAGTGTATCTGGCCATAGGAGCAAAAGTCTCTTCATAATCAATCCCTTCTTTTTGGGAGAAGCCACGAGCTACAAATCTCGCTTTGTATTTCTCTATGCTGCCATCTGCAGCATGCTTGATCTTATAGATCCACTTGGAAGTCACAACAAACTTCCCTTAAGGTCTTGGGACCACATCCCAAACATGATCAATTGGTACTTCTCGACCATGGCATCCTTTTACTGTATCCTATATCCTAGGAACTTCAGAGTCTTCAATAGCTAGTTTGAACTTCATTGTTGGAACAAATGTTGTAGTTCTTCTTTTGTAGGTGATGGTATACGATCTTTCCTACAAAAAAAGTTAAATTGCATGATTAGAAAACATATCATAGTTTTCAGAACAAATTCTTACACACAAAGAAATATGTCATACAGTCATGCAATTATTTTAGCCAATGCTTCAATACAACATTTATCCATATCCCGTAACTTTCTAGATGCCTTGCAATCTCTACCAGAACATTGTTAAGAGTGTGCACAACTCCCAACATGTCAACAGAGAGGTTTCATTCTAGATAAGTAACAATGGAAATGTTGTACAATGCCATAGGCCACTTACCCATCACATGCATATTAGTAGTATATTGTTCATTAATGCAATTATTCTAATATGCATAATACACACCCTAAGTCTAGGAACATAGGCATATACATCATTGAACAATATTATTTAAACAAACAAGTATGCAAGAAATGACAATTCAAATACTTATCTTTGTTTGGTTGTAGGGTGGACTCCCTCTCAATATTTGCTTCCTTGCAAGAACTACTGGAGTGTGCTCCCTCTTGATCTTTGCTTCCTGTATTACCTATCTTTGAACTTATATCCATCCTCGATCACTTATGCATACTTACTAGTATCATTATTGTGTTATCCTCGAGGTCTCATACACAATCATACATTCATTAGTATAATCTCAATACTATAAAACATTATGATTCTAAGTAACCTTAAACATGTATGGTCAAGATCATTTCATACACAGATAATAAACATTAGTATTCAAGGTTTCAGGGAATACTTCTTTTACTCATGCATATTCTTATTTGACCATAGGACTCTTCTGGTTAGTCATATCATCAATCAAGGTAAGAGACATAATATGCATAAACCCTTGATTACTTATATTTCTAACTTCATGAATAATCATTATCAACCATACAACAGTATAAGATCCTAACATAGGGTAGGATTCTAACTTGATATAGGAAAAACATACCTAGTTATCATATTTGCTAGTTATGTCTAGCAATGTCTTCTTGTTCTCTTCAATTACTTGTGCTAGTAACCTGCATATCTCATAGGTTAAGCATTATAGAACCAAGTTATACATACCTCGTAAGTAGATCTTCTATGTGATCCATGGCAATGGATGAATCTTTGTCTTCATGTCACCATGGTCATATGTTATTGAACTAGAACATGATTTGTCTTTCTTGATGTACCTTTCATGTTAACGGACAACATCAACCTCATGCAACACCACAATGCATTAGTACAATCATAAGTGTCAAAACCCTAATCAATGAATATCTTCTATCATGCATTCATATTTTTATTAAGGTGATACGACAAGTCTAAAATTAATCAAGATTGTACTAATCTTAATGAAGACAATCATACCATAAACTTAATCATGAACAGATTTCGAAACATACCCGTAAGTCATACTTGTCGAGTTTGCTTGTAATCTTCTTATGTAAGGCCTTAGCCTCATCTCCCTCTGAAACTGGAACTTCTTCACTTATGTAGGTGACCAATCCATTCTCTTCTAGGATTAACCCAATCCACTTGATTTGCAGAAACTGGATCTGGATCTGGATTAGGGTTTGTCAGGGAAACCCTAAAAATTAAAACATTGAATTTCAAACTTCTGAAAGGATAGAAATATGCGCCTTGATGAGATGATCAACCTGGTATGCTCAGAATTTGAAAACTGCAAAGTTTCACCCATCAAATTTGCTTTTAAATCTTCCAGATTCACTGGGAGGACCCTAAATTAGGGTTTGAGTTTCTCGGAGCTTGACCCAACCAAATAGTTTCATCCAAAGCTCTAAAATTTGATTTTTCCAAGGAGCTTCTAGCTCTAGTAACAGATTTAAAAAATTCCCATTTTTGCAGAAGCCCTAATTTTTCACCTTTCCGATCAAAGTCCCGAACTAGGGTTTGATCAAGCCAGACCTTCTGTCCAACCAAAAAATTCGATATTGGTCTCTAAATTTTGATTTTTATGAGGAGAATCCAGCCATGGTCTCCGATACAAAAAATTCCAACATTCTCCGAAACCCTAAATTCCTGGAGCCATGAATGAAGGTGCTCAAAATCCAATTCTGTTTTGACAGAAATATGCACCTGATTGTTTATGGTGTAACTCCTAAATTACGAATCCACAGAATCTTAAACTGCGACCTGTGGTAGCCTAACCTGCCATCTTTCCAACCCCACAGGTCTGACCTGAATTGGATTCTCTGAGAGAGAGTTATGCCAAGTGTCGTAACGTGACCTATTTATGGGATAAAATAGGAGAGCGAACTTGTACGGTGTACCACGTGTCAGTGGTTCAACTTTGGCCTCTGAAAACCTTACCTGAGAAACTATAGTCCGTTCCCTACCTATCACTTTTTACTAAATTTCATTTGGAGCTCTCTAGCCCAAGTTGTGACCTTTTTTCCTAGGTCACCTGTTTATGACTGAGATCTGGAAGAGGCAGAAACCCTAGATTGTACAGATCATAAAACACAAAGTACAATGAATTAGAAGTTGTGATTCGGACACAAGGTACATTGGGATCTTATCTTCAACCTGTAAAATTTTTAGATCCCGAAACTTCTCCAAAATGGATTTATAACGAAAGTTCTATGATGACTGGTTTTTTCTATATCAAGCCCTAGCTTCGCAAGTGCAACAAGTGTCATAAATGCCATACCATGCCTTCTTTCAGGCTAGCTCTGATACCATGTTAGTTTTTCAGAAATTTCAATCTGATCTAGGATCCCAACTGAGAGAATAACATGTACAACATATCTACAGCATATTAATCATGGACACAATAATGCAAGCACACAAGAGACACAGAGTTTCACCGGGGAAAACCAAGAAGGTGAAAAACCCCGCAACTTCCTCACAGATAGATAGAGCAATGATACAACCCAAGTACAAGAGATAGTCTTCTCCTAGCAGCTGAACCTCCTCCTCACTTGTGCACCACTTTCCGAAGAGTGTAGAAGTGAATAATGAGATGATCAAATAGAGTGCCTCTCGTACTTTATTTATACATGACTTGCTTGCCTAATAACCTTTACTAGGTCGGCCTTAACTTAACCACATAACATAATGCTGACAGGGCCGACCCCCACTAGGGTGGTCTAATAACCCTTTTACCCACATGACTTATACAGGGCCGACCCCATCAAGGAGGTCTAATAACCCATCAAGTACAAGTTACGACATTTACAATGTAAATGACGACACTTCTGTATAGAGGAATAATAACATCTCTATAGGAATACAAACACTTCCGTATAGAGGAATAACAACATCTCTATAGGGATACAATATACAAATATGAAATACATTCCGAAGTTACATATACATCAACATTTGCATCACTTAAATCTAATTGAAGAAAAATATGACTAAGATCTAAGCCTCTACCACTTCCAACTCACAACCTAAATCTGTCCACCTTCCCCATGAGATTCTTTGTTAATAAAGATCTCTCCAATCACTTAGAAAAACAGTCACTCCCCCACCAATTATTCCTCCAGGTTGGAGTGATATTGACTAGTTTGACATCAATAAAACTTACATGCTCATATTTATATTTGAAGAAATCACCTAATCTATCAATTCTTCTCAAAGATCCCCATATCTTAGATGTTCCATGTAAAATTTAAGTCTCCTCCTATGATTACAAAATCTTCTTTCAAAATATCTAAAGTGAAAAACATTTCCTAATACTTCTACCTCTTATCACCATGCCCATATATATTTGTAACGAAAAAAAATCCCAAAACATTCACTTCAATTTTTTACATAATCTTAATATAACACACATAATATAATCTTAATATAACACACATAATAGTAATAAAAAATACATTCAATCTTCAACCAATAATAATCCACCCATAATCACCAATTACATCAATTTAAATGAATTCCCACTCTTTAAACATTGATCTCAACATATATCCCAACAATCTTAATCCTACCCATAATTTTAAAAAAATCTATTTTAAAAATGATAAACATACATATTAAAAAATCCATTTAAAAAAAACCTAAAAAGTAAAAAAATCACATTAATTACCCCATTCCTCCCCGACCTTTTTCAAAAATTTAAAGAAAGTTGTAAAAACAACCAACCCTCCCAAAAAAAATAAAATAAAAAAATTGAAACTATCCTCCTTTTCAAATTTAACAAAAAAATAAAAGAAAAAAATTTGAACCATCCTTCTTTTCAAATTTAAAGAAAGTTGTAAAAAAACCAACCCCAAATTAAATAAATTAAAAAATCGAATGCTTCAAATCACACCCATCCCTCACAATTTTATTTATTTATTTTTAAAAATTAATTTTATTTATTTACTAAACATAGTATATATATAAAGAAAGAGATTTATTAATTAATGTTTATTTCATTTTAAATAAGTTTCTTTACTTAGTTTTTCTTCAAATTTTGTTTTGTTCTCTTCTTTCTTTATTTATTTATTCTATGTCAATGTTTTAGGTTATGGCTTTTTGTTTTGTTCTCTTTATTATTTATTTATTTATTTTATGTGAATGTTTTAGGTTATGGTTTTAAAAAATGTTGTAAATTTGAGATAAAAGGGTGATATATTTTATTATATATTTAATAGATGATTTTGATTTGTTGAAGTCATAATTTTAAACATGTAATTTTAATTAAGTGTTATGTGAAAAAAATGTGTTACTAATAACATTACTTTTCGATGCAAGGGTTGATCATAATGTTTTTGTTAGCATCTTTTTTTATTTGGGGGTTGATTTTAGTGTTTTTATGCAAAATATGGGCTTTCAGGGCTGCATGGCTCATTTTGAGGTCACAAATCTTTTCAAGTTAGTGACTATTAATAATGTTCATTCACAAGGTTTTAAAAATAATGCATAAATATTTAGATTCTTAACCGGTGATCAAGAGCCTATCTCTAGCCATATCAATTGACAAAAAGAGGAACTAGCATTTTTAGAAAAAAAAAGTAGTGTAGTTGAAGAATAATAAAATCCCGACAGCTCTAATTCCTTTGAGAAGATCTTTGAAAGACATGATATAACAAAAAAAGGCACCATATTTTGGATAGAGACATTGAATGCCTTGAAATAAATTTGGATCATTTGGATATGAAATGATTATGGTGCAAAAGGAAAGAGACATTGAACAACTCATTAGGGAGTATGGATACATCTTTGTGTGGGGTAGGAGGTTTTAAAGGTATACAAAACATATGTGATCAAATAGATAATTTTCTTAATTTCTAATTATGTTAAGAATAAAATGAAGATAGCAATACCATGCAAAATATTATAGAGATATTGCAAAGAGCACAGTAACACAATGAAACCTTTTCTCTATTAATAAATGAAATGGTAAAACACTACAATATGCAAAGTAGTACAAACTAGCTAGAATGATGGTAACTTATCTTTGAGAAGATATGTGTTGACTATGCTCATTTGAAAAACAACCATAAGAAGAAGCTAAAAATATATTTATAGATACTAAGAAAACCTTAAGGGGAAAGAAAACTAATATATAGAAACTTCATTACCCTAGCATGAAATTGGGGCTAAAAGTGAATGTCGAGTTTGAACAAATTTAAATTGTCTAGAAGAAGGGGAACTTTGCTAGGACTACAACTTTTCACTTGTTTATTTATTTTAGATCTTCCTTCGATTGTTGGAAATAACATTAAAAGATCGAGTTGGTTCAATGGGATTGTGCAAATTTGGGTGCAAAATGGATGGGGAAGCTCTAGAAATTGTGATGAAATTTAGGACCAAAAAATAGTCAGAATCATGATCATTTATGAGATGGCCCTAGATGGTCACCTAAATTAGTCACCCCCCTTTAGGAAGCAATTCTCTTCATTGCATTAAGTTCCTCCATTAGATGGAGAAACTTTTGCTGAATTTGGTTCTTAGTGAACCAAATGCCTCGGTGAAGAAGCTACCCTACTTTAACAACTTGATAGAGTCATATGTTTTGTTGGTGGGTTCCCTTCCTCTTGGTGTCCATGACAAAATTAATTGTAGCTTTCTCAATGCAATGAGGGTTGAGTTGCCACCTCTGAGGTGTCCCATAGAGGTGGAAAATATGGTGGAAGCATTGCTACATTAAACACCATGTGTAACCCAAGGAAGTGTGGGATTCTTAATTCAAAAACATTCTCACCCATAGCCTTGGTGATGATGTAAGGCCCATATCAGAGTGGTATGAGTTTCCTATGAGGGTTTATGAGTTGCTCCTTTTGCAAGTGTAACCATACCTTATCACCAACCCAAAACTTGCGTGAAACCCAAACTGATCATGTTGTTGCTTCATTAGGGGAAATTTGGCATAAGAATAGGCCTGATATAATTTTCTTAATTAAAAAATTCACTTAATTTCAACCAAAAGGATTTTAAATGATGATGTCAACATTATCATTGACAAGTCAAGATAACAAGTAATTTAAAAGTATCAAATCCAAGTGTCACCTTCTAGTGGAATAATAATTAACCATGGTTAAGTTTAGTTAGAACTATTAATTACTTGTTCAATAAATATAATAAAACATATTAGACAAGATTTGGATAATTTTGATGTGAACCTTGAAATACCAAAATATATTTTTTATTTTTTTTGTAAGCAAAAACTATATTTTTTCAAACATAAAAACCAACATAGTTGTACATACACAGTTCAGATCTTTGGGTTTGCCACGGGAGATGCCAACCCATTTGAAACCAACAAAATTACAAGACAAAATCTAAACTTTCCAAGCGAGCCATATAGTCTGTCCACATTTAGATAAAATGGCATGTTCGACTATTGAGAGACCACTATAAGCCAAAACAAAGACCAAAACTACAGACAAAAAACAAAACCAGCCAACATACTCTGATTTGACTTGTGTTTAGAGACTCAACATCAGTTGAATTTGCCTCAGGAACTGAACACAGAGGGATGGGTATGTTACATAGAACTGCAACTTCAACCATAAGTACATCCTCCTTCCGAACAAGCTCTGGGCAAGCAATGTTGGAAATCAAGAAATCAATCCGACGAACCATCTTTTCTATCTTGAATGCCAGGTCCATGATGTCTCGACAACGGTCGAATACCATACCGATAAGTGCAACAAGCAATTGACCTTTGAGAGAAGATCTATCAAATTCTCTTAAAGCAAGTCAACTTAGGTAAGGATCAACGCGAGGATTCTCTGAAATGACCTGGAAGCCCCTGGGAAATTCTGACATCTGCTTCTGGTCCTCCTCAGTGTCAGACGACACCGGGCTGTCCTCAAACCCCAAATATTTGCTAGCTAAATCAAACCACTCAATTTTACATCCCCTACTAAATTCCTCTTCTTGAAGATCATGGGGTTCATGCTGCTTGAGCTTGCCAACCGAGTTGGAATCCATTGAGATCATTGGAGGCCTGAAAAAATCCACAAGACCAGTGGAGAAATGGATAGAGTGGACGCAAAATCCACTAGCCCAACGAGAGTGACCTCTTAAGCTCAATCTAGGCATGAAGAAATGAAAAACAAACACCAACTCATTGCACGTCGAGATAGAATGAAGCAATGGGACTAAATCACTCACATATATTCATAAACCTGAGTCTATCCACCATTACTACACTTGAGGCTATCATTCATTGTGGGCAGATATGTATTGGTACCCCCTATGTGAGCTATGTAAATCGCCATTACCGTCGGCCGAGAAAAGCAGCAAGCCATCACATCCCCAACATTCGAGCTCTTGAGTCCAAACCTCATAGTAAATGGATAATAATAACAATGAAGGGAAGGTTGGCGTCAACAACATACATAATTGTGTACCTCAGATCGATGTGGGAATATGGGCCATTACCTGTCCGTCCCTATCGAGATCCACGTCCATACTTTCATTCTCTAGGTATCACCCCATCCGGGGGTAAATCTATTTACTATAAAACTTATGATATTTTTTTTTTTTAGATTGTGTAGTCATGTTTTTTATTTATTTAGTTTTTAAGTTGAATTTGATGTTTACTTGTTTGTTTTTGTTTTTTAATTATTATTTTTCGTTTCATATATTATTTAACTAAACAACTAAACAAATAAAATATTAAAATTTTCTATATTCATTTATTTTCTATTTTATTTAGAATGAATAGATAAATTTGTGACATACATTTAATTAATAAAATACATTTTCAAATTATTTAGTTATCATTATTTTATTTAATATAAAAAATAATGAAGTTTTCTTTTATTTAGTATGAAAATGAGTGAAGTTTTTAATTTTTTTCTTAGTTGAGTTATTATTATTATATATATATATTAATTGTTTAGAATGGATAAATTTATAACATATAAGAAAAACCTCATAATTAGAATTTTATTTAAAAATTATAAAAACAATAAATTCTAAACAAATTAAATGTTAATAATATAATAATTGCATTTTATCTTATTTATTTTTAATAAATATTTGACTTTAATAAAAAAATTAAAAGCTATAAAAATAATGTATACTTAACAAACTGAAAATTAAAAAAAATAATGATTGCATTTTAGTTTTTGAATGCGTGTGCCTTTTATTATTATATTAAATTTTAAAAGTGGTTTAAAATTTATATTTGTTTTATTTTGTATTTTTAAGTTGCAATAAAGATAATGGAATATTTTTTTTCACCATAAAACGAATTTTATGTATATTTTTATACAATTTGAAATGTAAATAAAATTCTAATATAAAAGGATGATAGATATTCATAGTTTAACCTTAATATAAATTTTCCTTTCACATTTATTATTAAACTAAACAAAAACAAAGTTTTCCATAAACATTTATTATTAAATTAAACAAGTAAAAGACCAAAGTTTTTCATAAACATTTATTTTATTTTATTTATAGTTTGTTTAGAATAATTATAAATTAAAATTAATATATTTATAAGATGTAATTCCTTGTTTATTATTAAACTAAACAAGTAAAAGAACAAAGTTTTCCATAAACATTTATTATTAAACTAACAAAGACCAAAGTTTTACATAAACATTTAATTTATTTTATTTATAATTTTGTTTTAGAATGATTATAAGTTAAAATTGATACATTTATAACATGTAGTTCCTCATCTTGATAGAAACTCTTTTTTTTGCAAGTTCGACTAAGTTCTTTTAGGGTTATGTTGAGCCTTTCCTTGGCTCCCCTATTGATTGAAGATTGGTGTCCTTGTTCCGTGAGTGAGTTTGAAAGGAGGCTAAAGCTTTAGGAACCTAGGTTTGAGTGAAGAGGTTACAACAAGGAATTCATGTATAATTATAGTTGTGAATTTCTTGAATCTAGTATATAGATCTCTAAAATCCCATCCCACAACGACCCCTCCCCCCTCCTTTCCTTCATGTATAATTATAGTTGTAAATTTCTTAAATTTAGTATGTAGATCTCTATACCCCCCGCCCCACCTTCCCTTGAGATTCTTGTTGCAATTCTTGATTGTTAGTTTAGAATTAATATTCTGGAATTGATGTGGAAACAACAAACTTGATGTTAGTTTAATTAATGCTTTTGAATATGTTTTATAAAGAATTAAGAAGGTATCTTCCATTTTGACTGTGTTGCATAGACGTTAGGAGCTTTGTGTTGGAGATCCATTTGACTTATCGATAAATGAAATGGAGTAGGACTACATCCGATAGGTACTTCTTATCTCTTCCTTGTTATTTCATATATAAAAATGTAAATTGGGAAAGAATGATACCCATAAGATAAGATAACACAATTTTATTAATGTCTAACAAATGACCACAAAAGTAGATAGGATTGTTGAGTATAGATGTATAGATACAAAGTAGGAGTAGAAATACGACTTGTAAATAAAGCAAGAAGTAGAAAGTAAGAGAACTAAAATGACGAACTGTCCTAATCTAAGAATTAACAAAGCTTTGATAGCTAATTTCAAATTTGGGAGAGATGGACAAGGGACCTAGAATCAAAGAGAAATCAAAGTAGGATCTACTATTAATTGTTCTCTTGAAAATTGAGGTCGAATGGAGGAAGTGCTAGATTGAATATTGATTAGAAGATGAAATAGAAGATAATATAGAATGTGCATTGTATTGCCATCTAGACAATGCCCCTCACGACTAAAGCATGGGAGGCCTCATTTAGTTTCTAGCGTGGGGTCTAGAATGGCCATGTCGTTGGGGTCACTAAGAAATAAAGATAGTCCCCCAAGCTTGCACTGATCTAGAGTCAGGGGGCATGATACTAATGATCTATGTCTTGGTACCCTTGGTATATGGGAGCACCAAGAAGAAGGATATATTCCTCTCGTTAGACATTGGTCTAGGGTATAGCCAAAGAGAAAAGGACTAGAATCTATGGGCCTCTTGCATGTAAAGAGCCAAGCAACACTAGTTGAGGTACTTGAAGAAATTGGAAAGTGCCCATGACTCCCAAAAACGATAATGAAACTTCCCTCATATCTTGTAGTAGAGGGGACAATGAAAAATGAAATACTCCTTAGTCTCAAACCTCTTGAAGATGGAAAAATTGATAAATCTCATCTAAGTGGCCAATTTGGTAATTTGTCTCCACTCGAACCCTATGAGAACCCACTTTGAACTAGCCTAGGGGGATGTGGGGAGCATGCATCAAGTTATGTAAGGTGTACAAAGGTCACACAATAAGTCCACACCTTAACTCCATGAAATTCTTTGCATAAAGGTCCATCTTTAGGCATAACCCTCTTGGTGGGTATGTCCAAGTGATTTGTGTGTACTACTTGTAAATGTCATCTTGGGTGATCTTGTTCAACTCTTGCCTAGTGGGTAGGAGACAACCAAGTGTATGAAGTATATCTAAACTAGGGGAGGCGGTCCACCGAGATACCCATAGAGCTAAATATATGGACCCCCCATAAACCAATCATGAATCCATCCAAAGGGACGAGCCAAAGAAATGGCCTTTGATGTGCACTAGACTAGGTACAGGTAAAGATCCCAACCCACCACTGAGTATGCATCGAACATGATGGAGGAGTGCAACAAGGCTAAAATGACCTTGATGCAAGATAATGGTTTACACCCTCTTAGTAGTGGCCCAGTTAGAATTTAACAAACAAGGTTCTTAAACCTTTGAACCATATAGAATTGTGGGCCAAATAATGGAATACAACAGATTCATCAAGTTGGATGAGATGTCTTGAGAGTGATGGTGAAAGCACTATCTCTCAAGTAGAGTTGAGGATCCACAACCTTTATTGATTTGAGGTTGGAGAGCATGTCTCAAACTAAAATGAGGCCTTAAGAACTAAACCCCCAAGTATGTGTAGGAGCTAGTGATTTTGATCCCCTCTCCTTTTAAAAGAAGAAATGAGAATATGAGAATAGCTTTTTTGACCTATTGAATCTCATAACCTTGGTTTACCCAAGTTGATCATAAACTATCGAAGGCCATAGAAGAGGGACAATGCATCCAACTATCTCAACAAACCCTTGGGAGGGAGAGGCTAGCTAGGAGGATCACATCATCGACAAAATGAAGAACATAAACCAAAACATGGTGTAAGATGCACCTATCACCATCTTGGGTATGCTCATGAAAGAATGATTCCAACTCATTGATGTAGATCCCAAACGAGGGGGAAAGAGGGCACACCTCACCTATTTGACACCAATATCACTCTTCATGAAATTTGACTTTCTGTTAAGGCCTATATATTGTAACATTATCTTTCTATAGTTGTATTTGTATTATCTTTATTGGTTGGATAGGGCCTTAATTGTAATTGTATGGTCGACTAGAATTGCAATCTCCTATATATACCAAGGAGCCCTAGCTTTAGGATCATCTCATCTTGTCTTGTGTATTTGGTACAATGTATAAGGAGGTTGCCCCCTCAAAAAGACTTCTTATTCATCTATTTTCTTCATTCTTAAGGCAGGGATTACTCCCTCTTGGTTATTTATGCTCTTTTGGGGAATTTGGGACATAACATTTGGTATTAGGAGTCATCTTGGAATTTTGATTATATTTCTTTTTCTAGGATGTTTTAGAAAGTGAAATTTAGAGGGGCCACAAAAGACATCGAAATATCCATGGTGCAAGTTTCAAGTTAAGAGGTATACCCTATGGAAATTAGGGTTTTTGACTAATCCAAAAATTAGTCTCAAAGAGATGTTTTGGGTAAAACTGTTATATTTGGAGCTTGCGAACTCCAAATTAAGTGAGACCTATTGCATCAACAATAAGAGGGACCATAATATTTGTGGTATAAATTTCAAAATCAAAGCAGATTCATATCCTTATCATTAAAATGCTTTGGATATCAACATGCACATAACTGATGATGCTCTTGCGCCTGATTAACTCCATCTTTTATTTTTAACACCGTATTGTCTTTTTTCACAACTAAAATCATGCAACTAAGTATCATGACCACTTTCCAATGATAAATGTTAGTTTTAGTTTAATTACAATTAAAGAGACAATTTGAACTCCGATACTTCCCAATGCCACAATTATTTCACCTTTGGTATGCTTTGTAAAAAAACCAAGTTAACCAAATATCACAAACTCCGATGCACTTCCCAATACCACAATTATTTCACCTTTGGTATGCTTTGTAAAGAAAACCAAGTTAACCAAATATTATTGTGAGAGTAACATGAAATAGATGCTTTAGAATCATCGTTATCCACGTTACTAACGTACATACATTTCATCAATGCCATGACTATTCTCAGCATAATAAGAGCTTTTTTATTGTATTCGTAGACAACAAGGACTCTAAGAGGCTTTATATTACTCCATTTGTAGTCAAGGGGGTTTGAGCATCCAATGAAAGAGGGTGAACCACTCCGCCCACTTGTTCAAGCATGGCATAATTACCATATAGAGAAATGAAAACCATGAACTTATATCCATACACAATAAGCCATCACATGCAATTTCTGTCATCAACGGATCTGAATCCTCATAACAACCTGTGAAAGCCATCACCAAAATCCCACTGCTAAAAGTCATATCAAAACAAGAATCAAAGTGGATTGAGTCACTGCCACCAGTCATATGGCCGTCATCAATAAACCACATGCCGCATCAATAATTTATTTCTTACGAGAACTCTTAGACAATCCTATGTGGTGGAATCCCATGATTGACTTCGAGATAGCTAGGAGATCTAGGTGCGGAGGATAGATTAGTAAAATAGTAAAGAGGATATCCAGAGAGGTCCTCAAATTTAGTCAAGAACGAAAATTGGTAAGTAAAATATATAAAAACTTTAAATTAGTCTCATTAAATCTTCAACAGAAAATGCAGTTGATCATCATTGACTTCATAGATTGGACATTTGAAAAGATACATTCTCAAAGTAGAGGAATTCCATCTGGCACCCACCTTTATGAGGAACTCTAAGACTTACTCATGCTTTTTGTCCTTTAAAATTATATCAAATATCTAGATCCTGATAGAAAACTCCAATTAACCACTAACACTTCATACTGCATATATACATCTCCACAAAAATGATTGGGATTATGTTCAGAACTTTTTATTACAGTGAAAAGACTAGCTTGAGAGTCTGTTTATTGAATACGCAGGAGAAAGTACTGAAATTAAACTAACAAGATAAATTGAGCTTTTGGCATTTGAACGACAGCTCATTTTCTATCCGTTCTAATACAAACAATTCATCAGTTGTTATCAAGTTTGTTACAATGCATTTTTCATTTGAAAATGGCTTACGACCAGTCCTACCAGCCCTATGAATGTAGTCCGTCGCTGATTTAGGCAGATCAAAATTGTATATGTGACTTGTTTCTGGTAGATCAAGCCCTCTTGCTGCCAAATCTGTTGCCACAAGAAGATGGCTGCCTTGTCTCAATTCCTGTACCAAATTGCAGTCATCAGTCATGAATGCCTTCCAAATTCTATAACATTTATCTATGCGACAAAGAAAAGAAGGACTGTTAGATAAAATGCAGAGATAAAACAAAGTTCTAAACCCTAGTTCTTCGTGGTCTCTCTCATTCCTATTTTTTCCTTATTATTTGTATCTCTTGTTTAATAAAAATGTTTCCTTTCGCAAGGACTTTGATGTCTCTTTTGCAGTATGATGTAGATCTATTGGAACAATATTTAAAAGTGAAGTGAACTATATGGACATCATCTGGCGAAATAACACGGCTTCTAGCTTTCAAGCAACAAAACTGCTGTAGGAATCATCTATCGTGTATGTTACAGCCTCATATATTAAGGTCTCTTTGAATCCTCAATCAATGCACATGGTACTTAAAATCGTAAATAATCTTTTGGTTTAAGGACACATAATCTTTAAAAAAGAACCCACTTTGGGTGCCTAACAAAGACAAACGCTCAAGCCTAAAGAGTAGATTCTCAAGTGTCCTCATTCAAGTATCACTTATGCACAGAAAATAAAGGGGTTGGAAATAAAGTGATATGCCAGAACATATGATGCTAAAGAGACCAGGAGACCAGGCTGGACTGAATGATGGGCCATAAATGCTGGGTATAAATGTGTCCAAAGCCTCCATAAATGACCATTTTATTTCGGTGGAGAACTTGGAATGAAATTTTTGTTGAAGCAGTGCACTCTAAAGACAGCTCTATTTCTTTAGATGGGATTATTCCCTTCTCTTTTGTAATGAACATTAACATATAATAATAATAATTAATGAAATGACTATTCAGAGTCCAGACATGTGACCAGTCAATGTGTATATATACCATAATGGTGGTCATTGTAAATCATCTCTATCATCTGTTTATATATTCCATCATTTATGAAATATATTTACTGTGCTATATGGATTTGTATTTACTGTCCTTTCTATGTTGGATATTTGCTAGTAAATGAGTCTTGTTCATTTCATTGGTATGAGAGCTTAGTTTCTGGTCCAGCCTTTGGCCACATCATTCTTTGTCTGATTTGGCCATTAGCCACCCTCATCTTGGCCACATCATTTTCAGACTTTGTCTGATCCAGCCATTGGCCACCCTCATCTTTTCAAAGTTTCTTTGATCTTCAGGTCATTGACCATCATAATTTTTGTGAACGAAGTTTACCCCCACTGCAAATTTAAGAAAGACCAAGTCAATCTGAATTACAAGGGCAAAAAGGGTGGATAAAATTTAGTATTGCATACATAAATTTAGCTTAAGAAAATTCTGCTGCCAGAGATTGAAGTGTCTAATTATCTGTTGAAACATCAGTTAATTTATTAATATGCAATCCTCAACATCAACTTAGCATACTCTGATCAGTGAAAATCAATCACTGAAGAGAACTGTGGTAGTATTGGATCAACCACTAGCCTACCTGTAATGTTCAGTTGTAATCTCCAATTATATGAACCCTGAAATAGAAGCTGGTTAACAAGTTTAAGAACCCTTACTGAAGTACTATATATATATGAACCCGAAAATAGAAGCTGGTTATGTATATACAAACCCAGAAAGGGTTCTTGAACTTGTTAACCAGCTTCTGTTTTAGGGTTTGTACACATAGTACTTCAGCAAGGGTTCTTGAACTTGTTAACCAGCTTCTGCTACAGCGTTCATATAATTGTACTGGATCATATAGTAGCTTAGAGAGAGAGAGAGAGAACTTTAGCAAGGGTTCTTGAACTTGTTAACCAACTTCTATTTCAGGATTCATATAATTGTACTGGATTATATAAAAGCTTAGATCTAGAAAAGTGCATTTAAAAAATGAAAAGATTACTTACAGAAAGGGAAGCAGTCCGTGCATTAAAATTCATGGATTCTTCGAGAACCAAGATATCTGAAATTTCATAAGCTTGTCCTCCCGGCATTTGGCCATTGAACTTTCTCAAGAATTCTACCAGAGCAGTTGTTGTCGGACAAAGACCAGCATTTTTTGATTTCTCAGACTATAGAATACAACATGGCAACCACATGACTTATTAGTGCAACTTGTCTGAAATGATCATAAAATAACTTGAATTCAGAAAATAAGTCAATGTGACACTTTTTTGGAGACTAATTCTTATATTATGCCGAAACCTACAGATATGAATACAAAGGAGGAATCATCTACCTCACTGCAGCCAAAGCCCCAATGAGGCAAAAATAAGCCCTGGAAGAGTAATCCCTAGTGTCGCTGCCTAAAACACACTTGACCGCGGGTAAGTCTCCCAACCGCTATGTGTATTCCTGAGGGAAACTATGAGTTAAGAACCCAATGTCACCTCAGTCCTAAACTCCTCCGTTTGTTTAGGCCACACCTCCTAAAGGCCAAGGGGGGTAGTCCCTTCTTACTAAGTTATTTTTATAGTTTGTTTTTTGGGAGTTGTAAATTATCAAAAATTCGAATGAGAGTCAAACGTGCAATAATGCAATGTTTTTTAATGACAGGCAAAACCTTGCACAATGAACTAAGAGAGAAATACACAATTAGCCAACAAAACCAGTGTCGTCTCTACTCGGGATATGGAGTCACAACAATCAATTAATCAAATACTTTTCCAAAGGATTAACTCATTCATTTAACCAAATATAACAAGAAATAATGATTTCCAATAAATGAACAAATTAATGTCAAGTGCTTGCAATAAGATAATCAAAATGTCACATAAAGCATCAAATTGTAGAACGTGAACAACTTAGTGAATCAAAGGTACATATAACAAGATTAAGCAGTAAATGAAATGCTTTGGAAATGAAGTATTGAGAACAAAAATAACAATGTTGTGCAAGTGGTCCCGTAAATTTTAATATATTTTAGGTCTCTCTTTAACTTAGGGGATTAAGGTTTTGCTGCAATGAAACTGAACTATTCTATGTGTCTACCCCAAGAGACTATCTCCTCGGATTAGAGAGAGAGTGCCGGGTGTTCAACCTGAGGACACAAGGTCCCTGTTATCACATATATAGTAGTTGGGCTACCATATTCTTCAGATCAGATTCCAGTCCTTTTTTTCAGCCAGTCCTTTACATTCAGATGCTTGAGATGAGCATCTATATCAGGATCACTCCTTTTTATGAGCAGCCAGTATATCCTTGTGCCATGATTGAGTCTCAGGAAACTCAGATTTGTTGACCGATGTAGCCATTTTTACCATACAAAGCAGTATGCAGTGCCCAGATGTGCAGCAGCAGTTTCTAGTTGACAGTTGATGATTCAGGTGATTGGAACAGGTATATGATTTGTGTATTGGTTTATTGTTGCTTTGTTGGTCATCCTTGTAGCTTGATTTAGCATTTAGTGGTCATGACTTGGCGGTCTATTTATATATTATGGACATGATTGTTAACTTATATCTATATAGTCTTGCTTGCTCAGAATTATGAAGTTCTTGTGTATACTCATTGGTTTTACCCCTGCTTAGGAGAATGGAGGTGATCATTCCCACCATTATATGGCTTGCTAGTTTTGGCATCATTTTCACTATCTCCATCCATCCGCTACCTTCCAGTTTTAGTTTTACCCCGACTTACATCTTAACCTGTGATATGGAGGACTTCCCCACTCTAGCCTCTTTGTTGGATGAGCTTCCCTGTTTACTTTGTGTCTCGGCTCTGAGTTGCCTAAGTTGTGTTGGCTAGACCTTAAACAGATAGTACTACCATCATTACATGTATCTGAAAACTATTGTATATCTTATTTGAAATCCCATTGAAATGAAATTCAATGAAACTGTGTTTTTAAACACAATGAAAGAAGGGCTATGGAAATGAATGAAATGTAAATCCCCTCGAAGGGATATCTAAAGGCCTAATAAAAGCAGTGGATAAATAAATGCCAAATCTAAAGACTACTGGCCATGGAAATGAAATGAAAGGCCCAAATAAAGCAATGGTTTAATAAATGCTAAATCCAATGACTGCTGGCCTTATTTGAATGTAATGATTAATTCCTCACGGAGCCTACGGGTTGTGATGTGAGATGGAGTAAGGGAAAGCTAATTCTAAGTGTCCCCTAGAGTCTCAAGTTATAGTTAGCCGGCCACCTAGTCATGGCAGCTCTAGAAAAGATTCTCACGGAGCTGAGTCAGCTTGGATGTGAGTTGTAGACATCTATCAAGGTTGAATAAGCACTTCCCAAACATCTTATCCATTTGTGAGACACTGCCATCCCCTATGTTATTGTTTGTCCAACATATGCTTTAGTGTGTATCCCCTTTCCTACATCCAAAGTATCACAGTGTGAAGTTTGTACAATCATCCCTTAGCCTAGCCTTGCATTTATCCACCCTCACCCATTACTAGCAAATTGATCACAACCATGAAGTGAGTATATCCTTGAGGTTTTGTTCTGAGCTATTATTATTAATAAAGTTTACATTGAATATCTTGTTTTAAACTGTCGGTCAAGTACTACTTATGTTTACAATCTTGCTATTTGAATGATTAATGAAGCATATCATAACCAATTCACTTGCAGCATTTTGATGTTTCATCCTGAGTCATAATATTGGTCAATTTGACCTGGTCAAACCCAGTTTGACCAAGTCAACCACAGGACAGGTGATGTATTAGACCAGTGATGATAGAGATTGATGATATATGGTCCTACATTACCCACCAGATGGTTCCATGCAGCAGCTATAGGTTTCAAATGATGATCTAGGATATTTTTATGATTTTGATCATTTACAGATTATTTTTTTTTTATCTGTCCGGGCATGGTTATGGTATTGTATGATTATACAGTTATCCACATGGTGTATGAGTACACATTCTTAGTACATTTGGATCTTCTGAGTCCATGGGATGCTCAGTTTGCAGTTCCAGGCAGTTTCAATTGAGGTATGTGTCAGTTTATCATTCTGGTGCAAATTTGCCATTAAAAATGGCCTGGCAGAGCAGTTTGACTTTTTATTCTTCTCACCTAGGGCGCTACAGAGAGAGTATGGGGTTCAACTACTTGTTTTTACTATATTCCCATACTCCTGGACATAATGGTGCAGTCAGTTTTGGCCCCGGGTGACCAGGCAGTGAGTTACAGGCATTTCTTGTTAATTTTTCGATAATTTCATTCAATATTATCTAGGATCACTAAGAGAATAACATGTGCAGCATATCAATCATAAACACTGTTAGTTTTTGTACCTATGGAAGTGTTCCCCAAGTGACCTTTTTCATAAAGTCACTTAGAAGGGGGGAAAAGGTGATCCTCACATTAAATGACTTAGTAAAAGCATTTAATGAGACTTTATAAACTCAAAGTCACTTTTTGATAAATTTAAGTGGGTGAGGGAAATTAATTATTTATAAAAGGTAAATAGAGCATTTAATTTCCACCGTTGATCTCATTCAATCTCACCCATTGGATTTAGGGAAACCCTAGGGTTTGATAAAAAAGCATGAGGGAGGCATTTTACTTCACTTTTGTTGATTGAAGTGAAGAAAAAAGAGCAAGAGAGAGAGCTAGAGCATTGGCACGATTTTCAAGGCAAGTTTTGAGGAAGTTTCTAGCTGCACAGAAATCGAGACAGCTGCAACATTTCAGCTTGGCACAAATCTCGAGGCAGTCTCAGTTAGCACAGAATTCGAGGAACCGTACAACAGCATTTAATGCTGTCTGTACAACACGGTTTTCGAGGAGTTAGCTGGGCACATATCCCGAGGAGTGAGGCAAATATTTCTGCACAGAAATTTGGGCACGAATTCCAAGAAAGTTTTGGCACAAATTTCTAGAATCCGTACAGTCCATACAGTCTGTAATTTTTTGCACAATTTTCGAGGCATTCTGCTGCACAGTTTTCGAGAAGTTTAGCACTATTATCGAGGTGTTGTTTAGGCACAGAAATCGAGACGGAGTTGTACACAGAAATCGAGACAGAATAGTGGCACAAAAATCGAGACAATGAGGTACAGAAATCGAGATACGGTTTGGCATTGAAATCGAGGCAGAACTCTGGGTGACCTTGGTTGGTCAGATAAGTACAATTTTTTACTGTAATATTTGTACTGAAATATTTGCTGAAGAAATATAATCTCTCTCTCTCTAACTGGTTTTCCCCGTGGGGGTTTTTCTAGGGCACAGTTACCAAAAATTCTGAGTCTCAAATTTTATGGTGTGCATGTTAAAATTTAATTTCTGCCTGTTAGTATGATTTTACAGCATGTTTAATTGTTGAAGAAATTTTTCATAAGTAGTTTCCAGCCTATGCAAAACCGGCTGGGAATGAAAACCACTGAAACATTGACATAAACCAGCAAGCTGCAAACTCAGGAAAATTTATAAACACAAGAGACAATAGACACAGAGTTTCCTTGGGGAAAACCAAGAAGGTGAAAAACCCCGCAACTTCCTCAGAGATCGAATAAGCCACAAACCAAGATCACAATGATCAAACCCAAAGAGATGTCTCTAGCAGATACTCCTCCTCCTTCACTTGTGCGCCACTTTCTCTCTTAGCTATGAGAGCTTGAGAAGTGAGTGAATGAATAGAATGAGAGACACAACCTCTCTATTTATACACTGACTTGACCTGCCAATAATCCAATAGGGCCAACTTCCTAATGAAGTCTAATAACCCAACCACATGACCAAACTAGGGCCGACCCCATACTGGTGGTCTAATAACCCATCAATACAAATGACGACACTTGCAAATACAAATGACGACACTTACAATGTAACTTGTGACACTTGCAAATACAAATGACGACACTTCCAATCAGAGGAATAATACATCTCTGTTGGATATACAATAAAGTACGAATGTAATATACAAGTGAATATCTTCCGAAGTTACAAATACATAACATTTCTATCTTCTACAGGTGATTTACAGAGGCATAAAAAATGGTAAAATGGTTACACAAGAATCCGATTAGGGCTACTGAGGGAAGGAAATGGCATGGGGATGATCTTGATGATGTGTGTGACATCTCCCACACCTTCCAGAGAAGTTGCAGCAGTTAGTGGGGCCTACACACCTCTCGGGCTCATTTTTTATGGTTTTATTGTGTCTTTGAGGGGACACGCCTTTGCCACATGGGCATATTATTGTACCTTGATGAGTTATTTCATGTTATTGTGCCATGGGGACACACTAGAGAGGGATTATATCACCCCGTAGACCCACCATGAGCTTCATGTTATGTTTTCTAGTCACTTGATGTGGGATGTCCCCCTTAGGGCGATTTCACTATGACGCCCTCTTATATTTTGGAGTTGATCCTTGTACTTTATTGTTGAACTCATCTCAACTGTTGATTAGAACATTGTATCTTTTAATCTTAGCCACTCATTAAAAAGGTGGTTAGGGTTTTGGTCTCTCCCATTGCTATTTAAAGGAGAAACCCTCTCATTGTAAAGGGACCTTTGGCCCTTGGAATTTGATAATAGAAGAATTATTTGCAGATACTTTCGGGTCTCTTTGATGTGATGCTCTTAGATGTTGATTGTAAAGTCTATTGTCACCTAGCATTTGAAATTTTGTGGTGAATCCAAATATATTGTGGAAATAGTGTTTTTCTACAGGAAGGCGACTTCAGTTGGGCGTTTTTGCAGGGGGCTCCTCAACTCGTCTCACTTGGATCCGCTTGTATCGGGGGGTTTTCAATAGTATCATTGTGATCTTTGATTTCATCTTGATATGTCTCTTGTTGCTATAGTCATTTTTTCTTGATGCTTCGAATCTAACTTAGGTAGTTTGTTGTGTAGGAGAGGAGGGCGCATTGGCTTCTCTAGGAAAATCGATTCTACTTGGATACTCACTTAAATTACCTCAAATTGATCGAGAAGGCATATATCATCATCATCAAGGCATCCGCAAGATTATCAGGGTAAGATCTACTCTTATTTCAGTCATTATTGGGTTCCAATCCATTGGCCATCTTCATTTACAGTTAAAACCCTCACTAAAAATAATCAAAAAATTCTCTGGCTCAAACGACTTGGTTTACCGCAAAACCATTTCTGGGTATTTTAGCTTTGGTATAACCCTAGGTGGGTTCTCCTAGACGTCATCATTGGAGGACTCCATGTGGCCCAATTCCCAAGGCACTAATCTCTCAACCCTTGCACATTCCCTTCCTTGACTAGTTTTCCTATCATTTGATCCCTATTTGTGAGCTTGCATACTTTGACACTATCAGATCCTTCATCCAAGCTATGCTAGAAAGCCTAAACCTTCAGATATACTCTTTGGGGCACTTTCCCTATTTTAAGGGTCACGTTTCTCAAGGCAGTTGATTTTGATCATTTGTACTAGCACTTGAATCATGGAATCGTTTCTAAGCATTGAGTCACTGTGCCTAAACACTATAAATCAAATCCTATCTTTCTTAAGCCTCCACAGTGACCCTATTTCCTTAAATCTAAGGTTCTTTACCTATCACCTTACATACCCTATTTCCATAGCTTGATCTGGTGATCTGCTTAGATCTCTCCTCTCGGGAGTAGATCAGGGTCTCCCCCTTTACTATCTGTGGCTTTGATAGTATAAAGTAAAGGGTGCCTCGATTGGTGTGACAACTAATCCTTTTGGGAATCGAGGCTCTCGTGGTTCACCTCTTTGGTTACCTATCCCCTCTACCATCCTGTATAAGATCCATCATTAGGGGCAACTACAAGTAGTGTGATAACAGTTCCCAACTAGCTCCACGGGTCAATCCCGAAACTTGCTGGGTGCTTAACTGGAGGACACAAAGTGCCACGAGGCTCCCCATAGCCCCTACCCCACTCTCCACAGGTCAAGGGGTAGCCACGAGGCTCCCCATAGCCTCTACCCCACTATCAAATCCTTCATCCAAGCTATGCTAGAAAGCCTAAACCTTCAGATATACTCTTTGGGGCACTTTCCCTATTTTAAGGGTCACGTTTCTCAAGGCAGTTGATTTTGATCATTTGTACTAGCACTTGAATCATGGAATCGTTTCTAATCATTGAGTCACTTTGCCTAAACACTATAAATCAAATCCTATCTTTCTTAAGCCTCCACAGTGACCCTATTTCCTTAAATCTAAGGTTCTTTACCTATCACCTTACGTACCCTATTTCCATAGCTTGATCTGGTGATCTGCTTAGATCTCTCCTCTCGGGAGTAGATCAGGGTCTCCCCCTTTACTATCTGTGGCTTTGATAGTATAAAATGAAGGGTGCCTCGATTGGTGTGACAACTAATCCTTTTGGGAATCGAGGCTCTTGTGGTTCACCTCTTTGGTTACCTATCCCCTCTACCATCCTGTATAAGATCCATCATTAGGGGCAACTATAAGTAGTGTGATAACAGTTCCCAACTAGCTCCACGGGTCAATCCCGAAACTTGCTGGGTGCTTAACTGGAGGACACAAAGTGCCACGAGGCTCCCCATAGCCTCTACCCCACTCTCCACAGGTCAAGCCTCTTTTTCTCCGTTCTAATGAAGATATATTTCCTAGTACTTATTAGACTAGCCAACTCAAATCTTTGCCCTTTCTTGTCACCCAAGATCGGTCGAACTGTTAAAATAATGTAACTACGGAAGATATTCTATTTATATTATTGTATTCCTCCTACGAGAGTTGATGGTCATGTAATTAATAATGTAAAGGTCATTGAAAGAATCAATGTAAATTGTAGGACATGTGTCGGCTCAGAAAAGCCCATAAAAGATTATTATATTATGTAATTGACCAGTCAAGTAGAGAAGTCGACCCTGTTGGGGAAATTGTCACCCCAACATAAGAATATAAATAGAAGTGCTCTCTCTCACTTCTAACCACTCATTCACTCAAGCAAGTTCGCATAGGTGAAGAAGAGAGGTGCGCACAAATGGAGGAGTAGCTATTTTGTCTTGGGGTTATCTTGTACTTTGTGATTTTTATATTGAGGAAGGCTTTGCTGGGTTTTCTACCCCAAGAGGGTTTCCCAAGATAAATTGTGTCTCTTGTCTTTTATGCTGTGCTTGTTTATCTTTCAGTAATTGTTTATATGCTATATGCTGCTCAAGTAAAAACTAACATCGTATCAGAGCTAGCCTGAAAGATTACATTGTGCAGCCACGGAAAATTAGGGCTTTTCACAGAAAGATTTTTTGAGTTTTCTCTGCATAGGATTGATCCTCTCAGAAAAATCAAACTTTTGAGCCCTAGGTCGAACTTTTTGGTTGGGCAGAACGCCGAGCTCCATCAAACCCTAAATCAGGATTTTGATCGGAAAGGTGGAAAATTAGGGTTTCTGCAAAAGTTGAAATTTTTGGAATCTTTGACCACGGCTAGATACTCCTCATAAAAATCGAACTTTTGAGCACTAGATCGAACTTTTTGGTTGGGCAGAAGGCCGGGCTTTATCAAACCCTAGTTCGGGATCCTGTCTAGAAGATCCGGAAGTTTCAAGGCAATTTTTGAGGGGTCAATTTTTGCAGATTTCAAATTTGAAGTATACCAGCTTGATCAACTTTGCAAGGCACATCTTTCTATCCTTTCAGAAATTTGAAATTCAAAGTTTGAATTTTTAGGGTTTCTTTGACAAACCCTAGGTCAAGGAGGAGCAGATCTCAGAAGGACAAAATTTTTGGTAAGTCTCAAACCTATTTCTATTTCCATTTGAAGTACTCATTATAGCAAGATGACAAGCAATACCAAGCTTGATGAGAAGCTTGAAGGAGCTGAGAACTTCAGATCCTGGAAGTATAGAGTCATGTTCATCCTTGAGGAGCATGAGCTAGAAGACTATGTGAAGGAAGGACTTACAGAACCAGAGGGAGATGAAGAGAAGGCAAGGCATAAGAATAATCTTATCAAAGCAAAGAGGATCATTGTTGATTCCATCAAGGATCACTTGATCCCCCATGTGTCTTCCAAGAAGACACCAAAAGAAATGTTTGATGCCTTGACTAGTCTATTTGAAGATAAGAACATCAACAGAAAGATGACCTTGAGAAATCAACTCAAGGGTGTGAAGTGCATGAAGTCTGAATCTATGCACTCATACTTCTCCAGGGTATCCCAGATCAAAGAACAATTAGAAGCCATTGGGGATATGATTGAAGATGCAGAAGTTGTGATGACTACTTTGAATGGTCTCCCCCGAGATTAGGAACCATTTGTTCGTGGCATTTGTGCCAGAAAGAAACTAATCAAGTTCAGAAACCTATGGGAAGAATGTGTCCAAGAAGAAGAAAGAATAGTCGTAAGAGAGGAGAAGTTAAATAACGATGAAGACCAAGCTTTAACTACTCATGCTAAAGGTGGAAAGAAGGGGAAGGACAACCCCTATCCTCGAGAGGACTCTCCAAGAAGACCCCAGAAGAAGAGAAGGACCAGAAAATATTTCTCTTCAATTGAGTGTTACTCATGCCACAAGACTGGACACATTGCAAGGAATTGTCCAAACAAACATGGACATCACAAGAAGCAGAAGAAGAGGTTTCATGCTCATGCAGCGGAAGATAGTGATGATGATGACAAGACCAGAAATAATGAAGACTCCAGTGAAGAATATGTTCTTATCTCAGCACTCACTAGTTCAGTATCTCATGGAAGTGATACTTGGCTAGTGGATAGTGGAGCTTTAAAGCACATGATAGGATACAAAGAATCCTTGTCTCATCTTATCCAGAAGGAATCTCCACACAAGGTAAAACTCGGATATGACTACCAATATCCCATCAAAGGTATGAGAGAAGCCTCTTACAAGTTGGACTCTGGAAAGTCCATGAACATGAAGGATGTACTTTATGTACCTGGGTTGAAGAAGAACCTTCTATCTATTTCAGCATTAGGTAAGAAAGGTCTTCGAGTTGCATTTGTAGATGGTGAAGTTCTCATGTGGCCCAAAGGGAAGACTATTGATGATGCAGTAATCATTAGAGTAGAAGGACTTTACAAGCTAAAGGGTCATGCAGATGCAACAATAATGGCTAGTACCATGAACCCCTATGAGCTATGGCATAGGAGACTAGCTCATGTACACTATAAGGCCTTACCAATTGTAAGTAAGGTGGTGACTGGATTACCAGAGATCCAGGTGGATCATGAAGGAGTATGCAAAGGGTGTGCTCAAGGGAAGAGCACTAAGAACCCATTTCCAAGTAGTGATAGCAAGGCGAAAGGTATTCTGGATATAATTCATTCAGACATCTGTGGACCAATGTCCACCACCTCTCTCAGCGGGTATGAATATTATGCCTCTTTTATTGATGATTATTCTCGCAAAACTTGGATTTACTTTCTGAAGAACAAGAATGAAGTCTTTGAAAAGTTTAAAGAATTCAAAGCTCTTGTAGAGAATCTCTCTGAAAAGAAGATTAAGATCCTGAGGTCAGATAATGGAGGGGAATATACCTCAGGGGATTTCAAAGATTTCTGTAAGCAAGCAGGGATTAAGAGATAGCTCACTGTTCCTTATAATCCACAACAGAATGGTGTAGCCGAAAGGAAGAATAGAACAATCATAGAAGCAGTGAAGGCTATGATCCACAACCAAGATTTACCCATGCATCTATGGGCAGAAGCTGCCAGAATCACGGTGTATGTACAGAACAGGATCTCCCATAGTGCTCTTGGCAACAAGACCCCTGAAGAGATGTTCACCGGAAAGAAGCCTGAAGTCAGTCATCTGAAGATATTTGGATGTCCAGAGTTCATCCACATTCCAAAGGAGAAGAGATCAAAACTAGAGCCTTCAGGGAAGAAGGGAATATTTGTGGGTTATAGTGAGCAATCTAAAGCTTACCGCATATACATCCCAGGATTCCATCAGATCGAGATTAGTTGGGATGTCACATTTGATGAAGATTCAGCTTTCAACAAGTCTAAGAAGACTCATGAGGATGAAGAGGAGCAGGAGGCTCCAAGAGTTGCAGAATCAACCAAAGATCTAATTCCAGATGTTGAGGGTGATCTTACTCCAGAGGATCATGACATGGCAGAACCGCAGAGACCTGAGGAGATCTCTCGAAAGAGAAGACAGCCTAGGCACGTGAATTAATCCAAGATGCAGAAAAGTATGGTGCCCAGAAGGATCCAGTAGAGAGATCAAGAGACCAAGGCTATACTCTAGCTATGTAGCCTTGATGTGCAATCTTGTTGAAGAAGAACCAACTTGTTTTGAAGAAGCAGTAAAGAAGAAGGAATGGCTGGATGCCATGAATGAAGAATACCAGTCCATCATCAAGAATAATGTTTGGGATGTGGTACCAAGACCAAAGGACAAATCGATTGTTTCATCAAAATGGATCTTCAAAACAAAACATTCAGCAGACGGAAGCATTGAAAAGTACAAAGCAAGATTTGTAGCTCGGGGATTCTCGCAAAAGGAAGGAGTTGATTACGAGGAGACTTTTGCCCCGGTAGCTAGATATACTTCGATTAGAACCATTCTTGCCTTGGCACCCAAGATGAAATGGAAGCTACATCAGATGGATGTGAAGACTGCTTTCCTGAATGAAAACATAGAAGAGGAAGTATATATCGAGCAACCAAAAGGTTTTGAAGTAGAAGATAATAAGTCACATGTATGCAGGTTGAAGAAAGCACTGTATGGGTTGAAACAATCTACTAGAGCATGGTATGGAAGAATTGACAGCTTCCTGATGAGCTTGGGCTTTACCAAGAGTAAAGCAGATTCTAATCTTTATTACAAGATTATGAACGATGAACCCATGATACTATTATTGTATGTGGATGACTTATCTCTAATTGGAGAAGACAAGCCTATTGTTGAATGTAAGAAGAGGCTTGCAGCAGAATTTGAGATGAAAGACCTTGGCAAGATGCACTTATTTTCTAGGTCTTGAGGTATGGCAGTTTCCAGAGGAGATTTTTCTGAGTTAAGGAAAATACACAGTAGAGATCCTAAAGAGATTTGGGATGCTGGATTGCAAGGCCATGACCACTCCAATGGTGACAAATTTGAAGCTTCTGAGTGATGCTTCTTCAGAGAAAGTGGATGTCACCATGTATAGACAGATTATTGGTTCATTGATGCATTTGACCAATACTCGTCCAGATATATGCTTTGCGGTAAACACATTGAGTCAGTATATGGTGGAACCCAGGAATGTTCACCTGATTGCAGCAAAACATGTGATGAGATATCTGAAGGGTACATTGGATTATGGACTCAGATATGCCTCAGATAGTGAGTTCAGACTGTATGGGTACACAAACTCAGATTGGGATTGAAGTGTTGAAGACAGAAAGAGCACTTCAGCTTGTTGCTTTAGTTTGGGATCACGTGTGATCTCATGGCTTAGTAGAAAGCAACCCTTTGTTGCACTCAGTACAGTGGAAGTTGAATATGTTGCAGCTTGTTCAGCTTGTGGTGAAGCAGTATGGCTTCGCAAGATGTTGACAGGATTGTTCGATGTAGAGATTGATGCTACGGAGATACTCCGTGACAACCAGAGTTGCATCAAGTTGACAGAAAATCCTGTGTTTCATGATAGATCGAAGCACATCTAGATTAAGTTCCACTATATCCGGGATATGGTGCAGAGGGGAGTTGTGAAGCTCGAGTATGTTCCTACAGAGGAACAAATTGCTGATGTGCTGACTAAGCCTCTGGCTCGTGTGAAGTTTGAGTACTTTCGAGACAAGCTTGGTGTGGTTCAGAGGGACCTCTCTAGGAAGAGAGACTGATGGTTCCAGCTCTCACGAGCTGATGCCTGTCCGGAGGGATGGATGCCTCTCCAAGGGTGAGGGAAGATCAGTACTGGTTGACTGATAGTTCCAGCTCTCACGAGCTGATGCCTCTCCAAGGGTGAGGGAAGATCAGTACTGGCTGACTGATGGTTCCAACTCTCACGAGTTGATGCCTCTCCAAGGGCGAGGGAAGATCAGTACTGGCTGATTGATAGTATCAGTACTTTGTTACTAATTGTTGTTGCAGGTGTTCCAGCTGATGGTGTTGCTGATGGGGATGTTCCAGCAGATGGTGTTCCAGCTAATGATGAGGATGTTCCAGCAGATGGTGTTCCAGCTGATGATGAGGATGTTCCAGCAGATGGTGTTCCAGCTGACGAGGTTGCTGACAACAGAAGATGTTCCAACTGATGATGTTGTTGATGAGGATGCTCTAGCAGAAGAAGTTTCAGTTGATGAAGTTGCTGTTCCAATAGATGATGTTCCAGCAAGAGGATGATTGCTGATGATGATGCTGTTGATGATGATCATACTTCAGCAGATGATGATGTTGCTACTCCGCTGATGATGTTCCAAGACAGATGATGATCCAAAGCCTTCCTACGACATATAGAAGTTCACTAGTCAGTTGTGCAGTTGTTGTTACCCGCAGAATACCTTCCTAGTTAAGAGGGAGTGTTAAAATAATGTAACTGTGGAAGATATTCTATTTATATTATTGTATTCCTCCTACGAGAGTTGATGGTCATGTAATTAATAATGTAAAGGTCATTGAAAGAATCAATGTAAACCCTAGGACATGTGTCGGCTCAAAAAATCCCATAAAAGATTATTATATTATGTAATTGACCAGTCAAGTAGAGAAATCGGCCCTGTTGGGGAAATTGTCACCCCAATAGAAGAATATAAATAGAAGTGCTCTCTCTCACTTCTAACCACTCATTCACTCAAGCAAGTTCGCATAGGTGAAGAAGAGAGGTGCGCACAAGTGGAGGAGCAGCTGTTTTGTCTTGGGGTTATCTTGTACTTTGTGATTTCTATATTGAGGAAGGGTTTGCTAGGTTTTCTACCCCAAGAGGGTTTCTCAGGATAAATTGTGTCTCTTGTCTTTTATGTTGTGCTTGTTTATCTTTCAGTAATTGTTTATATGCTATATGTTGCTCAAGTAAAAACTAACACGAACCGGCGAGGGGAGAGAATACGGGGCAAAAATCGGGGCTTAAGTTAAATTTTATCCTTTTAAGCAAAGATTACAAAGCAATGCAAGCCAAACGCGATTTCACAAGGATGGGAAGAGCCTCTTCACTTGTGAGGCGCGGGCAAAACAAAATAACTTAAAGAAAATAGCTAGAAAATAAATGCAAGCCTCAACGATTTTGCATGGATGGGCGGAGCCTTTTCTCATGCAAGGTGTGGGCAAAAAAAGAAAGTGCAAGAAATAAAAGATGCCCAAAACCAAGCTACTTACAAACCATGCAAGGATGGGCAAAGCCTCTTCTCTTGCATGCAACCGAAAGCAAACTAACTAAGAAGTACATACTTGAAATGAAATACAATAAACTCAAGCCCAAGACACTCTCTTGGGCTTGTTACAATGATGTATATTTCAGCACTTAATACATAGGAGAAAAGAGGGAGAAAAGAGTGATTATGACCGTTTTTTGTGAAGGGTTTGAAGTGGCCACTCTTGGGTGCTCTTGGTGTTTGCTATTGACTAAATTTGAGCATTCCCTTCCCCTGTAAGATCAAAAACCTGCACAAAACAACAAGCTAATATAGTACAAATTTGATGAAAATGATTTTGGAATAAACTTGAAACTTTGCATATAAAATTCAGAAATTTTTTATGGAGCAATGTAACATGTAAAAACTTGAAAAAAAATGATATAACAGTGCAAAAGAAGCATATGAAAATCTGCAATAAAAAGAATGTTAGTATGAAGATGCCAAGTCCTCTTGAAAGTTGTTGAACAATAGGGTATCCCACCCTCCAAACTTAAGCAACCTATAACAAACTAGCTCAACATGCAAATGGGGTGAGAGATCAACAAAGACTTGAGAAACAAGATATTCAAACTAAAAATATATTAACTTCTCAAATACTAAGAGATAACCCACATAACATGCAACAAAACTATTACAATGCTATTCTCAAGCAAAAACTTTACTTGAGATCCACAAATGCAAAATCAAACTACGAATGGAACAATGTTACCTCATACACATAGCAAGGAAAATATTTCCTCCAAAGATTTCTTCATTAACATATCAAAGCTTGAAAATACAATGGCTCTCTTCTTGGACAAGAAATGGAGCAAGAGAGCAAGAGAGAGCAACAAGAAGAAAGAGAGCAAGAGCATGAGTGAATGTAACCCAAATGAGGAGGAGGAGCCTCAAATAGGAAAAGAGAGAGGGGAGAGTTCCTTTGCATGAATGACATTTGTCACTTGGAGAGAAAGGGGGCCCATGGAGGGGGAGTGCACTTCCATGGGTTAAAAATAACAAACAATGGGGGGAAAAAAACCCCCACTCATGTTTTATATTTCATTGCTAGGCCAAGGGGAAGGAATCATGAAGGTGGGACCCCCTCTTTTGGCTTATTTCAATTTATCTCATTTCCCATGGTGAGAGAGGGTTTCCCCCTTTTGGCGACAACTTCAAACTTGAAAAACACTTGCTTGGGGGGGCCTCTTGGACTTTAATTTCACCTTAGGAACATAACTTGACATTAGGAAACAATTTTTCCACCTCCCAAGTGACGTTAGACACTTTTCCAAAATTTGCCTTACTAATTAATTGCCAATTTTCCTGATTTCCTTGACTGACTTAGGCAAAAGTGACCAAAACCTTAGCAAGACTTGTCTGAATGACTTCAAACTTGGTCCAAGGGTGTAAGGGGTCTCATGCCATTTATCTTGAGTACCCATACCCCTATACAACATCATAAAGGACCACTTATCTCTCTTTTACAAAACAATTTTTTATGCTGAGGGACATTTTTTAATGACCACAAACTAAAAAATCCTATGTAAAACTTAATGAAATTCCGCAAGACTCTGGATAATGTCTAGAATGGTAATATAAAACAATCCTAGGACCCAATCACCCCATGGGATCGATCATTAAAACGCCTTTCACCACTTTCGAGGTATTTTTAAGTGAAAAACTCAAATAATTAAAATCACTAAAAATGAATTTTAATTATCCAAGTGAAAAAACAGTCGATGAAAGGACTTCCCTACTGATAAAGTCTTAGGTGACTAAGTTACACAAAAATTGACCCTCATGCTGACATATCCTTACAAAATCCTCCATAGGGGTGCGAAAATTTCATGGAGAGAAGATAAGAAAAAGCGTTGCCTCGCTTGAATAAATCATTAAGTACTTCTTTCTCATCTTCAAGGCACATTCACCATATGCATGGTACACCGTTGTCCACCAAGTTGGTTTTGGTGGTCAACCCCTAGCACATTTTCTCAGCAAACGTCAGCAACGAACTCATCAAAGTCCATTCTAAAGCACTCTATAGACTCTACTTTACCCTCAAATGCATGCTTACAATGAATCTTCCCAAGTGTACAAAATCATGGTATGGATTCCAAGCACAATGCCAAAGACCACACTACTAACTGAACACAAGGAATCTACATTTACGATCACTGAGTATGGCAGCATGCAAGTGGAAGAGTCCCTAGAGTGAACTGAATTTGCCATTCCAGCACCTCTTAGGAAATATGCTTAGCCTTCAACTGTCTCTAGTCTTCTGCACTGTGGACACCTGTCATTGCACCGATATTAGCGAGGTGCTATACAACCCAGTATGGGGAAGATGTAGTCATGTAACATGGGTAATGCTGACATGGCAACTATAACCCACATCACAAAAGAATAACATGTTGGCCCTATTATCCACATCTTAAATTTATATTTTACACAAAAGCTATAAAAAATTAAAACTAGCATAGTTCCATCTTAAATCCAGATCTACCAAGTACCGAGAGGGATCAAATTTATTGATGTGTAAATCTTTTATAGATTAAGAAAAAAAATTACGCCACAAGAAATTTGATCCTTCTCGGTGTTTGGTAGATCTGATTTAAGATGGATCTACGCTGGTCTGTAGATCAATCTTGGCCAATCTGAACTTGGTGGACAAACCTTAGTATAACACCAGCCACACAAGAACATTGCTTATATGATACATTATCTATTGACCAAACACTGGTAAGACTGATGATCCACTAAAAAATCACTATCTGAGCTTCCACATCCCTTGTTTAAGAAATTAAGACTAGGGCAAAGGGTACACTCGTGCATGAGTTGATAGCGTTTCTTGCAATTAAACTCAAAGATCACTTTACCATAAGGCCATTGTCAATCTCTCCAAATAGGGAGATACAAGAGGGCCACTCATTTTGGTAAAATGATGACCTACTACAAACGAATGCAACTCCTGCACAATAACTCTTTTTGAAGACAGCAGGCCCCAAGTACAAGCAAGATCCCTCTAATCTGCCCACGTTCCTCTATTAGCACTCCTTGAGTCCTTCTAGATAACCAATGCAATATTAAATGCATTTCCATGAACACTTCATGTCCAAATAAGTCTCAAGGGAATATCCCACCCTTTCCTGCTCCCTGAATAATCCCAAGATAACCAACTCACTCCTTGTTCCCAAGCCGCCACACTCTGTTTGAGCACAAAAGACCCATGTATCTTAAAATTCTGAGGGTACCTAATGATATCACACAATTCAAATTGACCTCAAATCTTGCCACAGTGGTTGTTATAAAAAATCCTATGAAGATATATTTCCAAGGGGCATCACCTTCAAGACCTCTGACCACCCATTTTGCTGCCAGAATTGTGGAGATATCAATAAGTTCAAGTCCACCATCTTGTTTGGGCATGGTACAATAATGTCATAGGACTTATTATACCATTTTATGTATGGGGATTTTTGCCCATATTTTTGCTCCAGAGATCAGGCTGAGATCCAGAGTTCAAAGCATTCAGAATATGATCAGTGATGAGATGCCAATAGTTGATGTCATATTTTTCCTTGAGATGATGCCATGTCATGCCTGAGGATGGACTTTATGGATTATGATTTGGATTGATGATGTATTGCAGGATGTTTTCATGTTACTTACAATGATTGATTCTGATATGTATGGCTAGTAGAGATGTTTCATAGGCTAATACTAAGTAGGGATTGTTGTTTTATGTACACATCATTATCTAACATCTCTTGGTCTTTGCATAAGGACACGAACCCCAGTGCTATGAGGGGTAAGCACAGGAGAAGCTAGCACTTAATGTCACCACAACCCAACTTCTCAACACTTTAGGTCAACTGCTAAGACCAAGGGGGAGTCCCTAATTCTAGTGAGGATATCTGCAAAGACTCAAACACCATACAAATACCTTTCACAAGAAACCTCTTGGCCAAGACCAGTGCCTTATGGAGTCAAAACAATGAAGCATAAAATGACACTAGGAGAGGGTAGGAGTTCTAACACTTTATTATTACTTTCAAGATTAACAGCTTCAATATCTTACTACTTTTATGATTGAACAACAACCAACAACACTTCAGAAATAAATGAAAAACCAGCCAAAATTTCACCAACTTACCATACAAGACGTACCTTGAGCATTAGGGTAAGGAACATACCTTAAGAGGGTAAAATGAAGCACTAAATCAGATCTGGCAATGCTTCACCAGATCTGGTTTAAGCCCCAACCAACCTTCAAAATAGATAGTGGGCTTAAACTCTTCCAATAGATGCTCAGCCCCCTAGGGGTCAAACCTAGGCCTTATTCCAACTCTTTTAGGCCTTCAAAACTTGCTGATTTTACAGCTGTACAGGTTATATCAGATCTGAAAAAACACCGATACTTCCCACAAAATATATTAATATTTCACAATCAAACCATAGAAGGGTGACGCCCTTAAGGATCCTCCAAGAAACATAGGGGGGCACACTTTTTGGGTGGATTGCTCTTTCCAATTGATGGATATATTTTGGTTTTTTGAATTTTTTACTTTTTAGGGTTTTCACAATATTATATTTTTTTGTATTTTCAAGTTATATATATATATATATATATATATATATATATATATATATATATATATAATGCTTCACCAGATCTGGTTTAAGCCCCAACCAACCCTCAAAATAGATAGTGGGCTTAAACTCTTCCAATAGATGCTCAGCCCCCTAGGGGTCAAACCTAGGCCTTATTCCAACTCTTTTAGGCCTTCAAAACTTGCTGATTTTACAGCTGTACAGGTTATATCAGATCTGAAAAAACACCGATACTTCCCACAAAATATATTAATATTTCACAATCAAACCATAGAAGGGTGACGCCCTTAAGGATCCTCCAAGAAACATAGGGGGGCACACTTTTTGGGTGGATTGCTCTTTCCAATTGATGGATATATTTTGGTTTTTTGAATTTTTTACTTTTTAGGGTTTTCACAATATTATATTTTTTTGTATTTTCAAGTTATATATATATATATATATTTGATAAAAATTCAAGAAGTGAAGGGGCTTGACCATAGTCTTTAACCCTAGGGAAACAAGAGATCAAGGTTAATGTCCCTTCTCAATTTGACAATTCAAGATTTACAAATTATGGCAAGGACTAGTAACCCTAAATAGGTCAAAGTAGCATTCACCTAATTAGGGCAAATATTGAAATCTAAGGCCCACTTATAGAGAGCTCCTTCAAGAGGAAGGTCTCCTCAAACAAGATTGACAAGATGCCAAAAAAACCCTAATTTGCCTTGCTTAAGGTGCACAAGAGTAACATCAAACAAGAAAATTGAAAGATGTTACCAACATCCACCAAGAAAAGAGCAAGAGAGATCTTAGGTCCTTCCTTAGCCTTGAGTTATAACAACCATTCACATGGATCAACCGTGAGAGAGATAGAAAACCCTAGAACATCATCATTCATCCTTTGTCACAAGAAAAGCATGCCAAAAAGAGAAGTGCGCCAACCTTGGAGACTCAAGTATACCAAGAGAAAAAGTAAAACGATCATATTTGAACCGTTGTTCTTGTTACAAATGAGAGGGAGGTGTTATTTATTTATATGGAGCAACCTAGCCTCTTTAACTTTAGAGCCACCTTACTAAAAGATAAAATATTCCAAAATTAGGATTTGTCACCCACAAGTTGAGGACTAAACCACAAAATGACATAAAATAACAATAAAATGATGCCAATGGCTTCAACCAAGTGAGATCTTGAGCCTAAAGGAGGACACCATGCCCCAACTAACCCCAACGATGTGCTTGTTCCTCAATGTCCTTTTTAGTAAGGTAAGGCCTTCTTCAAAGGATGACGTCATCATCATTTTTGCACATAGAGACTAAGAGGAGGGGTAATACATCAAAAGGAGCTCCAAGTGGGCATAGATGAAGTGAGCTAAAGCGGGTATGACAACCCTTACACACGTAATCACCTCTACATAGCATAAACATAAGTGTGGCTAAAAGCCCTGTTATCACCTAAGATGTAGTTACCCCTATGGATGGATCCAGTCATGGATGGCGATAGGGAAGGGCAACTCAAAAGGTGCAACCACGATCACCTCGACCTCCAATATATGGTTGTCACGCCAGTCGAGGCAACCTTCTCTTTATGTTATCTAGCCCAGACAACAAAGGGGGAGACCCGATCTACTCCCGACAGGAGAGATCAAAACCAAGACACCAAATCAGGGTATTTCTAAGTGAAGTTAGGTGTATGGTTTATCCTAGACCTAAGGATGAAGTCACAAGCCAAGTGGGGGTTCAATAGGTATGGCTTTGGTTCATAGTTGATGTGAGAGTGACTTATAATGTTTGAAGTGAGATCTAGGATGAGTGCACTAGGTCAATGTCAAAAGATCCACTGCCTTGGGAACCGTGTCCAATGCAGGATAGTTTTGAGGGATGTATTGGGGCTAACTAGTACATAAGACAAGCTTGACCATGATTCATGATAGCTTTAAGGGTATAGTTCACCATGCAAAAGTCAAACCACAAGTCAATCCAACAATCTAGGAAAGTTGGGTTGTCTTGGAGATAAACCAGTGCCTTGGGAATTGGGAAGTGGAGTCAAAGTGGGGTTGACTTATGGTTTAGGACTCCTACAACATGAGATAAGTGGACAGTATAGGTCTTGATGGTTGAATGTGTCTAGATCTAGGTTTAACCCAAGTGGACCACAATCCCTTAAAACAAGGAATGCAGTCCCCAAGGCAAGATTTGACAAAGTGACAGTCTAGACCTAGGTTTTAAATTATTCCGGTTTCAGATCTGCAATAATCTCAAGTACCCAGTTCCTAGAAGTGAGTAAACTCACTTCTCCAAGGTGGTGCGACTTTACCCAAGGAGGCTTCAATTTGGGTTTAGGTGGGTCAAATCATGTCGGATGGCATCCAAACTTTAGATCCGGGTAGATCAGTCAAGTAGAAGTATGGATCTATAATTTCGTAGCAATCCACCGGTTAGATCTTTGTAGATCTGAGTTTAAATGTTCCAAGTGGTCCAAAATGGGGATTAAATCCCTTGAAATGTGGAATGGGGCCCACAAGGTGAATTTCAAGAAAGGGACAACCTGGGTGTATGTTATTTGATGTGTAGATGTCAAATCAAGTGGAATCTCAAACACCCATGTACTAGATCTAGGTCAACTTGCTCAAATGGTGAAGTGCGCCTTCCTTGGGAGAAGCTAAGTTGGCTTGGGAGAGGGGTCAAACGGAAGCCAATCCTCACCAAACTATAGATCCGGGATGCCGTGGATACTATAGAGGTGGGTTTTCAATATCATGCCCAACAACCCACTAGATCTCAGTAGATCTAAGAAATGCAAAATTGGGGTTTTAATTAATTAGGGTTTTAAGTGTTTTTGACAATTGGATAGATCATGGAGATAGAACTTACCTTGAGATCATACCTGAATGATGTGGATGAGATGCCTTGATGTTGAGGAAGATTCCCGCAGAGATCAAATGAGAGATTGTTGATTTGCTTGCCAATTTGATGCCCAAGTCCACAAGTGCGCCTTCCTCTACCTGTCAAACCAAGGAATAAAGATTCAATCAGTAAGAGCAAGTATGGAAGAAATACAAGAGAAATGCAAATAGTAACATGAAATAGAAGGTCCTGGGACAGTAATACTCCCTGTTACCAACGAAGAGCTCCAAAGAAGAAGTAGGGAGAGTCTTCCCCTACCAATACCTCCTCCTCCAAGCAAATCGGCCTCCACCTGTAGATGCAAAATCGTGGTACAATAGATATGGCAAACAAGATCTCCAATAACTCAGTGCAAAGGAAGAACCAACGAACGAACACCAAAAACATTCACCACAACATTGGAGATAGATGCAATAATAATTTTCTATTCCAATAATCCAGAGCCAAAAGTCCCTTTACAATGAGAGGCTCTCTCCTTTAAATAGGAAGGAGAGGCACCAAAACCCTAACCACTTTTTAAATGAGTGGCTAAGATTATAAGATACAAAAGTCTAATCAATGGTTGAGATGAGCTCAACAACATAATACATGGATCACACATAAAATATAACATAAGTGGACAAAGTCGCCCTAGGAGAGGGGAATCCCACCAAATCATGATGACAAAATATCATAAGAGGCTCATGGTGGGTCCAAGGGGTAATTTTATCCCTCCTTGGTCAATCCCCATGGCACAATAACCAATAAATAATCATGAAAGTACCAAATCGTGCCTCCCTAGTGAAGTCGTGGTCCTCAAAAGACCTCAAAAATCCACAGAAAGTGCCATAAGTGATGGATGCGGGCCCCGATGAAGCTGAAACTGCTGGAGAAGGTGTGGAAGACCCCGATCTATCATCACTGATCATCCCATGCCATAACTTTGCCTCAGTAGCCCAAATCGATTTCCTCAATAGCCATTTCTACCAATCCTGAAATGCCTCGGGAAGCGTGAAACTGCCCAAACAGCCTCCTGGAGTGATGGCACTGTCAAGGTGAGGGCACCAATGTGTCCGGAAGGGGGGTATAATGGTAAAAACAAGTGGCTGGACCACCCCATTCATCATCAGCGCCCTAGGTCAACCGGATAAAAGTCATCTCTGCTCTGACAGGGCCTCCAACAGACCAAAACTGCACTGGGATAGCCTACTGAGGCTCAATCATCACTGTAAGTGCCCGGAACTGAAAACAAACTGTCCCATTGGACTCAGAAGGTCCAAATCTATCCAAGATGTGTACTCATACACCATATGAGTCTCTGCATGATCAAAATAAATATCCAATATACCGGAACAAGGCCAATAATAATGCTCTGTAAATGATCAAACACTGCTGTACCCCAAGAATCATCATCATAACCCTGTAGCTGCTGCATAGAATCATCATGTATGTGTACATAGACCATATATCATCTATCCATATCATCATAAGGTCTAACATCTCATGTCCCATGGTCCTCCATGGTCAAACTAGGTCTAACCAAGACCAAATATAACTCAGACCATCATCCAAGGCTGCTGAAAAGTATCAAGGTTAATACATGCTTTACAACTTATTCAAATAACAATTATAACACATAATGATCATAACTGGCGATCTACATCCAAATATATAGTGTCGTTAATTATTATTATTACTCAGACTAGACTTTCAGGATCATACTCACTTCATAGTTGTGATCAATTTGCTAGTGCAGGGTGAAGGCTAAATTAACTTGGCTAGGCTAAGGGATGACTTAACTGTCTTGACCTTGTGACACTTTGGCAAGGGAAAGGGAATACACCATAGTATATACTGAATGAGCAATAACACAGGGAATGGTGGTGTCTCACAAATGGATGAGTTGTTTAAAGAAGGTTTATTCACCTTCACAGATGCGCACAATCCATAATACAAATAAGGCCAGCAATTGTTTAGATATAGCATTTAAGTTTCATTGCTTTTTGGGCCTGAAGTTTCCATAGCCTTGATCTATGTGTGTTTACAAACACATTGCATAGATTTACATTTTCTCTTAGGCTTTCTGCTGCAGGTGTGTTTTTAAGGCACTTGTTTACCTGAGCACTTCTAGGTGTGTCATGGACAGCTTGTTTACCTAGGTATTTATTTTTTCCAAAAGATATAACATTTTATTTTTCATGGCCATTTTCATTTGGCATTCCTTTCATTCATGTGTGTTTAAAAACACATTGCATGAATGGGTTTTTCATACAAGATATAGCATTTTATTTTCCAGATTTTGTATTGATGGCAGCACTAAAAGTTTCAGGTTTAGCCAACACAACTTTAGCGACTAGGGGGAATTCACAAGGAACTCCAACTCACCATAGGTAAGTTTTGTCACCAACTCAGAGCCGAGACACAATAAACAGGGAAGCTCATCCAATACAGAGGCTACAGTGGGGAAAAATCCTCCATGCCACTAGTCAAGTAGTAAGTCAGGGTGACAATCTAAAAGGTAGGCCATGGATGGATGAAGACAATGAAATGATGGAGCCTACACTAGCAAGCCAAAGTATGGTGTAATGATCACCTCTATTCTCCCTAAGGAGGGTAAAACCAATGAGTATGAATAGTGAACTTCTAAGTCTGAGTAGGGACAATATGATATATATAATAGGTCAACCAGGTCCAAATATCTATATGATCGCCAGATCATGACACTAAGTGCTAAGACATGCTATAAGAATAAGTATAAAAGCAATCTAACCATAACACAATGATATACCTGCTGAGTCATATACCTGAAAGCTCATCAACCTGTACCATCATCTATCCTCTGAGACTGCTGCTGTAACTCTGGGCACTGCTGTCTGCTCTGTACCAATGATATAATGGCTACATCGATCATCTCTCTGAGTGTCCTGAAACTCAGTCATGGCATGGGGAATGTAACTGCTGTCCACAATCTGGTAGTGATCCAATATAGATGCTCATCTCAGCATCTCAAATGCAAGGGAACTGGCTGAATAGTGTACTGGAATGAGAAAAATAATGTATGGTAGCCTGGCTACTATATATGTGATAACAAGCCCCTAAGCCATATGTCCTAATGGGTTCATCCCAAGGTGCACTAGACACTTACCGAGGGCATAAATTCCCAACATGATGAAGGACTTGTGCCCATTAAGGGGTAATTAGCAGAGCCACTAGGCTAGCACTCCTTCAAATGAGAACCAAGAGGACTTTCCATGACTAGACCAAGGGTCTTGTGCTTTGCTATGAGGGAGCACCCCCCCTCTCCTGCTCCTAAAGCTCGCTCCCAAAACGCTCCCAATTTTACGTGTGTGCTCCCGAGGCGCTCCCTACCTCTTCTATACTAGGTTGATCATTTGATGACAATGTTATGGTACCTCCCTTCTTTGCCAAGCTCCTATAAAAGCTGTTATGGTTGATCATTTGATGACAATGTTATAAGTTATGGCTACTGGATGATTGATGTTATATGGTTTAATCCTTGTTTTCTATAGCTAATTCAACATTCGACATGTTTTTTAGATATAAATCCATCAAAATATATTAAAATATATACTATATGAAAACACTCCCGAAATGGGAGATTTTGAAAATTTCGCTTTTTGCTCTGTTCCTGCTCCTCGCTCCCGGCTCCCAATAGCGTAGGTCTTGAGCCCTGCTAGACCAACACTTTTACATAAGAAAGCCCAGACTTTAACCTTTTACAATGGAAAAATACCCCCTCACTCTAGTACATACTAAAGGGCACGCTTCAGACAATCTGAAGCATAACAGGCTGCATACTTGACCTTACCTCCATCTCCATACCACTCCACCTTGATCTCAGAATCCCATTGGCAAAAGGATGACAGATTGACTTTTGACTTATCCCTCTGTGGTCCCTTCACCATGAATGCCTCCCTGTTTTCCTTGTGTCTTGGTCCTTCTTGTGTTGTGATGAATCCTGCGATGGTTTAGGAGGCTCACTTGTAAAATCCTGGGGCTAATTGCTACTAAACAGGAAGAGTTACCATTGAAGAATGTTCTCCCTAGATTTGAAACAAGTCTCCCTATGCTATGTATCATGAAAATGGTTAGCAGTTGGAAGGATAAGCACTCCATGAATTAAGAGGTTATGCCTATTTTCTGTTACCAAGCATTACTATGGAAACAGTGTTGGGCCTATGGACTATCCCTGGAAGCGGAGCTAAGGCCGTGAACCCCTTCCCCTACAGTTAATTCACCTTTCATTACATTACATTCATTTCATTACCCTCACCTTGCTTAAAAACTTAGGAAGTTCACTTAGTCTTAATGGTGTAACAGATAAATCTGGATCAATTATGGTTGCACCATGGTAGTTCTAAGGTTATTGTGATAATTAATTAATGAGTTTGTTATCACACCATAGTAGCAGGGCTACTATTCTTGTACAGCAGATATCTGCACATTCTAGAGCTTCCTTTATTCCAGAGCATGGCTATATATTTTGGATCACTCATGATCACAGCAGTACATTATTCAGATTTTATGACCTTGTGTCAAGGCTGAGCCTTGAGAGTTCAGATTTGAGGACTGATGTGACCACTTATCCCATTACAGTTTCAGTTCAGTGCCTAGAGATGTACTTCAGATGTGTTTCAGATATTGCATGATGATGATTATTATGATGATGTTGTATGATCTATGGATATGTTCTCACTGACTGTGGATTATTATCTTGTTGATTTAGTCATGATCATAGCATGTGCTTGGTATATTATTCCTGATGTGGCAAACTATTTAAAATGAACTGTAAATCTTAAAATGGACAATTGCTTGCACTTTTAGGTCATTTAACAAAACTTACTGGTATTTCACCTTTACATAGACATGGTCTTTCCACCGACACCAGTTGTCTGCTAGAGTAGGCTCCATATTCACTTGTCTCCATCCATACATGACCTTCCTGTTTGACTTTAAACCCTGACTTGTCTTATTTTGACTTTCTGATACTGAGGACTTCCCTATTTTTCTACCTCTGTGTTTGGACCGCATCCCTGTTTATTCAGTGTCTCGGCTCTGAGTTGGTGACAGAACTTGCCTTTGGTAAGTTGGATTGTAGGCCTAAATCATTCTGGTCGGTTGTCCCGATGTTTGGCATTGGCTCGAACTCCCCCTAGTCACTTGAGATGTTGTTGGCTAAAACTGAAAGCTCATGTTCTACCTGTGGAAACTAAATGAATTCGCCCATGGAAACAAAAGAAAAAGGGCAAGAGCAATGAAAAGCTAAAATACTCCTCGAAGAGTATAAGAAAGGTCCAAAAAGCAATAGTTCTTAAAAGCTATATCTAAACAATTGCTGACCTTGTGAAAATATGAAAAACATGCCCTGGATGCAAGCTGCAACTAGTTGTGCTTCTCAGCACATCTGAAATCCGAAGGGTTATGTAGGCCAAAAAGGCCATGGAAATAAATTGAATGATCCTAATGAACTTGGATCAACTTGATGTAGACATGATGCCTAAGTTGAATAAGCACTCTCTAAACAACTTATCCATTTGTGAGGCACAGCCATCCCCCGTGTTCTTTTGTCCAACACAGAGTTTGTAGCTTCCCCCCTTTCCCAGTCCAAAGTATTTTTGAGTTAAGTTAGACAAGTCAAACCCTTGGCCCAACCTTGCTCCTAGCCTTCATCCTTCACTAGCAGTTTGACCATGTCCGATGGGTGAGTTTGTCATTTGAACTATGGTGCAAGTAATTTTATATAACAACGGAATATGTTAATATAATTAATGCCACTGAATGGAATTTGTACTTTGAGCTTAGCTATGGAATGATTAAAGAAGCATTGTCTTAGTCTACTGATGTGATTTATCCTTGATTATATATATTCTTGGGATCCGTGATGATGTGGACCATGTATGGATGATTATTGATGATGATTTATGGTCCCACATGTTTGATGATGATATCATATGATGGACATATGATACAGATGATGATTGATCCAGTTCAGCAGGTTATTATCATTACAGATCAACAGATTATACATTGTCCATATATGGTGGACCCTACAGCTGGCCCATTAGGGCAACCCAAGGTGTATGAGTACTCATTCCTAGTGGATTTGGGTCTTCTGGATCCATTGAGACACTTATCTTTCAGTTCCGGGCACTTCTGACAGTGATTGATGCAGTTTTACACTTGTTGACCAGATTTGGGGCTGATTTCCCAGCCTGAGCAGCAGGGGCCCCGAGAGGCCGGTTCACCTAGGGCGCTGATGATGGAGGGGGTGGTCCAGCCACTTGTTATTACCATTTATTCCCCCTCCCGGAGAGCCTGGTGGGCTCAGATTGACAGCGCTAGCACCCTAGGAGGCAGTTTTGGCACTTTCACAGTTCCCGAGGTAGTTTAAAAATGGGATAAAGTGGTCACTGAGGAAATCGATTTGGGCAATTGAGGCAAGGTTTTGGCATTTGGTTTTCACAGAGGTCTTCCAGGGTGATCTCACTATCTTCCAGTCAGTTTTCACCATGTGGGTATCTCCAGATTGATCACAGGAGGACATTTACTGCTCGACTGTCATGGATTCTGAGGACAGTTTTGGTCATTATCATTATATTGGACATATTTTATTATTTTATTGTGCCTTGGGGTGAGCTAGCAAGGATTTATACCTCCTAGCCCCACCATGTGCTTATTTTATCATGTCCTAGTCATCATGAGGTGGATTATTGCACTTTATACCCCTCTTGAGGGATGACGTCACCCTCCATTGTACCACTTAGTGAGGGCGCTATTATGTTGAGTGATCCATGTGATATATTGTTATGGATTCATCCTAGCCATTGATTGTATGATGAGATCTTATAATCTCAACCACTCATGTGATGTAGTATTGTAGAGTGGTATAGGGTTTTGGTCTTTATTATCCTATATAAGGAGGAGACCCCCCATTGTAAAGCTCACCTTTGGAGCTCTGGAATATTGGAATAGAAGATTTTTTGTGGAGCACATCTCTCTTGTCTTGTGGATTCTCTTGCATATTGAATATAAAGTATCTCTTCTATGTATCATTGTGGATTCTTGTGTTTTTGCTAACCTTTTGACAGGAAAGTCGAATTGGAGAGAGGAGGGCGACTTTTGGAGGGTTATTGTTGGAGGGATCCACATATTCTCTCTTGGGTTGATCTTGTGACAGGGAGTATCATTATTGTATCTTCGTGACATAGTTGATGCTTTCTATTACATCTTTCTACCATTTTCATAATCATCTTGCTTGACTTGTTTCTTTGATCTTGTCTTGTAGGAGGAGGACGATTTGGCTATCTTGGAGAAGGGAGATTTGGTTGGAGCACTTGGATCTCACTCTTGAATATAAACATAGGAGAATGCTATCAACTTGCAAGGTGGCCATAAGCAAATTGAGGTAAGATCTACAAGGTATGTGCCTCTTTCATCCATTCTATCTCCATTGGTCATAAAACCCTAATTAAATCAAAACCCCAATTTTGGTATTTTTTTAGATCTACTTAGATCCACCCTTGCATTTGAAAAGATATTAAGAACCCACCTCTATAGGATCCACCCCTAGTTGGATCTATAGTTTGGTGGTGATTGGCTAAAAATTGACACACTTTTCAATGCAAAAAGCCTTCTTGAACCTAAATCGATTTTCTTGAGAGAGGCTTGTTGGGTAGGATCTAGCACATGGGTAGGTGAGATCCCACTTGAATTGACATCTATACACTTGATAACCTATACCCATATCCTTACTTTGGTGAAAACTACCTTGTGGACATCTCTCCATGTTTTGAGGGGTTGAAACCCCCTTTTGATCTCATTGGTAACTAAAAACTTAGATCTACTAAGATCTACCCATTGGATTCACTTGAAACTTTGAACATGCATAGATCGGGGTACTAGCATCCCGGATCTACATTTTGGTGGCCATTGGACTTGGTTTGGTCCACCAAAACCACTTTTTGCCTCTCCTTGAGAAAGTCGCACCCCTTGGGAATTTTGAGTTGGACCACTTCTAGGAAGTGGGTGTTGGAGATTTTTGTGGATTTGGAATGCCCATGCCTTGAAACCTAGGTCCAGACTATCCTTTTGTCCCGATCCACCTTGGGGATTGCATTCCTTGTTTTAAGGAATTGTGGTCCACTTTTGGTCTTTACCTAAAAACCTAGATCTAGTAAGATCCGCCCATTGGATCTCATCCAAACCACTTGACTTGGCTTCTAGGTGTCCCGATCTACACTTTGACATCCTTCTTGACTCCATTAGCCCACTAAACAAGGCACTAGTCCATCACCAAGCAAGTCGCACTCCTTGGGATTCGTGTCAAATCTTGGGTTCAATACATGGGTACTCCTAGAAACAACTCAAACTCATAGATCTAGCCTAGATCTAACCTATAATACCAACCTCACACCTAACTTCACCTTGTGGGTCCACCTAGAACCATTTCACACTTCCCAAGAAACTAGACCCACTTGTGTAAACAAATGGTATTATACCTAGTCATCATACCCCATCATGTGGCCTAAACCATACATAGGTTGAAACATTAACAAACTCTTACACCTCCTTCAACCATACCTTAACCCATAGGTCCACTTAGCCTTGCATTGGTTTCCGTAACTCACTACTTACCTACCCTGAGAAACCTTTGTTTGGGTCCAATCGACTGTGATTGGGGTATAGGGTCTCCCCCTTGGTCTAGTTACACCCTGACCTAAAGCGAAGAGTGCATCGGTTGACGTGACTCCCACATTGCATTGGGAACCGTTGCATCTCTTGGGTCACCTCTTTAGTTGCTTGTCTCCTCTACCGTCCCGGATGGGATACCTATCGGGGCAACTACAAGTTGTGTGATAACAGAGTTATTAGAAAAATGCACATAATAGCCTTTTATTTTAATGTTTGCATATAATTAAGTTGTTTTCCTAAGTCATACTTTATAATGTCTAACACTTGGACCCTTGGTTATTTTTCATTTGATACATGTATCCTTCTCCTAGGTAGTGCGCCACCCTTCTCATGTACACAAGGGGGGCTTCATGAGGCATATTTCTTCATCATGTGAGAGGGCCAATCCTCTTGGAGACTTGGACCACTTAAATGAGTTGTCAAGAGCTTTGACCACCTTATTGATGAGTTGGTTGGACATTTGGACCATTATTCTCTGATGTTTGGCTATTGTACAAGGTTTGAGGAGTGGGTTAAAGGAGTGCTCCACCATTTGAGGCATCATTCATCATGCTTGTTCAAATTCTAGAGGACACATTGATAATTTATGGACAATTCCATGCCACATGTGCCACTTTTGACTGATTTTGTTGGAGATTCCTTCATTTGAGGAGGGCACAATTATCCCTTTTTTACTACTTGGACCATTGGACCATTGTATTAATGATGGGAAGTTGTTACATTTGACTTGTCAAGCATTTGGATAAGGTTGTTACATCTTGTTAGTTGGGTTTTGGAGCAACTATTATTGCTTTGACTACCTTTCCTAGAGCACTCCTCTCTTTGTCCACTTATCTTGGAGAGTGGGTTGTTAATTTTGAATTATCAATGAGGTTGTTACATCATTGAGTAGTCAAGATCTAGAGTTGCTAGTTTTGACCATGTCATGGAATATTTTATTATTTTCCTTAGAGGAGTTTGTTGAGTTTGTTGAGTTTGTTGGGCATATAATTAAGTTGTTTTCCTAAGTCATACTTTATAATATCTAACACTTGTTTATTTTTCATTTGATACATGTCTCCTTCTCCTAGGTGGTGCACCCCATTCTCATGCACACGTGGGGGGATTCATGAAGGATACTCCTTCATCGCGTGAGAGGTCCAACCCTCTTGGACCACTAATATGAATTGTCATGAGCTTTGACCACCTTATTGATGAGTTGGTTTGACATTTGGACCATTATTCTCTTTTGTTTGACCATTCAACAAGGTTTGAGGATGGGGTAGAGGAGCACTCCACCAATTGAGGCATCATTCATCATGCTTGGACCACTTCTAGAGGGCGCATTGATCATTTACAGACCATTCCATGCCACATGTGCCAATTTTGACTGAGTTTGTTGGAGATTCCTTCATTTGAGGAGCACAGTAGTGATTTTTGCTTGCATATTAACCTAGACTGTACTTTTCTTCCCTTTATTTTTGCTTTCATCATTTTCTAGGAGCTGCCTTCGCACTCCCACATTGTATTC